>OX104123.1:27057112-28257112 GCA_944474755.1 Limnoperna fortunei
CTCTGTCCACCTTGAGTGTGGCTATATACTTATACCATGTCTACTCTGTCCTCCTTGAGTGTGACTATATACTTATACCATGTCTACCCTGTCCACCTTGAGTGTGGCTATATACTTATACCATGTCTACCCTGTCCACCTTGAGTGTGGCTATATACTTATATCATGTCTACCCTGTCCACCTTGAGTGTGGTTATATACTTATACCATGTCTACTCTGTCCACCTTGAGTGTGGTTATATACTTATACCATGTCTACCCTGTCCACCTTGAGTGTGGCTATATACTTATACCATGTCTACCCTGTCCACTTTGAGTGTGGCTATATACTTATACCATGTCTACACTGTCTACCTTGAGTGTGGTTATATACTTATACCATGTCTACTCTGTCCACCTTGAGTGTGGTTATATACTTATACCATGTCTACTCTGTCCACCTTGAGTGTGGCTATATACTTATACCATGTCTACTCTGTCTACCTTGAGTGTGGCTATATACTTATACCATGTCTACTCTGTCCACCTTGAGTGTGGCTATATACTTATACCATGTCTACTCTGTCTACCTTGAGTGTGGTTATATACTTATACCATGTCTACTCTGTCTACCTTGAGTGTGGCTATATACTTATACCATGTCTACTCTGTCCACCTTGAGTGTGGTTATATACTTATACCATGTCTACCCTGTCTACCTTGAGTGTGGTTATATACTTATACCATGTCTACTCTGTCTACCTTGAGTGTGGCTATATACTTATACCATGTCTACTCTGTCCACCTTGAGTGTGGCTATATACTTATACCATGTCTACTCTGTCCACCTTGAGTGTGGTTATATACTTATACCATGTCTACACTGTCTACCTTGAGTGTGGCTATATACTTATACCATGTCTACTCTGTCTACCTTGAGTGTGGTTATATACTTATACCATGTCTACTCTGTCTACCTTGAGTGTGGCTATATACTTATACCATGTCTACTCTGTCCACCTTGAGTGTGGTTATATACTTATACCATGTCTACTCTGTCTACCTTGAGTGTGGTTATATACTTATACCATGTCTACTCTGTCCACCTTGAGTGTGGCTATATACTTATACCATGTCTACTCTGTCTACCTTGAGTGTGGTTATATACTTATACCATGTCAACCCTGTCTACCTTGAGTGTGGCTATATACTTATACCATGTCTACTCTGTCTACCTTGAGTGTGGTTATATACTTATACCATGTCTACTCTGTCCACCTTGAGTGTGGTTATATACTTATACCATGTCTACTCTGTCTACCTTGAGTGTGGCTATATACTTATACCATGTCTACTCTGTCCACCTTGAGTGTGGCTATATACTTATACCATGTCTATCCTGTCCACCTTGAGTGTGGCTATATACTTATACCATGTCTACACTGTCCACCTTGAGTGTGGCTATATACTTATACCATGTCTACCCTGTCCACCTTGAGTGTGGCTATATACTTATACCATGTCTACTCTGTCCACCTTGAGTGTGGTTATATACTTATACCATGTCTACACTGTCTACCTTGAGTGTGGTTATATACTTATACCATGTCTACACTGTCCACCTTGAGTGTGGCTATATACTTATACCATGTCTACTCTGTCCACCTTGAGTGTGGTTATATACTTATACCATGTCTACTCTGTCCACCTTGAGTGTGGCTATATACTTATACCATGTCTACTCTGTCCACCTTGAGTGTGGTTATATACTTATACCATGTCTACTCTGTCCACCGTGAGTGTGGCTATATACTTATACCATGTCTACTCTGTCCACCTTGAGTGTGGTTATATACTTATACCATGTCTACTCTGTCCACTTTGAGTGTGGCTATATACTTATACCATGTCTACTCTGTCCACCTTGAGTGTGGTTATATACTTATACCATGTCTACACTGTCTACCTTGAGTGTGGCTATATACTTATACCATGTCTACTCTGTCCACCTTGAGTGTGGTTATATACTTATACCATGTCTACTCTGTCTACCTTGAGTGTGGCTATATACTTATACCATGTCTACTCTGTCTACCTTGAGTGTGGCTATATACTTATACCATGTCTACTCTGTCCACCTTGAGTGTGGTTATATACTTATACCATGTCTACTCTGTCTACCTTGAGTGTGGCTATATACTTATACCATGTCTACCCTGTCCACCTTGAGTGTGGCTATATACTTATACCATGTCTACACTGTCTACCTTGAGTGTGGTTATATACTTATACCATGTCTACACTGTCCACCTTGAGTGTGGCTATATACTTATACCATGTTTACTCTGTCCACCTTGAGTGTGGTTATATACTTATACCATGTCTACTCTGTCCACCTTGAGTGTGGCTATATACTTATACCATGTCTACCCTGTCTACCTTGAGTGTGGCTATATACTTATACCATGTCTACTCTGTCCACCTTGAGTGTGGCTATATACTTATACCATGTCTACTCTGTCCACCTTGAGTGTGGCTATATACTTATACCATGTCTACTCTGTCCACCTTGAGTGTGGTTATATACTTATACCATGTCTACTCTGTCTACCTTGAGTGTGGTTATATACTTATACCATGTCTACTCTGTCCACCTTGAGTGTGGCTATATACTTATACCATGTCTACCCTGTCTACCTTGAGTGTGGTTATATACTTATACCATGTCTACTCTGTCCACCTTGAGTGTGGTTATATACTTATACCATGTCTACCCTGTCTACCTTGAGTGTGGTTATATACTTATACCATGTCTACTCTGTCCACCTTGAGTGTGGCTATATACTTATACCATGTCTACTCTGTCCACCTTGAGTGTGGCTATATACTTATACCATGTCTACCCTGTCTACATTGAGTGTGGTTATATACTTATACCATGTCTACCCTGTCTACCTTGAGTGTGGCTATATACTTATACCATGTCTACTCTGTCCACCTTGAGTGTGGCTATATACTTATACCATGTCTACCCTGTCTACATTGAGTGTGGCTATATACTTATACCATGTCTACCCTGTCCACCTTGAGTGTGGCTATATACTTATACCATGTCTACTCTGTCCACCTTGAGTGTGGTTATATACTTATACCATGTCTACTCTGTCCACCTTGAGTGTGGTTATATACTTATACCATGTCTACCCTGTCCACCTTGAGTGTGGTTATATACTTATACCATGTCTACTCTGTCCACCTTGAGTGTGATTATATACTTATACCATGTCTACCCTGTCCACCTTGAGTGTGGTTATATACTTATACCATGTCTACCCTGTCTACCTTGAGTGTGGCTATATACTTATACCATGTCTACTCTGTCCACATTGAGTGTGATTATATACTTATACCATGTCTACCCTGTCCACCTTGAGTGTGGTTATATACTTATACCATGTCTACTCTGTCCACCTTGAGTGTGGCTATATACTTATACCATGTCTACTCTGTCCACCTTGAGTGTGGTTATATACTTATACCATGTCTACCCTGTCCACCTTGAGTGTGGTTATATACTTATACCATGTCTACTCTGTCCACATTGAGTGTGATTATATACTTATACCATGTCTACCCTGTCCACCTTGAGTGTGGTTATATACTTATACTATGTCTACCCTGTCAACCTTAAGTGTGGCTATATACTTATACCATGTCTACTCTGTCCACTTTGAGTGTGGCTATATACTTATACCATGTCTACCCTGTCCACTTTGTGTGTGGCTATATACTTATACCATGTCTACTCTGTCTACCTTGAGTGTGGTTATATACTTATACCATGTCTACCCTGTCCTCCTTGAGTGTGATTATATACTTATACCATGTCTACCCTGTCCACCTTGAGTGTGGCTATATACTTATACCATGTCTACTCTGTCCACATTGAGTGTGATTATATACTTATACCATGTCTACCCTGTCCACTTTGTGTGTGGCTATATACTTATACCATGTCTACCCTGTCCACTTTGTGTGTGGCTATATACTTATACCATGTCTACCCTGTCCTCCTTGAGTGTGATTATATACTTATACCATGTCTACCCTGTCCACTTTGAGTGTGGCTATATACTTATACCATGTCTACCCTGTCCACTTTGAGTGTGACTATATACTTATACCATGTCCACTCTGTCCTCCTTGAGTGTGATTATATACTTATACCATGTCTACCCTGTCCACTTTGAGTGTGGCTATATACTTATACCATGTCTACCCTGTCCACCTTGAGTGTGGCTATATACTTATACCATGTCTACCCTGTCCACTTTGTGTGTGGCTATATACTTATACCATGTCTACCCTGTCCACCTTGAGTGTGGCTATATACTTATACCATGTCTACTCTGTCCACTTTGAGTGTGGTCCAATACTTATACCATGTCTACCCTGTCCATTTTGAGTGTGGCTATATACTTATACCATGTCTACCCTGTCCTCCTTGAGTGTGATTATATACTTATACCATGTCTACCCTGTCCACTTTGTGTGTGGCTATATACTTATACCATGTCTACCCTGTCCACTTTGTGTGTGGCTATATACTTATACCATGTCTACCCTGTCCTCCTTGAGTGTGATTATATACTTATACCATGTCTACCCTGTCCACTTTGAGTGTAGCTATATACTTATACCATGTCTACCCTGTCCACCTTGAGTGTGGCTATATACTTATACCATGTCTACACTGTCTACCTTGAGTGTGGCTATATACTTATACCATGTCTACACTGTCTACCTTGAGTGTGGCTATATACTTATACCATGTCTACCCTGTCCACTTTGAGTGTGGCTATATACTTATACCATGTCTACTCTGTCCATTTTGAGTGTGGCTATATACTTATACCATGTCTACACTGTCTACCTTGAGTGTGGCTATATACTTATACCATGTCTACTCTGTCCACCTTGAGTGTGGCTATATACTTATACCATGTCTACTCTGTCCTCCTTGAGTGTGACTATATACTTATACCATGTCTACCCTGTCCACCTTGAGTGTGGCTATATACTTATACCATGTCTACCCTGTCCACCTTGAGTGTGGCTATATACTTATATCATGTCTACCCTGTCCACCTTGAGTGTGGTTATATACTTATACCATGTCTACTCTGTCCACCTTGAGTGTGGTTATATACTTATACCATGTCTACCCTGTCCACCTTGAGTGTGGCTATATACTTATACCATGTCTACCCTGTCCACTTTGAGTGTGGCTATATACTTATACCATGTCTACACTGTCTACCTTGAGTGTGGTTATATACTTATACCATGTCTACTCTGTCCACCTTGAGTGTGGTTATATACTTATACCATGTCTACTCTGTCCACCTTGAGTGTGGCTATATATTTATACCATGTCTACTCTGTCTACCTTGAGTGTGGCTATATACTTATACCATGTCTACTCTGTCCACCTTGAGTGTGGCTATATACTTATACCATGTCTACTCTGTCTACCTTGAGTGTGGTTATATACTTATACCATGTCTACTCTGTCTACCTTGAGTGTGGCTATATACTTATACCATGTCTACTCTGTCCACCTTGAGTGTGGTTATATACTTATACCATGTCTACCCTGTCTACCTTGAGTGTGGTTATATACTTATACCATGTCTACTCTGTCTACCTTGAGTGTGGCTATATACTTATACCATGTCTACTCTGTCTACCTTGAGTGTGGTTATATACTTATACCATGTCTACTCTGTCCACCTTGAGTGTGGTTATATACTTATACCATGTCTACTCTGTCTACCTTGAGTGTGGCTATATACTTATACCATGTCTACTCTGTCCACCTTGAGTGTGGCTATATACTTATACCATGTCTATCCTGTCCACCTTGAGTGTGGCTATATACTTATACCATGTCTACACTGTCCACCTTGAGTGTGGCTATATACTTATACCATGTCTACCCTGTCCACCTTGAGTGTGGCTATATACTTATACCATGTCTACTCTGTCCACCTTGAGTGTGGTTATATACTTATACCATGTCTACACTGTCTACCTTGAGTGTGGTTATATACTTATACCATGTCTACACTGTCCACCTTGAGTGTGGCTATATACTTATACCATGTCTACTCTTTCCACCTTGAGTGTGGTTATATACTTATACCATGTCTACTCTGTCCACCTTGAGTGTGGCTATATACTTATACCATGTCTACTCTGTCCACCTTGAGTGTGGTTATATACTTATACCATGTCTACTCTGTCCACCGTGAGTGTGGCTATATACTTATACCATGTCTACTCTGTCCACCTTGAGTGTGGTTATATACTTATACCATGTCTACTCTGTCCACTTTGAGTGTGGCTATATACTTATACCATGTCTACTCTGTCCACCTTGAGTGTGGTTATATACTTATACCATGTCTACACTGTCTACCTTGAGTGTGGCTATATACTTATACCATGTCTACTCTGTCCACCTTGAGTGTGGTTATATACTTATACCATGTCTACTCTGTCTACCTTGAGTGTGGCTATATACTTATACCATGTCTACTCTGTCTACCTTGAGTGTGGCTATATACTTATACCATGTCTACTCTGTCCACCTTGAGTGTGGTTATATACTTATACCATGTCTACTCTGTCTACTTTGAGTGTGGCTATATACTTATACCATGTCTACCCTGTCCACCTTGAGTGTGGCTATATACTTATACCATGTCTACACTGTCTACCTTGAGTGTGGTTATATACTTATACCATGTCTACACTGTCCACCTTGAGTGTGGCTATATACTTATACCATGTTTACTCTGTCCACCTTGAGTGTGGTTATATACTTATACCATGTCTACTCTGTCCACCTTGAGTGTGGCTATATACTTATACCATGTCTACCCTGTCTACCTTGAGTGTGGCTATATACTTATACCATGTCTACTCTGTCCACCTTGAGTGTGGCTATATACTTATACCATGTCTACTCTGTCCACCTTGAGTGTGGCTATATACTTATACCATGTCTACTCTGTCCACCTTGAGTGTGGTTATATACTTATACCATGTCTACTCTGTCTACCTTGAGTGTGGTTATATACTTATACCATGTCTACTCTGTCCACCTTGAGTGTGGCTATATACTTATACCATGTCTACCCTGTCTACCTTGAGTGTGGTTATATACTTATACCATGTCTACTCTGTCCACCTTGAGTGTGGTTATATACTTATACCATGTCTACCCTGTCTACCTTGAGTGTGGTTATATACTTATACCATGTCTACTCTGTCCACCTTGAGTGTGGCTATATACTTATACCATGTCTACTCTGTCCACCTTGAGTGTGGCTATATACTTATACCATGTCTACCCTGTCTACATTGAGTGTGGTTATATACTTATACCATGTCTACCCTGTCTACCTTGAGTGTGGTTATATACTTATACCATGTCTACCCTGTCTACCTTGAGTGTGGCTATATACTTATACCATGTCTACTCTGTCCACCTTGAGTGTGGCTATATACTTATACCATGTCTACCCTGTCTACATTGAGTGTGGCTATATACTTATACCATGTCTACCCTGTCCACCTTGAGTGTGGCTATATACTTATACCATGTCTACTCTGTCCACCTTGAGTGTGGTTATATACTTATACCATGTCTACCCTGTCCACCTTGAGTGTGGTTATATACTTATACCATGTCTACTCTGTCCACCTTGAGTGTGATTATATACTTATACCATGTCTACCCTGTCCACCTTGAGTGTGGTTATATACTTATACCATGTCTACCCTGTCTACCTTGAGTGTGGCTATATACTTATACCATGTCTACTCTGTCCACATTGAGTGTGATTATATACTTATACCATGTCTACCCTGTCCACCTTGAGTGTGGTTATATACTTATACCATGTCTACTCTGTCCACCTTGAGTGTGGCTATATACTTATACCATGTCTACTCTGTCCACCTTGAGTGTGGTTATATACTTATACCATGTCTACCCTGTCCACCTTGAGTGTGGTTATATACTTATACCATGTCTACTCTGTCCACATTGAGTGTGATTATATACTTATACCATGTCTACCCTGTCCACCTTGAGTGTGGTTATATACTTATACCATGTCTACCCTGTCTACCTTGAGTGTGGCTATATACTTATACCATGTCTACTCTGTCTACCTTGAGTGTGGTTATATACTTATACCATGTCTACTCTGTCCACCTTGAGTGTGGTTATATACTTATATTATGTCTACTCTGTCCACCTTGAGTGTGGTTATATACTTATATCATGTCTACCCTGTCCACCTTGAGTGTGGTTATATACTTATACCATGTCTACTCTGTCTACATTGAGTGTGGTTATATACTTATACCATGTCTACTCTGTCTACCTTGAGTATGGCTATATACTTATACCATGTCTACTCTGTCTACCTTGAGTGTGGTTATATACTTATATTATGTCTACTCTGTCCACCTTGAGTGTGGTTATATACTTATACCATGTCTACTCTGTCTACCTTGAGTGTGGCTATATACTTATACCATGTCTACTCTGTCCACCTTGAGTGTGGCTATATACTTATACCATGTCTACTCTGTCCACCTTGAGTGTGGTTATATACTTATACCATGTCTACTCTGTCTACCTTGAGTGTGGCTATATACTTATACCATGTCTACTCTGTCCACCTTGAGTGTGGTTATATACTTATACCATGTCTACCCTGTCCACTTTGAGTGTGACTATATACTTATACCATGTCTACTCTGTCCACCTTGAGTGTGATTATATACTTATACCATGTCTACCCTGTCCACCTTGAGTGTGGCTATATACTTATACCATGTCTACTCTGTCTACCTTGAGTGTGGCTATATACTTATACCATGTCTACCCTGTCCACTTTGAGTGTGACTATATACTTATACCATGTCTACTCTGTCCACCTTGAGTGTGATTATATACTTATACCATGTCTACCCTGTCCACCTTGAGTGTGGCTATATACTTATACCATGTCTACTCTGTCCACCTTGAGTGTGGTTATATACTTATACCATGTCTACTCTGTCTACCTTGGGTGTGGCTATATACTTATACCATGTCTACTCTGTCCACCTTGAGTGTGGTTATATACTTATACCATGTCTACCCTGTCCACTTTGAGTGTGACTATATACTTATACCATGTCTACTCTGTCCACCTTGAGTGTGATTATATACTTATACCATGTCTACCCTGTCCACCTTGAGTGTGGCTATATACTTATACCATGTCTACCCTGTCCACCTTGAGTGTGGCTATATACTTATACCATGTCTACCCTGTCCACCTTGAGTGTGGCTATATACTTATACCATGTCTACTCTGTCCACCTTGAGTGTGGCTATATACTTATACCATGTCTACACTGTCCATTTTGAGTGTGGCTATATACTTATACCATGTCTACCCTGTCCTCCTTGAGTGTGGCTATATTCTTATACCATGTCTACCCTGTCCACTTTGAGTGTGGCCCAATACTTATACCATGTCTACCCTGTCCACCTTGAGTGTGGCTATATACTTATACCATGTCTACCCTGTCCACCTTGAGTGTGGCTATATACTTATACCATGTCTACACTGTCTACCTTGAGTGTGGCCATATACTTATACCATGTCTACCCTGTCCACCTTGAGTGTGGCTATATACTTATACCATGTCTACACTGTCTACCTTGAGTGTGGCTATATACTTATACCATGTCTACCCTGTCCACCTTGAGTGTGGCTATATACTTATACCATGTCTACACTGTCCACCTTGAGTGTGGTTATATACTTATACCATGTCTACACTGTCTACCTTGAGTGTGGCTATATACTTATACCATGTCTACTCTGTCCACCTTGAGTGTGGCTATATACTTATACCATGTCTACCCTGTCTACATTGAGTGTGGCTATATACTTATACCATGTCTACCCTGTCCACCTTGAGTGTGGCTATATACTTATACCATGTCTACACTGTCTACCTTGAGTGTGGCTATATACTTATACCATGTCTACCCTGTCCACCTTGAGTGTGGCTATATACTTATACCATGTCTACACTGTCTACCTTGAGTGTGGCTATATACTTATACCATGTCTACTCTGTCCATTTTGAGTGTGGCTATATACTTATACCATGTCTACCCTGTCCACCTTGAGTGTGGCTATATACTTATACCATGTCTACTCTGTCCATTTTGAGTGTGGCTATATACTTATACCATGTCTACACTGTCCACCTTGAGTGTGGCTATATACTTATACCATGTCTACTCTGTCCATTTTGAGTGTGGCTATATACTTATACCATGTCTACACTGTCTACCTTGAGTGTGGCTATATACTTATACCATGTCTACACTGTCTACCTTGAGTGTGGCTATATACTTATACCATGTCTACCCTGTCCACTTTGAGTGTGGCTATATACTTATACCATGTCTACTCTGTCCATTTTGAGTGTGGCTATATACTTATACCATGTCTACACTGTCTACCTTGAGTGTGGCTATATACTTATACCATGTCTACTCTGTCCACCTTGAGTGTGGCTATATACTTATACCATGTCTACTCTGTCCTCCTTGAGTGTGACTATATACTTATACCATGTCTACCCTGTCCACCTTGAGTGTGGCTATATACTTATACCATGTCTACCCTGTCCACCTTGAGTGTGGTTATATACTTATACCATGTCTACTCTGTCCACCTTGAGTGTGGCTATATACTTATACCATGTCTACTCTGTCTACCTTGAGTGTGGTTATATACTTATACCATGTCTACTCTGTCCACCTTGAGTGTGGCTATATACTTATACCATGTCTACCCTGTCTACCTTGAGTGTGGCTATATACTTATATTATGTCTACTCTGTCCACCTTGAGTGTGGCTATATACTTATACCATGTCTACTCTGTCCACCTTGAGTGTGGCTATATACTTATACCATGTCTACTCTGTCTACCTTGAGTGTGGTTATATACTTATATTATGTCTACTCTGTCCACCTTGAGTGTGGCTATATACTTATACCATGTCTACTCTGTCCACCTTGAGTGTGGCTATATACTTATACCATGTCTACTCTGTCCACCTTGAGTGTGGCTATATACTTATACCATGTCTACCCTGTCTACCTTGAGTGTGGCTATATACTTATACCATGTCTACCCTGTCCACCTTGAGTGTGGCTATATACTTATACCATGTCTACACTGTCTACCTTGAGTGTGGCTATATACTTATACCATGTCTACCCTGTCCACCTTGAGTTTGGCTATATACTTATACCATGTCTACACTGTCTACCTTGAGTGTGGCTATATACTTATACCATGTCTACTCTGTCCATTTTGAGTGTGGCTATATACTTATACCATGTCTACCCTGTCCACCTTGAGTGTGGCTATATACTTATACCATGTCTACTCTGTCCATTTTGAGTGTGGCTATATACTTATACCATGTCTACACTGTCCACCTTGAGTGTGGCTATATACTTATACCATGTCTACTCTGTCCATTTTGAGTGTGACTATATACTTATACCATGTCTACACTGTCTACCTTGAGTGTGGTTATATACTTATACCATGTCTACACTGTCCACCTTGAGTGTGGCTATATACTTATACCATGTTTACTCTGTCCACCTTGAGTGTGGTTATATACTTATACCATGTCTACTCTGTCCACCTTGAGTGTGGCTATATACTTATACCATGTCTACCCTGTCTACCTTGAGTGTGGCTATATACTTATACCATGTCTACTCTGTCCACCTTGAGTGTGGCTATATACTTATACCATGTCTACTCTGTCCACCTTGAGTGTGGCTATATACTTATACCATGTCTACTCTGTCCACCTTGAGTGTGGTTATATACTTATACCATGTCTACTCTGTCTACCTTGAGTGTGGTTATATACTTATACCATGTCTACTCTGTCCACCTTGAGTGTGGCTATATACTTATACCATGTCTACCCTGTCTACCTTGAGTGTGGTTATATACTTATACCATGTCTACTCTGTCCACCTTGAGTGTGGTTATATACTTATACCATGTCTACCCTGTCTACCTTGAGTGTGGTTATATACTTATACCATGTCTACTCTGTCCACCTTGAGTGTGGCTATATACTTATACCATGTCTACTCTGTCCACCTTGAGTGTGGCTATATACTTATACCATGTCTACCCTGTCTACATTGAGTGTGGTTATATACTTATACCATGTCTACCCTGTCTACCTTGAGTGTGGTTATATACTTATACCATGTCTACCCTGTCTACCTTGAGTGTGGCTATATACTTATACCATGTCTACTCTGTCCACCTTGAGTGTGGCTATATACTTATAACATGTCTACCCTGTCTACATTGAGTGTGGCTATATACTTATACCATGTCTACCCTGTCCACCTTGAGTGTGGCTATATACTTATACCATGTCTACTCTGTCCACCTTGAGTGTGGTTATATACTTATACCATGTCTACCCTGTCCACCTTGAGTGTGGTTATATACTTATACCATGTCTACTCTGTCCACCTTGAGTGTGATTATATACTTATACCATGTCTACCCTGTCCACCTTGAGTGTGGTTATATACTTATACCATGTCTACCCTGTCTACCTTGAGTGTGGCTATATACTTATACCATGTCTACTCTGTCCACATTGAGTGTGATTATATACTTATACCATGTCTACCCTGTCCACCTTGAGTGTGGTTATATACTTATACCATGTCTACTCTGTCCACCTTGAGTGTGGCTATATACTTATACCATGTCTACTCTGTCCACCTTGAGTGTGGTTATATACTTATACCATGTCTACCCTGTCCACCTTGAGTGTGGTTATATACTTATACCATGTCTACTCTGTCCACATTGAGTGTGATTATATACTTATACCATGTCTACCCTGTCCACCTTGAGTGTGGTTATATACTTATACCATGTCTACCCTGTCTACCTTGAGTGTGGCTATATACTTATACCATGTCTACTCTGTCTACCTTGAGTGTGGTTATATACTTATACCATGTCTACTCTGTCCACCTTGAGTGTGGTTATATACTTATATTATGTCTACTCTGTCCACCTTGAGTGTGGTTATATACTTATACCATGTCTACCCTGTCCACATTGAGTGTGGTTATATACTTATACCATGTCTACTCTGTCTACATTGAGTGTGGTTATATACTTATACCATGTCTACTCTGTCTACCTTGAGTATGGCTATATACTTATACCATGTCTACTCTGTCTACCTTGAGTGTGGTTATATACTTATATTATGTCTACTCTGTCCACCTTGAGTGTGGTTATATACTTATACCATGTCTACTCTGTCTACCTTGAGTGTGGCTATATACTTATACCATGTCTACTCTGTCCACCTTGAGTGTGGCTATATACTTATACCATGTCTACTCTGTCCACCTTGAGTGTGGTTATATACTTATACCATGTCTACTCTGTCTACCTTGAGTGTGGCTATATACTTATACCATGTCTACTCTGTCCACCTTGAGTGTGGTTATATACTTATACCATGTCTACCCTGTCCACTTTGAGTGTGACTATATACTTATACCATGTCTACTCTGTCCACCTTGAGTGTGATTATATACTTATACCATGTCTACCCTGTCCACCTTGAGTGTGGCTATATACTTATACCATGTCTACTCTGTCTACCTTGAGTGTGGCTATATACTTATACCATGTCTACCCTGTCCACTTTGAGTGTGACTATATACTTATACCATGTCTACTCTGTCCACCTTGAGTGTGGCTATATACTTATACCATGTCTACTCTGTCCACCTTGAGTGTGGTTATATACTTATACCATGTCTACTCTGTCTACCTTGGGTGTGGCTATATACTTATACCATGTCTACTCTGTCCACCTTGAGTGTGGTTATATACTTATATTATGTCTACCCTGTCTACCTTGAGTGTGGTTATATACTTATACCATGTCTACCCTGTCCACCTTGAGTGTGATTATATACTTATACCATGTCTACCCTGTCCACCTTGAGTGTGGCTATATACTTATACCATGTCTACTCTGTCCACCTTGAGTGTGGTTATATACTTATACCATGTCTACTCTGTCTACCTTGGGTGTGGCTATATACTTATACCATGTCTACTCTGTCCACCTTGAGTGTGGTTATATACTTATACCATGTCTACCCTGTCCACTTTGAGTGTGACTATATACTTATACCATGTCTACTCTGTCCACCTTGAGTGTGATTATATACTTATACCATGTCTACCCTGTCCACCTTGAGTGTGGCTATATACTTATACCATGTCTACCCTGTCCACCTTGAGTGTGGCTATATACTTATACCATGTCTACCCTGTCCACCTTGAGTGTGGCTATATACTTATACCATGTCTACTCTGTCCACCTTGAGTGTGGCTATATACTTATACCATGTCTACACTGTCCATTTTGAGTGTGGCTATATACTTATACCATGTCTACCCTGTCCTCCTTGAGTGTGGCTATATTCTTATACCATGTCTACCCTGTCCACTTTGAGTGTGGCCCAATACTTATACCATGTCTACCCTGTCCACCTTGAGTGTGGCTATATACTTATACCATGTCTACCCTGTCCACCTTGAGTGTGGCTATATACTTATACCATGTCTACACTGTCTACCTTGAGTGTGGCCATATACTTATACCATGTCTACCCTGTCCACCTTGAGTGTGGCTATATACTTATACCATGTCTACACTGTCTACCTTGAGTGTGGCTATATACTTATACCATGTCTACCCTGTCCACCTTGAGTGTGGCTATATACTTATACCATGTCTACACTGTCCACCTTGAGTGTGGCTATATACTTATACCATGTCTACACTGTCTACCTTGAGTGTGGCTATATACTTATACCATGTCTACTCTGTCCACCTTGAGTGTGGCTATATACTTATACCATGTCTACCCTGTCTACATTGAGTGTGGCTATATACTTATACCATGTCTACCCTGTCCACCTTGAGTGTGGCTATATACTTATACCATGTCTACACTGTCTACCTTGAGTGTGGCTATATACTTATACCATGTCTACCCTGTCCACCTTGAGTGTGGCTATATACTTATACCATGTCTACACTGTCTACCTTGAGTGTGGCTATATACTTATACCATGTCTACTCTGTCCATTTTGAGTGTGGCTATATACTTATACCATGTCTACCCTGTCCACCTTGAGTGTGGCTATATACTTATACCATGTCTACTCTGTCCATTTTGAGTGTGGCTATATACTTATACCATGTCTACACTGTCCACCTTGAGTGTGGCTATATACTTATACCATGTCTACTCTGTCCATTTTGAGTGTGGCTATATACTTATACCATGTCTACACTGTCTACCTTGAGTGTGGCTATATACTTATACCATGTCTACACTGTCTACCTTGAGTGTGGCTATATACTTATACCATGTCTACCCTGTCCACTTTGAGTGTGGCTATATACTTATACCATGTCTACTCTGTCCATTTTGAGTGTGGCTATATACTTATACCATGTCTACACTGTCTACCTTGAGTGTGGCTATATACTTATACCATGTCTACTCTGTCCACCTTGAGTGTGGCTATATACTTATACCATGTCTACTCTGTCCTCCTTGAGTGTGACTATATACTTATACCATGTCTACCCTGTCCACCTTGAGTGTGGCTATATACTTATACCATGTCTACCCTGTCCACCTTGAGTGTGGTTATATACTTATACCATGTCTACTCTGTCCACCTTGAGTGTGGCTATATACTTATACCATGTCTACTCTGTCTACCTTGAGTGTGGTTATATACTTATACCATGTCTACTCTGTCCACCTTGAGTGTGGCTATATACTTATACCATGTCTACCCTGTCTACCTTGAGTGTGGCTATATACTTATATTATGTCTACTCTGTCCACCTTGAGTGTGGCTATATACTTATACCATGTCTACTCTGTCCACCTTGAGTGTGGCTATATACTTATACCATGTCTACTCTGTCTACCTTGAGTGTGGTTATATACTTATATTATGTCTACTCTGTCCACCTTGAGTGTGGCTATATACTTATACCATGTCTACTCTGTCCACCTTGAGTGTGGCTATATACTTATACCATGTCTACTCTGTCCACCTTGAGTGTGGCTATATACTTATACCATGTCTACCCTGTCTACCTTGAGTGTGGCTATATACTTATACCATGTCTACCCTGTCCACCTTGAGTGTGGCTATATACTTATACCATGTCTACACTGTCTACCTTGAGTGTGGCTATATACTTATACCATGTCTACCCTGTCCACCTTGAGTTTGGCTATATACTTATACCATGTCTACACTGTCTACCTTGAGTGTGGCTATATACTTATACCATGTCTACCCTGTCCACCTTGAGTGTGGCTATATACTTATACCATGTCTACCCTGTCCACCTTGAGTGTGGCTATATACTTATACCATGTCTACTCTGTCCATTTTGAGTGTGGCTATATACTTATACCATGTCTACACTGTCCACCTTGAGTGTGGCTATATACTTATACCATGTCTACTCTGTCCATTTTGAGTGTGGCTATATACTTATACCATGTCTACACTGTCTACCTTGAGTGTGGCTATATACTTATACCATGTCTACACTGTCTACCTTGAGTGTGGCTATATACTTATACCATGTCTACCCTGTCCACTTTGAGTGTGGCTATATACTTATACCATGTCTTCTCTGTCCATTTTGAGTGTGGCTATATACTTATACCATGTCTACACTGTCTACCTTGAGTGTGGCTATATACTTATACCATGTCTACTCTGTCCACCTTGAGTGTGGCTATATACTTATACCATGTCTACTCTGTCCTCCTTGAGTGTGACTATATACTGATACCATGTCTACCCTGTCCACCTTGAGTGTGGCTATATACTTATACCATGTCTACCCTGTCCACCTTGATTGTGGTTATATACTTATACCATGTCTACTCTGTCCACCTTGAGTGTGGCTATATACTTATACCATGTCTACTCTGTCTACCTTGAGTGTGGTTATATACTTATACCATGTCTACTCTGTCCACCTTGAGTGTGGCTATATACTTATACCATGTCTACCCTGTCTACCTTGAGTGTGGCTATATACTTATATTATGTCTACTCTGTCCACCTTGAGTGTGGCTATATACTTATACCATGTCTACTCTGTCCACCTTTAGTGTGGCTATATACTTATACCATGTCTACTCTGTCCACCTTGAGTGTGGTTATATACTTATACCATGTCTACTCTGTCTACATTGAGTGTGGTTATATACTTATACCATGTCTACCCTGTCCACCTTGAGTGTGGCTATATACTTATACCATGTCTACTCTGTCCACCTTGAGTGTGGTTATATACTTATACCATGTCTACCCTGTCTACCTTGAGTGTGGCTATATACTTATACCATGTCTACCCTGTCCACCTTGAGTGTGGCTATATACTTATACCATGTCTACTCTGTCCACCTTGAGTGTGGCTATATACTTATACCATGTCTACCCTGTCCACCTTGAGTGTGGCTATATACTTATACCATGTCTACCCTGTCCACCTTGAGTGTGGTTATATACTTATACCATGTCTACTCTGTCCACCTTGAGTGTGGTTATATACTTATACCATGTCTACTCTGTCCATTTTGAGTGTGGTTATATACTTATACCATGTCTACACTGTCTACCTTGAGTGTGGTTATATACTTATACCATGTCTACTCTGTCTACCTTGAGTGTGGCTATATACTTATACCATGTCTACTCTGTCTACCTTGAGTGTGGTTATATACTTATACCATGTCTACTCTGTCTACCTTGAGTGTGGTTATATACTTATACCATGTCTACTCTGTCTACCTTGAGTGTGGCTATATACTTATACCATGTCTACCCTGTCTACCTTGAGTGTGGTTATATACTTATACCATGTCTACTCTGTCCACTTTGAGTGTGGCTATATACTTATACCATGTCTACTCTGTCTACCTTGAGTGTGGTTATATACTTATACCATGTCTACTCTGTCCACCTTGAGTGTGGCTATATACTTATACCATGTCTACTCTGTCTACCTTGAGTGTGGTTATATACTTATACCATGTCTACTCTGTCTACCTTGAGTGTGGCTATATACTTATACCATGTCTACTCTGTCCACTTTGAGTGTGGCTATATACTTATACCATGTCTACTCTGTCTACCTTGAGTGTGGTTATATACTTATACCATGTCTACTCTGTCCACCTTGAGTGTGGCTATATACTTATACCATGTCTACCCTGTCCTCCTTGAGTGTGACTATATACTTATACCATGTCTACTCTGTCCACCTTGAGTGTGGCTATATACTTATACCATGTCTACTCTGTCTACCTTGAGTGTGGCTATATACTTATACCATGTCTACTCTGTCTACCTTGAGTGTGGTTATATACTTATACCATGTCTACTCTGTCCACCTTGAGTGTGGCTATATACTTATACCATGTCTACTCTGTCTACCTTGAGTGTGGTTATATACTTATACCATGTCTACTCTGTCCACCTTGAGTGTGACTATATACTTATACCATGTCTACTCTGTCCACCTTGAGTGTGGCTATATACTTATACCATGTCTACTCTGTCTACCTTGAGTGTGGCTATATACTTATACCATGTCTACTCTGTCCACCTTGAGTGTGGCTATATACTTATACCATGTCTACTCTGTCTACCTTGAGTGTGGCTATATACTTATACCATGTCTACTCTGTCCACCTTGAGTGTGGCTATATACTTATACCATGTCTACCCTGTCTACCTTGAGTGTGGTTATATACTTATACCATGTCTACCCTGTCTACCTTGAGTGTGGTTATATACTTATACCATGTCTACTCTGTCTACCTTGAGTGTGGTTATATACTTATACCATGTTTACACTGTCTACCTTGAGTGTGGTTATATACTTATACCATGTCTACCCTGTCTACATTGAGTGTGGTTATATACTTATACCATGTCTACTCTGTCCACTTTGAGTGTGGCTATATACTTATACCATGTCTACCCTGTCTACATTGAGTGTGGTTATATACTTATACCATGTCTACTCTGTCCACTTTGAGTGTGGCTATATACTTATACCATGTCTACCCTGTCCACCTTGAATGTGGTTATATACTTATACCATGTCTACTCTGTCCACCTTGAGTGTGGTTATATACTTATACCATGTCTACTCTGTCCACATTGAGTGTGATTATATACTTATACCATGTCTACCCTGTCCACCTTGAGTGTGGTTATATACTTATACCATGTCTACTCTGTCCACCTTGAGTGTGGCTATATACTTATACCATGTCTACCCTGTCCACCTTGAGTGTGGCTATATACTTATACCATGTCTACTCTGTCCACCTTGAGTGTGGTTATATTCTTATACCATGTCTACTCTGTCCACCTTGAGTGTGGCTATATACTTATACCATGTCTACCCTGTCCACCTTGAGTGTGGCTATATACTTATACCATGTCTACCCTGTCTACCTTGAGTGTGGCTATATACTTATACCATGTCTACTCTGTCTACCTTGAGTGTGGTTATATACTTATATTATGTCTACTCTGTCCACCTTGAGTGTGGTTATATACTTATACCATGTCTACTCTGTCTACCTTGAGTGTGGCTATATACTTATATTATGTCTACTCTGTCCACCTTGAGTGTGGTTATATACTTATACCATGTCTACTCTGTCTACCTTGAGTGTGGCTATATACTTATATTATGTCTACTCTGTCTACCTTGAGTGTGGCTATATACTTATACCATGTCTACTCTGTCCACTTTGAGTGTGGCTATATACTTATACCATGTCTACTCTGTCTACCTTGAGTGTGGTTATATACTTATACCATGTCTACTCTGTCCACCTTGAGTGTGGCTATATACTTATACCATGTCTACTCTGTCTACCTTGAGTGTGGTTATATACTTATACCATGTCTACTCTGTCTACCTTGAGTGTGGCTATATACTTATACCATGTCTACCCTGTCCACTTTGAGTGTGGCTATATAATTATACCATGTCTACTCTGTCTACCTTGAGTGTGGTTATATACTTATACCATGTCTACTCTGTCCACCTTGAGTGTGGCTATATACTTATACCATGTCTACCCTGTCCTCCTTGAGTGTGACTATATACTTATACCATGTCTACTCTGTCCACCTTGAGTGTGGCTATATACTTATACCATGTCTACTCTGTCTACCTTGAGTGTGGCTATATACTTATACCATGTCTACTCTGTCTACCTTGAGTGTGGTTATATACTTATACCATGTCTACTCTGTCCACCTTGAGTGTGGCTATATACTTATACCATGTCTACTCTGTCTACCTTGAGTGTGGTTATATACTTATACCATGTCTACTCTGTCCACCTTGAGTGTGACTATATACTTATACCATGTCTACTCTGTCCACCTTGAGTGTGGCTATATACTTATACCATGTCTACTCTGTCTACCTTGAGTGTGGCTATATACTTATACCATGTCTACTCTGTCCACCTTGAGTGTGGCTATATACTTATACCATGTCTACTCTGTCTACCTTGAGTGTGGCTATATACTTATACCATGTCTACTCTGTCCACCTTGAGTGTGGCTATATACTTATACCATGTCTACCCTGTCTACCTTGAGTGTGGTTATATACTTATACCATGTCTACCCTGTCTACCTTGAGTGTGGTTATATACTTATACCATGTCTACCCTGTCCACCTTGAGTGTGGTTATATACTTATACCATGTCTACTCTGTCCACCTTGAGTGTGGCTATATACTTATACCATGTCTACCCTGTCCACCTTGAGTGTGGCTATATACTTATACCATGTCTACTCTGTCCACCTTGAGTGTGGTTATATTCTTATACCATGTCTACTCTGTCCACCTTGAGTGTGGCTATATACTTATACCATGTCTACCCTGTCCACCTTGAGTGTGGCTATATACTTATACCATGTCTACCCTGTCTACCTTGAGTGTGGCTATATACTTATACCATGTCTACTCTGTCTACCTTGAGTGTGGTTATATACTTATATTATGTCTACTCTGTCCACCTTGAGTGTGGTTATATACTTATACCATGTCTACTCTGTCTACCTTGAGTGTGGCTATATACTTATATTATGTCTACTCTGTCCACCTTGAGTGTGGTTATATACTTATACCATGTCTACTCTGTCTACCTTGAGTGTGGCTATATATTTATATTATGTCTACTCTGTCTACCTTGAGTGTGGCTATATACTTATACCATGTCTACTCTGTCCACTTTGAGTGTGGCTATATACTTATACCATGTCTACTCTGTCTACCTTGAGTGTGGTTATATACTTATACCATGTCTACTCTGTCCACCTTGAGTGTGGCTATATACTTATACCATGTCTACTCTGTCTACCTTGAGTGTGGTTATATACTTATACCATGTCTACTCTGTCTACCTTGAGTGTGGCTATATACTTATACCATGTCTACTCTGTCCACTTTGAGTGTGGCTATATACTTATACCATGTCTACTCTGTCTACCTTGAGTGTGGTTATATACTTATACCATGTCTACTCTGTCCACCTTGAGTGTGGCTATATACTTATACCATGTCTACCCTGTCCTCCTTGAGTGTGACTATATACTTATACCATGTCTACTCTGTCCACCTTGAGTGTGGCTATATACTTATACCATGTCTACTCTGTCTACCTTGAGTGTGGCTATATACTTATACCATGTCTACTCTGTCTACCTTGAGTGTGGTTATATACTTATACCATGTCTACTCTGTCCACCTTGAGTGTGGCTATATACTTATACCATGTCTACTCTGTCTACCTTGAGTGTGGTTATATACTTATACCATGTCTACTCTGTCCACCTTGAGTGTGACTATATACTTATACCATGTCTACTCTGTCCACCTTGAGTGTGGCTATATACTTATACCATGTCTACTCTGTCTACCTTGAGTGTGGCTATATACTTATACCATGTCTACTCTGTCCACCTTGAGTGTGGCTATATACTTATACCATGTCTACTCTGTCTACCTTGAGTGTGGCTATATACTTATACCATGTCTACTCTGTCCACCTTGAGTGTGGCTATATACTTATACCATGTCTACCCTGTCTACCTTGAGTGTGGTTATATACTTATACCATGTCTACCCTGTCTACCTTGAGTGTGGTTATATACTTATACCATGTCTACTCTGTCTACCTTGAGTGTGGTTATATACTTATACCATGTCTACACTGTCTACCTTGAGTGTGGTTATATACTTATACCATGTCTACCCTGTCTACATTGAGTGTGGTTATATACTTATACCATGTCTACTCTGTCCACTTTGAGTGTGGCTATATACTTATACCATGTCTACCCTGTCTACATTGAGTGTGGTTATATACTTATACCATGTCTACTCTGTCCACTTTGAGTGTGGCTATATACTTATACCATGTCTACCCTGTCCACCTTGAATGTGGTTATATACTTATACCATGTCTACTCTGTCCACCTTGAGTGTGGTTATATACTTATACCATGTCTACTCTGTCCACATTGAGTGTGATTATATACTTATACCATGTCTACCCTGTCCACCTTGAGTGTGGTTATATACTTATACCATGTCTACTCTGTCCACCTTGAGTGTGGCTATATACTTATACCATGTCTACCCTGTCCACCTTGAGTGTGGCTATATACTTATACCATGTCTACTCTGTCCACCTTGAGTGTGGTTATATTCTTATACCATGTCTACTCTGTCCACCTTGAGTGTGGCTATATACTTATACCATGTCTACCCTGTCCACCTTGAGTGTGGCTATATACTTATACCATGTCTACCCTGTCTACCTTGAGTGTGGCTATATACTTATACCATGTCTACTCTGTCTACCTTGAGTGTGGTTATATACTTATATTATGTCTACTCTGTCCACCTTGAGTGTGGTTATATACTTATACCATGTCTACTCTGTCTACCTTGAGTGTGGCTATATACTTATATTATGTCTACTCTGTCCACCTTGAGTGTGGTTATATACTTATACCATGTCTACTCTGTCTACCTTGAGTGTGGCTATATACTTATATTATGTCTACTCTGTCCACCTTGAGTGTGGCTATATACTTATAACATGTCTACTCTGTCTACCTTGAGTGTGGCTATATACTTATATTATGTCTACTCTGTCCACCTTGAGTGTGGTTATATACTTATATTATGTCTACTCTGTCCTCGGACCTTGAGTGTGGTTATATACTTATATTATGTCTACTCTGTCCACCTTGAGTGTGGCTATATACTTATATTATGTCTACTCTGTCCACCTTGAGTGTGGCTATATACTTATATTATGTCTACTCTGTCCACCTTGAGTGTGGTTATATACTTATATTATGTCTACTCTGTCCACCTTGAGTGTGGCTATATACTTATATTATGTCTACTCTGTCTACCTTGAGTGTGGCTATATACTTATATTATGTCTACTCTGTCCACCTTGAGTGTGGCTATATACTTATATTATGTCTACTCTGTCCACCTTAAGTGTGGCTATATACTTATATTATGTCTACTCTGTCTACCTTGAGTGTGGCTATATACTTATATTATGTCTACTCTGTCCACTTTGAGTGTAGCTATATACTTATACCATGTCTACTCTGTCCATTTTGAGTGTGGCTATATACTTATACCATGTCTACACTGTCTACCTTGAGTGTGGCTATATACTTATACCATGTCTACTCTGTCCACCTTGAGTGTGGCTATATACTTATACCATGTCTACTCTGTCCTCCTTGAGTGTGGCTATATACTTATACCATGTCTACCCTGTCCACCTTGAGTGTGGCTATATACTTATACCATGTCTACCCTGTCCACCTTGAGTGTGGCTATATACTTATACCATGTCTACTCTGTCCACCTTGAGTGTGGCTATATACTTATACCATGTCTACCCTGTCCACCTTGAGTGTGGCTATATACTTATATTATGTCTACTCTGTCCACCTTGAGTGTGGTTATATACTTATACCATATCTACCCTGTCTACATTGAGTGTGGTTATATACTTATACCATGTCTACCCTGTCCACTTTGAGTGTGGCTATATACTTATATCATGTCTACCCTGTCCACCTTGAGTGTGGTTATATACTTATACCATGTCTACCCTGTCTACATTGAGTGTGGTTATATACTTATACCATGTCTACCCTGTCCACTTTGAGTGTGGCTATATACTTATATCATGTCTACCCTGTCCACCTTGAGTGTGGCTATATACTTATACCATGTCTACCCTGTCCACCTTGAGTGTGGTTATATACTTATACCATGTCTACCCTGTCTACATTGAGTGTGGTTATATACTTATACCATGTCTACTCTGTCCACTTTGAGTGTGGTTATATACTTATATCATGTCTACCCTGTCTACATTGAGTGTGGTTATATACTTATACCATATCTACCCTGTCCACCTTGAGTGTGGTTTTATACTTATATCATGTCTACTCTGTCCACCTTGAGTGTGGTTATATACTTATACCATGTCTACCCTGTCTACATTGAGTGTGGTTATATACTTATACCATGTCTACTCTGTCTACCTTGAGTGTGGCTATATACTTATACCATGTCTACTCTGTCCACCTTGAGTGTGGTTATATACTTATACCATGTCTACCCTGTCCACCTTGAGTGTGGCTATATACTTATACCATGTCTTCACTGTCTACCTTGAGTGTGGCTATATACTTATACCATGTCTACTCTGTCTACCTTGAGTGTGGTTATATACTTATACCATGTCTACTCTGTCTACCTTGAGTGTGGCTATATACTTATACCATGTCTACTCTGTCCTCCTTGAGTGTGACTATATACTTATACCATGTCTACCCTGTCCACCTTGAGTGTGGCTATATACTTATACCATGTCTACTCTGTCCACCTTGAGTGTGGTTATATACTTATACCATGTCTACTCTGTCCACCTTGAGTGTGGTTATATACTTATACCATGTCTACCCTGTCTACACTGAGTGTGGTTATATACTTATACCATGTCTACTCTGTCCACCTTGAGTGTGGTTATATACTTATACCATGTCTACTCTGTCCACCTTGAGTGTGGTTATATACTTATACCATGTCTACTCTGTCCACCTTGAGTGTGGTTATATACTTATACCATGTCTACTCTGTCCACCTTGAGTGTGGTTATATACTTATACCATGTCTACCCTGTCTACATTGAGTGTGGTTATATACTTATACCATGTCTACTCTGTCCACCTTGAGTGTGGTTATATACTTATACCATGTCTACTCTGTCCACCTTGAGTGTGGTTATATACTTATACCATGTCTACTCTGTCTACCTTGAGTGTGGTTATATACTTATACCATGTCTACTCTGTCCACCTTGAGTGTGGTTATATACTTATACCATGTCTACCCTGTCTACATTGAGTGTGGTTATATACTTATACCATGTCTACTCTGTCCACCTTGAGTGTGGTTATATACTTATACCATGTCTACTCTGTCCACCTTGAGTGTGGTTATATACTTATACCATGTCTACTCTGTCTATCTTGAGTGTGGCTATATACTTATACCATGTCTACCCTGTCTACATTGAGTGTGGTTATATACTTATACCATGTCTACTCTGTCCACTTTGAGTGTGGCTATATACTTATACCATGTCTACCCTGTCCACCTTGAGTGTGGTTATATACTTATACCATGTCTACTCTGTCCACCTTGAGTGTGGTTATATACTTATACCATGTCTACTCTGTCCACATTGAGTGTGATTATATACTTATACCATGTCTACCCTGTCCACCTTGAGTGTGGTTATATACTTATACCATGTCTACTCTGTCCACCTTGAGTGTGGCTATATACTTATACCATGTCTACCCTGTCCACCTTGAGTGTGGCTATATACTTATACCATGTCTACTCTGTCCACCTTGAGTGTGGTTATATTCTTATACCATGTCTACTCTGTCCACCTTGAGTGTGGCTATATACTTATACCATGTCTACTCTGTCTACCTTGAGTGTGGTTATATACTTATACCATGTCTACTCTGTCCACCTTGAGTGTGGCTATATACTTATACCATGTCTACTCTGTCTACCTTGAGTGTGGTTATATACTTATACCATGTCTACTCTGTCCACCTTGAGTGTGACTATATACTTATACCATGTCTACTCTGTCCACCTTGAGTGTGGCTATATACTTATACCATGTCTACTCTGTCTACCTTGAGTGTGGCTATATACTTATACCATGTCTACTCTGTCCACCTTGAGTGTGGCTATATACTTATACCATGTCTACTCTGTCTACCTTGAGTGTGGCTATATACTTATACCATGTCTACTCTGTCCACCTTGAGTGTGGCTATATACTTATACCATGTCTACCCTGTCTACCTTGAGTGTGGTTATATACTTATACCATGTCTACCCTGTCTACCTTGAGTGTGGTTATATACTTATACCATGTCTACTCTGTCTACCTTGAATGTGGTTATATACTTATACCATGTCTACACTGTCTACCTTGAGTGTGGTTATATACTTATACCATGTCTACCCTGTCTACATTGAGTGTGGTTATATACTTATACCATGTCTACTCTGTCCACTTTGAGTGTGGCTATATACTTATGCCATGTCTACCCTGTCTACATTGAGTGTGGTTATATACTTATACCATGTCTACTCTGTCCACTTTGAGTGTGGCTATATACTTATACCATGTCTACCCTGTCCACCTTGAGTGTGGTTATATACTTATACCATGTCTACTCTGTCCACCTTGAGTGTGGTTATATACTTATACCATGTCTACTCTGTCCACATTGAGTGTGATTATATACTTATACCATGTCTACCCTGTCCACCTTGAGTGTGGTTATATACTTATACCATGTCTACTCTGTCCACCTTGAGTGTGGCTATATACTTATACCATGTCTACCCTGTCCACCTTGAGTGTGGCTATATACTTATACCATGTCTACTCTGTCCACCTTGAGTGTGGTTATATTCTTATACCATGTCTACTCTGTCCACCTTGAGTGTGGCTATATACTTATACCATGTCTACCCTGTCCACCTTGAGTGTGGCTATATACTTATACCATGTCTACCCTGTCTACCTTGAGTGTGGCTATATACTTATACCATGTCTACTCTGTCTACCTTGAGTGTGGTTATATACTTATATTATGTCTACTCTGTCCACCTTGAGTGTGGTTATATACTTATACCATGTCTACTCTGTCTACCTTGAGTGTGGCTATATACTTATATTATGTCTAC
Organism: Limnoperna fortunei; assembly: GCA_944474755.1. Classification (NCBI taxonomy): domain Eukaryota; kingdom Metazoa; phylum Mollusca; class Bivalvia; order Mytilida; family Modiolidae; genus Limnoperna; species Limnoperna fortunei. Next base: position 27,084,767 of record OX104123.1, read on the forward strand.
TCTGTCCACCTTGAGTGTGGTTATATACTTATACCATGTCTACTCTGTCTACCTTGAGTGTGGCTATATACTTATATTATGTCTACTCTGTCCACCTTGAGTGTGGCTATATACTTATACCATGTCTACTCTGTCTACCTTGAGTGTGGCTATATACTTATATTATGTCTACTCTGTCCACCTTGAGTGTGGTTATATACTTATATTATGTCTACTCTGTCCACCTTGAGTGTGGTTATATACTTATATTATGTCTACTCTGTCCACCTTGAGTGTGGCTATATACTTATATTATGTCTACTCTGTCCACCTTGAGTGTGGCTATATACTTATATTATGTCTACTCTGTCCACCTTGAGTGTGGTTATATACTTATATTATGTCTACTCTGTCCACCTTGAGTGTGGCTATATACTTATATTATGTCTACTCTGTCTACCTTGAGTGTGGCTATATACTTATATTATGTCTACTCTGTCCACCTTGAGTGTGGCTATATACTTATACCATGTCTACCCTGTCCACCTTGAGTGTGGTTATATACTTATACCATGTCTACTCTGTCCACCTTGAGTGTGGTTATATACTTATACCATGTCTACTCTGTCCACATTGAGTGTGATTATATACTTATACCATGTCTACCCTGTCCACCTTGAGTGTGGTTATATACTTATACCATGTCTACTCTGTCCACCTTGAGTGTGGCTATATACTTATACCATGTCTACCCTGTCCACCTTGAATGTGGCTATATACTTATACCATGTCTACTCTGTCCACCTTGAGTGTGGTTATATTCTTATACCATGTCTACTCTGTCCACCTTGAGTGTGGCTATATACTTATACCATGTCTACTCTGTCTACCTTGAGTGTGGTTATATACTTATACCATGTCTACTCTGTCCACCTTGAGTGTGGCTATATACTTATACCATGTCTACTCTGTCTACCTTGAGTGTGGTTATATACTTATACCATGTCTACTCTGTCCACCTTGAGTGTGACTATATACTTATACCATGTCTACTCTGTCCACCTTGAGTGTGGCTATATACTTATACCATGTCTACTCTGTCTACCTTGAGTGTGGCTATATACTTATACCATGTCTACTCTGTCCACCTTGAGTGTGGCTATATACTTATACCATGTCTACTCTGTCTACCTTGAGTGTGGCTATATACTTATACCATGTCTACTCTGTCCACCTTGAGTGTGGCTATATACTTATACCATGTCTACCCTGTCTACCTTGAGTGTGGTTATATACTTATACCATGTCTACCCTGTCTACCTTGAGTGTGGTTATATACTTATACCATGTCTACTCTGTCTACCTTGAATGTGGTTATATACTTATACCATGTCTACACTGTCTACCTTGAGTGTGGTTATATACTTATACCATGTCTACCCTGTCTACATTGAGTGTGGTTATATACTTATACCATGTCTACTCTGTCCACTTTGAGTGTGGCTATATACTTATACCATGTCTACCCTGTCTACATTGAGTGTGGTTATATACTTATACCATGTCTACTCTGTCCACTTTGAGTGTGGCTATATACTTATACCATGTCTACCCTGTCCACCTTGAGTGTGGTTATATACTTATACCATGTCTACTCTGTCCACCTTGAGTGTGGTTATATACTTATACCATGTCTACTCTGTCCACATTGAGTGTGATTATATACTTATACCATGTCTACCCTGTCCACCTTGAGTGTGGTTATATACTTATACCATGTCTACTCTGTCCACCTTGAGTGTGGCTATATACTTATACCATGTCTACCCTGTCCACCTTGAGTGTGGCTATATACTTATACCATGTCTACTCTGTCCACCTTGAGTGTGGTTATATTCTTATACCATGTCTACTCTGTCCACCTTGAGTGTGGCTATATACTTATACCATGTCTACCCTGTCCACCTTGAGTGTGGCTATATACTTATACCATGTCTACCCTGTCTACCTTGAGTGTGGCTATATACTTATACCATGTCTACTCTGTCTACCTTGAGTGTGGTTATATACTTATATTATGTCTACTCTGTCCACCTTGAGTGTGGTTATATACTTATATCATGTCTACTCTGTCTACCTTGAGTGTGGCTATATACTTATATTATGTCTACTCTGTCCACCTTGAGTGTGGTTATATACTTATACCATGTCTACTCTGTCTACCTTGAGTGTGGCTATATACTTATATTATGTCTACTCTGTCCACCTTGAGTGTGGCTATATACTTATACCATGTCTACTCTGTCTACCTTGAGTGTGGCTATATACTTATATTATGTCTACTCTGTCCACCTTGAGTGTGGTTATATACTTATATTATGTCTACTCTGTCCACCTTGAGTGTGGTTATATACTTATATTATGTCTACTCTGTCCACCTTGAGTGTGGCTATATACTTATATTATGTCTACTCTGTCCACCTTGAGTGTGGCTATATACTTATATTATGTCTACTCTGTCCACCTTGAGTGTGGTTATATACTTATATTATGTCTACTCTGTCCACCTTGAGTGTGGCTATATACTTATATTATGTCTACTCTGTCTACCTTGAGTGTGGCTATATACTTATATTATGTCTACTCTGTCCACCTTGAGTGTGGCTATATACTTATATTATGTCTACTCTGTCCACCTTGAGTGTGGCTATATACTTATATTATGTCTACTCTGTCTACCTTGAGTGTGGCTATATACTTATATTATGTCTACTCTGTCCACTTTGAGTGTAGCTATATACTTATACCATGTCTACTCTGTCCATTTTGAGTGTGGCTATATACTTATACCATGTCTACACTGTCTACCTTGAGTGTGGCTATATACTTATACCATGTCTACTCTGTCCACCTTGAGTGTGGCTATATACTTATACCATGTCTACTCTGTCCTCCTTGAGTGTGACTATATACTTATACCATGTCTACCCTGTCCACCTTGAGTGTGGCTATATACTTATACCATGTCTACCCTGTCCACCTTGAGTGTGGCTATATACTTATACCATGTCTACTCTGTCCACCTTGAGTGTGGCTATATACTTATACCATGTCTACCCTGTCCACCTTGAGTGTGGCTATATACTTATATTATGTCTACTCTGTCCACCTTGAGTGTGGTTATATACTTATACCATATCTACCCTGTCTACATTGAGTGTGGTTATATACTTATACCATATCTACCCTGTCTACATTGAGTGTGGTTATATACTTATACCATATCTACCCTGTCTACATTGAGTGTGGTTATATACTTATACCATGTCTACTCTGTCCACTTTGAGTGTGGCTATATACTTATATCATGTCTACCCTGTCCACCTTGAGTGTGGCTATATACTTATACCATGTCTACCCTGTCCACCTTGAGTGTGGTTATATACTTATACCATGTCTACCCTGTCTACATTGAGTGTGGTTATATACTTATACCATGTCTACTCTGTCCACTTTGAGTGTGGCTATATACTTATATCATGTCTACCCTGTCCACCTTGAGTGTGGTTATATACTTATATCATGTCTACTCTGTCCACCTTGAGTGTGGTTATATACTTATACCATGTCTACCCTGTCTACATTGAGTGTGGTTATATACTTATACCATGTCTACTCTGTCTACCTTGAGTGTGGCTATATACTTATACCATGTCTACTCTGTCCACCTTGAGTGTGGTTATATACTTATACCATGTCTACCCTGTCCACCTTGAGTGTGGCTATATACTTTTACCATGTCTACACTGTCTACCTTGAGTGTGGCTATATACTTATACCATGTCTACTCTGTCTACCTTGAGTGTGGTTATATACTTATACCATGTCTACTCTGTCTACCTTGAGTGTGGCTATATACTTATACCATGTCTACTCTGTCCTCCTTGAGTGTGACTATATACTTATACCATGTCTACCCTGTCCACCTTGAGTGTGGCTATATACTTATACCATGTCTACTCTGTCCACCTTGAGTGTGGTTATATACTTATACCATGTCTACTCTGTCCACCTTGAGTGTGGTTATATACTTATACCATGTCTACCCTGTCTACATTGAGTGTGGTTATATACTTATACCATGTCTACTCTGTCCACCTTGAGTGTGGTTATATACTTATACCATGTCTACTCTGTCCACCTTGAGTGTGGTTATATACTTATACCATGTCTACTCTGTCCACCTTGAGTGTGGTTATATACTTATACCATGTCTACTCTGTCCACCTTGAGTGTGGTTATATACTTATACCATGTCTACCCTGTCTACATTGAGTGTGGTTATATACTTATACCATGTCTACTCTGTCCACCTTGAGTGTGGTTATATACTTATACCATGTCTACTCTGTCCACCTTGAGTGTGGTTATATACTTATACCATGTCTACTCTGTCTACCTTGAGTGTGGTTATATACTTATACCATGTCTACTCTGTCCACCTTGAGTGTGGTTATATACTTATACCATGTCTACCCTGTCTACATTGAGTGTGGTTATATACTTATACCATGTCTACTCTGTCCACCTTGAGTGTGGTTATATACTTATATTATGTCTACTCTGTCCACCTTGAGTGTGGTTATATACTTATATTATGTCTACTCTGTCCACCTTGAGTGTGGCTATATACTTATATTATGTCTACTCTGTCCACCTTGAGTGTGGCTATATACTTATATTATGTCTACTCTGTCCACCTTGAGTGTGGTTATATACTTATATTATGTCTACTCTGTCCACCTTGAGTCTGGCTATATACTTATATTATGTCTACTCTGTCTACCTTGAGTGTGGCTATATACTTATATTATGTCTACTCTGTCCACCTTGAGTGTGGCTATATACTTATATTATGTCTACTCTGTCCACCTTGAGTGTGGCTATATACTTATATTATGTCTACTCTGTCTACCTTGAGTGTGGCTATATACTTATATTATGTCTACTCTGTCCACTTTGAGTGTAGCTATATACTTATACCATGTCTACTCTGTCCATTTTGAGTGTGGCTATATACTTATACCATGTCTACACTGTCTACCTTGAGTGTGGCTATATACTTATACCATGTCTACTCTGTCCACCTTGAGTGTGGCTATATACTTATACCATGTCTACTCTGTCCTCCTTGAGTGTGACTATATACTTATACCATGTCTACCCTGTCCACATTGAGTGTGGCTATATACTTATACCATGTCTACCCTGTCCACCTTGAGTGTGGCTATATACTTATACCATGTCTACTCTGTCCACCTTGAGTGTGGCTATATACTTATACCATGTCTACCCTGTCCACCTTGAGTGTGGCTATATACTTATATTATGTCTACTCTGTCCACCTTGAGTGTGGTTATATACTTATACCATATCTACCCTGTCTACATTGAGTGTGGTTATATACTTATACCATGTCTACCCTGTCCACTTTGAGTGTGGCTATATACTTATATCATGTCTACCCTGTCCACCTTGAGTGTGGTTATATACTTATACCATGTCTACCCTGTCTACATTGAGTGTGGTTATATACTTATACCATGTCTACTCTGTCCACTTTGAGTGTGGCTATATACTTATATCATGTCTACCCTGTCCACCTTGAGTGTGGCTATATACTTATACCATGTCTACCCTGTCCACCTTGAGTGTGGTTATATACTTATACCATGTCTACCCTGTCTACATTGAGTGTGGTTATATACTTATACCATGTCTACTCTGTCCACTTTGAGTGTGGCTATATACTTATATCATGTCTACCCTGTCCACCTTGAGTGTGGTTATATACTTATATCATGTCTACGCTGTCCACCTTGAGTGTGGTTATATACTTATACCATGTCTACCCTGTCTACATTGAGTGTGGTTATATACTTATACCATGTCTACTCTGTCTACCTTGAGTGTGGCTATATACTTATACCATGTCTACTCTGTCCACCTTGAGTGTGGTTATATACTTATACCATGTCTACCCTGTCCACCTTGAGTGTGGCTATATACTTTTACCATGTCTACACTGTCTACCTTGAGTGTGGCTATATACTTATACCATGTCTACTCTGTCTACCTTGAGTGTGGTTATATACTTATACCATGTCTACTCTGTCTACCTTGAGTGTGGCTATATACTTATACCATGTCTACTCTGTCCTCCTTGAGTGTGACTATATACTTATACCATGTCTACCCTGTCCACCTTGAGTGTGGCTATATACTTATACCATGTCTACTCTGTCCACCTTGAGTGTGGTTATATACTTATACCATGTCTACTCTGTCCACCTTGAGTGTGGTTATATACTTATACCATGTCTACCCTGTCTACATTGAGTGTGGTTATATACTTATACCATGTCTACTCTGTCCACCTTGAGTGTGGTTATATACTTATACCATGTCTACTCTGTCCACCTTGAGTGTGGTTATATACTTATACCATGTCTACTCTGTCCACCTTGAGTGTGGTTATATACTTATACCATGTCTACTCTGTCCACCTTGAGTGTGGTTATATACTTATACCATGTCTACCCTGTCTACATTGAGTGTGGTTATATACTTATACCATGTCTACTCTGTCCACCTTGAGTGTGGTTATATACTTATACCATGTCTACTCTGTCCACCTTGAGTGTGGTTATATACTTATACCATGTCTACTCTGTCTACCTTGAGTGTGGTTATATACTTATACCATGTCTACTCTGTCCACCTTGAGTGTGGTTATATACTTATACCATGTCTACCCTGTCTACATTGAGTGTGGTTATATACTTATACCATGTCTACTCTGTCCACCTTGAGTGTGGTTATATACTTATACCATGTCTACTCTGTCCACCTTGAGTGTGGTTATATACTTATACCATGTCTACTCTGTCTACCTTGAGTGTGGCTATATACTTATACCATGTCTACCCTGTCTACATTGAGTGTGGTTATATACTTATACCATGTCTACTCTGTCCACTTTGAGTGTGGCTATATACTTATACCATGTCTACCCTGTCCACCTTGAGTGTGGTTATATACTTATACCATGTCTACTCTGTCCACCTTGAGTGTGGTTATATACTTATACCATGTCTACTCTGTCCACATTGAGTGTGATTATATACTTATACCATGTCTACCCTGTCCACCTTGAGTGTGGTTATATACTTATACCATGTCTACTCTGTCCACCTTGAGTGTGGCTATATACTTATACCATGTCTACCCTGTCCACCTTGAGTGTGGCTATATACTTATACCATGTCTACTCTGTCCACCTTGAGTGTGGTTATATTCTTATACCATGTCTACTCTGTCCACCTTGAGTGTGGCTATATACTTATACCATGTCTACCCTGTCCACCTTGAGTGTGGCTATATACTTATACCATGTCTACCCTGTCTACCTTGAGTGTGGCTATATACTTATACCATGTCTACTCTGTCTACCTTGAGTGTGGTTATATACTTATATTATGTCTACTCTGTCCACCTTGAGTGTGGTTATATACTTATACCATGTCTACTCTGTCTACCTTGAGTGTGGCTATATACTTATATTATGTCTACTCTGTCCACCTTGAGTGTGGTTATATACTTATACCATGTCTACTCTGTCTACCTTGAGTGTGGCTATATACTTATATTATGTCTACTCTGTCCACCTTGAGTGTGGTTATATACTTATATTATGTCTACTCTGTCCACCTTGAGTGTGGTTATATACTTATATTATGTCTACTCTGTCCACCTTGAGTGTGGCTATATACTTATATTATGTCTACTCTGTCCACCTTTAGTGTGGCTATATACTTATATTATGTCTACTCTGTCCACCTTGAGTGTGGTTATATACTTATATTATGTCTACTCTGTCCACCTTGAGTGTGGCTATATACTTATATTATGTCTACTCTGTCTACCTTGAGTGTGGCTATATACTTATATTATGTCTACTCTGTCCACTTTGAGTGTAGCTATATACTTATACCATGTCTACTCTGTCCATTTTGAGTGTGGCTATATACTTATACCATGTATACACTGTCTACCTTGAGTGTGGCTATATACTTATACCATGTCTACTCTGTCCACCTTGAGTGTGGCTATATACTTATACCATGTCTACTCTGTCCTCCTTGAGTGTGACTATATACTTATACCATGTCTACCCTGTCCACCTTGAGTGTGGCTATATACTTATACCATGTCTACCCTGTCCACCTTGAGTGTGGCTATATACTTATACCATGTCTACTCTGTCCACCTTGAGTGTGGCTATATACTTATACCATGTCTACCCTGTCCACCTTGAGTGTGGCTATATACTTATATTATGTCTACTCTGTCCACCTTGAGTGTGGTTATATACTTATACCATATCTACCCTGTCTACATTGAGTGTGGTTATATACTTATACCATGTCTACCCTGTCCACTTTGAGTGTGGCTATATACTTATATCATGTCTACCCTGTCCACCTTGAGTGTGGTTATATACTTATACCATGTCTACCCTGTCTACATTGAGTGTGGTTATATACTTATACCATGTCTACTCTGTCCAGTTTGAGTGTGGCTATATACTTATATCATGTCTACCCTGTCCACCTTGAGTGTGGCTATATACTTATACCATGTCTACCCTGTCCACCTTGAGTGTGGCTATATACTTATACCATGTCTACTCTGTCCACCTTGAGTGTGGTTATATACTTATACCATGTCTACTCTGTCTACCTTGAGTGTGGTTATATACTTATACCATGTCTACCCTGTCCACCTTGAGTGTGGTTATATACTTATACCATGTCTACCCTGTCTACATTGAGTGTGGTTATATACTTATACCATGTCTACTCTGTCCACTTTGAGTGTGGTTATATACTTATATCATGTCTACTCTGTCTACCTTGAGTGTGGTTATATACTTATACCATGTCTACCCTGTCTACATTGAGTGTGGTTATATACTTATACCATGTCTACTCTGTCTACATTGAGTGTGGCTATATACTTATACCATGTCTACCCTGTCCACCTTGAGTGTGGTTATATACTTATACCATGTCTACCCTGTCTACATTGAGTGTGGTTATATACTTATACCATGTCTACTCTGTCCACTTTGAGTGTGGCTATATACTTATATCATGTCTACCCTGTCCACCTTGAGTGTGGTTATATACTTATATCATGTCTACTCTGTCCACCTTGAGTGTGGTTATATACTTATACCATGTCTACCCTGTCTACATTGAGTGTGGTTATATACTTATACCATGTCTACTCTGTCCACTTTGAGTGTGGCTATATACTTATATCATGTCTACCCTGTCCACCTTGAGTGTGGCTATATACTTATACCATGTCTACCCTGTCCACCTTGAGTGTGGTTATATACTTATACCATGTCTACTCTGTCCACTTTGAGTGTGGCTATATACTTATACCATGTCTACCCTGTCCACCTTGAGTGTGGTTATATACTTATACCATGTCTACTCTGTCCACTTTGAGTGTGGCTATATACTTATATCATGTCTACCCTGTCCACCTTGAGTGTGGCTATATACTTATACCATGTCTACCCTGTCCACCTTGAGTGTGGCTATATACTTATACCATGTCTACTCTGTCCACCTTGAGTGTGGCTCAATACTTATACCATGTCTACTCTGTCCACCTTGAGTGTGGTTATATACTTATACCATGTCTACACTGTCTACCTTGAGTGTGGTTATATACTTATACCATGTCTACTCTGTCCACCTTGAGTGTGGCTATATACTTATACCATGTCTACACTGTCCACCTTGAGTGTGGCTATATACTTATACCATGTCTACCCTGTCTACATTGAGTGTGGCTATATACTTATACCATGTCTACTCTGTCTACCTTGAGTGTGGTTATATACTTATACCATGTCTACCCTGTCTACCTTGAGTGTGGTTATATACTTATACCATGTCTACTCTTTCTACCTTGAGTGTGGTTATATACTTATACCATGTCTACTCTGTCTACCTTGAGTGTGGTTATATACTTATACCATGTCTACCCTGTCTACCTTGAGTGTGGTTATATACTTATACCATGTCTACTCTGTCCACCTTGAGTGTGGCTATATACTTATACCATGTCTACTCTGTCCATTTTGAGTGTGGTTATATACTTATACCATGTCTACCCTGTCTACATTGAGTGTGGTTATATACTTATACCATGTCTACCCTGTCTACATTGAGTGTGGCTATATACTTATACCATGTCTACCCTGTCTACATTGAGTGTGGTTATATACTTATATTATGTCTCCTCTGTCCACTTTGAGTGTGGCTATATACTTATACCATGTCTACTCTGTCCATTTTGAGTGTGGCTATATACTTATACCATGTCTACACTGTCTACCTTGAGTGTGGCTATATACTTATACCATGTCTACTCTGTCCATTTTGAGTGTGGTTATATACTTATACCATGTCTACTCTGTCTACATTGAGTGTGGTTATATACTTATATTATGTCTACTCTGTCCACTTTGAGTGTGGCTATATACTTATACCATGTCTACTCTGTCCATTTTGAGTGTGGCTATATACTTATACCATGTCTACACTGTCTACCTTGAGTGTGGCTATATACTTATACCATGTCTGCTCTGTCCATTTTGAGTGTGGCTATATACTTATACCATGTCTACTCTGTCCACCTTGAGTGTGGTTATATACTTATACCATGTCTACCCTGTCTACATTGAGTGTGACTATATACTTATACCATGTCTACACTGTCTACCTTGAGTGTGGTTATATACTTATACCATGTCTACTCTGTCTACCTTGAGTGTGGTTATATACTTATACCATGTCTACTCTGTCTACCTTGAGTGTGGCTATATACTTATACCATGTCTACTCTGTCTACCTTGAGTGTGGTTATATACTTATACCATGTCTACTCTGTCTACCTTGAGTGTGGCTATATACTTATACCATGTCTACTCTGTCTACCTTGAGTGTGGTTATATACTTATACCATGTCTACTCTGTCTACCTTGAGTGTGGCTATATACTTATACCATGTCTACTCTGTCCACTTTGAGTGTGACTATATACTTATACCATGTCTACTCTGTCCACCTTGAGTGTGATTATATACTTATACCATGTCTACCTTGTCCACCTTGAGTGTGGCTATATACTTATACCATGTCTACTCTGTCCACCTTGAGTGTGGTTATATACTTATACCATGTCTACTCTGTCTACCTTGAGTGTGGTTATATACTTATACCATGTCTACTCTGTCTACCTTGAGTGTGGTTATATACTTATACCATGTCTACTCTGTCTACCTTGAGTGTGGCTATATACTTATACCATGTCTGCCCTGTCTACATTGAGTGTGGCTATATACTTATATCATGTCTACCCTGTCCACTTTGAGTGTGGCCCAATAGCTATAGATATGTCTACCCTGTCCACCTTGAGTGTGGCTATATACTTATACCATGTCTACCCTGTCCACCTTGAGTGTGGCTATATACTTATACCATGTCTACCCTGTCTACATTGAGTGTGGCTATATACTTATACCATGTCCACTCTGTCCACCTTGAGTGTGGCTATATACTAATACCATGTCTACACTGTCTACATTGAGTGTGGCTATATACTAATACCATGTCTACACTGTCCACATTGAGTGTGGCTATATACTTATACCATGTCCACCTTGAGTGTGGCTATATACTTATACCATGTCTACACTGTCTACATTGAGTGTGGCTATATACTTATACCATGTCTATCTTGAGTGTGGCTATATACTTATACCATGTCTACCCTGTCCACCTTGAGTGTGGCTATATACTTATACCATGTCTACCCTGTCTACCTTGAGTGTGGCTATATACTTATACCATGTCAACCCTGTCTACCTTGAGTGTGGCCCAATACTTATACCATGTCTACTCTGTCCACCTTGAGTGTGGCTATATACTTATACCATGTCTACTCTGTCCACCTTGAGTGTGGCTATATACTTATACCATGTCAACCCTGTCTACCTTGAGTGTGGCCCAATACTTATACCATGTCTACTCTGTCCACCTTGAGAGTGGCCCAATACTTATACCATGTCTACTCTGTCCACCTTGAGTGTGGCTATATACTTATACCATGTCTACCCTGTCTACCTTGAGTGTGGCTATATACTTATACCATGTCAACCCTGTCTACCTTGAGTGTGGCCCAATACTTATACCATGTCTACTCTGTCCACCTTGAGTGTGGCCCAATACTTATACCATGTCTACTCTGTATACCTTGAGTGTGGTTATATACTTATACCATGTCTACCCTGTCTACCTTGAGTGTGGCCCAATACTTATACCATGTCTACTCTGTCCACCTTGAGTGTGGCTATATACTTATACCATGTCTACCCTGTCTACCTTGAGTGTGGCTATATACTTATACCATGTCAACACTGTCTACCTTGAGTGTGGCCCAATACTTATACCATGTCTACTCTGTCCACCTTGAGTGTGGCCCAATACTTATACCATGTCTACTCTGTCCACATTGAGTGTGGTTATATACTTATACCATGTCTACTCTGTCCACCTTGAGTGTGGTTATATACTTATACCATGTCTACCCTGTCCACCTTGAGTGTGGTTATATACTTATACCATGTCTACTCTGTCTACCTTGAGTGTGGCCCAATACTTATATCATGTCTACCCTGTCCACCTTGAGTGTGGTTATATACTTATACCATGTCTACTCTGTCTACCTTGAGTGTGGTTATATACTTATACCATGTCTACTCTGTCTACCTTGAGTGTGGTTATATACTTATACCATGTCTACTCTGTCCACCTTGAGTGTGGTTATATACTTATACCATGTCTACCCTGTCCACCTTGAGTGTGGTTATATACTTATACCATGTCTACCCTGTCCACCTTGAGTGTGGTTATATACTTATACCATGTCTACTCTGTCTACCTTGAGTGTGGCCCAATACTTATATCATGTCTACCCTGTCCACCTTGAGTGTGGTTATATACTTATACCATGTCTACTCTGTCCACTTTGAGTGTGGCTATATACTTATACCATGTCTACTCTGTCTACCTTGAGTGTGGCTATATACTTATACCATGTCTACTCTGTCCACCTTGAGTGTGGTTATATACTTATACCATGTCTACTCTGTCCACCTTGAGTGTGGCTATATACTTATACCATGTTTACCCTGTCCACCTTGAGTGTGGTTATATACTTATACCATGTCTACCCTGTCTACATTGAGTGTGGTTATATACTTATACCATGTCTACTCTGTCCACCTTGAGTGTGGTTATATACTTATATCATGTCTACCCTGTCCACCTTGAGTGTGGTTATATACTTATACCATGTCTACTCTGTCCACCTTGAGTGTGGCTATATACTTATACCATATCTACCCTGTCTACATTGAGTGTGGCTATATACTTATACCATGTCTACCCTGTCCACTTTGTGTGTGGCTATATACTTATACCATGTCTACCCTGTCCACCTTGAGTGTGGTTATATACTTATACCATGTCTACCCTGTCTACATTGAGTGTGACTATATACTTATACCATGTCTACACTGTCTACCTTGAGTGTGGTTATATACTTATACCATGTCTACTCTGTCTACCTTGAGTGTGGTTATATACTTATACCATGTCTACTCTGTTTACCTTGAGTGTGGCTATATACTTATACCATGTCTACTCTGTCTACCTTGAGTGTGGTTATATACTTATACCATGTCTACTCTGTCTACCTTGAGTGTGGCTATATACTTATACCATGTCTACTCTGTCTACCTTGAGTGTGGTTATATACTTATACCATGTCTACTCTGTCTACCTTGAGTGTGGCTATATACTTATACCATGTCTACTCTGTCCACTTTGAGTGTGACTATATACTTATACCATGTCTACTCTGTCCACCTTGAGTGTGATTATATACTTATACCATGTCTACCCTGTCCACCTTGAGTGTGGCTATATACTTATACCATGTCTACTCTGTCCACCTTGAGTGTGGTTATATACTTATACCATGTCTACTCTGTCCACCTTGAGTGTGGTTATATACTTATACCATGTCTACTCTGTCTACCTTGAGTGTGGTTATATACTTATACCATGTCTACTCTGTCTACCTTGAGTGTGGCTATATACTTATACCATGTCTGCCCTGTCTACATTGAGTGTGGCTATATACTTATATCATGTCTACCCTGTCCACTTTGAGTGTGGCCCAATAGTTATACCATGTCTACCCTGTCCACCTTGAGTGTGGCTATATACTTATACCATGTCTACCCTGTCCACCTTGAGTGTGGCTATATACTTATACCATGTCTACCCTGTCTACATTGAGTGTGGCTATATACTTATACCATGTCCACTCTGTCCACCTTGAGTGTGGCTATATACTAATACCATGTCTACACTGTCTACATTGAGTGTGGCTATATACTAATACCATGTCTACACTGTCCACATTGAGTGTGGCTATATACTTATACCATGTCCACCTTGAGTGTGGCTATATACTTATACCATGTCTACACTGTCTACATTGAGTGTGGCTATATACTTATACCATGTCTATCTTGAGTGTGGCTATATACTTATACCATGTCTACCCTGTCCACCTTGAGTGTGGCTATATACTTATACCATGTCTACCCTGTCTACCTTGAGTGTGGCTATATACTTATACCATGTCAACCCTGTCTACCTTGAGTGTGGCCCAATACTTATACCATGTCTACTCTGTCCACCTTGAGTGTGGCTATATACTTATACCATGTCTACTCTGTCCACCTTGAGTGTGGCTATATACTTATACCATGTCAACCCTGTCTACCTTGAGTGTGGCCCAATACTTATACCATGTCTACTCTGTCCACCTTGAGTGTGGCCCAATACTTATACCATGTCTACTCTGTCCACCTTGAGTGTGGCTATATACTTATACCATGTCTACCCTGTCTACCTTGAGTGTGGCTATATACTTATACCATGTCAACCCTGTCTACCTTGAGTGTGGCCCAATACTTATACCATGTCTACTCTGTCCACCTTGAGTGTGGCCCAATACTTATACCATGTCTACTCTGTATACCTTGAGTGTGGTTATATACTTATACCATGTCTACCCTGTCTACCTTGAGTGTGGCCCAATACTTATACCATGTCTACTGTGTCCACCTTGAGTGTGGCTATATACTTATACCATGTCTACCCTGTCTACCTTGAGTGTGGCTATATACTTATACCATGTCAACCCTGTCTACCTTGAGTGTGGCCCAATACTTATACCATGTCTACTCTGTCCACCTTGAGTGTGGCCCAATACTTATACCATGTCTACTCTGTCCACATTGAGTGTGGTTATATACTTATACCATGTCTACTCTGTCCACCTTGAGTGTGGTTATATACTTATACCATGTCTACCCTGTCCACCTTGAGTGTGGTTATATACTTATACCATGTCTACTCTGTCCACCTTGAGTGTGGTTATATACTTATACCATGTCTACCCTGTCCACCTTGAGTGTGGTTATATACTTATACCATGTCTACTCTGTCCACCTTGAGTGTGGTTATATACTTATACCATGTCTACTCTGTCTACCTTGAGTGTGGTTATATACTTATACCATGTCTACTCTGTCTACCTTGAGTGTGGTTATATACTTATACCATGTCTACTCTGTCCACCTTGAGTGTGGTTATATACTTATACCATGTCTACCCTGTCCACCTTGAGTGTGGTTATATACTTATACCATGTCTACCCTGTCCACCTTGAGTGTGGTTATATACTTATACCATGTCTACTCTGTCTACCTTGAGTGTGGCCCAATACTTATATCATGTCTACCCTGTCCACTTTGAGTGTGGCTATATACTTATACCATGTCTACTCTGTCTACCTTGAGTGTGGCTATATACTTATACCATGTCTACTCTGTCCACCTTGAGTGTGGTTATATACTTATACCATGTCTACCCTGTCCACATTGAGTGTGGTTATATACTTATACCATGTCTACCCTGTCTACATTGAGTGTGGTTATATACTTATATCATGTCTACCCTGTCTACCTTGAGTGTGGCTATATACTTATACCATGTCTACTCTGTCCACCTTGAGTGTGGTTATATACTTATACCATGTCTACCCTGTCCACATTGAGTGTGGTTATATACTTATACCATGTCTACCCTGTCTACATTGAGTGTGGTTATATACTTATATCATGTCTACCCTGTCCACATTGAGTGTGGCTATATACTTATACCATGTCTACTCTGTCCACCTTGAGTGTGGTTATATACTTATACCATGTCTACCCTGTCCACCTTGAGTGTGGCTATATACTTATATCATGTCTACTCTGTCTACCTTGAGTGTGGCTATATACTTATACCATGTCTACCCTGTCCACCTTGAGTGTGGTTATATACTTATACCATGTCTACTCTGTCCACCTTGAGTGTGGTTATATACTTATACCATGTCTACCCTGTCCACCTTGAGTGTGGTTATATACTTATACCATGTCTACTCTGTCTACCTTGAGTGTGGCTATATACTTATACCATGTCTACCCTGTCCACCTTGAGTGTGGTTATATACTTATACCATGTCTACTCTGTCTACCTTGAGTGTGGCTATATACTTATACCATGTCTACCCTGTCTACATTGAGTGTGGCTATATACTTATACCATGTCTACCCTGTCCACCTTGAGTGTGGCTATATACTTATACCATGTCTACCCTGTCCACCTTGAGTGTGGCTATATACTTATACCATGTCTACACTGTCTACATTGAGTGTGGCTATATACTTATACCATGTCTACTCTGTCTACCTCGAGTGTGGCTATATACTTATACCATGTCAACCCTGTCTACCTTGAGTGTGGCCCAATACTTATACCATGTCTACTCTGTCCACCTTGAGTGTGGCTATATACTTATACCATGTCTACTCTGTCCACCTTGAGTGTGGCTATATACTTATACCATGTCAACCCTGTCTACCTTGAGTGTGGCCCAATACTTATACCATGTCTACTCTGTACACCTTGAGTGTGGCCCAATACTTATACCATGTCTACTCTGTCCACCTTGAGTGTGGCTATATACTTATACCATGTCTACCCTGTCTACCTTGAGTGTGGCTATATACTTATACCATGTCAACCCTGTCTACCTTGAGTGTGGCCCAATACTTATACCATGTCTACTCTGTCCACCTTGAGTGTGGCCCAATACTTATACCATGTCTACTCTGTATACCTTGAGTGTGGTTATATACTTATACCATGTCTACCCTGTCTACCTTGAGTGTGGCCCAATACTTATACCATGTCTACTCTGTCCACCTTGAGTGTGGCTATATACTTATACCATGTCTACCCTGTCTACCTTGAGTGTGGCTATATACTTATACCATGTCAACCCTGTCTACCTTGAGTGTGGCCCAATACTTATACCATGTCTACTCTGTCCACCTTGAGTGTGGCCCAATACTTATACCATGTCTACTCTGTCCACATTGAGTGTGGTTATATACTTATACCATGTCTACTCTGTCCACCTTGAGTGTGGTTATATACTTATACCATGTCTACCCTGTCCACCTTGAGTGTGGTTATATACTTATACCATGTCTACTCTGTCTACCTTGAGTGTGGCCCAATACTTATATCATGTCTACCCTGTCCACCTTGAGTGTGGTTATATACTTATACCATGTCTACTCTGTCTACCTTGAGTGTGGCCCAATACTTATATCATGTCTACACTGTCCACCTTGAGTGTGGTTATATACTTATACCATGTCTACTCTGTCTACCTTGAGTGTGGTTATATACTTATACCATGTCTACTCTGTCCACCTTGAGTGTGGTTATATACTTATACCATGTCTACCCTGTCCACCTTGAGTGTGGTTATATACTTATACCATGTCTACCCTGTCCACCTTGAGTGTGGTTATATACTTATACCATGTCTACCCTGTCCACCTTGAGTGTGGTTATATACTTATACCATGTCTACTCTGTCTACCTTGAGTGTGGCCCAATACTTATATCATGTCTACCCTGTCCACCTTGAGTGTGGTTTTATACTTATACCATGTCTACTCTGTCCACTTTGAGTGTGGCTATATACTTATACCATGTCTACTCTGTCTACCTTGAGTGTGGCTATATACTTATACCATGTCTACTCTGTCCACCTTGAGTGTGGTTATATACTTATACCATGTCTACTCTGTCCACCTTGAGTGTGGCTATATACTTATACCATGTCTACCCTGTCTACATTGAGTGTGGTTATATACTTATACCATGTCTACTCTGTCCACCTTGAGTGTGGTTATATACTTATATCATGTCTACCCTGTCCACATTGAGTGTGGTTATATACTTATACCATGTCTACCCTGTCCACCTTGAGTGTGGTTATATACTTATACCATGTCTACTCTGTCTACCATGAGTGTGGCTATATACTTATACCATGTCTACCCTGTCCACCTTGAGTGTGGTTATATACTTATACCATGTCTACTCTGTCTACCTTGAGTGTGGCTATATACTTATACCATGTCTACCCTGTCTACATTGAGTGTGGCTATATACTTATACCATGTCTACCCTGTCCACCTTGAGTGTGGCTATATACTTATACCATGTCTACCCTGTCCACCTTGAGTGTGGCTATATACTTATACCATGTCTACACTGTCTACATTGAGTGTGGCTATATACTTATACCATGTCTACTCTGTCTACCTCGAGTGTGGCTATATACTTATACCATGTCTACCCTGTCCACCTTGAGTGTGGTTATATACTTATACCATGTCTACTCTGTCCACCTTGAGTGTGGTTATATACTTATACCATGTCTACCCTGTCCACCTTGAGTGTGGTTATATACTTATACCATGTCTACTCTGTCTACCTTGAGTGTGGCTATATACTTATACCATGTCTACCCTGTCCACCTTGAGTGTGGTTATATACTTATACCATGTCTACTCTGTCTACCTTGAGTGTGGCTATATACTTATACCATGTCTACCCTGTCTACATTGAGTGTGGCTATATACTTATACCATGTCTACCCTGTCCACCTTGAGTGTGGCTATATACTTATACCATGTCTACCCTGTCCACCTTGAGTGTGGCTATATACTTATACCATGTCTACACTGTCTACATTGAGTGTGGCTATATACTTATACCATGTCTACTCTGTCTACCTCGAGTGTGGCTATATACTTATACCATGTCAACCCTGTCTACCTTGAGTGTGGCCCAATACTTATACCATGTCTACTCTGTCCACCTTGAGTGTGGCTATATACTTATACCATGTCTACTCTGTCCACCTTGAGTGTGGCTATATACTTATACCATGTCAACCCTGTCTACCTTGAGTGTGGCCCAATACTTATACCATGTCTACTCTGTCCACCTTGAGTGTGGCCCAATACTTATACCATGTCTACTCTGTCCACCTTGAGTGTGGCTATATACTTATACCATGTCTACCCTGTCTACCTTGAGTGTGGCTATATACTTATACCATGTCAACCCTGTCTACCTTGAGTGTGGCCCAATACTTATACCATGTCTACTCTGTCCACCTTGAGTGTGGCCCAATACTTATACCATGTCTACTCTGTATACCTTGAGTGTGGTTATATACTTATACCATGTCTACCCTGTCTACCTTGAGTGTGGCCCAATACTTATACCATGTCTACTCTGTCCACCTTGAGTGTGGCTATATACTTATACCATGTCTACCCTGTCTACCTTGAGTGTGGCTATATACTTATACCATGTCAACCCTGTCTACCTTGAGTGTGGCCCAATACTTATACCATGTCTACTCTGTCCACCTTGAGTGTGTCCCAATACTTATACCATGTCTACTCTGTCCACATTGAGTGTGGTTATATACTTATACCATGTCTACTCTGTCCACCTTGAGTGTGGTTATATACTTATACCATGTCTACCCTGTCCACCTTGAGTGTGGTTATATACTTATACCATGTCTACTCTGTCCACCTTGAGTGTGACTATATACTTATACCATGTCTACCCTGTCCACATTGAGTGTGGCCCAATACTTATATCATGTCTACCCTGTCCACCTTGAGTGTGGCTATATACTTATACCATGTCTACTCTGTCCACATTGAGTGTGGTTATATACTTATACCATGTCTACCCTGTCCACCTTGAGTGTGGTTATATACTTATACCATGTCTACTCTGTCTACCTTGAGTGTGGCTATATACTTATACCATGTCTACTCTGTCTACCTTGAGTGTGGTTATATACTTATACCATGTCTACTCTGTCTACCTTGAGTGTGGCTATATACTTATACCATGTCTACTCTGTCCACTTTGAGTGTGACTATATACTTATACCATGTCTACTCTGTCCACCTTGAGTGTGGCTATATACTTATACCATGTCTACCCTGTCCACCTTGAGTGTGGTTATATACTTATACCATGTCTACTCTGTCTACCTTGAGTGTGGTTATATACTTATACCATGTCTACACTGTCCACCTTGAGTGTGGCTATATACTTATACCATGTCTACTCTGTCCACCTTGAGTGTGGTTATATACTTATACCATGTCTACCCTGTCCACCTTGAGTGTGGTTATATACTTATACCATGTCTACCCTGTCCACCTTGAGTGTGGTTATATACTTATACCATGTCTACTCTGTCCACTTTGAGTGTGGCTATATACTTATACCATGTCTACTCTGTCTACCTTGAGTGTGGCTATATACTTATACCATGTCTACTCTGTTCACCTTGAGTGTGGTTATATACTTATACCATGTCTACTCTGTCCACCTTGAGTGTGGCTATATACTTATACCATGTCTACTCTGTCTACATTGAGTGTGGTTATATACTTATACCATGTCTACCCTGTCTACATTGAGTGTGGCTATATACTTATATCATGTCTACTCTGTCCACCTTGAGTGTGGTTATATACTTATATCATGTCTACCCTGTCCACATTGAGTGTGGTTATATACTTATACCATGTCTACTCTGTCCACCTTGAGTGTGGCTATATACTTATACCATGTCTACTCTGTCCACTTTGAGTGTGGCTATATACTTATACCATGTCTACTCTGTCTACCTTGAGTGTGGCTATATACTTATACCATGTCTACTCTGTTCACCTTGAGTGTGGTTATATACTTATACCATGTCTACTCTGTCCACCTTGAGTGTGGCTATATACTTATACCATGTCTACCCTGTCTACATTGAGTGTGGTTATATACTTATACCATGTCTACTCTGTCCACCTTGAGTGTGGTTATATACTTATACCATGTCTACCCTGTCTACCTTGAGTGTGGCTATATACTTATATCATGTCTACCCTGTCCACCTTGAGTGTGGCTATATACTTATACCATGTCTACCCTGTCTACCTTGAGTGTGGCTATATACTTATACCATGTCTACCCTGTCTACATTGAGTGTGGTTATATACTTATATCATGTCTACTCTGTCTACCTTGAGTGTGGCTATATACTTATATCATGTCTACCCTGTCCACATTGAGTGTGGTTATATACTTATACCATGTCTACTCTGTCTACCTTGAGTGTGGCTATATACTTATACCATGTCTACCCTGTCCACCTTGAGTGTGGTTATATACTTATACCATGTCTACTCTGTCCACCTTGAGTGTGGTTATATACTTATACCATGTCTACCCTGTCCACCTTGAGTGTGGTTATATACTTATACCATGTCTACTCTGTCTACCTTGAGTGTGGCTATATACTTATACCATGTCTACCCTGTCCACCTTGAGTGTGGCTATATACTTATACCATGTCTACACTGTCTACATTGAGTGTGGCTATATACTTATACCATGTCTACTCTGTCTACCTCGAGTGTGGCTATATACTTATACCATGTCTACACTGTCTACCTTGAGTGTGGCTATATACTTATACCATGTCTACACTGTCTACCTTGAGTGTGGCTATATACTTATACCATGTCTACCCTGTCCACCTTGAGTGTGGCTATATACTTATACCATGTCTACACTGTCTACCTTGAGTGTGGCTATATACTTATACCATGTCTACCCTGTCCACCTTGAGTGTGGCTATATACTTATACCATGTCTACCCTGTCCACCTTGAGTGTGGCTATATACTTATACCATGTCAACCCTGTCTACCTTGAGTGTGGCTATATACTTATACCATGTCTACCCTGTCCACCTTGAGTGTGGCTATATACTTATACCATGTCTACCCTGTCCACCTTGAGTGTGGCTATATACTTATACCATGTCTACCCTGTCCACCTTGAGTGTGGCTATATACTTATACCATGTCTACCTTGAGTGTGGCTATATACTTATACCATGTCTACCCTGTCCACCTTGAGTGTGGCTATATACCTATACCATGTCTACCCTGTCCACTTTGAGTGTGGCTATATACTTATACCATGTCTACCCTGTCCTCCTTGAGTGTGGCTATATACTTATACCATGTCTACCCTGTCCACCTTGAGTGTGGCTATATACTTATACCATGTCTACTCTGTCTACCTTGAGTGTTCTTAAATTGGATTTTGTTTTTTTGTTTAATGCCACTTTCAGAAATTTTACAGCATGGTGTCTAGTTTTTATTGGAGGAAGCTGAGTACCTGGAGAAACCCCCCCCCCCCCACCAACCTTCAGTAGGAAAACTGGCAATCCTCATCAATTAGGATTGGAGTTGAGCGCACCCTGACTGCAATGAGACTCGAAGCCCACAATCACTGGTGTTGACAGCCAATGTGATCAATAGTAGATGGGGCCTCGGTGGCCGAGTGGTCAAGGTAGTTCGTCTACTATTGATCACGTGGTCTGTCAACACTGAGATTGTGGGTTCGATTCTCACTGCAGGCAGGGTGTACTCGACTCCAATCTTAATTGACAAGGATTGCCAGTTTTCCTACCACAGGTCGGGGGTTCTCTCCGGGTACTCCGGCTTCCTCCCCCAATAAAAACTGGACGCCATGAAATAGCTGAAAAATTGCTGAAAGTGGCGTTAAAACACCATTCAAACAAATAAACAATCAATAGTAGATAAACATCCTTAAACACTTGGCCACTGAGGCCCCAACTTAAATAGAAAATGAACCTATCTGCTAAGAAACTATAAAATCAATACCCACACCTGTTTCAAAGAATAATAAAACACAATGTGAAAAAATTACTTTTATTTCCATTTTCATAAATTATTGATTTTTAAATATGAATATGATTATGTACATTATACGATGAAATATGTCCCCACTTCACATAGAATGTAAAAGATTTCAGAAATAAAATACAATTTTATATATACAACAAAATAAATTGCATAAAAATATTTAAAACTGTTGTGAAAAAATAATTTAACTTCTGCGTTATGTGCATAGTGCTTTTTATAAAGCTATGACATTTATAAAAGTCAACGTGGTTCAAGATCTTATGGTTTCAAGCATGTGAGTGCATTGTAAATCTGATTCAAAACCATATTTTTTTATATACAGACTGGGCTTTTTGATAACATTGATTTGCTTGAGGCTCTTTCTGGCAGTAAAATAAAAGTCAGACACTATTAAAATTAAAACAAAAAAATTATTCTTATGTCACTCAAGAATTTTATCAAATTGATCCTGGTATCAAGTTTATTCTAGGTGAGAGATGGAGGAACATGGGAGAGCAGAGGATAAATTGTCAATGAATTTTGGAGCTGATCACATGACATAATTAATTTTGGTGATCCACAATCAAAACACAAATAAAAGTTGGCAAATGTCCAAGACAGATAAATAAGCAAACACATATATTTAATTTCAACATACTATCTTCTGGAAGATCAAATCGTAGGGCACCAATACAAGATTACAATAACATTAAAAAATGGTATTATTTCCTACTGGTTACATAAATATATACATATATAAACTAATTAATGTATATTTAAAAAAAACAGTATCAGATAAAAACACCTTCATAACAGGTATTAATGAATCTCGCACAAAACTGTGACCAACAACTTGGAAGAAAAAATATTTATAGATGTTGCTAATTTTAGGACAAGAAAACTATCCTGTTAATTTATACTTGGTTAACTGCTTCTGACCTTGTTACACAGAACATAAACCATTGGTTGGTCTAACCTGCATTACTCCAAAAATTGTTCTGTCCAATTAAAAAAAGAATTTAAAATTGTAAAATAATTAAAAAGCTGCTTGATGTATATTTCCCACATGTAAATAATGTAATGTGTCAAAATTATAAAATGACCAAAATACATACATTTGTATTGAAATAATTACAAAAATTATATGTGTTATGTCAGTTTAACTGTTGTCTAGACAACAAGGCTGGACTGACCATATTACAGGTGGTTAAGACAGGTGTGCGTCTCCGTAGCAAATTTGAATGCTAATGTAAACAAAAACATCATTACATTGCAACAAAAATAATTTGATGCTAAATGTTATTTTAAAGTGCACTTAATCATTACAAGCCAATTTGTACCCTCGTCCGCTAACACATAGGGCCAACCCATGGTAAAATCTGTATATATTCATGGCCCCAATGAATTATTTCATTATTAGCAACTTTAATAAACATTTTGACAATCATGTGAAATAAATAAAGTATAAAAAAATTATGCTAAATGAACAACATCTCGTGATAGTTTAATACATGGATGTTAATTTTTGTACTTGTTAAAATTCCCTCGTAACAATAACAACTGTGCATGATTAATAACTGGTGAATTTGTCTTTCATAAGACTTTTAAAATGTTGTGAATTTTGCAGAAAACAAAGTCAACTGATTATGATTTTTCACATTACATGGACAAGAATTCTACAGAGACAACAAAAACTGGCACTTCTTTGGGGATAAACATTTGTGAATTTGTTTAGGACAACATCTGTCAAAAATAATGCCTTGAATATTTTTTTTTACACCATACAATAACTCTTTCTTAAGGATATTAGCTGGTCATTTTCTTTTACATTTTTGTGTTGAACTGGTTCACAGCCCAATGACCCAATTTTCATGTGCATAATTTTATTAATCATCAAATGAGAACGTATATTAAAAATTTATAATTTTTCTTCATGGCTTTTCAAAGACAAAACTTCTCCATATTATAGATTATTTACGTTTTTTGAAACGAGATGCATTTTCTCGTCGTATCTCATCGAAGGGTGACAGCCCTGAGATGAGACGGCGAGAAAATGCATCAAGTTTCATAAAACGTTATTAATCCGTTAATCGATGTTTTGTATTTGTATCATTGTGACGTCACAGTGTTTACTTAATGACGTCTTGACAGCGAACTGAGATTGGTCCATCTCACACTAGTAGAGTGAGATGGAATAATATCGCACATAAAGATCAAAGGAAAATACTCCAAAATAGATTGCTTATATTAAAAACACATGCTGTGATCCATCACTATTACTGTATTTTGTATGCGTTCTTCCTGTATCATTTAACAACCATCGTCAGAAACCCACAACCAGTCACTTTCTCATTATACGACCGAAAACAGTAGCCAAAGGAGAACAGGACCAAAGGTGGGTTTCCGACCATTTAAAAATGTTGTTATTTTGAAATGGACCAGTAAAAATCCTTAAACAAAATAATATTTTATTATGCTTTCTATTTTATGGCTGACTATTTACAATCTAATTAAAATAATATGGTATGACTGTGGTTGCTATGGTTATGACTAAAATCTTAAAAAAATAATTACAACTAAAATAATCTAAACATTGCACAAAATCAAGTTTGTTATTATTATATTTCCTTTTGTTATTTATAATTCTGAATACTTTTACTGTACATGTGATAATAACTACTTGCACTGATAAATTTTCCTATACAGAACACTTTGTGTGGATTTTAAATTTTCCACTGGGATAAGTGGATGATCAAAAAGTCCACTGTCACTTATATATTACAATACAGTCATTGTGGATTTTTGATTTTCCACCAAGAAAAGTGGAATATCAGATGTCTATTTTGACTTAATATTCATTCTACGGTACAGACATATTCCACCAAAATAAATGGAAGATCAAAAGTCCTACAGTACAGCTATTGTGGACTTTTAATTTCCCATCAAATAAGTGGAAGACCAAAAATTGACCATAACTAAATTTATACTACAGATCAGCCATAGGGATTTTTATATTTTCCAACCAGATAAATTTGGAATCAAAAGTCCACCATTACATTTATATCCTTTTTCATATTTAAATACCTTTAAAAAACTTGTCTCCTTTAATAAATAATGAATTACAGACATATTTTTTTTAATTATAAAAATGAAATGTTATTTTTACTAAAAACATGTCCTAAATTCTTGCCGTCATGACATTAATTAAAGATGTTAAATATGAAAATTCACATGAAAGTGACTCAAGTTTTGACAATGAAACAAATTGTAGGATTTAAAAAATATTTATACATAGTAAAAAATAAATCATGATCTATATTAAATTAAAAAGATTTGTTCTCTAAATATAATAGAATAAATTCAATTAAGATCATTATGTCACAAAATTTAGCTTTAGTGGAGAAAATTATAATCGAAAATGTCACCAAACACTATCAATGGGTACTATAATTTCAGAAATTTTTGCGATGTTTTTATTATTGGAAATAATGCGATCGTTCTGTGATCCCAATAGTTAAACATCACAATTCTACTTTCATTCATTGACAAAAAATTACTAAACCTAGGGTGCATACATAAACCATCTGTAAAGCTGTGAAAACACATGTCAAGTGTTTCTGATCTTCAAAAGAGGTAAATCACTTTAAAAAATGAAACGTTTATTCCGTTTGTTGCAGAGAGATTATTTACAGACGACAAACATTCGACGCAAAACTGATAATTGCTGAGTAATAATTTGATGTCATTGTATTTTTTGCTACCTCAGCTAATTGCAAAAATTTGAAATAGCATTTTTTTTAGGGGGTACCTGGCAATAATAAATTGCACGCAATAATTTCCAAATTTACAGTATTCTCTACTTGTGAAAAAACCTGATTTATCTCCCTTAGCAAACTAATCTGTTCTATACAACAGGTATTTGACACAAGTAGTTGTTTTTCTGCAATATTTTTTTCCATATATAGCAGAGCTTCTAGCAACATTTAAAATGACGTGCAAGCTAATTTTCCAGTGTACTGTAGATGCACTGAATCAATCAGGCCAAATGAATTTAAAAAAAAAATTAAAACTCATGCAAATGGGAAGTTACTCTGTATTCTGAAAAAAGTTTAGCAGCTTAATATTGAATTTTCTATAGTCAGCCTGCTCCTCTATTGCACCTAGGGCAATATTATTTTACCATCTATAACCTGATACGTTGTATACAATAACAGGGATATTGCCCAAATTTTATTTGACTTTGTTGTTTGTAGAATATACACTGCATAAGAAAGCATGTGCAATACAAATTCTGCTCTGAATAATAGTCAAATATTTATGTAATAAATCTATATTACTTTATTTATTAAAAATGGCTAAAAGAGCAACTTAATTATTAAAAAAAACAATTCTATTAGATTATGTCTAAAAACCAAACAGTACAGAAACACAGACACATACCACAATTGGCTGTGTATATTTAATGTTTCTACATACGATTAAATTACCTTCCTTGTGTAAAATACTCACCCTTGCTGACCTGATGATATTTTAAGACAGAAGGGAGTATGATACACAAAGGAAGAAAACAAAACCTGTCTTACAAAGACAATTATTTCCTTTAAAACAAAAAGTAAACTAGACAGATGTCTCTCTAACCAAAATTTACATCAGATTTAGATAATTTTCAGTGATTTCATACAACAGTGAACAGATTTCATGAAAGAATAAAAAAAACTTAATGTTTTGATTTCCAATCAACTGCCTAATTTAAGTGGTTTACTTTATGCTAATTAACATAAGAATCAAAGCTTGTCTGTTATACTTCAAATGAATATAATACAAAATGTTATTATAGCATTTTACATGTAATAATCTATTATACAGAAATCCATGCTGGCAGCCATATTTGTTCATAAGAGCTATGACATTACACCCTTACATCTTTTCCCTTTCCTTTTTTGCCTTGATTTTTGCCCCGTGGGCCTCGTCCATGACCAGGGTGTGGCTTGCCTGATGATGCTGCTGCTGATGATGATGAAGAATATGGTGGTGGGGGTCCAGATGGCTAAATATAAAAAGGATGTGTTTAAATAAATGTGACAATACAGTTAACTGGAGTTATCTCCAATGGTAAAGTGATGTAACATCGTTGCAAAAAGTGACAAATTATCTTCCTTGCTTTGTATTCTCTAAAGGTTTGTTGAAATGCAGTTATGGTAGATAAACAGTTAATTGAGTTAACTGGAGTTATCTACCCTGCTTAGTGCATGCTTAAGGTTGAACATATTCTGGTACCCTGACGATGATATCCTCATGAGCCTAAGCGGCCTTCAGATATAACGTCAGGTCAGGAGCATTGGATTTCAACGGTGACAGCGTTGAATTTGACGTTCGAGTATTCTCTAGACTGACCATTAGTATTATAGATAAGTTCAAGTAGAACGAACGTATTATGACGTCATTCTCTTTGTGACGTTCAATGTTTACATTTCTCAGCTGAGTTCACATTATGATTTCATAATTTAAACGTAAAGGTAAAATATAATTTATATTTAAATTTTATAAAGAAAATGTATTCCCAGATTTAAATAAAGATTGGCATGTGCATGTGATATTAAATGGCGTCATATTATCAACCAATGAAAATGCTTATATCGGAGCTCCTGACCTGGTGTTATATTTGAAGTGAAGCTTGCATCAATGAAAAATATTGCACCAGGATACCAGGTTAGGTTGAACACAGTCTACAAATTGAGAGTTATCTCCCATCTTTGAGTTGTTGGAAAAATTATCTCCCTTGCAACATACATTTAAATGGTGAATTTGTCAACTATTTTTTGTCTTATCATAGTAAGCTTATATGTAATTTTTTTTATTCAACAGAACAAACACTTTCTTAAAATCCTGAACATAAAAACAAAAGTTTGCAGGGTGCAGCAAGCAATGTATACTGGAAAAATAATGGTAAAACAAGAAAAATCTGTATACATAATTATAACACACATGATACAAAGTTTGAGCAGTATGGAAAGCTAGCAATTTATAAACGAGTTCAGAGGTCATATAACTCCTTTATAAACAAATTCAGAGGTCATATAATAACTTTAATTAGCTTTGTATAATACTAAATGTTTGTTTAAAGGTTTTTATTTCCCTAGTTTAGCATAATTTCAAATATAATTTAGTTAAATGGAACAACATAACTATTATTTTAATTATCACCACCTCATCCCTGTGGTTAAGAAATAAAGTGATTACATTGACAGATATGAAATAAATCCCATGTGAAATAAATTAAGTTCTATTACTCCTTGCAAGTGACCTTACAATGAATGTCCTTAACAACATCGCTAGTAAAATTTGAAGTGCAAGAACACTCAAAACAAAGTTTTTGGGGACTTATTAAATGTTAGTAAAAAAAATAAACAAGATAATCAATAATTCATCATGAATATTCAAAATATAATTACTCATGACCAAGTTCCACACACCTACTTAATCTGATCAATATTAACTCTGCGCAATTGTTTATCCTATAATTCTAATGCAACACTGGATGTAACAGTCACTCTGATTGATACAATTTAAATTGTTCCATTATAATATTGTGGCATGCCAAAATTGAAGCTGTTGGATATTACAACAACAGAGATGCTATTTCTGGTGTAAAAAAACCTTTACTCAGCTTTTTACCAGACGCATTAGAACGAATATAACTGCAATGAGTTTGAAGCTTTGTCACTTCTAACGCAATTCTTGATGTAACATCAACTCTTATTGGACAACATTAAAAATTTTATGGCATCAATATAACGTTTGATGCCGTCATAAGTTAACGCAAGCACAGACGTAATTTGGGGATATGTTAATCAGTT
Source organism: Limnoperna fortunei (assembly GCA_944474755.1). Lineage (NCBI taxonomy): Eukaryota > Metazoa > Mollusca > Bivalvia > Mytilida > Modiolidae > Limnoperna > Limnoperna fortunei. Next base: position 27,115,050 of record OX104123.1, read on the forward strand.
AATTTAGTTTTTTAAGGTGTAGAATTAGAATGGAGATAACCATAATGTATTTGAAGATTTGGTGGCATCAATTGGTGATTTGAAGGTCGGAAATATCCGCATCACCAGTCAACTCAATTTCCGACCATCAAATCACCAATTGATGCCGCCAAATCGTTAAATACAATACAGTTATCTCCTAATTTGAACGTCACAAATATCAGTTACTTGCTATGTTTAATAGAAAACTCAATTTGTGACTGTCAAATGATCAACAGATGGTCTGAAATCTTCAAATGCAAAAATTACCAGTACCTACTAAGTTGTACCAACTATTTAAAAAAAACAAGGATTCAATATAAACATAAAAACAAATTTTAACAGTTTCAGGAGTAAACAAATGAACAAGATTTAAAATTAAAAAATAACTAGTGAAGACAAGTACAGAACCCAATTCATAAAGAGATAATGGATGTCTGGTAAAAACTAAATAAAGCCCAAAGCATAATAATAACTGAAATGGAGCTTAAATCAAGAAAGCAACCGAGAATGGTGTGTTACCCTGGCAACCGAGATGGTGGCTCTTTACCCTGTATATATTTTTTGACTTACCAACTTCAAATATGAGATACATGAACCTGTTTCTAAGAATAAACAATAGTCTATGATTCATTGCAAAAGAGTACACATAAAATATTTTTTAACATGTTGCTATGACAACAAACAGCACAATTACAATATCTAAAACAAATGAGGAAGACAGACATTTTCATTATATAAAAATGAGCACCATTTGCAGAATATCTCTGTAATAATTTTTTGTGGGGAAATAATGCCCACTACCCATGTAATTCTGAACTGAAATATTACTAAATATAATCACTGATTGAGAAAATTACAAAAGTGAAGTTAATGAGGTAACAGAAGTGAATTGCAAGAGATTACAGTGCAGTGAACTTAAGTAAATACCATTATTGAACTTTAGAAGATTACATGTATTTTAGTGAACTTTATTAGGTTGCAAAAGTGAACTTGTGAAATTAGTATTTTAAGGATTTACACAAAACATTAAAATCTCACTTTATTATATCCTGTTACTATTATTTGGTGATGTCTAAAAATAGAAATAATTAGTCAGTTTCATTTCCTAGATGTCAAGGAAAAACAATGGAACTTGCAATAGCAGATTAAGGTCAAGACAATGATACTCTAAAAGGAGTTATCTCCCTTTATAAACATATTGAGAAAATGGCTATTAGAATTACTGAATTGTTAAATGGTTGTCAAATATCCAGCTAAATTCAATATGAGAAAAACAAAATCAATACATCAATACAGGTATGGAACACTAAACAGAAAATTGATTGATTTGATGTCTGCTTCACGTCCAGCAGGCAGTATTTCACCTATATTCAGGACAATCAAACAATAAATCTACGGAAAAGGGGTTGTGATGGGACACACGAAACACAATTTAGACTGCCACTGGAAAAGTATGGAGTTTTGGAGAGGTGCAGAATTACACCTTTTGTAGTGGCTACAATGAGCCTACTCTTTTTGGAAAATCACCAAAAGGGGTCTTTATAATGCAAGGAGCATGGCACTATCCAAACACGTAACCCCCTAATTTAAGGTCCATGGCCAGGCTTTTTGTATTATGACATGACAATCCCGCAACTTGACTGAAATTGAATGCCATTGGAGAGAAGGTAGTAATCGATGTTTTAGCCTTTTGTATTGGTTGCAATAAGCCTACTTTTATCTACAAAAGGGGTCTTTAAAGTGCACGGACCAAGGCACCCACTATGGTCTCCTTTCAGGCTTTCTTTATTCTAACATGACTACCATCAAACAAGAGGACATGCCCCCCAACTCCCCCCTCCCCACATCTGCCAAATGGAGATGCATTTGACATCTTTTGGGTTTAGTCCTAGGAACTGTCGTCAGTATCCAAAAAAATGGCTTCTTATTAACATAATAAAAGTCAGAAAATATGGACAACTGTAGTCTGCTTGTCCCTCTTTAAGGCTACATCATCTTATGTTGCTATTTCAAATATTTTCTTAAAACTTTGAAAATTTCATAAAGATTTTGGCAGTGGCAGTAGAAAGGTCACAGAAAATCTAAGTCTGAAGGTCCCCACCAATGAAAATTAAATGACAATATTTGCTCTGCTGTTACCTTGATATTTTATACAAATTGCATGCTGGGTAAAACTATTATCTCCAAATATAGGACTGTACTATTACCCTAATCAATCTCACTCTGCAGATGTAAGACATCCAAGACGGTCAGAGTGGGAAATGCTTCTACCCATGTGGGGTACTGGAGTAGGCCAATGTTACATCAGAGAAGCCGGGCCGCCAGTAGGACATATGCTGCAGAGTTCTTTGACCAGGTATCCTGAAGGCCGGGCTTCGACAAAACCACCATGGTGGAGTCCATGGACTACTAAAAACTGTCCGACTGAGGGTATTAATTTACCAGTGTAGGACATTAAAAAAACGCCCATCATCCTAATCAATCATTTAAACTTTTATTTCAGACTGCATGCTTGATGATTCCAGGAGGAGACAAATTAATGTCAAGAACAAATGTTTAAAGTGTAGGACAACCATTGATTTCGGACTCTCTTTGGCTATATTTAGTTTTTGATGATTTTGATTTTTCCTATATGCTTTTTTTTGTTTGAATGATTACTGTAAACTGTGGTATACTAAACAGACACACGGGCAAGGTGAACATCAGAGATCAATTATTGATCGAGTAAGCACTGTTATAAATTGTACGCATTTATCTTACAAAAAAAACCATATTGTTTATATTTTCGTCAATCAATCATTGAAATAAAATGTTTGATATTATTTACCTTAAATTGGCGTGAATAAAAATACAAAGACTATTTTACAAATTATTGAAAAAATCAATACATATCTATTTACAATGCATACATCAAGACGGCCTGATTACTAGTAACCTGTCATTGTACGGATCACTGATTTCAATAAACAATTGTATAACGAAGTGTTGATTTATTAATTAACGAGTGTTTTTATAATGGGAAGTTAATCTCTACATTTCTCAACGGCTTCTTTGATCCCGGACTTAAACCAACCTCGAATTAATGTTTCAGGTCTAATTTGTTGAAATGCATTAACCATCCAAGCTGCATTTTTTGGTTTAAGATAAGAACGTTTAAAATGAGTGTGAGTATGAAATCACCACTTTAGGTCTAAATTACATCAGGGGAAGTCGATATTTCTGTACACTAAGTCACATGTCATTAACGTTTGTGAACTTTTTTCAAAGGATTCAAGTAGGTTTGGAAAGAAATTAAAAAGGGGTGTATATATAGTCATATTTAATTATTTTATCTTCGATGAATTCCGCGAAAATCAGTACCAGCGAAAATGTTCAACTTGACAAAAACGCGAAAATTAGAATCCGCAAAAATTAATACGTTTACAGTAATTTAAAAACACATCTGCATTAGTACAATAAACGTGGACAATGGAAAAAATAAAAAGTAAAATTCCATGAGTAGAAATCAATACATATTTTGCATCAACTATACTAGTCCACATAATGACCAGTGATATTCTGCAAACTGACCATGGATTGTATTTTCTGCTTGATATCTGAACCCGTGAGTCAATCTCACAAGATTTTGGATACATTTTATGACTTGGACCTTTCCCAAAAGGAAACTAAATGTGATATTTTACCAGCTCTGAATATAAAGTATAAATGTAAAAGAAGCATATACAAAGACACCACAATGACCTTGGGAGTTAACAGGAGGCAAATAAACTAAACCAAGCTCTAAATAAATACCACAGCCTACATAAATACAACTGCTGTATTGGAATTTTGTGCTGTTTAAAAAAAAATGTTATTGTGCACTTATTATGAAATCAGACACTGGTGCTATAAAAACTCCTAGCTGAGATTTTTTTATTCTCAATCTCCTCTCAATCAAAACTTCAGATTTCCAACATAATTTTATTTTAGGGGACCATCCACATATACATACATTTACTACCTACTTTAACCCTAACCCTAAACCCCTAACAATGTTAATCTTATGATTATCTGTGTCCTCTAAATGATATGGGTCCTAAAGTACAATTAGGCCAGATTTCCTGGGTATTCATAGTAATTGTGAATATAAGAATATTTTTATTTTTATAGCATCTGCAGAAAAACAATATGGAAACAACTGTTCAATGGAAGAAGCAGACACACACACACGTTAGCAGAATGCTGCACAAACATATGAGGTAAGATGTTAGCACCGGGTCCAGTGGGATAAGAAAAGGATCTGGAAAAAAAAACAATCCACAGTGATGACTGGTACTTGTTAATATTGTAACTATAAGTACTTTCAGCACTTTGGTTTGTCTGAAATTCACAATGATACATGTGCAAGCGTGCAGGTCACAAAATAGGACTACAGTCCAGTACATAACCATATATGGTATACGTGCAAAAGCATGCATTTAATTATAACAGGCTTAAAAAATGATATTCATATGCACAAAAATCCAAATGGTTGAACTTTTCACCTCCATAATGACAAAACACATTTTCCATTGAAAAACAAATGTCAGAAGTTTAGTGTAATGTCAAATAATTTTCACTACAGGTTCGGTAAATTTGACTTTCTCCACCACATTCAGGTGGACAAAACTTCTGCCCTGTCAACTATTCCCACCCTTTCTATTGCTTGTTCTATCACTTGTGGCTTGTGGAAAAAGTAAAATCATACTAGCAATACTGTAATGAACTCTTTTTTATCTCCATACTTTTTTATACTTATAAATGAATTGTTTCTCAAAATAATCTACAGTGAAATAAAATTCTAAGATGTTGATAATCAGCATATAATTTATCACCGAAGAAAACCATTTGACCCAAAAACTCAAGCAAATAAGCCATAGGAACAGAGGTAAAGAGGTCTTCCATACTAACTAATATATATTTTTACTTCATTTATTTCAATACTGAGCAGTATAATAAATTTTTATGTCTTAAAATAGCACAGAGGTTAAATAAATTGTCTCAACTTAATTTCCCACCAATCCATTTGAAAAACTGCACATGGCAGAAACAGATCCTACCACACTGCCTCATTTTAAACTTTGAAAATGCAACTATCCCATGTGGAGAAATTTTTGCAACCAATGAATTGGTGTGGTAGAATGTATACTTAACTGAATCAACTGAGAGTTTTAAATCAGCTGAATACACCTCATACCAAGCATGCTCACTATGTGAATGTTATATCTGACTGTATACATATATGGCTAGGTACCAGCGCTGACTAATGAACGACTGGTTTCCTGTTAGCTTAAAACTTTGTTTTGCTAAATAAATTTTAATTATTCAAAGGTCATTATAATTTTGCATTTTGTTGTCATGTATATTTGTCAGATCTTTTAAAGAAATCATTTTAATTGACGTATTGGTTGATAAAATGACTGGATTTAGGACGAAAATAAAATGATCGATGAAATCAGGAAAAAGGATCAACTAAGCAAGAATTTTAGCAAGGTAGGTATGGAGAATTTCACCTTGTATAGCATATACAATGAACCTACACTTTTTGCCTACTCTGCTGTTTGACAAATTAAACTCGAAGGAAGAGGTTCACTTTAAATAAATTATTTTCCAGAACTTTTATAATTTGGAATTAAAATGTTACCTACTAGTACCTGTATTTCAAAATGGGGGTCAGGAAAAAGCTTACAAAGTAGTTTTTATTGATGAACTGACCTTTTTTGTTTCTATACCTTTTTAACATTTGAAATATTAACAAAAGAAGTTTTTACATATTAATTTTTTAATTTTAGTGTAAACTTTGATAAAAACCAGATTAAATAAATGAATGGAATACACATTTTTCTATACAATGCAGAAATTAAAAATAAATAAAATAAATATAAATTATAATGATAAGTTTTTGTATTACTTTATGGAAAAAAATTACTATTGACATGAAAATTTAAAACAATCACCATAAAATACTTTCAATTACATTAAATTTTTCACTTGCAGTTTTTTTTAGCAAAACAATCTTTCAAAACATAACAGAAAATTCCAGTCTGGACTAATAAGGAGCATTCTAGAACATTGTTTACCTGTTTGTACTAGTATTTAGATGTCTATTTATAGTCCACCAATGGAATGTTGGGAGATGTCTGAAAATGTTGCAAACTAATTAGTCCCAAGGGAAATCCCAGAATACATGAGAGCTATTTTTAGCATATAATCAAATATAACATCCTTTCACTCATTTCAGAATAATATAAAAAGCAGAGTTGCCTGACAAAATACAAAAATCACACTGAACAACTAGTTTGTTGTGCGTTACAATTTTTTACATGGATATTAATTTTATGTGTAAAATACTTGCTATTTTTAGGTCAGCTGCTGACCTTTGTGACCTTTATTGCTTTGTTACTGTGGATTCATGATAATTTATGGGTTCCTTATTTTCTTTGTAGTATGTTGGCTGACATTATTACAAATGAAATAAGATTTCCAGTTTTTCTTATTTTATGACAGACATGTTCACAAACAAGGAAAATTGGTGTTCTAAAATTAAATCAACAGTACAGATTTTAACTCTGACAATTAATATTTGGAAACAAAATTATGGGGCTAAATTCAGCAACATAAGAAAACAGGAAGACAACTCTTCAAAAATCAAGGAAGGCAACTCTGCAAAAATCAAAGAATAACCACAGGAGTACCCAGGGCATAGTGTTTAATTATAGTGCATCAACATTTCTTGCATGGCAAATGTGCAGGTACCTGGAAAACATCTTATAGTGTGCACACAATTTATTTACAGTGTGCAGTTGGTGGTGCACAATACAATTTATGAAAAACAGAAACTTCAAATGCATCCTATGCAACAGTCTGCATTTAAACAACCAAGCACCCTGCACACATTTAATCATTGACAATTTCCATAATATGTATTTTTTGTTGAATTTCAGTTTTAAGTTTCAATATATTAACCTATAGAAAGTCTATAGTCTATCTGCAGTAGGAAAATGGCGGGCATGTTGTTATTTGGTTGTTGACAAAACAATGTTAGTCCCAAAATTTTCATGCAGGTGTAAGGAACTGGCAGTGGTTTGCTGACAGTAACAAGCATGTTCATAAAAATATAAGAAGCAAGCAGTCTTGCTTATACTGTTAGTTCTTGTTATCGTACTTTACAATTTTACAAATATATTTGATTGGGTTATTAAATAGTATTAATTGCTATTTAAAGAAATTCTTCCGTTGTGTCCTGGTCACCAGGTTCAAAGTTAAAAGACACTAGAGAACCAAATGAAGCTGTTTAACTTTTAGCAAAGAACAATCAATTATACGAAGCAGAGAAGGAGCTGTACTATTGACGTTTGTACATGGTAAATTATACGAGTTGGTAATGTACTAAAATCTAAATCATACTATGCAAAACTCAAACTTAAACAACCGAAAGTTCATGCCAGGTATCTGTAAACTAATTAACACTTATTTGGAGTAAACTTATATGGATCTCTAAGGAAAATCTTTGGGTGGGTTTGCATGCATGAATAAGACATGCAAAAGGAATTTGTATTGTATAATGGCAATCCATCACTGATCACTACAAATTTCAAGTCCACATTAAAACATGTCTTTAGATTACTTAAATATTTCTTCCTAAATTAACTATCAATGTCGTGACATGCTAAAATGATGTGACATTCATCCTCCACACTATATAATGACCATTCTATAAATATACTTACAGACTGCCGTAAAGGTTCCTCGTTATATCTTGGGTTTTGTTGACGAGGCTTGGAACGTCTCCTACGTAATGTATCACCCCAGTGTTGAGCAGGCGGAGCTTTTGGATTACTGCTAGGGGTGTGGACAGCACACACTTTTATAAACAGTCCCATGAATAATATTAATCCAATGGCTATAAGGATGACTGCCCACCAATGTATCTGTATTAAAAACAAAACAAATATATTGATTTCTTTATGGAAATCTGAACAATTATTGTAAAGAGCTTTCTAGAAAAATCTGTTATATTTTTTGAACTATAAGCAAAAAACTGTATTTTGACCCCCCTGTTCTATTTTTAGCCATGGTGGCCATGTTGGTTGGTCTGAGGCCATGATTTGGGCAAACTTGGTAGAGGACATTTTACTGATGATGTATGCAAAGTTTCAAAGCAATCCCTTCAGTGGTTTTGGAGGAGAAGATTTTTGAAGAAAAGTTAACGACGACGACGACGACGGACGACGATGGACGCCAAGTGATGGCAATAGCTCACATGACCCTTCGGGTCAGGTGAGCTAAAAAACGTTATGGGCATCAGAAATACAATTTACTTTTATTTCAGTGGGGCAATAAAATTCATCTGTATCTAAAAATACCATTTTAAAATTGATAAATTTCTCATTGTAGTACAAGTACACAAAATTATCACTAATGTTCTCATCCCTCTGGTATTTTTGCAGGAAAAGCATGTTCAGGAACATTCAAGGATCAAATTATTTATCTGCATATATTTTAATTTCCTTTAAATACTCAATAGCTGAGCAACATTGGTTATTTCATATATCTAACTTGGTATTTGAGCACATGACTGATTGTTGACGTCATGATTATAGGTATTGATGATGTTGACTATATATGAATTCCTCTGCAAACAACAGGCAATGACACTAAAAATTGTCATTGAAAATATTATTTGACTAATTGTTAAATATTGTTTTTGTTATTTCTTTTCATAATATTGAATTTAAAATATCAGAATTGTTTTCAATTGCCGGTTAGATTACTGGATATAGACGACTTTAGGTGGGTTTACGCCAATAAACCGCTTTCTTAAGTATTGTATAGTTATGCATAACATGTTTCCCCAGTATTTATTAAAGGTGACCTTCCTTTCCCCAAATAGCATGTAAGGGATGTAAAGGCTGTCTATCAAGCCCGACTGTGAATCTTAATATGTAGCATGTTTGAAAATTGCCACATTTCTTACCTTATAAAGCCATTTGTAGATTTTTAGAAAGGAGTAGGTATTATCTAGTATGATTTGTTGTTTTGTTCTTTATCAACTTGTTAACGTCCTTACAGGGGTTGCGCTGGGCTTCGCCAATGTCGTCATTTGCGATTTTTTATTTCAATTGGCGACAAAATATTGTCTTTGGGGATTTTTTTGGCGCCAGTATATCTTAGTTGCAAACTGAACGACATGACCGAAATAAGACTAAGGTTAAAGGTGTTCTTCTAGATCACCCACACACATAAAGATTAAAGCTGTACACAATTTACAGACAGTTTATGGCTGTAACAATGGTTAACCACAGCAGGTGTCAAAAGCGTAGTATTGCGTCATGGTTGATCATGGTTGATCGAATGTAATTTCTTTGATCTTGCTTCACTGAGAAAATGTAAATTTCAAGGAATAGTACAAGATAAAAGTTTCTAACAGTTTTCTCGTCTTTCCTTTTTATATTTTCAAACTATGGGTCAGAATTAGATCAAGGAGAAAAATAACTTAAATAAATACACATTTTAAACAATATATTTGTAAAAATTTGGTGGTTAATTATGTTTTAAATTAAAAAGTTAAAAATAAAATTGAGTATTTTACCTTTAGTGCTATATTAACTGGGATTCAATAACTCAATTGAGATGCAGTGTTACTGTCAACAAAAAAAAAAAAAAAAAAAAAAAAAAACAAAAAAAAAAAAAAAAAAAAAAAAAAAAAAAAATTTAAATAAAGAATAGAATACTCTAATAGATTTCTTAAAAAAGAGAAAAAAACATCAGAACATGTATATTATTATTTTCTTATAATTTACAAAAATATTGTACATAAAAATACCTAGTTAGTGAAAACTAACAACAAAATGTAATTCAATTCCACATTGAAATGTATATAACTGAGTTACTTTTTTTTTTTCAAATTCAAATTAATCATGTTAGGCCATAAAAATGTATATATACATGTAAATAAAAAAATTTTCATTTCACTCATAGTATTTATGGCCTCTAAATCCCCAAAAATACAAATAAATAGTAAAAAAAAATTTCAATAAAAGCCATTAGGCAATAAGTCAGTGCGAGACCGTTTTAAGGTAGTCAAGGACGTTAAAAACCCCCATAAGTAAGTGTTACTGTCAACCAGTGGTTGTGAGATACTTGAATTAAACTTTGTATAATCAGAATTGAATGCAAAATATAGATACGTACAGCATTGAATTTATTGTCCTCCATCCTTTCGTTTTTTCAACTTTCCTCCAATAAAGCATGAGAAATTAATTATTTTAACATAACCTCCACATTAAAGTAGGACATATTTAGAATAAGTTGTGTGCTTCTCTTGTCTAATCTTAATACTGTCATGCCTAATAGAATGAAACCCTTTTGCAAAGTAAACATCAGAGTGTGTTTGTCAATGACCGAAAATGACAATACACATGCAGAATATATTGGCGCAAGATTTTGGAATTGGCGACAGAAAATTGCAGTTGGCGATTTTTTTGGCACCAACTTTTTAGAACCCAGAGCAAGCCCTACATCCTTAATATTAATCAATCAATCAAATTTTTTGGTAATGTCTGACAGGGGGGACTGAGATCCGTTTTCTACTTAGAACCGCCTTCCGCACAATTTTTAAAAATACTACAAGTACTAGTTAAATATGACAAAAAAGTGAAAACAAATTAAATTGTAATACACATATTCCTACATTTATTATTTTTCTTACATTACTACAATTACCCACTTCCTTATATTCACACATTTACTCCTCTTCTTATATTCTTATTTTTTAACAATTCTTTGATATTCCTACCTTTATCCATTCCCTTATATCCGTGAATGTCTCGGGGCTAAACAGGAGATTTTTCAGCCGGGAGAGTGGTCCTTCTGCATCAACACCTCGACAACGTTTAAACACGTCACAGTATCCTTGGAAATTATTACAAGGTGACCCTGTAAAATATAAATATAATTGCTTCTAAATGTTAATTATAATTTATGTGGTTCAACTTTACTGACCCATTTTTTAAATAAACACTTAGGAAAGTTATTGCCAAAAAGTAAAGGAAACAAATTATATCCTTATGTCATCATTTTGTTATAGTTAAGACCTAAAAAAAATTTTGGAAAACAAGAAAATGTGTCTGGGCAAGACTGATGTCCCTCTTGGCAAACTTTGTTATAAACATGGACCAGCACTAAGTCATGCTAAGTTGAACCCCAATCGACCATATTTCGGCTCCGAAAACAGCAAGTAGATAAGTGATTGACCTCAAAAGGGAGGCATGGAACAACTCATCATGCTAAAGCTGTGCACCAAATTTGAAATCAATCCCTTTAGTAGAAGTCGAGAAATCTGTTACAAAAGTTTGCACTGGACGGACAGACAGACGGACAAAGTGATTGCATTATAGCCCCCTCTCTTATAGTTCAATCAACATGAAATATTTGGCACAGCCCTCCAGAATTTTGCCAGTTAAGAAATCTCATCATGTTGCAACTGTGTTATAAGGTAAAGTGAAGACATCTTCATTAAACAAAACCTTAAGGATGATCGCTGGTCAATTTTTTGAGATTTCTGTCAGATTTTCAGAATCCTCTAGATTTTACCATTAAAATAGGGATAATTGTTTTGCCCAGCAACCCCCTATTTTCTTTTTATAATAGGGTTTATTGGGTCAGTTAAAGCTAATTTACAAAGTTTTATAAATTTCGTGTTATTTTTTCATAGGTTTTTACACTAAAATGTGTGTCCCATGCTAAACCTATGAAAAAGTCAGAGAAAGCTTTTTCCGGCCAAATTTTGGATGCTTATTATCTCGAAAAAGAGTTCAGCAACCTATGAATTTTTTAAGCTTATTTTGTACCTTTAACTATGGTCTATTTATCAAATATATAAATTTAGATACCTTGTTATTTTCAACATGACCAGCGAACATCCTTAAGGCAAAGGTAAACTGGAAGTGGGATCAACGGACAGATGAACAAAGAAAAGGATAACATAACAAAAATCTTCATACTGCCAAACTTCCGTTGGCAGGACATAAAAACATTACCATAGCCTGATAACATGTAGAATCTAATTCCCTCCCTTTTCCTTACATGTGATTAAAATTAAAGACATGTAAAGGATAGGGTCACAGAGGCTATATGTGGTGCTAAGAAATAAAATGATAGAGCAACTTGGCAGAAAATATTTGGGTATACCTAATGAATAGGAAACATGCATTCCAAGAAACTTACATCAACAATGAAACCTCGATCACATTACCAAAGATGCCAAACCTTACTGACTATTCAGAGTAAAATAAATATATATAAGATCATTTTCAGTAATATAGTCGTTTTCTGGCAGCACTTGTATTTTCATGAACATATCTAATGAATATATAAGACAACTACACAAAAATGTTACAGATCAGAGCTGGTGAGAATCATTTGAAAGCTTTTGACATAAATGAAAGCTTGTAATCAAAAACAACCTTTACAAAAAACTGTAGACCTTATCAAAATACTATTAAACAGATGTCAAGGATGGACCAGAAATATTTGCTTGTTTGTTTGAATTTTGTTTAATATCACTTTCACTAATTATTCAGCTATATCATGGCAACTAGTTTTTATTTATTTTGGGAGTGGGGCATGGGGAAGCCAGAATACCCAAAGGAAACCCATGACCTTCAGTAGGAAAACGGCACTCATTGTCAACTAAGATTGGAGTCAAGTGACCATGCCTGCAGTGAAACTCGAACATGCAACAATAATCATAACAACATAAAACCTGCCGTCAATGAAAAAATCATAACAACTAGGGAAAAATAATAATATTTGGCATTTACACATTACAATTCAGCACCTGAACACAAAATGCATGACCTTAATTGTTTTTTTGAGACAAGTTTGAAGTTAATGCACACTGGTTTCAAAATATTTCTTTTCAAATATACCAGTATATATATCTGATATACCTACACCTTTATATGTCAAAATTTTTAAATTTAAAGGTGCAGCCTATGTTTCCCATTTAAAAATGCATAAAATAACAAATGTACAAAACAGAAGTGAATAACAATACAAAACCATGGGTTCACTCAGGTGCTTCAGACAAGTAAGCAGTGCCTGCCTGTAATTTGACACCATTCTTGTTACTCGTTGTGTAAAATAGCAGCCCATTTTATGTCTAAGACATAGATTACTCCTGATACTTTACACTAGAGCTCAAGTGGAATGTTCTTATAGCACCAAACCTACAGTGGGAGTGGGAACAGGGTAGGAAAATTCCGCCCTGTATACCATGGGACCAGGCAATTCTTTTGCCTCATCGCAAAATATGCAAGTTTAATCTCTCGAAAAAGAAGATAATGCATATGTTCACTTTTATTATAAATTAAGACTTTGTACAGGTAGATAACTTCAGTTATTCTATTGTATTGTCTGTTGCATTTTATCATATACTTATTGTCATTAGAACATTTTTTACTGTATGATAAAATGAATAAAATGGCTAAATTTTGATATTTTTTCCCATAAAGCGGGCTGATATCAAAATGTTATTAACTGCTTTAAAAAATTATTACATGCCTTTGCATAAGGGATCAGAAATTACTGGAATTGTTTACAAATATGGCATCTAACGATGAAGCAGGCAACCTGCAAATTTCAGAATGAATCGGTAATTTACAATATATAAATATCAACCTTGACATAGGTTGACATCTATTTTTATCAACCGAAGACAATTATATTTACCAAGCTGTTAGGCGAGGCAAATATATTTTTATGAGGGTTGATAAAAATTAAGGTCAACCTATGTTAAAGTTGATAAATGTTTTATTATATAAATAATTATATGAATAAATTTAATATGAAAGTAAAGCTGTCCATGTTAAAGTTAATTTAGACAACAGTGTCATGCAAATTTATTTTTAGACATTGCCAGGGTCTGGAATCTATTTCTATGATACTCCAGGGTGACATAACTTTCCAGTGCACTTGGCTCGGGAGCATGTTCTATTTTAAGCCCATTTCAGGTTGTTCTCAAGCTAAATCATTATAAGCCAATCAAATGAAAGAATTTTTATAGCAATACAATAATATTTAGGATTATATTGAGTAAATGAAAACCTTCGACACAAAAAAACACGTGAGTGACCTAAAAATATTATCCAAGTGGTGAAGCATATGATAAAAAGACAATTACATGACAATTTTGATATCATATGGATTATTAGCCCTCAGTTGCTATTAGCAATCAAGCCTGTGGCTCTTAGACTAATATTAAAAAACCAAAGGCTTATAATACATATAATATCAAAAATGTGATGTAACATATTATATACATAGATATATAATTATCAGAGTATTTACTTGACATAAAAACAATACAAGCATGATGCCTTGAATCAGGGCAAATGCTACCATTTTTCTCTTGTTTCATTCCAAATCCTTATCAAATGATTGACTGGATGTTTGCTTTACATCCTCCAAATACTGATATTGTTTTTTCACTGATATTATATTTATCCTGCAATCTTTTTTATATATTACAAAACATGGTACATAATTGTGCTTGTTTGTTTGTTTGTTGTCACTTTCAGCAATTTTTCAGCTATATCATGGCATCCAGTTTTATTCCGAGAGGAAGCTGGAGTAACGGGAGAAAACTGGCGATCCTTGTCAATTAAGATTGAGGTCGTGTACACCCAGCCAGCAGTGAGACTCGAACCTCCATCTCAGTGTTGACAGACCACATGATCAATAGAAGATGAACTAATGTCTAGGATCCAGTTTTAAATGTTCTTCTCATTATTGCACATATGAAAACTAATTTACAAATAACAATAATGTATGTTATCACAGACCTGCTGCTAATTCTACTTTACTATGGCCTGAACTACTTTTGATTTCATCTAGCAACTGCTTAAAAGGTACTGCATCATCTTTAGCAATCAAATCATCACCCGAGCTATAGCAAGTTGAACCAGTTATATTTCTTCCTGAAAAACATGATCATGAAGAATGATTTAATGTGAAACTATATATTATATAGTACATGTAATCTTTAAAAAGTACATATTTATCAAAATTTTTTGTGAAGTGTTCTGTTAATGCTTGGCAATTAATGACTTTCCAATTTAAAAAATACAACCTAGTGTCCACTTCCTGTTGAAAACTTTTAAATTGGTCAATTGTCTTTGATAAATTTTCATGCATCAGGTGAATGACAGGTGTCAATATCTGAGTGAGCATGTTATTAAAACCCCCTGCTGTGTAAACGTGATTGTTAATTAACCGATGTTTATTACCCCATTTACCTGATGCTAATCAAAGGTAGAACCCCTGCTGCCATGAGATTAATTAGAGGAAAGTTTAATAGGCCTAGACAAACAATACAAAATCTTTATTTCAAACATAGTATTTTAGCGATGACAGCCACAGTATTTTTAACCGACATAAAAGGGGAGATAAATCATGTAAAACTGGAAATCGGTCATTTCTCCCGTGATGTTACATTAAAATACAAATGATTGTTTTCAATTTATTTCTTAATTTTACTTCAAAATAGAGTGGCAGATGCCTATCTTCTTATCATGCAATACATTTTCTGTAAAATTTCGTTCATTTATGTAAATTTCCCATTACCTCAAGTTTCAATGCACAGTTCAACTGTTATTTTCTTCTTTTGTTGAGGAAATTTTGTAACAAAAACAAAGATTAGGAATCGAGCAAGAGATGAGATGGTATTGAACTCTGTGTAAGGACAGGATGTTGTCATTCCAAAAACTATAATAGGACAGTGCAGTCAAAGTTCAAGGTCAAAGGTCACCAACCATAGTATGTGACATGTCCTCTTGGTATGGTCTACCAACATGCCAAAAAGCAAAAGCCTACCTCAAAAAGAGAAATTTAATTATGTATTTTTGTAACATTTTTTTATACTACTGAATCTAAATTCATTTCCTTTTCATCTTTTGGAATGTTGTAATAACGTCACTTCATGTCTCTGCTCTATAGGAATATCAGTTTTAACTATTTTTTTAAAAGTTTAAATTTGACTTACTGCATCCAAGTAGACATTGCTTTTCTTTATCAGCTACAGAGTCTCCAGAAGCCTGAACAAAACATTCAACCCATTTCACTCCTATTGGAGAATTCGTATACTCAATCTTTGAACAGAGGGATCCAGAACAGAACTGTAATACAAGGCAATACAAGATATATTTTTTTATCTGAATGGTACAATTGTCAATAATTCTTCAGCTATATCATGACATTTACTTTTTATCGTGGGAGGAAGCTGGCATGTGGTTACCTGGTAAAAACCCTGGCAGATTGCCAGTTTACCTGCAAAAGATCAGGAGTTAATTTCACAAAAAGTCGTTGTAAAATTTATCTTAAGTGTTGGAAGATCAAAGGGAAATCCATTGTGATGTCATCACTTTATAAAACCATATTTTTTATTCAATTTTAGTGCTTTTGCAATTTAACATGACCTGAAAGTAATTTTTAAACCAATCAATAGCATGCAAAATTCTATTCATGTAATGATATGAAATATTAAAGGCAAATACACATGTTTACTGGAAGCACAAGATCAGGTACCTTTTTTGTACAATTCATGGAAATGTTGCTTTTTTCACCAGTCTACCTAGCAAGTTTGAATGAACATGGTATTTGTTTTTCTTTATCACAAGACTTGCATGAGAAGATTTTTTACAAATAAGATTTCAAAGTTGTGTTAAAAAAAGGGGAAATCAACTAATCTCTAGAGTGAAGATTAAGTTTTTGTGAATGATGTTAAAAGACACTTTCAGCAATTTTTCAGATTTATCATATCAAGTTTTAAATGGTGGAGGAAGCCGAAGTACCCAGAGAAAACCCTCGACCTTCAGTAGGAAAAATGGCAATCCTCGTCAAATAAGACTGGAGTCGAGTACACCCTGCCCGCAGTAAGACTTGAACCTGCAATCTAAGCATTAACATACCACATGATCAATAGCAGATGAACTACCATAACAACTCGACCACACAGGCTCCGTGTAGTTTAAGTAATACTTACTCCTTTTACACAGACTTTACTGTAATCATTACAGAATGTTGTGTATTCAGCACTTAAGACCGAATCTGGACATGTAGCG
Source organism: Limnoperna fortunei (assembly GCA_944474755.1). Classification (NCBI taxonomy): domain Eukaryota; kingdom Metazoa; phylum Mollusca; class Bivalvia; order Mytilida; family Modiolidae; genus Limnoperna; species Limnoperna fortunei. The sequence continues at coordinate 27,132,212 of OX104123.1, forward strand.
TTCCCAGTAACAATAGTTAAGGACAAAAACATTCATAACATTTCATAACTGTCCCAAACAAAGCCTAATTTTAGGAAATTTTATCCTGCAATTGTCCCAGTAAAGCAACTTAAATCAATTGACCATATATTTTTTTGTAATATCTAGTCAGTGAAAGTATACTATAAAAATCCTTCAAAGACAGAAATGGTCGATTTTGTTAAACAGGAAGTAGGTAAGCTACAGACCTGAAATTGAATCCCATGTTATGGGAGACCATGCTGATGCTGCATACCCATTTTCAAGAGAAAGTAGTTGCTGAGAAAACTGTTACGAAAATTTTTTCCCAGCCTGCCCGCCTGACATATCTAGACCCCCTGTTCTAATTTTAGCAATAGTGGTCATTTTGTTTGTCTGCCTGCATGATTTGTGCAATCATAGTAGAGGACATCCAAAAAAAAGTGCAAAGTTTCAAAACGATCCCTTTAGTGATATTTGAGAATAACGTTTTCTTTAAAGAAAGGTGAAACTTTGATGAAAAACAGCTAAGGGGCCATAACTCCTCAACAGGTGTTCAGAAAGATTTATACAGGTCCCTTCGCAGCCACTAATTATGGCTGAGTATATGTAGTTTCAAACCAGCACTTAGGAATTTGCATACATTTTTTTACATGTTTTGGCAATGAAAAAAAGATTATGGATAATAAATTCAGAAAAATTAACATACCTAATGCATTTTCGTGAAAATATAATTTTATTTTTATACAATTTCCATAAAGCCTTTTTTTTTTAACTTGTCCTAACTGACAAGTGAGCTAAAAACTGTATTTTTAGCCTTGGCAGCCATGTTGGTTGGTCTAGATCTGAGGCCAGGACATATTACTGATGATGTTTCAAAGCAATCCCTTCAGTGGTTTTGGAGGAGAAATTGTTAAAGGAAAGTTAATAATGACAACAACAAATGTCAAGTAATGGCAATAGGTTAATGAGCTAATTATAGGACACTATTTCTCTCCACAAAAAGATCAAATGAATCAATAGCAGGTCTACATAACATCGTGTCACTTGACCTCTTGATTATGATTTCACTTAATTTAGTCAAACAAAGATTACAGGCTTAATAAAATTTAAAAAAATTTTCAAAAAGGATATGCACAATATGCTTCATTCATGCAATCACTTTTTTTTCTACATTTTGTCTGTGATGCTGCAGTATAAGGTTTGCATTCCAATGGATCACAACAAACTCCTTCAGATGGGCTGAAAAATATGTGAATAAATTTAAATCCCAATACAATGGGTGACACGTAAAACAAATACAGTAAAGCTGTGGAGGATTTTCACGTCTTAACTCATCCAGGAGAATATAGCATTTATCATTTATCCTGTAATCATTACGTTTGCTATAAAGGTTAAGTGGAACTTTGGTAGCTTGAACACAGATCGATAGAACACCATTAATTTCTCAAACTGGGTCCATATAAGAAATTGTAATGCACATATTGGTAAACACACTACCTTTTCTAAGTTCATCCAAGCATGAAATATTTGGCACACATGTGAAGTCATCTTCATCAAAACTAGACAAAGTTGATCTAGCGATCACTGATATCCCCGCTTTTGTAACAATTTATAATGTTTTTCGTGGACTGCGACCTTGAAATTTGATGGATTTCCTCCCAAAATCGATAGGCTTCTTACCAACCTGATATATAACAATATCCCAAAGTTTCATTCAAATTGAATGCAAACTTTTTGAGTTGTCGTCTGGAAACAACTTTTTGGTACAAATTTCTAATGTTTTTCGTGGACTGCGACCTTGAAATTTGATGGATTTCCCCCAAAATTGATAGGCTTCTTACCAACCTGATATATAACAATATCCCAAAGTTTCATTCAAATCGGATGCAAGCTTTTTGAGTTATTGTCCGGAAACAACTTTTTTGTTAAAATTTCTAACGTTTTTCGTGGACTGTGACCTTGAAATTTTTACAGATTTCCCCCAAAATTGATAGGCTTCTTACCAACCTGATATATGACAATATCCCAAAGTTTCATTCAAATCGGATGCAAACTTTTTGAGTTATTGTCCGGAAACGTTTTTTTGTTAAAATTTCTAACGTTTTTCGTGGACTGTGACCTTGAAATTTGACAGATTTCCAATAAAATTGATAGGTTTCTTACCAACCTGATATATAACAATATCCCAAAGTTTCATTTAAATCAGATGTAAACTTTTTGAGTTATTGTCCGGAAACAACTTTTTTGTTAAAATTTCTAACGTTTTTCATGGACTGTGACCTTGAAATTTGACGGATTTCCCCCCAAATCAATAGGCTTCTTACCAACTTGATATATAACAATATCCCAAAGTTTCATTCAAATCAGACCTAAACTTTTTGAATTATCATCCTGAAACCAAATGTGGACGGACGAACGGACGTACGGACATGAGGACCACTATATACCCCCGACTCTGTCGAGCGGGGGGTATAAAAAGCTTCAATACAAAGGTGAACCTGAGATGGGACAGAAGAAGGAATAAACAGACAAACAAAAGAACAAAAAAATCTGTCCCCAACTTTTGCTGGTGGGACATAAAAATCCAGCCCAGTTTTACTGTAATTTTTAATTACTGTAATTAGGGTTGTATTGCGGATTATACATAAATACAGACTCGATCGGGTTTTTTTCGTCCCGTTGATTGTTGTCAATGGCGGTTGCCATTTTGTTGTAGTGTCATATGCGGTATTTTCGTACTATTGTAACATTATTCTTTTACAAACTTCCATATGTATACGTTGTTTTGATATTAATTTTTACTTAAATTATTTTTAGTAATATTATATTAATTATATAGGACAAATAAAAATTAAAACAGATACGAAAATAGTAGATGTGTAACCTGTATTGCGTAAAATGCAAATGGCGTCGTTATGTAACCTCAAGTGTTTGAAGATCAATGTTTTGATTGCAATCATTCAGGGATTAAAATAAAACGTGTAATCTTTTTGTTTTCTTTGTTTTGATTGATGAATCAAAGTTGACAAATTGTTTTGGTATCGAAATGTGTGATTATCCGTTTTAATAACGATCAAGATAGACAGTACGAGAATGCTCTATTTTTTATTTAATTTATTACAATCGCTAGAAATTAATACAAGTATAAACATAAATGATATTTAAAAAGAGAATAAATTACATATTAAAGTAAAAACTTGTTAAGAAGTGCGGCCAAGTCAGACTTAGATGTCTTCATCTTGAGACGTTTTGTGAAAACTTGTACGTGCAGATCGTACATGCATATAAGAATTTTTCTGCAAATTTCTGGTCCAAGAAAGGGGTGTGGACAATACGTAAATGCGGACTATACACAGCCTTTTACGGTAAAAAATGTGATGACAAAAAATATTGCTGGAATTATTGCACTTCTTATCATGATATTTTTTGTGTGAATCTAACAGTGATTTGCAAATTCATGCCTGTAATGTTTAATATTAATATTTTATCAATTTACAAAAATCAAAGAATGGGTCTATGGGACACAGATGCCCCCGCTAACAGGAAGTAGTTGTCCGACAGGACTAAAAGTCCCTTAGGATGTACAACTTGTAATACTAAATCACGCTGCCAAATTTGAAATTGTTCTCATGTATGGTTTCCGAGAAAAGCTTCACAGAAATTCGTAGGGATGGATGTACGTAAGGACAGACATGAGTAAAACTCAACCCTCTCCCCCCATCGTCGTCGAGGGGGCATAAAAATCTTCAGTTTTCCCTCAACATTGGTAAATTCTAATTATCAATAGCAACCTTAATTTAATTCTTTTCTATAATATTTCTTAACCTTGCCATTTTGGAAAGATCTGCGTCATGATTTATAAATTATGAGGAGCACTAATGATTATATAATTGAAGGGTATATGTTAAGATATAAATACTATATGTATCATGTATCAGATTATTGTCTACATTAATAAAACAAGGACCAGCACTAAGTCTAGCTAAGTATACCCCCACTTGACCATTTTTATTACCATTCCTTATAATAACACTGTAATGGTTTAAGGAAGTAGATAACTGACTGACCTGGAAGGGGAGGTACGGTACAACTCATCATGCTAAAACTGTTCACAAACTTTGAAATCAATCCTTAAAGTAGAAGCCGAGAAATATGTTACGACAAATTTTCCTTGAAACAGTATGTCAGCTCGGAAAACAGGAAGTAGATTTCTGAATGACCTGGAAAGGGGAGGCACCGTACAACTTATCATGCTAAAGCTGTGCACCAAATTTGAAATCAATCCCTTTAGTAGAAGCCAAGAAATCAGTTACAAAATTTTGCACTGGACGGACAAATGGACAAGGTGATTGCAATATAGCCCCCTCTCTTATGAGTGGGGATATAATATTTTGATATTTGTATACTTCTACATGCTTTGGAAAAAACTAATAAATATTTGAAAAAAATTATGATGAGTGCATTACTTCACATGAGCATAAATGGAACTTTATTCAAGTTCTATTCAATTATTTTATATTTTAACATACCTGCATGCAGAGGATCCTTTTCTGAGACATCCTGACCCATCTAGCTTTCTTCCAACACAACATTTATCAGTACAATCAGTCTCATAACCACAATCACATTCTTCAGTTCCTTCCTTGATACTGTTTCCACAGAATGCCTCATCAGAACCTATTGGACAGAATAAACAAATTATTAAATGAACACTTTCAATGGTTTACAATTGGGCTGAATTCAGAGTGGTCTTTCCTGTCAAAGGTCATGGGAATTATCTCTTAATGGAAACTGGAAGCCATGATATGGCTAAACAACTGCTGAAACCTCAACAAAGATTTTTTTTTGTTTTATGGTTTTACCACAAGCCCCATTCACAAAGGGCTGGTCATGTAAAATATCAAAATTTATAGGAAAACTGGAATTATTGCCAAAATACATCCCTGAACTCCCATTTCTTAAATCATGAATCTTACTCTGTAAAAAAACCAGTGCTTTACCTTTGAAGCAATTAATCTTCCCGTATCGTCTGTTAAATACAGCATCCATTACTCTGGTCATATTGTCCTTACTACACTCGGAGAACTTATCATTATGATTCTGGGTCCCTTTGGTGGCGCTGGCATACATGATGTAGTTACCTTGACTAGCATCTGGTGCAGTAGTACCAAATGGGGCACACAAACTTCCACTATCGTGCTGCATAAATAGCATGTATATAAATGTAAAATGTATTTATACAAAAGCTTTGCAGTTTACAACACAAAAAAAAAACACCAATTACTGTGAGATTTAATCAGGCCAATCTTGTATAAATAAATATGGCAAATATAAATGATAGTTACAAAGATATCACAAAGTATTGGACAAAATAAATATTTGACCCTTGTCATCAAATATATGATAACTGGCAAATCTGATACTCTGGGAAATAGATTTTTGTATCTTTTTCCATTTTGTATATCCAATTACCCGGAGTCTACTCTATTATAGAAACAAACAGAAGTATGCAGTGTAAATAAACCTGTACAGAGTACCAAACATTAACATGGAGTTCAATTAAATATATAATAAACAGGTCAAAATAATACTGGGTAATAACTTAAATACACTTACAGGAGATCCAAAGTTATGTCCCACTTCATGTGCGAAGGTCAGCTGAGAAACACGCGGAACCACATCATCCCCATAATTGATCAGCGTTACAATTCCTGTGTTCAGTGACTTGTATACCTGTTGTCCACCCTCTGGAAAAGGCTTATATGTTTCACAGATACCTCCTGAGGCCTCTGCAAATAAAATTATTTCCCTAAAATTGAATTTCCATGCCTGCAACCTTGCATGTCCTATCTGCAAATTTTAGTAAGAATTTTCCAGAGGAAACTCTCATGCATTATTCCAACAAAATACCTTTAAAGGAACTTTGTATACAACCTCCTTTGCATTTATTATGAAATCATTTTGGGTTTCTAGTTTCCACTAGAACAACTTTGCAAATTTCCTTCAATAAGAAACAACAAAATTAAGGCTGAAAGTCTGTAATTAGAAAATGTAGTTATTGCTGACCGATATATCAAAATCAATGGACTGTTTATTAAACATTACCATACTGGTCTAAACTGCAAAGAATTGGAGATGTTAACTTACGCCCAGGTGATCCAACCCATGCCAGTCCAAGAGTACCTTGTGTAAAATCTCGGTAAGTAAATATATAAGCTAGGCAGAATGCTGAATGGTCCATCAGCGAGTTCAGATTCAGGAAGTTACTGACGTCAATATTATCGCTACAGAAGGGTTTGGAATTAAGCGCATTTCCACAATTTTCAGAAGCATCTGTCATTATCTACAATATAAATACCAGAAAAGTTAGCTGTTTTTAACCCACATGTCAATGATGGAAATCATTACTCCATTATTATTAATCTCTAATGTGATTAACATATAAATATAAATTATTTATTTGTCATAGATCTTATTCATTGAGCCACTTGAGATTGAGAAAATAAAACAAACATTAATCTGTTTATCGCAGTTTTGAAACATTGTAACAACATGTTGCCCTTAGAAACTGTCAATAATATCATGATGTTATAGATGCTATAGACAAGTTAGGAAATAATCTGCTGGGCATGAATATATCTGATTTTACCACTGGCTTGCCCTTTATGTCAAATATTTTACCCAAGTAGTTTAGCGAGAGGTAAAATGTGGGCATAAAGGGCAAACCCATGATAAAATCAGTATATATTCTTGCCCGCAATTATTATTTTTATTATTATTATTATTATTAATGAATTATTTTGATTCTATTAGGACATATACATGTATATAAACTTTTTTAAAACATAACCTTTAAGTTGCAAAACTTGTCAGCCATTTGGGACACAATGATTGTGACGTCCTAAAAATATGTAAAAGATCTTAGTATGACTTTGCCATAAATAGTGCTTATGATGTTGATTAGGAATATATACATGTTTTATACCTGGTGTGGACTCGAAGCATTTTAGGCATGTCATATTAGAATTGTTAATAATGTTTAAGAAAACTTGACATAGTTGTACGATCCAAGAAAAATGTCACAAATAAGCAATAAATTTTATTATGACTTGAGTAAAATACCATAATTAGGGTCGTATTGTCCGCAGTTTGTTTCTTTGTTTCTTTTAATTTTAGTTGGAAAGGAATGGTGCGGATTATACATAAATACAGACTCGATCGGATTTTTTTTCGTCCCGTTGATTGTTGTCAATGGCGGTTGCCATTTTGTTGTAGTGTCATATGCGGTATTTTCGTACTGTTCTAACATAATTCTTTACAAACTGCCATATGTATACCTTGTTGTGATATTAATTTTAACTTAAATTATTTTAGTAATATTATATTAATTATATAGGATGAATAAAAATTAAAACAGATACGAAAATAGTAGATGTGTAACATGTATTGCGTAAAATGCAAATGGCGTCGTTATGTAACCTCAAGTGTCGACATATCGTCGCGGGGGGCATAAAAAAAGAAATGAGTTGTGACAAAAATGAAATAAATTGCAAACATGGTTCTGTACCTGATATTAAATTTCAGATACAGAGATATGGTGTCAATCTCCCAACACAGGAGCTCTTCCACAAAGATAAAAATGCACTGCGACTAATCAGAATTTGTTTTATCCACTAGTCCACAGTTTGTTTGTTTGTTTTGAATGAGGTTTAATGCCCTTTTAAGCAATTTTTCAGCCATATCATGGTGTCCAGTTTTAATTGGGGGTGTAAGCCAAGTACCCAGAGAAAATCCCTGACCTTCATTAAGGAAAATGGCAATCCTTGTCAATGAAGATTTGAGTTGAGCACACCCTGGCCACAGTGAGACTTGAACCTGCAACCTTAGTGTTGACAGACCTCATGATCATTAGTAGACGAACTACCTTAACCAATCAGAAACAGAAACCCCACTAGTCCACAGTTAGAATGGGTACAGTGTGGACAAAAGTTCTACCCTGTACAACCTTTGGAGAGGTTAACAGGGAATTTTTTAGCGCTCGCCACTTTCGTCATTGACGAAATCATTTGAAAATAGACGATAGATTTCTAAATCAATTTCGTCACCTGATTTTTAACAAGTACTAAAATTTTTCGTTAAAAATTCATTCTACCAAGTGTAAAACGACATATTTATGACCCCAAAGCCAATTAACAGGAAATTTAATTATTTCACTTCGATATTTTTAAACAGCAGGTGTCAAAAGCCGAATCGATGTTTTTTACAGGTAATCCGATTAACATGATTAAGTAGTGCTCCTGGTCAATCTACGCAAACAAAAGTGTCGTAGATCGTACTGATGCGCACAGACTTCCACCTTTTGATTAAATATGTAATGCAAATAAATATTGCAAAGATTTTGCGTATTTAACTCATTTTTCGTATGTTTTGCTGGTTTCAAATGGATTACGCGCCATTTGTGTACATCCGAAATACGTCTAATAACCGATGGCTACCACATAGAAAACGAAGAGTACAACGGCCCTTAATGAAAAATTGTAACAGATTGATATACAAACGCTTTTTTAACAAAGTTTTAAAATTTAAATTCTTTGAAAATTTATAAACATTTTGTTATAATCATTTTTTTAAAACAAATTTATACACTGCAATTGAAAGAATATAGTTTTTTATACTATGATATTTCACTGATATTTCACCAGTACAATGAATGCATGCTTCTGAGCAGATGCTTATACGGCTCATCCGCTAAAGTGACTAAAGCCCTCAAAATCCTAAAAAATTCCCTGGGTTAACTATTACTTTTGCTTCTTCACTCAACTTGTTTGTATAATAAATTGTAAATTTACACAACCATTTATGTTCGTACTAATGCTGGTAGGCTGCCCACAGGGGGCTAGTGGTTTGGCCACTGGGGGATGGTGGTTTGGTCACTGGGGGATGGTGGTTTGGTCACTGAGGGATGGTGGTCTGCTCAGTGAGAGCTGGTAGAAAAAGTTGAATTGGTCCAAGCTGTGGTGTAGGCTGTACTTAGTACTTACAGATGTTCTCTGGATTTTAAACCTGACACCATAATAAAATATAGATTTATCAAAAGTTTCAAATCTTGTATTGGAATAGATGTTATTGATGGCATCCACATGTGTAGCAAACGTTCCTATGATGTCCTCTTTGGTTGCAGCATCCGTACTCTGTAAAGATTGTTAACACATAAATTATAAAAAAATTAATATAATATCATCAGTATTTCGAATATTTCTCCCAGAAAACTTTATAAATACTCATAGTAGGAGAATGTATTATATATTTTACATAATAAAAAGGAAAAAAAATAGTCCAAAAGCAGTCAATGTGATCTTGATTCAAATCGGCCATATAATATTATTTGATTGTTTCAAGCCAGTATTTTCATGACATTGTACTTGGTCATTTCTGGTCTTTGTTCTGATTGATTTTTGGTTATTTGTTTTTCAGTTCAGTGATTTATTTAATTAAAAATTTTGTGTTTGTTTTATTTTCTTTTTATTTTAAATTTACTTACATAGAATTGTTTTCTACGGTTAAACAATTTCGGGTCAGCCTGCATGTAAAGGAAACATGTTGATTGGCTCGTGGGTAAAGCTCCTCGTTTTTGTCTGTTGAGTGCCTCTGAATACTTGTTATGAGGATGATCCTCTTTCTCATAATATGTCTAATAATTGAAATAAAGACATAACTGATACACATGTTGCCTTCAGATCAGTTACCAAATTATCTAACAAGTGTATCTGTGAACTAATGGTCACTAGTGATACTCTGCCAAAAAGTATTAGGTAAACAGGAAGTAATTGAGCAAGGAGCATGAAATCGCAATACACCATATGGGATTAAAGGATAAAGCAGTAAACAAAATATCAGGCTTCTACATGATATAGTTGCTTAGAAAACTATGATGGAAATTTTTATACAGACAGATGGACGGAGAGACAAAGGTAAAACAGTATACCCCTCTTTTTCGAAGTGGGGTTATAATAATTTTAAGTTAAAGAATGTAATATTATCTCAGTTTATGCTAACATGTACTTCTAAATACAAATGCTGGATTTGGTTCACTACAATTGTCTCCCATGAACAGAAATTGTTCTACTTTTAATACAGTCAATGTTAGAAGAATCATTTGGAGACATAGACCATGAAAATTATCCCAAACAATAACAGTTGGTACCTACAGAAAATCTTGTTAATAAATGCTCGATACATTTCTGTGTTCTGTTTTTTTTTAACTTTTAGGGGTCTTGGCAGTTGAGTGATTATGGTAGAACTAGTTAGTCATCTACTAGTAATTCCATGATTATTAGCACTGAGATTGCGAGTTCGAGCTTTACTGTGGCAGGTTGTGCTCTACTCTAACTAATGGTTGCCAGTTTTCCTGCCTATGTTTAGGTTTTTTTTCAGGTACTCTGGCTTCCTGCCCCAACTAGAGGCTCCCAGGAGCCTGTATAGCTCACCTGAACCTCAAACCAAACAACCCTTTTTTATCCAGCTTTTCTTTGCTATAAGGAATTGCCCAACACTTCTGCAAAAATCATTAATTTTGACATTTTAAGTGAAATAACTCCTATAAGGAGGATCTTTTGATGGTTAGAGGGAGAAGGGAGGTTCACTTCAAATTTGCTGTACCTGTTATACTTTTTAACTATCAGTCGAAAACTCTCTTGACCCCCCCCCCCCCCCCCCCTTTTTTTCATTTTTTCTATTTTAATCCAACGTAGCTATGTAGGTAGTCAGGTGTCATGATTTGCACAATTTTGGTAGAGGACATCCTAAAGATGATGTGTGCAATTTTTCAAAGCAGTCCTTTCATTGGTTTAAGAGGAGAAGATTTTTTAAAATCAAGTAAAATTGATTAAAAAAATGTTCAAGGAGAATAATTCCTAAACGGTCCATCAGACAATCTTGACCCTAAAGTCATTTTTGTAGCCCTCATAGAGCAGAACAATTAAGCAATGCTAACTTTTTCTCTAGTTCTAATAATTTTCAAGATTTTGAGGCAAAAATGGCAAAAATGATCAATTTTGACAATTAAAGGGCAATAACTCCTATAAGGAGTCATCATACAACTTCAATCAAATGGAGTGTTTCTTAGAGCTTTTGATGCAGATGAAGGCATGTCTCTTCGGTTTTCCTGTATCTATTACACTTTTTTAAATATAAGCCAAAAACTGTATTTTACCGCCCCCCCCATCCTATTTTTAGCCATGGTGGCCATGTTGGTTAATCTGCAGCCATGGTTGGTGCAAACTTAATTGAGGACATTTGACAGATGATGTGTACAAAGTTTCAAAGCAGTACTTTCAGTTGTTTCAGAGGAGAAGATTTTAAAAAATCAATTAAAACCGATTAAAAAAACAGTTCAAGGGGAATAACTCTTAAACGGTTAATCAGACAATCTTGACCTTTAAGTCATTTTTGTAGCCCTCATAGAGCAGAACAATTAAGCAATGCTAACTTTTTCTCTAGTTCTAATAATTTTCAAGATTTTGAGGCAACAATGGCAAAAATCATCAATTTTGACAATTAAAGGGCAATAACTCCTACAAGGAGTCATCATACAACTTTGACCCAATGGAGTGTTTTGTAGAGCTTTAGATGCTGAAGAAGGAAGGTCTCTTCGGTGTTCCTGTATCTGTTATACTTTTTGAACTATAAGCAAAAAACTGTATTTTGACCCCTCTGTTCTATTTTTAGCCAAGGCGGCCATGTTGGTTGGTCTGAGGCCATGATTTGGGCAAACTTGGTAGAGGGCATTTTACTGATGATGTATGCAAAGTTTCAAAGCAATCCCTTCAGTGGTTTTGGAGGAGAAGATTTTTGAAGAAAAGTTAACGATGACGACGACGACGGACGACGGCGGGCGCCAAGTGATGGCAATAGCTCACATGACCCTTCGGGTCAGGTGAGCTAATAAAAACTGGATGCCATGATATAGCTAGAAAGTGGCATTAAACAATATTTAAAGTTAAAAACATTAAACTTTTCAAAACTGAGAATTGCCTTAACAGTCCTCAATACAAACTGTTGCCAATCAATAGACCAGGATGATTACAGCTGACAAAGTGTATCTGTGAGCTAATGCTCACTAGTGATATCCCCACTTTCACAAAAAGTATTCGGTAAACAAGAAGAAGATGACCAAGGAGCATAAAATTGCTATACACCATATGGCACTATAGGATAAAGAAATATGCAAAATATCAGGCTTCTGCATCCTGTAGTTTCTAAGAACAGAAGCAAACTGCAACAGAAACTTTTGTTACAGATGAAGGAACAAGCAGACAAACAAATGGAGAAGGGTAAAACAGTATACCCCCTCTTATCCAAAGAAGTGGGTATCTAATTTCAAACCAATTTGTTCTTAAATTTATATTTTAATTAATCTACAATAGTTTACCCTTCTAACTCTAGTATTGTAGGGAGATTCTGCAACTTTTTGCATCCATTCATGAGCAGCGTCATTTCCACAAGCTCCTAAAGCTTTCTCTGCTTCTCTCCTCAATCTAAATAAATTTTATGACCAAAAATTACATGATCTCTAATGAATATAACAGAAGCATCAAAAAGTCCTTCTATTTGCTGATAACCCAATAGAGTTGAGGAACAGAATTTAAATTTCAAATAAAAAATATAACGCAAAAAGTCTTTAGTGGATCCCCTTTTGAAACCGATAAAGATTTACTTTCAATTGGTATTCCTTTTTTGCATGCCATTAAGTCTCAAAAATATTAAAATTAAAATCAGGAAGACAACAATGTAGAAATTCTTAAATGGATCCAGGTTTTGCTTGTTATGATCAACTTTTAATACCCTTAACTTTCTGCCCCTTATCAAGTCACAAAAATGCATAAATCTGAATCCCTTTTGTGTGGATTCTATAACACATCATGGGTTGGTTTGCTTTCTCCAGCTGACCATGATTGGAGTGACCCCAAGGTCTACTTCTACTTGTCTAGCAGATGTGCAATTTCTTTTGCCTAACATAAACTTGCATGTGTCATCCATTTTAATGTATGTTTACTATTTTTATAAAATAAGCTATTAGAGTGGACATTTGTGGGCTGTCCACTGCAGATGTATGGACATTGGTGGATATTTGTGGAATGTCCACTGTGGATATTTATGGTCTGGAATTAATGGGCTGTCCACTGCGGACAGGGGAAAGACTAAAATGTACCAGTGTAACCAAATACAGAACAGAATTCTCTCCCTTGAATCACATACCTGTGTGGATCAAGATTCAAGTGTTCCTCCTTGTAAATAATAGAATGGGACTTTGGTAGTTCTGAAACTTTGTTTACAAAGCGTTTTATTGGTTCTATGTGGTATGTTGTATCGTCTGGAATTCTAACAGTTCCCGTAAAATGTCCATCTACTAAGTAACCAAATACTTTGCTGTTCGGGGAGCCTAAAATAAACAAACAATGTTTTGTATTATGTAAAAAACTACATTTTTTCTTAATGTAATTTGTCTTAACAAAAATTACATGAAATGTTTTCCAGTATTTTTTTTTTTTAATTTGCCCTTAGGGTCCTATGTTAAACTAAGTCCTGCAGTGGTGGCCATTTTGAATTTCCAATTGGCAATAAAAAACATAAACTTTAAAGAACACCACAAACAATATTGTCAGTAAGTTTTGTTTCAATTGGTTAGTATCGGTTTCAGAGAAGAAGCCTTTAAAAACTTTTTTCCCACAGGGTCCAATGTTAATCTATGTAATGCTGTTGTGGCCATTTTGATTTTCCTATTGACATAAAAAACACATAAACTTCAAAGAGGACCATCCAAACAATATTGCTAGTAAGTTTTGTTTACATTGGTTAACCGGTTTTAGAGAAGAAGCCTTTTAAACCTTTTTCCATTAGGGTCCTATGTTAAACTAAGTCCTGCCGTGGTGGCCATTTTTATTTTCCTATTGGAACAAAAAACATAAACTTTTTAGAGAACCATCCAAACAATATTGGTAGTAAGCTTTGTTTCCATTGGTTAATTGGTTTCAGAGAAGAAGCCTTTTTTAACAACTTCCCAAAAGGGTCCAATCAATGTTAAACCAAGTCCTGCAGTGGCGGTCATATTGAATTTCCGATTGGGATAAAAAACAAGAACTTTATAGAGGACCATCCAATCAATATTGCTAGTAAGTTTTGTTTTGATTGGTTAACTGGTTTCAGAGAAGAAGCCTTCTAAACTTTTTCCCATAGGGTCCTATGTTAAATTAAGTCCTGCAGTAGAGGCCATTTTGAAGGTCCAATTGGGATAAAAAACAAACTTTATAGAGGACCATCCAAACAATATTGCCAGTAAGTTTTGTTTCCATTGGTTAACTGGTTTCAGAGAAGAAACCTTTTAAAACTTTCTCCCGTATGGTCCTATGTTCAACTAAGTTCTGCGGTGGCGGCCATTTTGAATTTCCAATTGGCATAGAAAACACAAACTTTATAAAGGACCATCCAAACAATATTGCTAGTAAGTTTTGTTTTGATTGGTACACTGGTTTCAGACAAGAAGCCCCTTTAAACATTTTTTCCCATAGGGTCCTATGTTAAACTAAGTCTTGAATTGGCAGCCATATTAGTTTTCCAATCCAAATAAAAAACACAAACTTTGTAAAGGTCCATCAAATGAACATAATGGCCAAGTGGTTTCTGAGAAGAAGATTAAAATGTAAAAAGTTTGCAGACGCTGACAACCACCCCGACGGACGCAAAGTGAAAACAATAGCTCACATGACCCTTTGGGTCAGTTGAGTTAAAAAGCTTTGCAATAACCATTTAAAAATTTGAAAATAAACAGTTACTAGAGGCTCCCAGGAGCCTGTATTGCTCACCTGAACCTGAAACCAAACAACCCTTTTTTATCCAGCTTTTCTTTCCTATCAGGAATTGCCCAACACTTCTGCAAAAGTCATTAATTTTGACCTTTTAAGGGAAATAACTCCTATAAGGAGGAGCTTTTGATGCTTAGAGGGAGAAGGGAGGTTCACTTCAAATTTGCTGTACCTGTTATAATTTTTTAACTATCAGTCGAAAACTCTCTTGACCCCCCCCCCATTTTCTATTTTAAGCCAACGTAGCTATGTAGGTAGTCAGGTGTCATGATTTGCACAATTTTGGTAGAGGACGTCCTAAAGATGATGTGTGCAATGTTTCAAAGCAGTCCTTTAATGGGTTAAAGAGGAGAAGATTGTTTAAAATCAAGTAAAATTGATTAAAAAAATGTTCAAGGAGAATAATTCCTAAACAGTTCATCAGACAATCTTGACCCTAAGTCATTTTTGTAGCCCTCATAGAGCAGAACAATTAAGCAATGCTAACTTTTTCTCTAGTTCTAATAATTTTCAAGATTTTGAGGCAAAAATGTCAAAAATGATCAATTTTGACAATTAAAGGGCAATAACTCCTATAAGGAGTCATCATACAACTTCAACCCAATGGAGTGTTTCGTAGAGCTTTTGATGCAGATGAAGGCATGTCTCTTCGGTTTTCCTGTATCTGTTATACTTTTTGAACTATAAGCCAAAAACTGTATTTTGACCCCCTGTTCTATTTTTAGCCATGGCTACCATGTTGGTTGGTCTGAGGCCATAATTTGTGCAAACTTGGCAGAGGACATTTTACTGATGATGTGTGCAAAGTTTCAAAGCAATCCCTTCATGGGTTTTGGAGGAGAAGATTTTTAAAGAAAATTTCACGACAACGACGATAGATGCCAAGTGATGGCAATAGCTCACATGACCCTTCGGGTCAGGTGAGCTAAAAAGGAAGAGTAGAACACACCCTGCCTGAAGTCAGGTTTGAACTTACAACCCCGATATTGACATACCTGTGATAAACAGTACATGGCTTATTATTAGTAAGTACAAACATAGCATGAGCCTTGGAGGCAGGTTGGTTAAAGTAGTCATTTAGTATTGATCACATGGTCTGTAAACACTGAAGTTGCAGGTTCAAGTCTCACATTGGTCAGGGTGTACTCAACTCCAAACTTAATTTTTTTCTGCAGGTACTCCAGCTTAGTCTAATCAAAACGGGATTCCTCAATATAGTTGAAAAATTGCTGAAAGTGGTGATTTCCAAAAATGGTTTGACTGTACCCAAGAAATCCATAAAATCAGTTCCAAATATCATTGCCTCACCTTCTAAAGTACCACGATATATATGTGATGTATCTACAGGTCCCTCTTGTTCTGACTCAGCATTTTTGGCAAAGACCTCTTGATCCGGTTGTAAAACTAACTGGAAATCTCTACAAAGGGAGATAACTGCTAAGTTACAAACATAAGTTGTTTCAATACAATTTTTTTCCACCCAACTTGCAATCTGTTAAAAACACAGGAGGTAATATCTAAGCATACAAGTATTTTGGTAGTTAAAAATTGTGTGAATAATTGTCAAAAGTATGATTTTTTTTATAGATGGGACTTAATTGGGGAAAAGAGTTTGAAAACAGCTCTATTTTTTTCATGAATGGCCTTGTGTACAATTAATATTTTTTGCAACATAGATTTCACCAGCATGTCTACCATTACAATAAAGGGTTTAAAAAAAATGGGATAGGGACATTGATTATGCATTTTTACTGTTGGAAATTATACACCCACTAGGTTTCTGCTGTGTGTTAAAAATCAGTGGTACAGTTCAGAGTTAACAAATTTTCAGTTACTCCCAGATATTGCTTTTCCTGGCCACCAGAGGGAGTGGACAGAAGGCCAGGCAGACAAACGATCTAGCTTGTCTACATTGTCCAGTTCCTCGAGTAGATGTGCTGTGGCATTGGCTTTGACATAAACTTTCAAGTACTATCCATATATAGAAAAACCAGATAAGCACTTGTGTTCACTGTTTTTCAAAATAAAAAGATGTCAAATTAAAGTGGACATTGATTGCTTGATTGGATGGTTTCTTTACATCCAGCGAGCATATTTCAACTATATTCAGGACCAGATCAAATTAAAAAATAATTTATAAATCAATTAAAAAAAGACGCACCAAAAGGCAAAATTTTAAATGCCACTGGAAAAATAAAGGGTATAGGTAGGGGTGGTAAATTTAGCCTTTTGCAGTCTCTAAAAGAAGTCTTCTCCTATTAACATCCATCGTGCCAGGAGGATTACATTCTTCAAACAATGTTAAGCAATGTGGTCCGTGGTCAGGCTTTCTGTAAAGTTAACATTGGTCAGCTGCCTATCATGAAATAGTGGGGAAAAGAAAATCCTGTCAAGCTACTACATATGTTGTAAGTGTATAATCTGAGCTACTCGAGTTATGACTATTGAATAAATAAATGCTTAATTAGCTGATTAGCTGTTTTACTTTTAAGAAAAGGTATTTTTAAGTCAACCCTTGAAACAAGACGTTTTTACAAGCAATTGTGAAATTGTTTTTTTTAAATATAGCTTTTTTGATTGATTTATTTCTCTTTATATATTATATGTAAATTTCAAATAACATTTAACCATCTCAATACCAAACAAAAAAAATTCAAATTTATTATTATATTGACAATTATATTTAACGTCGTAGAAAATAAACAACTTTAACAACTATTATTTAAAATATTTAAATTTATGTTATACCGAAGAGATTTAACGATCAAATAAGATTCTCCACAATAAAATTATTATGGATCAAAGATCACAGTAAAATAACTTACCTTTGAAAAGCATTAAATTGAAATCGTAAAGTTTTATCTCTAACAGATCTTTTGGTTCTCAGATGTGATTGATGCAGATCGGCTGTATCATAATCCACTTCATCATAATGTTTTATGTAATTGTCTAAGGATTTCTGTTCTGTAACAATAAAAAAATAATGAGTTAAATGCTATGGAACACCAATTCATGTACATGTACTTCATACATCTGAATAACTTCATAACATGAAGGATTAGCAGATGATAAGAACACAAAAACTGGCTTGCTTATTTTTTTTGTCCCATAACAGATTAGAAAGTAGGTCTATTAACTGGCACAAAACCTATTTTACAAGGACAGTTAATGTCACTCACTGGTCATGATTTTCAAGATTCCAAGATTCTCCTACAACTATCTACACAAAAGCATTATTTTTTATATCTTTCTTTTCATAATTTCATTGTAAGAAGCCAACTGACAAAATATTATAAAATCTTTTACATTTCTTTCCTAGATCTGTGAGACAAAACATGTCTATACAAATCTATGGTAAGTCAAGAGAAACAAGTTTCCCACCAAAATTTACAAAACTTGTATACAAATACATTGTATGATAAATCAAGCGTAACCCAATTCACACCAAATTTGAATTGCTTACAAATATATGCAAACTGACCAATATTTATTCTTTACTTATACTGTATCAAATACCTTAAGTATGACAACCAATTAAATTCTTGTAATATCTACCAACAATATTTAAAAGAGAGTCTACAGATTGCCTGTGTTTCTCCCACTAATGTCAGGAGTTCCTCTGGGTACTTTTTGGGCTTACTCCCTAAAATAAACTGGATGCTACAATATAGCTGAAAAATTGCTGAAAGGGTCACTAAACAAGATTCAAACTAACAACAATTCTCCCCCTACATCAGGTGGGGAATCCACCGTACACTTTAACTGTAGTGTTGTGATGATATTTACACTAGAGGCAAGAAGCATGCACTTGCAATCTGATGGAGATGGCAAACTGGTATTAGCTGCACCTCTGCCACCACTCCACAACCGTGGCTGCAGTGTTCAGTACGTACTGTTGATGTCATTTTATATAACTTCTAACTTGAATGAATGCCAAAGCTTGCCATAAGAATTTTTTATGTGAATAACAATAAAAAGTGTGACTGAATCTATTTTGAAATTTAATGGCATACAATATTTACGTGTACATTTCTACATGTAAGATTTATTCGACCTCTGATCAGGTCCAAAATTTATTGTTACGGTAACCGAGTAACAAACTTCCTGTTTAATTCAGTTATCCAGATAAACTGATTGGATGATTGACATTTGACGTACAGTAAACATTACTTCAATAACATTCAGCACAAAATATATATATTGGAGATATACCAAACACAAACCTTACAGTTCCATGTGCACTCGACTCCAATCTTAATTGACAATTGCCAGTTTTCCTACCGCAGGTCGGGGGTTTCCTGCAAGTACTTTGGCTTGCAACCCCAACCCCACCCACTAAAAACTAAATGCCATGATATAGCTGTAAAATTGCTAAAATGGCATTAAACACCATTCAAACAAACTAACAAAAACATTCGCTGCACACATGAAAAAAGGCCAATTATCGGAAGATTATATTTAGCATTCTCAGCAAGAGACATAAGATTCATGATAAAACCAGTATATTCTAATTTTATACATAATTTTCCAGCCTTAAAAGAAAAGCTTATTCTTTTGAATGCATACAACTTAAGACTAGTTTTTTCAACAATTTTAATTGTATGTTAGATCAACAAAACTTCAGATTTCAAGATAAACACATTTTTTCCCCATAGAAAAAAGACAAAAATATGCATGAAGAAACTTGATGTCCATAAAATCAAGGACATACATCTAGCTTCCATCTGGCACTTCAGGCAGTGCAGATACTTGTTTTGTAAGCCTGGTACAATCTAAGGGCAGCACTGTACAGACTACCTGACACAATAACAGCGCCTCTACAAAATTTATCACTAACATACAACATGTATGCCCCATGTAAATATATACTATTAATACTATTACTGGTATATACATTTTATATATGCATATCAAAAAGACATAATAAAAATTGAACACAAAAAAGATCCTTAAATATTCACACACACACACACACATATACATGTTGTACATTATGCAACAAAAAGTTTATCGTTTTCAAACAATGGACATGATGGAACAAAAATATTATATTTTACTCTATCAATACATGTATTAATGCAATTTTAGCCACATGAGGAAATTTTAATAAACATCTGATTTCATTGTTTCCTTTCTTTAACTTTTAACAATGGAAAAAAAAATATTGAAGGAAATCCTTCTTAATGCAAATATATACAAGAAGTTGAAGAAAGAGACCCATCCCATGTTATATACATGTAGCTAACAAAAAAATGTAGAATAGACATGTACCAGTTGTACGACTGCAAAAAAAAAATCTACAAAGAAAATCAAATGTGCCCACAGGGCATTCCTACAAAATATTTTTTAAATTAAAATTTGGAAGAAAAAGAAATTTGGTACTAGCATAAGCAGATATGGAAAGTTATAATTTGTACCTATACACATGCAGGTTGGCTGGGTTAAGACAAACACAAAAATTATACATGTACATTTAATCAAACACATTTTAAGTCTCAACAACAAACAATTAAACAAATGATAAAACCAGAAATACATGTATTATACATACACTGCACCAACATGACAAATGTACATAGTTTCATCATTTTAACCCCTAAGCCAAAATTCTTTAACAGAAATAAAATTATGCTTGGTGTAAATCAGTGAACCGATCTTTGTTTTGACAAAGTGATTTCGAGTCTTTAGTTAATCATAACCTACCTGGGGATATAAACGATGTAACATTAACAATGAGATATGGTTCTTTGAGGTTAGGGACTTTAACATTATATAAATAAATAACTTGTAACAATTGGCTTTCAGGTTAATATGGAGACTACAAAAACTCATTGCAGTGTAGCTTTGTTATGATTTACACAATGTACTGTTTGTTTTGTTTGTCTGTTTGTAATGTGTTTAACTGTTAACACCACTTTCAGCAATTTTCCAGCTACATCCTTGTGTGCAGTTTTTATTGCGGGAAGAAGCCTCAGTACCTGTAGAAAAGGGACCTTCGGTAGGAACAAAATGTATTGTGAAACCTTCTGATGCTACAGCTCAGATATCGCTTCATATAAAATGGTGTGTTTTTTTTGTTGGAGGAAGCCCGAGTACCCCCAGATATCCGACCTAAGGGAGGAACACAATGTAATGTGAAAAACCTTTTCTAACACCAATATATTATGTACTTTTTCCATCTGTCAACAGTCAGAGGTCAAAACCTTGTCCACTCCTGCCCAGCCTTTGGGGTAGTTACGTATTTCTTAGCTTTCTACACAGGACTTGTATATGTACATGTATGCTTAATCCTTTGAAAAACTAATCAAAACTGATGTCCAGTCCTGGAGACAGTTTGCTGGCTAAAAACCAGTCATTTTTCCACAGAAAATGTGGACACTGTCTTTTTTACAGATAAACATGGACACAGTTCGCTTGCAAAAAAAAAAGTCATTTACAGAGAAACATTGACATGGTTAGCTGGTTTAGAAAAAACATATTGCCTACTGTATAATAGCAATTTGTTACTGGAATTTTCGTTTGGAAAATCCAGGTTAATACTCGATACTTTTTTCAATGGCAGTCAAAAATTATTTTTTTCCATTTTCCCTATTGAATTACATTTTGTATTGAATGTAAATTTGTTCTCATCCTGGGATATGGCTTACATGGACATTTAGCAATCAATCAATCAATCAATCAATCAATCAATCAATCATCACAATACATGCAAGTGTTATGAAGATTTACAAATAAGATGATCAAGTAAAGTGAAACCAGGTAGTCATAGCAGTAGTGTATAGAGTCATCTAAACCAACATGACACTAAACTTCTCATGGTTATCAAACATAAAATATTTATCCGATCCTGATAAAAATGTACGTTAAATGTACCTATATTGTAATCCTGATTAATTCGTTCAAATTACAGGTAAAAACAGGTAGATCATTTACACAAGGAAGTGCATATATAGTCACGCCCTTTTAAAATTCACCGAGAGTTGACACCTTCAGATGATGTACAGACAATAATAAAAACTGTGATTTTTGATACAATACCTAATGAGTTCTGACTGGGTGAACAATACACCAGGAAGTTCTAGTTATAAAACGGTAGAGAATACTCAAAACAAGAATCATATACTTTGTACAAAAATAAAAATTTTGTGTATTTTGAAATTGTTTATGTTGTTTGTTTACAATATTTTAAGCAATGTTTTAGCTATAAGATGGGATGATGTTTTTTAATCAACAAACCAACTCACATACTAGTAATCGAAGCTGGAAGTTTGGCATGCCATAAAACCTGGATTTACCCCCCACCTCTTCTAAAATGCCTGAACTCTAAGTCTGGACCCTTGCCATTGCTGTACCTACTATCTATATTGGTTGTTGGTTCTGGAGTTTGCCGGTTTTTCAAACTTTGATTTGTGAGTTGGTTTGTTTTGACATTTTCCTTATGTATTTTGCCATCCTCATAAGTCAGGGTTTCTGTGTTCGTGGACACATGTGGACACAGAAACCCTGACTTGTGAGGATGGTATTTTGTTATTACCTTATTACTTTTACTGAGAGAGGCAGAAGGAAGATACTAGTAGCATAGACCTTCTGCAGAAAAACTGAGAATCGTTATCAACAGACCTTGACTAAGTTAAAGGTCAAACTCACAACCCTCATGTTGATCATAACATGCTGATCAAAAGTACAACACTTTAAACACTTGCCCACCGAGGCCCCTAGACTTAGTTTTGTTTGTTTGAATATTGTTCGATGCCATTTTCAGCTCCAGACAGTGAGACTCCAACCAGCAACCTCAGTGTTGACCTACCATGCAATCAAATGTAGATTAACTGTACCTACATGTAAACCACTCTGCTACCGAAAGCCCCAGAATAAAGAAACATTTGGTGTAATTCATTATAATATTTTATGGAACCACCCCCAAGGCCATTTCCTGTTACTTTAACAATGTGTTTATTGAGTTTACGTAACTGCTTGTCACACCCATGATTAATACATAATAAGTTCAACAGAAACTAAGAATGAGTACAAATTTGACAAAGTTGAACTTTAGACGATTATTTGACGAAAACGATTTGCCCTAGGTCATAAATTCTCCCCAGAAAGGTTCTATTTCCTGTAATTATAGCTAAAGATTTCTTTACATATATTGTTTAATTGTTGTGTTCTAAAGTGATAGATTAATTGTAAGGATAAGTTTGTGCTTAGTTTACTAGTGTCTATGAGGAATTTGACAACATTTTTGAGCATGTGGTGTCCACACCCATTCTGGTTATAAAAATCTTTAAATTTAAATCATATGATACCGAGTCACGTATACATATTAGTACCCTACTAAAATCCTAATGTATGTAGACCTAGATATTAGTATCCCTTTAACAATGGACAATGTAATATACAACTTATTAAACTTGTTTACTTCCTATTAGAGGTAAACACATTCGTTTACAGTACAGCTGAGGTTTGTAAGCCTTTTCCATCAGTCCACAGTAGGCCTGGGGCTCAGGGTGGGCAAAATGTCAACAGCATATTGTCTGTAGTCCACAGCAGACCTGGGGCTCAGGGTGGGTCAAATGTCTACAGCATATTGTCTGTAGTCCACAGTAGGCCTGGGGCTCAGGGTGGGCAAAATGTCTACAGCATATTGTCTGCCCTGCCTGCCCACTAGTCCACAGCAGACCTGGGGTTCAAAGTGGGCAAAACTTCTACAGCACATTGTCTGCCTTGCCCACTAGTCCACAGTAGGCCTGAGGCTCAGAGTGGGTAAAACTTCAACAGCACATTGTCTGCCTTGCCCACTAGTCCACAGTAGGCCTGAGGCTCAAGGTGGGCAAAACTGCTAGAACATAAGTCTGAACTAGCCGCCCACATTTTGTAATGGACTGACTATTTTGGTATAAAGGACCCAACCCTTTAAAAAAAAGTGAATTCTTCATTGTAATGTCATGAAAAAAAATGCAACACCCACCACTCAGAAAAATTTAAGAGACTTAAACATTATGGTACAATAACTAGTACCCCTGAAGGTACATGTAACATTAAAAATATATAATAATAATATTAAATCAGACTTCTACACAATTATTCCCTTAAGCTATAGTCCACAATGTATGCTTTGTAGATGCTTTTTGGAGTTTTTCTATCAAAATTAGTTAATTGCACTGTTTTTACTGATGAAATTGGCAAAAACGAGGATATTTATAGCTGAAAAAGGTTCCAAAAACATACCCTATCAGATCCTGTATAAATGCATGATGCATGAGGGCTAGATAAAGTTCAGACCCACATACATGTAATATATATGATCTTACATTGGTACGAGTGGATTATCGGATCTCTCCAATTGAGATAGTTAAATTATGGAATTTTAAGTCAGAGCCAAAATTCCATAATTTAACTATCTTGATTGTAGAAATCCGATTATCCAAGAGTACTAATGTAAGATTCTGTTTCTCTAATTTTAAAAAGTAGTAAATTTGCGAAATGAAGTACATGCACATATTCTCCAAGCCCTAATTTTAGGTTGACTTGAATAGGCGGTAAATGGAAGGTTGATTGATTGATTGATTGATGTTTAACGTCCAGCAAGCAATATTTCAGCTATATTCAGGACGTTAAATGGAAGGTGTTTTGTTTATGACGTCACTACTTCTTATTATGACCTTATTATTTTAAACCAATCAACTGCTGAGAAGGACAAATTCACTATGGACAAGAACTATATTTTCCCAACCGGTCAAGCCGTAGAAGCTAGTATAATCACCATCAAATACATTTTTATGTACATCCATATTAGTGATACCAGTACATTAATCATTAACAACATTTATGCAACTTCTGCATTGGTAAAATAAAAGGTAAACAAGTAAATATAACAATCCTGTTTCCGATTACATGTATGTTTCAAAAAGAAATTAATCTTTCAAGTTGAACGACATTTATCCTTGAATGCCCTAACAGGAACAGCTGTTCTAATAATACTGTGTACTGTACATGTAAAAGGATGGGTTTAAAAGATCTAATTTGTTATTACAACAAAATTCAACGATTTACAGCACAGCTTGTGATTATCTTCATCACATGATTTTCCCAAAATTTATAAATAAAAAAATTATTTTAAGGTATATTTTCCAAGTTGAGGTTTGATATGTATGTGTATCGTCTTCTCTGCGATAATGCCAGTTTCTTTAAATTGTTTGCTTATTGCTATTTAACATCGAGTGAGAAAATCCAATATAACTATATATAGGAAACAATTTAAACAAGTGTGGACTGTGAGAACGCTCACAAAGGGATACCCCCCGCTTCGCTTCAAGTCCAATTATCTCCCCTGAATAATATCCGACAGCGACAAAAATTCTTCATGCACATCTACATATGATGTACTTCTTTCATGTAAAGTTTCATCAAAATCTGTCAAACGGTTTAGGAGGAGTTGCGCTTACGAGGTCTCGCACTGAATACTATATTTAAACAGTCTAAGTCCAATTATCTCCCCTGAATAATATCCGACAGCGATGAAAATTCTTCATGCACATCTACATGTGATGTACTTCCTTCATGTAAAGTTTCATCAACATCTGTCAAGCAGTTTAGGAGAAGAAGCGCTTACATGGAATGTGGACAGACGGACAGACAGACAGAGGGACAGACAGACAGGGTGATTCCTATATACCCCCACAAACAAGTTTGCGGGGGTATAATAATTTGACTGAATTTTGGGGCATCTGTGGCAGAGTGCATACATTTATGGTAAACATCTATTTATAACATGCATGTCAACACCAAGGTTGCAGTAAGACTATAACTGTAATATGTGCTAGACTCCAATATTAATTGACAGGGATTGCCAGTTTTTACACAGAATGTTGGGGTTTTCTCCAGCTTCTCTCTCGCTATTTCTAGCCCAATAAAAACTGGACACCACAACATACATGTATACAATGGCTAAAAATGGCGATAAACTCAAAACAGATGAAAGGATGTCAACTAAAATTTAAGTTTTACTGACTTAATTTGGTCACCACTTGTTAGACAAATCTTTCCTTTTCTTCACAGAGAAAAAAGAGATAACACCTTAACGGATGTAGAATAAATTGTATTTGGTCACAATTTCAACACATAGATCAAATGATTGCCAGAACATTACTTCATTTCTATTATACTCAATATGTAAATATATGTATAAAATGTATTGTAAATCAATGGGTTATTGAACTTGCATGTATCCAAACATACATTACACTGGCAGGGTTCACCACAGGAAAAAAATCCAAGGGTGAAGAAATTGTACTTGTGAGCTGTGTTGATTCCCTAATACCAACTGAATGCAAACAAATATATTCCATCATATTTTTGAACAACAGCCTTAGGTTAATGTCCAATGTTTATTATTAAATAAATTAAGTTGGTTCAATTATTGTATGAAGGTTTTGAAGAGCTTACAAACCCTGCCCTAGACTGTATCGTAGTCTTCCCCTTTGGTTAATGATTAAAGTTTTGTGTACGTTCCATATTTGACTGCATAATGATACAATTTGATTTTGGTTCAATGTATTTAGCCTTATGGCATAAAAGTTATATTTAGTTCTTGAATATCGTACGAATGGATACAAATATTAAAAAGTTATTCTATTAAATTTATTAAAAAAAGACAAAAAATAAAAAAATCTTGAAAATTATTTATTAAAAGTGAAATTAAAATTCAAGTTTTCTGTTTGTTGGTTTATAAAAAAGTAATTAAATTTCTTTAAAAAGGGGCAAAAAATCCAGATACTAACAATTTTAAAATTCAAATTATCTGTTTGTTGCTGTCAATAACTGTACTGGTACTACTATATAGTAGTTCCAAGGGGAGACCACAACCACTTGTTCATGCTAAAGGTGGAAAAAAATCATTGTCATGGAAACGTGACCCCTTTGACGTCATACTAAGTATATTACTCTGCCGAAAACTTTGTGTGATCTTTTTTCAGAAATGTAAAATAACACAAGATCGTTGAGTTTATTTTTATGTATGAACAAGTCCTAACTACAAAAATATTTCCTTCATCTATAGGGACAACAAAATTGCCATTGTGTACATTTAATGATTACACATGTACATGTACAATGTGCAAAACAAAAATTTATTATCACTCGATGGAGAAAATATTTTTTAGGGGTCATCCATAATTGTCAACATTTTTCACGAGTTCGCAAAGAGCACAATAGGGGGAGGGGGTTTCAATTTCAACATTTTTTCGGTACGTTCTTTAAACTTCCGGTAATATGGATGCATAGACTTGCAAAAAATGTTGACATACTCTTTTGGAGTGAGAGAGGGGTGTTCAAAAAGAGTGCTGTTTGCAAACTTGTGAAAAATGTTGACAATTATGGATGACCCCTTAACTAGTTAAAAAGTAATGTTATGCAAAATAAAGTCTTTAATTAACTGATCAAATGTCAAGTCACACCCTATCAATATAATGAAGTACAATGTACTACATGTATTATAATTTCCTGTTTCAGTACATAACCCACTTGAGCTGTCGATTGTCAGAAAAAATATTGATACAGATGTAAACATTAATTTATATAGCTTCTTAACAAAGTTTTCAATGGGTGCCTTAGCCCATCCGGGCTCCCCCCCCCCCCCAAAAAAAAAATGGAACAAAGCTATTTATAATTTTTATGAAACATGGTATTGCTACTTAGTCCTGTTTAATGTCCTTGTTTGCTTGTTTCTTTTTTGGCAGAAAATGTGCAAAATACAGTCTTGTTTAAACCATAAAAAACTGACAAAATCTACAAATGCACATGCATGATTTCATCCTGATCTTTATATCTTTATACATATTATCTTTGGACTTGGAATATACAATTTCATTTAAAATGAAATGAGAAATCAAATGATGTCTTAATCTTTAATTGTTACATGTACCAGTAAATGTTTAGTATTATAACATTCTTGACATTTTTCATCTCTAAGCATACATAAACATCAAGAATCATTAAAAAGATATAGTGCATAATTAATACAATATTGTTCTTTAAAAAAAAAGATGGCAGCAGGTGTCTGAAATATACAGGTAAACTCCTGACAATCCAATGATCAATCTATATACATGTACATGTATAAACATGTAATGAGCTATTGACAAGGATTGCCAGTTTTCATACAGAAGGTCGCAGGTGCTCTCCTGGTTCTCTGGCTTCCTCCCCTAAATAAAAAGTGGACACAACGATATTTCTGAAAAATTGCAGAAAGTGGCGTTAAACAGCATTCAATCAAAACAAACATGTAATTAGGTTGAAAAACAGACCATAATGCATGTGACATACAGGTTCTAATGCCAACATATATACAACTATTGGAAATTTAAAAAGAACCCATTATCGCCAATTTTGTTTTGAAAACACACTTGTAGATTTAACACTTGCAACCTATTTGATGTACATGTAAGTTCAATTTATGTGCAAAATGGGCACTGTTGATGTTTTCCAGTATTTGTTGCCATTTAACAAAAACAAAAAATACCAGACAGTAATGCATGTCATCTTTGGATGCTGAAACAAAAAATCCCCCCTTTAATTAATTCTACATGGCATGAAAGCTAAAAAGTAAACAGTTTGGTGGGTGTGTATTAGTCCAAGTTATTTTTACAGATTTAAAATTAAGCAATGGAAAAATAATTATCAATAGTTCACTTTTAAAAAATAAATCACTAAAATGTATTTTAATGCAAAACTAAACACTCTTTTCTCATGGAAACAATGTTGATGTGCTTAATTCATTAAATTTCAGTTTTATACTTCAATACATGTATACTAGACAGTAATAAGTATCTATACATGCATGCATGTATTCTGTGCACATACTAAACAGGATATAATGAGGATGAATAACACCTTAGTCTATACACATGGTTCATTTTCAAGGGGCTGGAGAATAAAACTTTATATAGAGCTTAACATTTTTTCTGCCGTAGCCAGCTGGACCCCTAGACTAAAAATATCCAGGGGCCCAATTTTTTCAGCGCAAGCGTGTTTAACTATAAATCCTGATCATGTATACAATTTTGATTATACTTTATGGACATGATTTCAGAAGTTATTGTCTTGTTTTATATTGTTGCTTCCTACATTGGACCACTACATTAAAGTCATTGGATATTTTAATCTGTTAGACACGTGTATTTTGTTTTCTGAAATTCCCAAAATTAAGATTAATTAAAGAATTATTTAGTGAACAATAATTTTAACATATACCGGTATCTCTAAGAATTTAGGAACCTAACACAACTCCCCACAAGAGCCAAAAAAAAACCCATCAAATTTGAAATCAGTGACATCAAATTCATATCTACCGTAAAATATTTCAAGACCATTTCTGACGCAAATGTCAATTAAATTGTTCTATCTTTTCCATTATAATGACGCTCCTCACCAAATATTATACAGGTGCAAGATTTTGCTATTAACATTTTTTAAAGGGACAAACTTGTATGTAAACACTAAATGCATCTTACATTTGTGTAGCGTTTGTTAATCGGTGCATGGTACTACACTTGTTAAGTTCGCCAACTAGGCAATCTTGACACAGGCATTTGGTCGCCCACCAAAATTCTACTCGCATTGGCGACTGTTAAGTTTTATCCATGACATACATTTCAAAGTATTGTTCAAAAACTGTTAACATATTTTGAGATCAAGAAACAAGTTAAAATAACATTTACAGAAACCAAATTTTCAATTTTTAAAAAAATTTTCACTACCTTTTTTATTATTTATGTACTTTTGTATACATGGTTAACTGATTCTAGTACTAGTATATAACATGATAAAACCTAAATGCTAATTTCCTAATTAATACTACTTCTAGTACTAGTATATATATATATATTTTTTAATTTCTTTATTAATTTAGAAAAATTTAAGATTTTGAGTTCAGTCTTAGTCTACCTACATGGGGCGTTATAATGTCCTTGACTACCGTAAAAAAGTCTCAAATGTACTTATGGGGCGTTATAATGTCCTTGACTACCGTAAAAAAGTCTCAAATGGACTTATTGCCTAATGGCTTAATTTATTTGTATTTTTGGGAGATTTAGGAAAATTTTTTTTGTTTAAATCAATAAATAGAAATAGTGTACAATAATTAAATCTTATATACAACTTCTTCAATAGATATTAAATGTCTAGCAATCTGATTGGTCAATATTTGGGTTAAGGAAATCCTCAGATTTGAAGTTGTTATGAAACTGGGCCAAAGTTATAGGAACTGTAGGATGTTCATAGCCACTTCCACTATTGATCTTTGTTGGTAGATTGGCAGGATTCGACATTAAGGCACGCAGGAACGACGTTGTCCACTTAATGTAGGCTCCGGTCTAGTATACATGCCCAGTAGCTGGTCGGACTGGTAGTGCTGATAATGATCAGCCAATTTTTTTTTACGGACGAATTTTATCCAGAAAAGAAAAAATATCAGTTTTTCTCTGCATTTACTACGGATCAGTAAAATGTTGTTTTTATTATATTCATTCTTAAGGTCTAACGAGTTAAAATGTTGGTTTGGTTTTTAATTTAATTGAAGACTGTTAGTTTACGTAAAAGTAATTATCTCTCCCAATTTGATGTATGTAAAAACTGAAAACAGACAAATATCTACATATTCGTTTTCTTATCATTTCATCTTAAAATGCAAGGTTTCAAAAATGTGGACACCTTAAAATAGAACAGCAACAAGTAGATTTTTTAAATTCAAATTATAATTCACAAAAAAAAAAGAAATGTAATATGTCTGTTAGTTAATTTATATTCATTGTTGGTGTTTAGTTGCATCATGACATCACTGGATGCATGATGTAATTACATGTATGTTAACAGTGGAACATATGATGTCAAACTTGGAAATAAACTGGATAAAATAAAAAATGCAAAAGTAAAAAATCTTTTTTAATAAATAAGGCCAAAATAAATTAATAGTGTGTTTCCTATTTCACTCTTGAAAAAAGTAGGTTGGGTAGGTAGGGAAAAAAATTTATTTTATTAAAATATTTTATTTTGTTTTCAATACTTCATGCATGTACTGCTTTTCATAAAATCTTCCACGGAAAAGGTGTAATGATTAACTTTAAAAACGCTCCTCATGTCCGAGTGATCGAGAAGCGATGTCATGAAACTCTTAGGTTCCTGTACATGATTGCATTTTGCAATTCGAATTGCAATAACACTAAATGGCTGTCAGCAGGCCATGCTTTAAAATCTGTGTTTTAAAGACACTTGAATCACTTTCATTTTCTGTTAGTTACAAACATTTTTAAGACGCAGTTAAAAAAATTAAATCGTACACGGAAATGACCTGAAAAAAATCGGGATATTTTTAAAGTTGATAAAATGTTTTAGGGTCGACGTCCAAACTGGAGGTAGGGTCGAGAAACCGGAAAAAAAACAATTAATTTATTTTCGCCTAAGCCTTATCAAATATAGTTGAAGGGATCTGTTTATTAACTACTTTCTAGTTCGGCGGTCTACTTTCGTCTTCAACCCTGAACAGAATTCTTTACGCTCTCTCCTGGTATGATTTCCTGCTAAAGTCAGAACATTATGTTTGGCCTTTTTGTATGTGGTCTAGTTTACATTACATGTAGGTCCGGTCTAATAAATTCTAATGTTACCAAGACCGCTGGTCCAGAAGTAAAAAAGGTTAATGTCGAACCCTGATTGGTGGATTATGGTATTACTAGTACATACGATTTCCATGTTCAAGCCTAGCTACATGTAGCACAAGACAAGTATATTTACATACAGGTATTGCTTATAGACACATTTTATGTCTTTACTTTTTTAATAATTAAGAATATGCAACCAAACCAATTTTCATGTAATATAGTTTGATTGGAGCTATTGAGTACAGACCTGTAATATGATAAGAATTTGTATACTACTCACTGAACAGTACTTACATGAATTAAATTAAAGATGAACTAATACATTACACAGAAGACTGTAAAACTGGGACCATCTTCTGCTCGGTATTGTTAGGTTATACACTTAAGGCTAAGCTGAATGGGATTTTGCTACTACCTGTCACTCAATAATTAATTAAAGGCAAAGAAAGCAGGCAAAACTTCTGTCTATCCTTTGAAGAGAACATGTTGTTTCTAAGAATCTGCAGCAGCTTTCACAAAAAGTTGTAAGGGGGGCTCGTAAGGGTTTGTTTGTTCTAATGATGTTTAATGCCATTTTCATCAATTTTTCAGCTATATCATGGCGTCCAGTTTTTATTGGGGGAGAAAGTCGGAGTACCCATAGAAAATCCATTACCTGCGGTATGAAAACTGGCAATCCATGTTAATTAAGATTGGAGTCTAGACACCCTGCCTGCAATGTGAAGCTCGCAAGTGTAAAATCGGAAGATCAAAAGGAACTGTACTGTGATGTCAGCACTTACTATATATTTTACACTTATGACTTGTTATGAAAAATAGTGCTGAATTATAAGTCTAATAACAGGGATCCTCTCAACGCGTCTAGATGCGTATTGTACGCGTCTTTTCAGTTCTGGACGCGCCTTTTCAACATCTAATGCATCCCAGTACGCGTCCGTGTCAGTTGTCAGACGCGTACGAAATTCCGTCATGTCAATTCCTTCTCCGATGCGTGATTACGTATCCTTACAAATGGCGATCGATATTTACCTGTCGTCCGATTCTCAGCAGGTAGTAATCACTCGGGCGGCAAATATGCTTTAATTAAGATGCTTATTAAACAATAAACGTACGGTGTTGATGGACACTCTTTATGGTTAAAATTAAGCGTTGATAATACACTCGTTTCAAATTTTAACACACGTTCGGAACCTTGCATTGCAGTTACGATTTTTTAAAAGTAAGAATTCTTGACTGGTACAAAGATATCTTCAATATGAACATAAATTAGTTATCTTATAGACTTTTAATTTTTGTATATATCAATAAGATAATCTGCTATAGACTACGATCTGAAAAGGGGGGGGGTGGATGGGTAATGAGTTGTTTGGAAGAAATATTAATGTCAGCATCTGTATCAAGGTAAGACAAAAGTCTCTCTTTAATGGGCAAACATCAGCATGTTTCAAGTAATGAGTGCACATCAATCATCAGGGAATTTTTTAGGATTTTGAGGGCTTTAGTCACTTTAGCGGATGAGCCGTATAAGCATCTGCTCAGGGTTCATTCCCACTTGGTCTACTCCCAGTTAGTCTACTCCCATTTGGTCTATTCCCATTTTGTCTACTCTAAAAAACTATAGTGTCCCATTTTGTCTACTCTATGAATTTTATATGAGAAACTAAGTTTTATGCAATTTTTTGTCATTAAAATTTATAATATTTATTTTTTTTAATTTTTAAATTAAAATGTTTTAAATATGAAGGGAGTATAAAATTGGTATTAAAAAAAATAAAGCTTGGATCATCGATAATACAATGATATGTATTTTTTAAGAGTTTTTTTTCTTTTATTTTTTTATCAGATCAAAAAAATTTTAATTAATATTTTCTATATAAAAAAGAAACATTCAGTTCATTATGGAGTATTTATTAAGCTATTGAATTGTTATTGCAATACAAACATTCGTGAAATAATGCAAAATAAACATATAAAAAATACACAAACTCTAATACACCATAATTTTATGTAACAACCAAATTTAAACCTAGTTATATTTTATTGAGTAGACGAAGTGGGAATTATAAATTTTCAAGAGTAGACAAAATGGGAGTAGACCAAATGGGAATGGGCAAATAGTAGACCAAATGGGAATAGACCAAATGGGAGTAGACCAAGTGGGAAGTTACCCTGCTCAGAAGCATGCATTCATTGTACTGGTGAAATATTATAGTATAAAAACTATATTCTTTTAATTGCAGTGTATAAATTAGTTTAAAAAAATGATTATAACAAAATGTTTATAAATTTTCAAAGAATTTTAATTTTAAAACTTATTTAAAAAGCGTTTGTATATCAATCGTTTACAAGTTTTTCATTAAGGGCCATTGTACTCTTCGTTTTCTAAGTGGTAGCCATCGGTAATTAGATGTATCTCGGATGTACACAAATGGCGCGTAATCCATTTGAAACCAGCAAAACGTACGAAAAATGAGTTAAATACGCAAAATCTTTGCAATTTTTATTTGCATTACATATTTAATCAAAAGGTGGAAGTTAGTCTGTTCATCAGTACGATCTACGACACTTTTGTTTGCGTATATTGACCACTTAATCATTTTAATCGGATTACCTGTAAAAACATCGATTCGACGATTGACACCTGCTGTTTAAAACTATCGAGGTGAAACAATTAAATTTCCTGTTAATTGGCATTGGGGTCATAAATATGTCGTTTTACACTTGGTAGAATGAATTTGTAACGAAAAATTTTAGTACTTGTTGGAAATCAGGTGACGAAATTGATTTAGAAATCTATCGTCAATTTTCAAATGATTTCGTCAATGACGAAAGTGGCGAGCGCTAAAAAATTCCCTGAATCATACTCCAAAAGACTTCCAAACTTTGCTACTACTAACATAAAAAAGCATTGGATAAACATTCTGCAAGCCATATTATATCTTTTTATAAAAAGACATTTAATGGGTCATCAAAGAAAACGGTTGTATCCAAGCACTTAGCTGGACTCATCTGCGATATGTGGGACTCATGAAAATTTTTTGGGACTCGCCACTTTCAAAAGTGATGAGTCCAGGACTCACCATAAAAAAAATCCTACAAGTATCACTGAATAATGGTATTGTAGCTAATGCAAAGAATATTGGCATTTATGCACCATATTACAAAATAGGAGCCTAATTGGATAAGGCCGAGTGGACATGGGTGGACTAGTCAACGTGGAAGGGTGGGAAAAGCCGAATTGATCTGAGCTTTATTTTAAATGTAACTGTAAAACGAGATATCGCCCGGATATTATTGATATGACTCAATTATCCTTAATACCTTGTCTTAAGATTTACCTGTTATTTCTATAAATAAAACACTTTGGAATATTACATATATCCATGTATATTTCATGATTAATTTCCCTGAGTAAGAAATTATTTAAACTGAAAGACTGTACGACAACTCTGAATGAAACTTCAAGTTTCTATTAGTTCATTTTCATTTTGTTGATAATCAGTGTTCCCGGAAATGAGACCTCTTTTGATGTATGCGCAGACGCAATAACTTCGACTAGGTGAACTTCCTACTGTTATAAATAGCAATGTAAACGATTTACGTCAGGCGAATCGTGAATCTGAAACAAAAGAGGCGTGAGGCCTAAACAATGACAATACAGTTTTCATATCCGAAGTGTAAATAAATACGTGTGATATTGGGGAAAATTTCAAAAGATATATCGAAAAGGAAGTAAAACCAAATTCAAGTTCAAATTGTATATCTTACATCATTGTAAAAATTTCAATAATTTACAAAACAGTTTAAAATTCAATTCGATTTTCATACAAGAAGATTTAGATTTGCTCAGAGAGTTTGGAAATTCTGTGTTTCAAAGTCTTCAATTAAGAAGATCATCAAATATTATTGTTTAAATTTATAACTGACTTATTTTTTATTTGTATTTTTTTTCTTCTAATAAATAACTAATAATTGTCTCTCTTCTATTTGCATGCATATGTCATACATGTACCTATATATGTATCACTTGGCTCTGCCCCAGTTCAACATAAGTGTCATAAGTTATAACATTATCAAGCTGTTATTGTAATGTTGTTTTCTATGTTATACATGTCACCAATTATGATAATCACTTGTTTGTAATTTCATGCTCTATTCTAGGGCCCTTGATTGGAAATAAAGATATTTGTATTTGTATTTGTATATCTATTGGTATAAAATAACACAATTATCGGTCTGATAATTTAATAGTTGATTAGGTCCCGTTTCATATATTTACGCCAGAAAATATATGAATAGGGTGGGTTTTCAAATCTCCGTCCGCAGACCTGTTCTTAAAAGTATTATTCCCCCCCCCCCCCCCCCCGGGCGGAACATATATGGTCACACACTCGAATTTCGTCCACACTCGAATTTCGGCGAATTCCCTTCATTCAGCAATGTAAACAATGAACCCAAGGCTAAATTACTTTCAAAATATCGTGCATTTATTGCTCTAACAAAATGACTTCTAAATAATAAAATATATTGCGTTTCAACGAAATTAATGTCCGTTAAACCGACACACTTTCATCGCCGAAATTCGGGTGTACTAGTATATCATTAGTTTACATTGGATACTGAAAGTAGTCCGCTCAAAAGAAATATCGATATATAAATTATCTGAGAAGACGCCATTTAAGTGTTTTTATCCAATCAAATCACTTAATATAAATAAATAACAGCATGTGAATTATTAAATTATAAACTAAAGTGATAGTTTTTGAAAATAAAAAATAATGATGCCACAGGGAAAACAATAAACGAGAAACTCCATTACTGATTCAAATACAAATAATATATAAAAAAATTGAAAAAAATGTCTAATATTAATAATATGATAAAAAAAACATGCACGTGTTATTAAACATGGGTTACGGACAAAATCACCCCCGGACAAAATCACTTAGTGTAATTTAGCATAGGCCGGCGGACAAAATCCCGCTTGTCCGCCTTGAAAATTTTACAGGGGGGATTTTGTCCTACACTCATTCAAAATAGCAGTTTGATATATTGTAAAGTTTTGCTGTTAATTATACAGAACAATCGTATCTTGAAAAACAGAGTTATCGAACCTAATTATGACAGTAATTTAGTTGCAAATGGAAATCATTTAAAACTTACAGGAAAATATTTTTGATACTGAGAACAGATTAATTGATTTTGTAAATTTAAGAAAAATGTTTGTTAGGACTAAGTGTTGGGAAAGTTTGAAGAAGGTACATAGGCAGTTAGCAGGAAACATATAAAACCATTTCAAATTAAAGCAACAAAGACCTATCATGGTTTATTTAAGATAAATAGGTAAATGACACAAAATTGTGTTTAACAAGAAATAATACATATTTTGGGAACAAAGTATTTTGATGTGTTGTTGAACTAATTTTCGGCATTCTCATTTTCGTGCACCTTGAGTTTCCACAACATTTCAAATTAAAATTTGCTGTGAAAAATGTATTCACTACGCATACATTTAGTAGAGATGGCATAGGTAGAGTGACGTAAAGTTTGTGCTTTTTGATAAAAGCTTTACAACAGTTTACAACAGTTTATATTCATTTTGCATTTAAATACATCGGTTAGTAAAAGTTTATAATTTTGTGGGAAAGGGGGGGGGGGCTAGAGAGGGGGTCCTTTAACATTTTTTTTTATTTTTCCCAAAACAGATAACAATAAATTGAAAAAAATAATGATAACAGATAACAACAATTTACATGAGAAAACAGAAACAGTGAGTTCAAAAATAGAAAAAAAAACAGATTACAGCATAATCTTATCGAAGGGAAATACTATTAACAACAAACAAGGTTTTTATTTTCATTATAACAGTTAACAACAATGTTAATTTTTAAGAAAACAGATAACAGCTAATGGTTGAAAAATAATTAACAGTTGTTTTATAAAAAAAACAGTTAACACACACGTAAAAATACCCGAAACACATTAACAGAAAAGATCTTTCCCCTCCTTTGTAGGTACAGGGTATATCTTTGATATGACATAAGTAAAGAAGATTAACAATTGAATAGTTACTAGACTATTTTTTTTTTGTATTCTTCGAGTCCGAGACTCCTCTGCCATCAAAAACGCTTTTTTAGAATGATTGGGAGCGTGGGTCACGCTCACATCGAAGTCTAAACAGGCGTTGTACGGCAGAGGATTCTCGGACTAGTTTTCTTTGCGTTATAATTCTGCGACAATGTCTGTAGTAATGTAGTCCTTGTTACCAGGTTATAGGTGTTAGTCTGAGAATCTTATGGCATCCAACGTCGTTTTTAGACTTTAATGGGAACTCCTGTCAAAATCTATAAAAACGTTGGACGGCAGAGGATTCTCGGACTACCTGGTGCGTGCTTGACTATTTTTGTGTTCATTATGTTTGGTATTTAAGCGTGTTTATAAACTTTATAAATAGCTGCTATCTCGGGACAATGTATGTCGTGAATGAGATTTGTTTGTGTACTTCCTGGTTAGTTCAATTTATTATTTTTTTCGTATTTTGTGTGCAGACGACTTTATATAAATTGGTTTAAAACTTGAACTTCAAATTCAATCCTCAAATTTTACGTAAAGGTTTCCGAAGGTTGACATTTGTCATTTTGTTATTTGCCGCACGTGAGGTTTGATTGATTTATTTAACATTTTCAGCTTTGTGTCACATTTTTGAGTAATGAATTTTCAGTAATTCTCAAAACAAAGGGATCATGTGATTTTTTTTATTGACAAAAATAAAGTATTAATAAAACAATGTACTTACTTAAAAGTCATGCCAGATGGTTGAGGATGCGTAAGTCGTTTAATTTATCATACAGGAAATCAACATCTAAACTCCCTCATAATAAATGGGTATACAAACCTCATTCACTGTTGATAATGTTTAGCTGGTCAACAGAAAAAAAACAAACACCATGTCTGACAAGCAACTTTCAAATTTGCCCTCTTTTCAACTTTAGGAGACAGTAAAAACAAAAGTGGATACGTAATTCAAAGTTCCGAAGTTTTATTGTATCCTACTTTCAGTATCGTTCAATTAAAGCTATTTATTTCAATACACAGAGATAGCTGAATTTTAAAAATAAAATTGTTCCATATGGTATATTGATATATATTTAACATAATAATTTTTAATAGGTTCTTTCATTATGATGCTATCATGTTGT
Organism: Limnoperna fortunei; assembly: GCA_944474755.1. Taxonomy (NCBI): domain Eukaryota; kingdom Metazoa; phylum Mollusca; class Bivalvia; order Mytilida; family Modiolidae; genus Limnoperna; species Limnoperna fortunei. The sequence goes on from OX104123.1 coordinate 27,170,927, forward strand.
GGTAGAGTGTTTTATATTAATATTGATTTTATATTTCAGTCCAATTTATATTAAATAGCTGTATTTATTTCTTTGACTGATTGAATAATTGACCATTCTGCCTAATGTGACATAGTTATCTACTTTGACACGTTAGCTCTAGTCTGTACTGTATTTCTATTTCCAGTAGTGTCTTTGGTATGTTAACTCTATTCAATACTGTATTTCCTATTATCTATTTTCTATTGGTTGGCATAGTCATATCTACAATTCTCGTGTTCTGATTGGTTAATAGGAATTTACTGGCAGAATTTGAATGTTGGACATTTTGAAATTTACGCTTTTCAACAAAGACATATTTCTATAACAAACATATTTTTGGAACAATACTTCTGGATGAATAATTTATTCTAACCAGGTCAGTTTTTAACATTTCTGTAATCTGTAATTTTCATCTTAAAATTCTTTTAGTATGAATCTGAGAATAAGTGTGATTTTTTTTATTGAAACAGAGTAAGAGTTTATAATTGATAAATGTTTTACTTTTAAATAGATATTTACAATTTGGTTCAGATACAAAATGATTTATAATGCCAATTTTAATATGTACTTAGATTATTGGTGAATCCAGTTATTTTGGTTAATTGAACTATATAATTTAATATTGTTCATTCCTTATCATTACATAAATCATACTTCATTATATTTATTAGGGTTTTATTTATTTTGTACAGATTGAGTCCGATTAACCAGTGGAATTGTAGTAAAAAATCCTTGTCTGACCCATGTACCATATACATGGTAAGATCAGTGTTTCTATGTTTTTATTTAATCGTATTGTCTTATTATTGTGTTTGTGTACTTGTCCAGTGAATAGTATTTACATGTTGTGTAATATTTACTTACAAATACTTATGTATTGAATCACACCGATTTATACTTCGTAAGTTAAAACCAATGAAACTATTATTTTGTAAAGAGTTTACTTTTATTAGAGTTAATATTTCGATTGGTTTTCATCCGATAGAAAGAACTTATTTGTATTATTTTAACATATATCTATTATTGTTATTCGTACACTTGTCTTGTAATTGTATTTATGTATTGTTATTTGTGTACTTTTATGGTTTTTAACGAAGTTGATAATAACTCATCCTGAACCTATTATTTGTGTTGCTCTACTGGCCCGGCTACAATGTATTCGTACATTTCATTCTTAGCACTATGCTGGATTATTTCGTTCCTATGGTACATGGTTTAGACAACAGATATGGGAGATGTCTCCAAAAATAATTTTTTTGTTCTATTGATAGAATTACTTACAAACATTAGTGGTAAAATTTCACCGTCCCGTACCGTTTCCAAAACTTAACATAGAATTGGGCGATCGCGATCGTTCTGCAATTAAAATCTTTATTTGCTTTTTGACCGATACCAGTTAACGTTATAAGTTAATTTGTTTTGTTTTGTTTTTGTTTTGTTTTGTTTTTTTTTCGGCGGAGTTGAAGTGTATGCATAATCTTTTGAACATCTTGCGACAGAAAAAACATTTCCATGACAGTTTATATGGCTTCAGATTTAGTAAAAACCTTTGGCCCATCAAAAACTTTGTCATTTGTGTAGAAGTACATGACCACATTAAATTTTGCTATGCTCTTTTTTTAAAGTTATCCTTTGTTTCATTATAAAGGATGTCTTCTTGAATAAAATTGATCTTAAAGGGAAGCTTCGCGAAAAAATGAAAATTTGATATGTTATTCTTCAAGTAAAGGAAACACTTTTGCTTCTTGATGTAAGATTTTATTTTCATTGGTTAAGTTTCTACATTGAATTTACCGTTTAAAAATTCTCTTATGGAGGTCCGCCATCTTGTCACTATCTCGTCACAAGATGGCGATACTAGAGATCCCTTGATATATTCAAGTACCTTAAAGTTGCCGTATGATATAAACGCGAAACGGTCAATAACAGAAGGTTGTACTATAAGACGAAGTTCTGGCAAGATTACGTTTCGTATTCCTGATCTAAGCAAAAAAAACTACTTGTGTAACAAGTAGTTAACCAATTTAAAGACTTCTACTTTAGACTATGTCCACAGCAGCAACAACTTCGTCATCCTCACAAGTCAGAGTTTCTGTGTCATGTGTCCACGAAACCCTGACAAACTTAGCTAGGGCTAGAAGTCACTATTTTGATTGGCTACATCATACCTGAATGTAGCCAATTAAAAGCTCGCTTTCATTCACGACTTGGTTAGGGGATATCCCGATGTCGTTGTAAATAAACCAAACGGATGTATTGCATAGACCATGTGAAAATCAGTGTATTTTGTACAGTAGTGTTAATAGTTTGTTATTACCACGTTATTTATTAGTTGCGTTACGTTTTCTTCCTTCTCAAGAATGAGTATGAATGACTACAACCAAACACTTGCTTCTTTCAAGCAATTTCATTAGTTGATATTTTGAAGGTTTGACGTCATATGAAAATCTTCTAGTCCGGGAATTTCCTAGCTAAGTTTGTCAGGGTTTCGTGGACACATGTGGACACAGAAACCCTGACCTGTGAGGATGCAACTTCGTATGCGAAGATCATTTTGCAGAATTTTGCATGGAGTTTAATGGAAAGGTAACCTCATCTTTCATTGTTCCTCGAATATTAGTTTAAATTTTGTCCATAAATATTAATTAAACTGAAAGTTATTCGTATAATTCTTTTCAACTTGTCGTGTTATCAGATTATGCAACTTATAGGATAGAAACTTTTTTATACAAAATACTTGCGAATTAAGTTAACTATTTAAGAAATAACTGTCATTTAATGAAATATTTTGAAATACTCTGTTTTCGCGGGGTGTGACTTTTTACCCAAACTTACCCAACCATACCCAAACTTACCCAAACACACATTAAACTAACGTTTTTTGCATCTCTTTTAAGTTAAAATATTTTATATACTATATTTTTGATGGAAAATGTTATAAAAATGAAGTTAACATGACAATTTTCGCTGTTAAAAATCGATCTTATGAAGCCCCTTATGATCGTGAAAAATGTATTACAACTTTTTTGCAAGATCAACCACAGGATAAGTTGAGGTTTATTCTTACACCTCAACCTTAACTTTTGACATATTTAGAAAACTTTTTAAAGCAATCTATCATTTTGCGAAGCTAAGATCCTCGTTGGTCAGAAGTTCAATACATATTGTGTATCTTGGTTTTATGTTTTGTATACATGTCATTTGTATTGTATTTGCTTGACCCTTAGTTTAAGGGTGTATTTTGCAAAAAAAAAGATATTAATAATTAAACTTTGTGCACCTTTCTTGGATTTCTGTGTTTTGTGTTTTTGGTTTTTGTGTTGTGGTGTTGGTCTATATCCGGATTTGTAACTGTCCCTTGGCTATTGGCTCTTGTTCGGTCGGTTTTCTTTGCTATTTTCTTATATTGAGAATAGGGTTTTGTGTTTGATTTATTTGATCATCGTATGCAATAATTTTGATAAAATGTAAACTTAGTTGCTATAGCAGCCAAGCACTGCCATCATATGCTCAAAGACCACATATCACAATTTTTCCAGATCAGTTAAGAAAACCCAACCATGAAAAGAATCGCTTAATAAATATGGTTTGCGAAATAATAAAAGATAGAGACAAAGAAAATAATCCAAAACAATATATTACGCACCCTCCCCGCAATAATGCTCGAACACACACCTTAGCGTGAAGATGCCGGTGATGAATTATAGTAGAAAACTTGATAAAGATCTACAATATAGTATATGATTGTTATCAACAACAATGCCCGAGGTCATTAAAATCGACCCAGGGGTCCAATCAACAAAAACCTTAATCTCAGAGCAAAAACCTTAATCTCTGCGTCAAAACCTTAATTTCCCCGTCACACCCTTAATTTCAGATAACAACACTTAATTTTACAGTCAACCCTTAAAAAATTAAGGTTTTTCCTAGGAAATTAAGGTTTTGGTGTTTGTAGTGTACAATTGTACTTTAATAAAAGCTTTGTATCGCCATAAAAGAGTTTTGTAGGGATAGATAGTTTAGACGTTTTAGCGGCATGCATTCTATGACTGTTTCCGACATTTCTTACATTTAGGGTCTTGATTGTGCAAGAAGGTGGCACTCTTGAAACAAAGCATACACTATTGTTTGGAGCTTGGCTTTCCGTATAAAAAGACAGCAACACCACTATCCAGCACCACATAACGCAATTGGTAGCTCTTTGGGTACAGCACTGGAACCGTCACACGTACACACCATGTTTATTTTTAGCAAAATGTTCAGAAAAATGTTTCAAATATGCATCAAATGTTTTTAGATTTCTATTTTGGACTAGGGAAACCAGTAAAAGCCATCAGTTATCTTTTCCTTGGTTTTTCAGATGCAGATTGTGAAGGCAATATGACCAGCCGGAAGACCCACACATATTTCATAAACATTATTAAGAATTAACAAGGTTCTAAAATATATTGCAAAGCAGATTGTAACAGACGTTTGAGGGATGCAAATATCGCCTGGACCCCGTGGCATATATCACCTAGACCCCGTGGCATATATCTCCTGGACCCCGTGGCATATATCACCTAGACCCCGTGGCATATATCACCTGGACCCCGTGGCATATATCGCCTGGACCCCGTGGCATATATCGCCTGGACCCCGTGTGCGTTTCATTTATGACGGAACATTGGATGGTACTTAAAAAGTTTGATTATTCTTAAAATTAAAATAGCAGCCAATTGAAAAATGTATTAAAATATTTTTTCTCTCTTTCTGTAGCAGGACTCGGATGTAGATAACAGGAAGTTATTTTAAAATATTATTAATTGATATTTTTTGGATAAATTTGATTTGTGTAAACCCTGTCACATGAAAGGCTGTATTTTGAAGGGTTCTTTGCAAACGGCTGATAGAAAAGTGATGTTGCGCGGTTATATTTAGAAAACATGATATTGCACGGCTATTTTTATCTTTTTGGAATTCCCCTTTAAACAGTATACCAAAATTAACTTGTGTCTATTTCCGATTTGAAAGTTAGGAAAGTATATGCATTCTGAAAATTTTCAAACAGTTTAATATGTTGCTTGTTTATTGCATTAATATATCTTTTGAATTGAAAGTTTTCATAATTTCTGCTGATATTGAAATAAATGTGAAATTTTCATACACTAGACAAACCATAAAAACAGTAAACTAATCAAAAGAAACATTGAACTAAATTCCTTTACAATACCAGTATATACAGATATGCATAAAACTATCAATTAATAATATAACAAATGTAGCCTTTAAATACGGTCGATATGAAAAATATCGACATGAGATAACATATCGACCTCCAACTTCGTTGTCGGTCGATATGATCTCGTGTCGATATTTTTTCATGTCGACCTAATTTAAAGGCTATAATTGTATAATGTCAAATGCTTTGTAATATGAACGTCAAAGCCGTGTTTTATAAGAACATGTATTGGATGGTCCTCTTTTTCTTTATTTTGATCGGTAATTCAAAATGGCTGAAGCCGCAGCACTTAGTTTATCATAGGACCCTATGGACAAGATGCTTAAATAAGACTTCTTCTTCGATCCAGTTAAAACAAAATGCATCAGTAATATTTATTGGATGATTCTCCATAAGTTTTAGCTTCACAAATGACCCTTTGAGTAAATATTAAAATGATTAGAAACTTCAAAGTTGATTGGAGTCATATTGTATTTAAGTTATATTTATAGCACGGACTTCTGAGTTAGACAGATACACCTTCGAGCGCTTTAGCGCGAGAAGGTGTATTTGTCTAACGAGGAAGGCGGTGCTATAAATGATTTGTAACATGAATCCCGCCCATTAATAATTGGTTATAAATAAAGAGGGCGGTGTTAATTATGGTGCGACCGATATTCGACTAATCAAATGAAAAGCTAATATTGGAAGCTCGTGCTATCCTTTTGCGTTGAAAATCAATAAAATTTGACATAATTAAGGCGGAGTTTTACTGTGCATTATCGGATAATTGTAGTTGGTTATTGCATGGCTATTTTCCCTTGAGTTTAACAGGCACACGTGACCTTTCATGCAATATTATACAAGTGTTTTAATTTAGAGCATACCTACTCGTCGTCTCTTGTTTATTCGTAAAAAAGAACAAAGGATTCATGTTACAATATTTAATATTCTACTCCATGTGGAACATTTTCAACACGAAATGACGAAGTCAAATAGATGTCAACAATTTATTAATCTATTCATAAGGTTATATAATGAACATTAAGCACACAATATATTCATTTAGGCAAAATGATGTGGTTTCAAATTGAATACAGAATTCAAATGCCCTGTGCTCTTAAAATGCAATCGGTGTGTTATACTTGGTACTTGAAGAGAATTGTTTTAACAAAATATTTCTCGGTTTTTTATTACATTTACACAAATATCACAGAATGTTTTAAAAACGTATTAGGAATTATGTGTTTTTATATAACGCATAAAATGGTCTGTGTTGCAATATATTTAAATTTAGATATTAAACACGTGACTTATCGCTGTTTACTGTTACTGGTAATGATCTAGGAGTTATTAGACAAACTGTATTAGTTTAAAAATCCTATGGGTAAATGACATTTTTATAACTGACGTTACTTCCGAGCACCCTAACAATACCTTAGACGTCTTACTATATAACGGTAACGTCACACGAATGTCATGATTTCCAAAAAAAGATTGCCGTACTTTGTGTGCTTTAAAGCAAAACATTTATTTTCATCGATGTCATATTTATTTTTAAGTCTTCCTTTAAAATCAATTTAAGTGCTCTTCTCCATTCAGTGTCTGACACTTTTTGACGGCACCAAAACAATCAATATCAGCATTAAGTAAGCATTAAGTAAACAAGATTTGATTTTGATCACGTGATACATAACGTTGTAGATCAATTTATTACAGTAACGTGACATATCTTTCATAGCATGTGTTGTCAATGTCCAATATCTCGTTTTCCCGATAGATAGTTAGATGTATCCTTTGATACTCAGATGTATTTTTTGATACTTAGATGTATCGTTTGATAAATAGTTAGATGTATCCTTTGATACTTAGATGTATCCTTTGATAGATAGTTAGATGTATCCTTTGATACTTAGATGTATCCTTTGATACTTAGATGTATCCTTTGATACTCAGATGTATTCTTTGATACTTAGATGTATCCTTTGGTAGATAGTTAGATGTATCCTTTGATACTTAGATGTATCCTTTGATAGATACTTAGATGTATCCTTTGATAGATACTAAGATGTATCCTTTGATAGATACTTAGATGTATCCTTTGATAGATAGTTAGATGTATCCTTTGATAGATAGTTAGATGTATCCTTTGATACTTAGATGTATCCTTTGATAAATAGTTAGATGTATCCTTTGATACTTAGATGTATCCTTTGATACTTAGATGTATCCTTTGATTCTCAGATGTATCCTTTGATACTTAGATGTATCCTTTGATAAATAGTTAGATGTATCCTTTGATAAATAGTTAGATGTATGCTTTGATACTTAGATGTATCCTTTGATAGATAGTTAGATGTATCCTTTGATAGATAGTTAGATGTATCCTTTGATAGATACTTAGATGTATCCTTTGATACTTAGATGTATCATTTGATACTTAGATGTATCCTTTGATAGATAGTTAAATGTATCCTTTGATACTTAGATGTATCCTTTGATAGATAGTTAGATGTATCCTTTGATACTCAGATGTATTCTTTGATACTTAGATGTATCCTTTGATAGATAGTTAGATGTATCCTTTGATACTCAGATGTATTCTTTGATACTTAGATGTATCCTCTGATTAATAGTTAGATGTATCCTTTGACACTTAGATGTATCCTTTGATACTTAGATGTATCCTTTGATAAATAGTTAGATGTATCCTTTGATACTCAGATGTATTCTTTGATACTCAGATGTATCCTTTGATACTCAGATGTATTCTTTGATACTTAGATGTATCCTTTGATAAATAGTTAGATGTATCCTTTGAAACTCAGATGTATTCTTTGATACTTAGATGTATCCTTTGATATCAGATGTATTCTTTGATACTTAGATGTATCCTTTGATACTCAGATATATCCTTTGATAAATAGTAAGATGTATCCTTTCTTTTAATTTATGGTGTCACGTAATTTTATTACGGGCATTTTTCTCAACACATAGTTTTTAACATCGTTGGAAAGGCAAAAAAACTCGACCCGAGGGAAAAAACAAAGCACAGATTTGGTTCAGCTTCGTCTTTCTTTTTGCGTCCCATATCGGTTTAAATGTTGCTGCTTTTCATCTGAAAGTGCCCTAAATGTTTACCAAATCACGCGATCAGCATTACAATTTCCACCTTCTTCGGAGAAAGCCTATGAAAACCCCAACCTTTTTTCAGAAATACTCGAAATGCTTGTCAATTAAAGTTGCAGTCAAACAGCAAAGATCAATAGTACATGAAATAAATTTACACTCTCCAAAAACTTACCTCACTGTAGCCTGCGGTCAGACATATTTTAGCTGTATTAGGGACAAAAACACGCCCCCTTACTTTAATCAATTAGATTACAATGGAAGAACGGGAAGAAAAGTCGCCTGCTAGTGACAAGAAATAAAAATAATTCTAAAAGGGAAAATTAAGTTTTATCTGCTACTTTTTTTAAAACAGTTATCGTTATCATGGAAGAAGCGTGTTATTTTTCAAACACGTTACCCAGAATTGCCTGCGGCGAGACTTTAACTGCTTTAACATGTTTAATCTGACAAAAGGTTATATCCGCCACACGAAATTACGTTCGCAGATTTTTTAAAAATATTTTACTGCTACCGTAGTAGGTGCAAGATAGGGAAAATTTAGGTTTTAATAAATTACATAAGGAGAACAAATGATTTTTATTTTGCAACGTGAACCAGTTATTACCCAGTTAATACTGTAGTAAACTGCAAATAGCTGCGTTAAATCTTAAAGCTGTTATGCAATTGTTTTATCAAACGAGTAGCCTCTACATTCTATATATCTGTTCATTTAGATTTTAAAAAGATGGCGGACAAGGGAGACCGTTTCACAGCAGGGAAGAATGCGGGTTGTGGTTGTCCTGCCATTATAAAAAAAGCCTGGCCACGAACTGTACCGGGTGACGTATTTGGAGCATGCCACGCTCCTTCCTTTATATAAACCACCGACGTAAAGTTCGAAAAAGAGTAGATTTATTGCAGCTGCTACAAAAGTTTTACTGCTACCGTAGTAGGTGCAAGATAGGGAAAATTTAGGTTTTAATAAATTACATAAGGAGAACAAATGATTTTTATTTTGCAACGTGAACCAGTTATTACCCAGTTAATACTGTAGTAAACTGCAAATAGCTGCGTTAAATCTTAAAGCTGTTATGCAATTGTTTTATCAAACGAGTAGCCTCTACATTCTATATATCTGTTCATTTGGATTTTAAAAAGATGGCGGACAAGGGAGACCGTTTCACAGCAGGGAAGAATGCGGGTTGTGGTTGTCCTGCCATTATAAAAAAAGCCTGGCCACGAACTGTACCGGGTGACGTATTTGGAGCATGCCACGCTCCTTCCTTTATATAAACCACCGACGTAAAGTTCGAAAAAGAGTAGATTTATTGCAGCTGCTACAAAAGTCTTAATTCCCCGACACTACCAAACTCAATCTTTTTATTGGCACTTAACCTGTTTTCTGGTTTTCCCATTTTCTGCATTTGTTTTATTACATGTTAACGTATCCACGTCTTGAATATAGCTAAACATAATGCTCCCTATACGCAAAACAACCATTAAATCAATCAACGAACCTACTTATGTAAAATTTTCTATTCTAAACTCGAATTCGTTTTCATTACTGCAGAAAATGTGAACGTCGTTAGTGTGATACAAGACACAAATGTCTTAAACACGTAGATAAAAGATACAAAACTTGACAATGAAATAAGACTGTACACAAAGGTTGCAGGTGTTTTGTTAGAGCTTACGTTGATATTAGCAAAAATGAAAAAAAATCAGTTTTGATTGTGTTTCCATTCATCGCCTTATGTGACCAGTAATTTAATAATTTTCAAATTTATTTAAATACGATTTCATACGGCGTGATAATTATTTTATGGTTTGTTGAGAGTGTGAAATGATTAAATCCCTAACAAGAAGTCTATATCTTAATCCTTGCTTATTATTTATGAATTGTTGGCTACATCTGTCAACAACATTTATCAAGACGTCCATGTATAATCTGCTCTTTTAAATTTTTTTCTTTATGAACAATACAACGTTTTGTAGCATTTTGACATTTCAGCTTGATAAATGATGAAAAAAAACTGGTTATAACCAGTAAAATAGTCGGACAAGCAGAGAACAATCTTGTTATCAACATGCAGTTCTGTAATAGTTTTGATAGATTGTGTTGAAATTCAGGCCTGCATAACTTGGAAATATTTATTTGAAGTATAAAGAACAATTGTCAATGTTTGTACCATTTATGTTTGCTAAAGTGTCATAAGTCAGTCGCTTTTACCGACGAAAACATCAGTTCAGCCAAACATTTCGCCAATTTACCTTATCTTACATGGAATATACAGTTTTATTTATGCAAGGCTAGGAACATCTTTTTAACGCGACGAACTTGGTCTTTTGGAACAACAATATTATGTTACCGAGCTATAGAGTATCTCCACAGAAACAAACATATATTAAATATTAACATCATTTTCAAGTTTTTACTAACATAGAGACAAGATTGTATTAGCCAGCTGATTGCAACGGCATACACTTTATGCACTTTAGACAGAAGTAGACTATTCTCTATACTGGCAAGTTTATTTACAAAAAATGTAAATAAAAGTGACACAAAGGCAATTGTATTGTTATAATGATACAAAGAAATTCAGTATCACATAAAGCTACAACGGATGATATGCATAATACTCTTAAGTGTGCGGATAACTACTCAGTTAGGATAACACACTGGAATCGGTGATATAACATCGCAGTATCAAACATATATTTGACGTATTTACGACAAACATCTAGCTGCCATATTGACTGGCAAGTATCTAAACCAAATCAGACATGTTGGCTTTATTGGTACTAAGCGGAAGTAAATTTATAATCATTTTAGGAAAACATTAACGAAAAACTGAATCAGCGTATTAAAAACGAAGGCAGATCTTACACCTATACAGGTAAGACCAGACAAAGGCAACTACGAGGACTTTATTCAAAGAGAAAAAAGTCGCACTCAATAGTTAAAGACATCTTATAGATCTGACATGTACAGAAAATGACGTTTAATGGAAGTAAATACTAATCTTTAGAGAGCTAAATTATATTGCGCCACTTTTCAAGGATAGCATATATTCTAAACTCATATTGAAACAGAGATGTATTGACTTCCATTTATATACACATTGACGAAGTCATGATGTATTCAAACTTTTAACGGGAATATTCTGTTGTCTTGCACTCGTAAAGGCTAAAGGCCAGCAATAACATTGGAACATGAAAATTAGACTTAACAAGTCAAAAACTATAAAAATGTATTTTATGAATGATAAAATATTCCGATATTTCAAAGCGATAACAATTCTTTCGCTAAGTTTCATGTGTTTCTCTGTGCTGATTATGAACACATTAAGTCAACAGGCAACAACAGTAAACAACACAGAAGAACGTCAAAATCAGTACTACTCTTTAAGTCATATACGTAAAAAATTGAGTAGCAAAATATCACGTGATAATTCTGTAAACAGCACATTAACTACTAAGTTTTTAATTGATTCAGATGTTTGTAAAATACCAGATGTGAACCCTTTTGATGATTCAATTAAACATTTATTAATTAAAAATCCGAGAGTCGTAGACTGTAGTAAGAATATTAAAATATTCACCTACGTCCGAAACAATATCCTTTATCTCAACGCAACGGATAACACAACATATGTATCTTATTGCCGGTATAAAGCTATTTATAAACACAACAAGTCTTTCAAGTACGGAAATGAAAGTGCAAAGTTCAATTCATCTATTAAAGTGTTTGATGAATTTTTGAAGGTTGAATGTTTTGATTTAGCTGATTCCCTAATTGCGGAACATTTTCACATTCAGTTTGTTAAAAAATTACAGGAAAAAATCAATAGAAGTCATCTGCATAATATACAACTATTTAAGAAGACGGAAATATCCAAACCATTACCAAATTCTTTGCAATCCCATAGTGACAATGTAAAATCTCTTCCAGACGTTTTTAATTCTTCTAGTGACGCTATTAAAGACTCTACACATCTTAATGTCTTGCTTATTATGCTAGACTCGACATCTCGTATTAATTCTTTGCGGTACTTGCCAAAAACAAGAAAATATTTATCGGAGACATTAGAAGCAGTAGAACTGCTCGGTTACAACAAAGTAGCAGATAACACGATGGTCAATATGGTTCCGTTCTTAACTGGCGAGCCAGTGGATGAATTGCCATGCCTTAAAGACAAACACGGGGTCGACAATTGCACTTTCATTTGGAAACGTTTCGCTGAATTGGGATACATTACTCATTTTGCGGAAGATTGGAATTGGGCCGGAACTTTCAATTTTAATATGCCTGGATTTAAATATCAGCCAACTGATTATTATGATCATCCTTTCCATGGAGCAAATGAAAAAGAGGCCAAGTCGAGGTTTGAGACTTGCTTTCATGGGAAATCCTCGTCTCAAGTACTTCATGATCGAATGTTTGATTTAGTATCAAAACTTGGACAAACACCATATTTTTCATTTTCTATGCATTCAAGAATGACGCACGACGTTCTATCTGGAGCTTTTAACATCGATAACATGACTACTAATGTTCTGTCAGCGTTATTTCAAAATAACCTTCTAAATAACACATTTCTTGCTGTTTTTGGAGACCACGGCATGCGATTCGGACCTGTAAGGTCTTCATTTGTTGGACACATAGAAGAGAGGCTACCAATGATGTTCATCTATCTACCAAAATGGTTTAAGGCAAAATATTACAACTACTTCAAAAACTTAAATATTAATTCAAAACGATTGACGACACATTTTGATATGCATTCAACCGTAACACATTTACTTAATCTAGACGAACAATTAACAACAAAATCACACAAATACGGAATTTCCTTATTTAAAGAAATTCCACCTAATAGGTCATGTCAGGACGCTGGAATCCCTCCACACTGGTGTACATGCAATTACCATTTGATTGCACATGATAATGTCACAACTTCAAGCAGAATAGCCAAATCAGTGGTAATACATTTGAATAAACTACTTAGAAAATTCAAACAAAAATGTCGGAAATTGAAATTAGCGGATGTTCATTCATGCATAAAGTTGTCCCGCAATTCCAATTCCGATGAACATGAAATTGTTATAAAAACAAATCCGGGAGGAGGTTTGTTCGAAGCTACAGTGATATACAATAAAAGTTCCGAAGTCTATGACGTCATTGGAGACATAAGCAGAATCAATAAATACAGTGGTCAATCCGATTGCATTCAGAATAAAATAATCAGAAAGATTTGCTTTTGTAGAAAATAAATTTAACAGTATGCGTTGAGTTTTGTCTTGCTATGACAAACAATCATCTGTTTATCTATACAATTGTAGTCGTCTTGTGGTTTTAGTTTATCATATTGTAAGTGATGTGATACAACGTTGCAACATTTGAAACATATCACACCTTTTTCAACTGGTGTTATTTTTAAAATAACACACCTTTTTCACGAGGTGTTATTTTTAAAATCTTAAGAATCTCATAAAAATATGCATTTGTTGTCGTTGTTTTGACAAGTGAATTTCATATGTTTTTTATATTACGCTGCACAGTGTCGGGAGAATAGTGGTCCTCATGTCTGTCAGTCTGCACATTCGTCCGTTCAAATTCTGTTTCAGAATGATGATTAAAAAAATTGCACCGGATTTGCATGGAACATTGTGATATTGTTAAATATCAGGTTGGGTAAGAAAACTATTGACTTTTGGGGGAAATACGTCAAATTTCAGTCATAGTTGCCATTAAACACTTTTTACAAATGATGTTTCCAGACAATAACTCAAAACGTTTGCATTTGATTTAAATGAAAATTTGGGATTAGTGTCATATCAAGCGGATCAGTAGCCAATGATATTGTGGGAAATCGGTCAAATTGCAAGGTCACAGTTACAAAAAAAGTAAGAAATGTTTTACAATGTCTTGCTTATTATGCTTGACTCGACATCTCGTATTAATTCTTTGCGGTACTTGCCAAAAACACGAAAATATTTATCGGAGACATTAGAAGCAGTAGAACTGCTCGGTTACAACAAAGTAGCAGATAACACGATGGTCAATATGGTTCCGTTCTTAACTGGCGAGCCAGTGGATGAATTGCCATGCCTAAAAGACAAACACGGGGTCGACAATTGTACTTTCATTTGGAAACGTTTCGCTGAATTGGGATACGTTACTCATTTTGCTGAAGATTGGAATTGGGCCGGAATTTTCAATTTTAATATGCCTGGATTTAAATATCATCCAACTGATTATTATGAACATCCTTGCCATGGAGCAAATGAAAAAGGGGCCAGGTCGAGGTTTGAGACTTGCTTTCATGGGAAATCCTCGTCTCAAGTACTTAATGATCGAATGTTTGATTTAGTATCAAAACTTGGACAAACACCATATTTTTTCATTGTCTGTGCATTCAAGAATGACGCACGACGTTCTATCTGGAGCTTTTAACATCGATAACATGACTACTAATGTTCTGTCAGCGTTATTTCAAAATAACCTTCTAAATAACACATTTCTTGCTGTTTTTGGAGACCACGGCATGCGATTCGGACCTGTAAGGTCTTCATTTGTTGGACACATAGAAGAGAGGCTACCAATGATGTTCATCTATCTACCAAAATGGTTTAAGGCAAAATATTACAACTACTTCAAAAACTTAAATATTAATTCAAAACGATTGACGACACATTTTGATATGCATTCAACCGTAACACATTTACTTAATCTAGACGAACAATTAACAACAAAATCAAACAAATACGGAATTTCCTTATTTAAAGAAATCCCACCTAATAGGTCATGTCAGGACGCTGGAATCCCTCCACACTGGTGTACATGCAATTACCATTTGATTGCACATGATAATGTCACAACTTCAAGCAGAATAGCCAAATCAGTGGTAATACATTTGAATAAACTACTTAGAAAATTCAAACAAAAATGTCGGAAATTGAAATTAGCGGATGTTCATTCATGCATAAAGTGGTCCCGCAATTCTTTTTCCGATGAACATGAAATGGTTATTAAAACAAATCCGGGAGGAGGTTTGTCCGAAGCTACAGTGATATACAATAAAAGTTCCGAAGTCTATGACGTCATTGGAGACATAAGCAGAATCAATAAATACAGTGGTCAATCCGATTGCATTCAGAATAAAATAATCAGAAAGATTTGATTTGTAGAAAATAAATTTAACAGTATGCGTTCAGTTTTGCCTTGCTATGACAAACAAACATCTGTTTATCTATACAATTGTAGTCGTCTTGTGGTTTTAGTTTATCATATTGTAGTTGATGAGATACAACGTTGCAACTTTTGAAACATATCACACCTTTTTCAACTGGTGTTATTTTTAAAATAACACACCTTTTTCCCGAGGTTTTATTTTTAAAATCTTAGGAATCTCATAAAAATATGCATTTGTTGTCGTTGTTTTGACAAGTGAATTTCATATGTTTTATATATTACGCTGCACAGTGTCGGAGAATAGTGGTCCACATGCCTGTCAGTCTGTACATTCGTCCGTCTAAATTTTGTTTCAGAATTATGATTAAAAAAGTGCACCCGATTTGCATGGAACATTGTGATATTGTTAAATATCAGGTTGGGTACGAAAACTATTGACTTTTGGGGGAAATACGTCGAATTTCAGTCATAGTTGCCATTAAACATTTTTTACAAATGATGTTTCCAGACAATAACTCAAAACGTTTGCATTTGATTTCAATGAAAATTTGGGATAAGTGTCATATCAAGCGGATCAGTAGCCAATGATATTGTGGGAAATCGGTCAAATTTCAAGGTCACAGTTACTAAAAAAGTAAGAAATGTTTTACAAAAAACCATTTCCAAATATAACTCAAAAAGTTTGGAATAAAACTAGAGGAATTCCATCCATGGTCAAGGGAACCAGTCGACAAAATATCAAAATAGCGTTGAAACCTCTGAAACATCGCGCCGAAGTGTCAAAGTACAACAATGTATTCGAAATAAGAGAGTAATAGATTGGCATTTGCAGTGGAACATTTCTAAAATGCAGCATTGTCGGACTTTTCCCATTTTATTAAACTACACACGTTCACATATTCCCATTGTAATTTACAATAATGGATGAGTGTAAAATTGGCATTAATTTTAAAAAGCGACGATCATAATCGATTGCGCATCTCAGTATATTGATCTACAAGTGTGCCAAGTTTTTTTTTGAAGCATCTTAAAGAAAGATGATGGATAATTCATGATCACAAAACAATTAACAATATACTTAAAGAATTGGAAAAATGTATTTAGAAGCCAACCCATAAGTTCCCCAAACTATTTGCACTCTGGACACTTAACTTTACCTGTATATAAAATGTCGCTAAAATTAAATAACGTTGAAAATTTGCCGAATTTTTTGTCGCCATTTTTAAACATGCTGACGACAATATATGTCAAAAATAGCGTTCGACACAGAATACATTTTGTTAAAATTTGTAAAAAAACGCTAAAACTTCACGAAAATCTATCTCCATTTAAAATTTCGTTGTAACTGAACCACATATACATGTTTCCTATTTTTTACTGCGTGTAAAAAAAACGCAACCATTTTAAAATTTCAGTAGTCATCGAAATTCTTATTGATTGCACCTCAAGTCAATATGTTATCTACAACTTTGCCAGTTTTAATTTAATTCTTTGAAAACATGTGTCGCGATCTTTAGAAAGTGCAAAAAAATACAGAAAGAAAGAATAAGTAAAATAATAAGAAAATATGCACAACAATAAGACGGCAAAACGCTGTTTTAAATAAGAGCTATGTATAATTATATGTCTTTCTCATACAAACACATCCTATATGTTCATCTTTGTTTTGCCCAGTGGTAGCAAACGAAAACTCATGTCACTGCAATAATTTAATTGAGCTTGAATTACACATCTGCTGTGGTTTGTTAACAGACAAAAAATACAAAATCTTGTCAACCATAAAAACCACTTTTTTATAATTCCTGTTTATATGGCTTTATTTTTTTATTTCGTATGATCTTTTGCTTTTATCGTTTACATTCGTCATCAACGATGAATTGCGCATTGCGTAATTTAAGTTATATCGTTTCGAAATCATTTGATGTGAATGTTTTAAAGCCATGCCAGACCACCATTGTAATCATTATATTTTACACACAGCTGTCAGTCATAAATCGCAAGTTGAAACTTCAGTGCACAAAAAGAAAAACAAATTCTCGCAGCATTGTAATTCTCCTTCATGGTACATGAAAACTGTATTAGGTTGAAACCAATGAAATTAAGAGGTGACGCGGATAGGATGCTGAATGTAAACACAAGTGGTAATAGATATAGTATTGTAATGACTAATACAGATTTAGTGGCTATGTAGAAAAATTTATGAGCGACAGTTAATTTATTTACTGACGAGATGCTTTGAAATACTTTTTTTCATCGAAATTACAATATTGACTAGAAAAACGCCGCAAAATATATGGTTTTTCTCGTTGACAAATGTTTAGTCTCTTGGCGAACAGCTGGCAAGTGCTTAAACTATTTGATATTCCGTCATCTTATTTGCAAGCGTGTTATTTTATAAAGAAAATTCTTGAGTTCTTGCTAGGCATAGAACGGCCTTATAATTCAGCACTAACATCTGTTTGCGACTCAAAAACAATTAAAATTACAGAGAGAATTAACAAATTGAATGGAACGGAACGATATGGTACAATTATGCTCCTGAGAAATTAGTATCACCATAAAGCTACAGATGTGTAGACAATATTTAATATACACCAAGGATACTTATATCATATACACAGAGGAATTGGGATAATAAAAGAGAGTAACATCCAGCACGACAAAGACTTCATGAATATCAGACGAAAGGAGAGCTAAGATTTATTATACTGGGAAACAAATAAAGTCTTAGAGGCAACGAAAGTACAATATTCACATTAGACTGAAGCCGAGATGTGATCCGTAGAAATAGTCATCACTGAATAAAGAGGTATTAACAGAAAACAACGACTTTATTCCGATATGTCGAAGTTCGCGCATTTAGATAGAGGTGCGGACAAAATCTTAACATTAACTATCCAAGGTTGTTTCTCTAATCACATCAAAGTACATGAATATAAGTGTTCTATGCAGAAAATATATAACTGTTTGCATTAATGCACATATATTTTCAATACAAACAAACACACAGTGAAATCCATTCTTTTCAACAAATAGAAAATAACGTTCGTCAAACATTTGGAATGTTTGATTTTTAACAACACTTAGAACCGTATTAATATTTCAAGTATCGCAGCTTTGACCGAACGGATGTAATTATAAATATCTGCAAATGACAACAAAAACAAATTATCAACCAGAAACGAAGTTAATGTAAACTAACGTAGTTTTCCTTTTGAAAAAAACCTCTTAATACAATCAGACCCAATATCATTCTAAAAAGCAGCGATAACTAAAGATCATCATAATAATACTCTTGTCAAACAAGTCGAACATTGAAAAATGTATTTTAAGAGGAAAACAATATTCCGCATTTTCAAAACGATAACAATTCTTACGTTTATTTTGACCTGTTTTCTGATTATTTACACATTCAGTCAACAGAAAGACACCCGAAAAAAGACAGAAGTATTTCAAAGGAAGAACAACGCTTTAAAT
Source organism: Limnoperna fortunei (assembly GCA_944474755.1). Taxonomy (NCBI): domain Eukaryota; kingdom Metazoa; phylum Mollusca; class Bivalvia; order Mytilida; family Modiolidae; genus Limnoperna; species Limnoperna fortunei. Next base: position 27,189,931 of record OX104123.1, read on the forward strand.
CATCTCATCAGCAAACTGGGTCTAGTAACTACGCCCAAAATATCCGAAAACAGTTTATTAACAGCCGAGTATTTACTTGATTCAGATATTTGCAGAATACCAAACGTAAATCCTTTTGATAATTCAATTAAACATTTATTAAGGAAAAGTCCGAGTGTTGTCGATTGTACTAAAAATACCGAGGTACTCACCTATGTGCAAAACAGTACTCTTTATATCAATTCAACAGACAACAGGACACATATATCTTATTGTCATTATAAATCTATTTATAAAGATCGTAAAACTTTCAAATACAACAACGCAAGTGCAAAGTTCAACTCATCTGTTTTGGTGTTTGATGAGTTTTTAAAGGTTGAATGTTTTAATTCATCTGACACATTGATTGCCGAACATTTTCACGTTCAGTTTCAAGACAAATTGAGGAGAAAGATAAAAGTTAGTCACGTGAACGAAATACAAAAATTAAATAACACGCATATATTAAAAACATTAACAAGTGCTATGAAATCTCGCCTTAATGATTTTGAAAAATACGGTAAAGATACTATAAATGCCGAAAAATCTCGTTTGAATGTTTTGCTTATTATGATGGACTCGACATCTCGTATAAATTCTTTGCGTTTTTTGCCAAAAACAAGAAAATATTTATTGGATACATTGAAAGCGGTAGAACTGCTCGGTTACAATAAAGTAGCTGACAACACGATGGTAAATATGGTTCCGTTCTTAACTGGTGAGGCAGCACAGGAATTGCAATGCTTAGAAGACAAACAAGGGGTTGATAACTGTACTTTTATTTGGAAAACATTTTCTAAACTTGGATACGTCACCCACTTCGCGGAAGACTTGACTTGGGCTGGGATGTTTAATTATTATATGCCAGGATTTAAATATCAGCCGACTGATTATTATGACCATCCGTTTCACAGTGCAAATGAAGAAAGCGCCAAGTCGCAGTTTGATATGTGCTTTCATGGAAAATCATCATCTCAAGTACTTCATGATCGGATGTTCGATTTAGTCTCAAAACTGGAGCAGACACCATATTTTTCATTGTCTGTGCATACAAGGATGACTCACGATCTTCTAGAAGGAGCTCATAACATCGACAGCATCACAGCTAAGGTTCTTTCTATGTTATATAATAATAACCTTTTAAATAATACATTTCTTGCTGTCTTTGGAGACCATGGCATGCGACTTGGACCTGTAAGGTCGTCATTCGTCGGTTACCTAGAAGAAAGGCTGCCGATGATGTTTATCTATCTCCCAGTATGGTTTAAGGAAAAATATAGCAATTATTTCAAAACTTTAAATATTAATTCGAAGCGATTGACAACGCATTTCGATATGCATTCAACCCTGAAGCATATTCTTAACCTAGATGAACCACTGATACCGAAAACACACAAACACGGTATTTCTCTATTTCACGAAATTTCACGTAATAGGTCTTGTGAGGATGCTGGAATCCCGCCACATTGGTGCACATGTAATTACCAGGCGACTTTACCAGATAATGTCACAACTTCAAATATAATAGGTAAATCAGTAGTAGCACATTTGAATAACCTACTACAAACATTCAAACATAAATGTCGAAAATTGAAATTGATGAACGTTCAATCATGTGTAAAGCTGTCACGCACTGCTAATTTCGATGAACACCACGTTGTTATAGAAACAAATCCAGGGGAAGGTTTGTTCGAAGCTACCGTGTCATTTAATAAAAGTTCCAAAGTTTATGACGTCATCGGAGATTTTAGCAGAATCAATATGTATAGTGGTCAGTCCGATTGCATTCAGAATAAGGAAATGAAGAAGGTTTGTTTTTGTAGGGTTTTGTAGAATATAAATCAATATGCCTTAATTGTTTTTATATTGTGTTTTTAGATTTGCAAAGAAAAAAACTATTTCCTGATCGGATAATGTTAGCTTTTAATCTGATGCGTTTGGCGACACAAGTGATTACATTCTTGATATTCGCTTCGCCCAAGAGATTGACCTTTTTTGTTATGCCGATTTTAATTTCAAATGTTAGATCGGTAGAAAATATTTTAGCTGGAAAGAACCACGGAGTGATTAATAAGCCATTAATTTCTCATACGTTTTACTGAGATTTCTGCAGAAGGATACAAAAATGACATTTAATCGCTATCTAAATAATAAGAAAACTGTAATTCCTTATCCAATATATGTTTGTTTTAATCAACGCCCGTGTTGTAGAACAAGCTGATCCTACCAAGATGATTAGCTTTCCTTTAACAGCACAAGGATTATAGGATAATCTCTTCGTAAAGGCTTGTCGACAGGCTAAGTGGATTATCTGCTTATTCCTGTAACGCTCTTAATATTTAGTCGATCCTAATATTTTAGATAGAACATTTTGCAATTTTGTCAGTTTTGGTGCTTTATGGGGAGGGGGTGGGTCCGCCGGAGTACCCGAAGGAACCTCATGGCTTTGATAAGAAAAATAGCAATCCATGTCAATCAAGATTTGAGTCGAGCAAACCCTACCAGCAGTAAGGCACAAACCAGCAATATCAGTGCCCAATTGTAGCTTTTTCAAAAAAGCAGAATTCCGACTCCGTACTTTTCTAACAGTCAAAATTTGTAGAGTATGGGATGTATTTGTTACAAATAGAATTAGAATGATGGCTGAATCGGTCACTGAATTGTAACTCATTGTAGGCTGTTAATATTATTAAGGTTTTCCCGTTTTTAATTTTTTTATTAGATGTTTTGTTTTTCTGCAAAAGAAACTAAGAGTCGAAATTTTCTAAAAAGTTACAAAGTAGGTACACAATTTTTAAATTACTGTTATTAACTATCTTTTGGTATTTCATGCAAGATCGCCACCTTCGTTAAAGAACCTGTTTTCCCAATACGTCCTCTTGCTGCAGATGTACGTTAGTTATGAATGAAAACGTCATCTGTACATTGAGCTACACTACATGTAGAATTAACTTTTTCGGAAAATCTAAAATGGGAGAAACACATGGTGATCAAATAATTTATAATAAAACATATTTACTATATATGGGCCAGGTGTACCAATATATGATTATTTATATCTATTTCTCCCGAAGTTGTAGCCTACGAAATGAGTATGTGTTCTGAAGGAAAATAAATTTCTAATTTCTAATGTTCTTATAACTGCTTTTTAATCTATATAACGTTTGCTTACTTCAAACCAATTCACGTGTTGATCCCGAAATCAAAATATGAGTCCTACAACTGTTTTACATAAAAGCAGTAGGTGTTCAATGTGTTATGTTCACGTATTATGTTTTGTAAAATTTCTGTATAATTAATATGCAGTTTCTCAAAATCATGTATTTATCATTATAAATATGTCAATGGTTATGACCAGGGAAGCCTACATTGTACATTTTATGCTTCAAAAACGTGCAGAGAAAGAGTTAAACTCCGTGTCAACAATTCATTGCGGCTCTGACATTCAAAAGTCACTGTTACTGACAACAACCTGGAAAACCTTTTAACTATTAAATATTTTAATATATTTTTTGGCCACAGCTGTTTGGGAAACTAATATTTAAAGTTAACATTATAAAATAAACTTAAAAACAATCCCTAAAACCAATGTGTCATTCTTGGGTGGATTATTGTGGAGGTTTAAGAGTACCAGTTATTGTTGAGGACATTTATAACATATACCTTGACCGATAACTATACTATGATATTCTGGTTAGACACTCACAAAGAAAAAGCATTGATCTAAGATTACAATATCCAGGCAATTGCAAATGCTTCATTATCAACAGACATAAGTAGATTGATTGATTGGATGGTTTGCTTTACGTCCAATGAGCAATATTTTAGCTATATTCAGGACGAGAACAAGTTAAAAAACAGTACATCAACAAAAAATGTGATCGGATGAAACATAGGGAACAATCTTTTGACTGCCACTGAAAAAGTATGAAGTAATGTGTAGGGGCAGAGAATTTAAACTAGCTTTTTGTAGCGGCTACAATGAGCGTACTCATTTTTAACAATATATAAAAAAACTCGTGTTAGGGGCGTGGAAATCTCCAAACGCACGTTACCAACTACGGTCCGCGGCTTTCCGTATTGTGCAAATTAAAGTCCAAGAAATCGGCAAACTTGTGAAGCTTTTAGCAATGATGAGAGATTATATGACAGCAACAAACTTTATGCAAATAAAATTTCTTGCAAATTTATCGATATCTTTACTGAAGAACAAAATTTTACACTTGATTTGTTTAATGTTTGCTTAATATACAGTGCACAATATTTCAATTATAATCAGAACAAAAACAAATAAAAAATCATAAATTAAACGGGAAAAAAGAAAGAACCAGCGTGAACAAAATCTTTACTGCATCTAAAATATTTAGATAATTTTGTAGGGAAGAAGAATTTACCCTTTTGTATGGCAACAATAATCCTACCCTTTGTGAAAATTTCAAACGTGGTCTTTACTGTGCAGGGAGCGCATCACTTTCTTAACACATTTCTACACGGTCCGCGGTCACGTTATTCGTCAAAACTCCACTGTACTTCACGCCATGAATTCCTACCGTAGTTTGTGGTACGAGCCAAATTAAATTAATGTCGTATTTGGAGTGAGTACTTTGCCCTATTCAATTATTCTTCTGTTTGTTTAAATTTCATTAATTGTTTCATAACATAACAATTTAAGAAATCTTCATGTTAACGAGTGCTCATCAGTCTCGTCAAAACTTTAAATCTATAACGGCTGAAATAGTGTGTTTTTCACGGCAAATAAACCCTATACCTATACATTTATGTTAAAATAAGATAACTGAAGTGACATTTTAGGTAATTTTGCGGAAAAATACAACAGAAGATAAATCTGCATATATCCTCAATCAAAAATGAAACGCAACATCGGATAAACTTTTTGAAATCATTTTTTGCGGACAAATAACCTATAAATATTCAAAAATATATACACAACATCATAATTACACCTTAATTAATGGTTACCAGGTGCAAATCAAATGTATTTTTCTAACTCAGCCAATCGGTATAAAACCCCGCCATTTCTTTTCTTGACTGCATTATTAAAACAAAATTCTGATACGGTGACGCTATGCTTATGTTAGATACTACTACCAGGAATATCGCTATAGGTCGAATCGAGACCGGGGGATCACAAAATGCTGTTGCCAGAACGTACAATTTCATCGTAGCACAATTTCACGCCTTTAGATACGATATTAGCAGCTCGGTACTACGAAAGACCGATTACGTTCAGGACGTCCTTGTGTTACAACTCGGGCACAGGATCGGTACATTAGATTATTCCATCTACGGAACAGGACTATTGCTGCAGAAGAAACAGCTGTAAACGTCCCTGGGTTGCGCCGTATATCACCACTAACGGTACGAAATCGGTTACGCTCTCAAGGATTGCGGACAAAAAGACCTTACGTCGGAGCAACACTGAGACGCCAACACCGCCGAAAAGGGATAAGGTGGTGTACTACCGTTCGTGTATGGAATTTACAGAACTGGAGAAGCGTGCAAGCGTGAAGGTCGAATACCAGTGTACAGGCACCGAAATGAACGTTTTGCGCAAAACTGTGTTGTTGGCGGACGCAGTGTTATGATGCGGGCCGCTATCTCTTATGCCAGGAACACACAGCTGACACATATCCAAGGCTATCGTAACGCTGTTAGGTATAGAGACGAAATTGTACGACCGGATTTATTGCCCGTAATAAACATTCAAAGCGACATTTTTCAACACGACAATGACCACATACACTAAGTGTAACAGTAGCAGTAGATCTTTAAGAGCAACATAATTTCAATGTGATACGTTAGCCGTCACGATCTCTGGATCTTAACCCAATTTAACATCTGTGGGATGAACTGGATCGGCGCATGCTCCAACGACAACCACCGCCGCAAAATCTGCAACAATTAGAGCAGGCACTTCAGTATGAGTGGCAAAGGATGCCGTGTGTTTGTATTCAACGTTAAATTAAATCTATGCCACAAAGAGTAAGGGCTGTGTTATAAGCACATGGTGGGCACAACAGATACTGATATTTTTGCGTGATTTATTGACAATATGCGACAAAATGTTATATTCCATGGTGAACATGAACAAAATGTGTGCCAATTTTTATATTTCTGTATCAATTATTTATATGATAAATTGTTAAAATAATATATGAAGTAAAATTCCTATTGTTTGTATGTTGCGTTTCCTTTAGCGTTAGTATAGTTCTACTTTCACGCAGATTGGCCAATTTATTGACTACTTGTTCTTTTTGAATTGTGCTTAACATATTTTGATTTTGTCTAACATATTCCCTACTTGCGGTAAACAAGATTTATCTCCCATTTGCAGAGTTATCTGTTCTTTAGAGCAGGTACTTTATAGTAAAAAAGTAGTTTTTCTACAATATTTTTTTATTCACATATAGCAAAGCATCCGGTAAAATGTATTATGATATGCAAACTAATTCTGCAGTTTTATTAGTTGTACTAGAAGAGTCAGCCCACAGACATTATTTTAAAAAAATAAAGACGTGATTTTTCCCTATCTATTCAATACTAGATACAGTACTTGAGATTGAAAACGCAGCACTTTTATCAATCCGTCAGCGATCCGTCAGCGTTCCAAAATCCGTCAGTGATCAGTTATCAATCAGTCAGATTAGTCAAATCGTTCTCAATCCGTCAGATCGTTCCCAATCCGTCCATCCGTCAATTGACGGATTCGGAACGATTTGACTGATCTGACGGATCGATTTGGAATGATCGCTCCAATCCGTCCATTCAACTTCCGGTTAGTGAAATCAATATTTCGAAATGTGAAAATTCGTTTCACTCGCAAATATTAGAAGTATACAAATGTCAACTGTTATGTCCTCATTTATGTCTCGTTTAATCTAATAATAAGGCTAAAACAGGTCTAAAGTTATAAATAATACGAATGGAAATTACCCCAATCTATTACTAGTTATATATACATATATGACGAAATATAAACATCACAGTGTCATTTTATTAACAAAATAATTTTTAAAAAACTACACACAAGGCGTACGTCTCGTATTTGTCTTTGAATTTTTTAAAGCGGAAAAAGTCGAGTCTAAAGTTATAAATCATAAATGGAAATTCCCCCAATATATAACAAATGCATCTGTGGCGGAATATAAACATCACATAGTGCAATTTTATTAAAAAAAAGAAATGGAAAAAAACACACACACAATGAATTAAAAACATATTTGACGTCGCGTGACAAGATGTACATCTCCTATTTGACTTCGAAATTTTTTAAAGCGGAAAAAGCGAGAAAGACGAAGGCGGAATGGTAGCATTTTTTTTCACGTCGCGCTTTCGCGTTAGCATTATTTGTATGTATGATTGAAGTTAATTTAAGACTATTTTCAAACATTATATTAGTTTATTTAATATGGCGTCGAGTGTTATAAGGAAGAGCTGCAGTACCCAACGAAACAGTAGACCTTCGACAGGAAAACTGGGTGCCGTTTCATAAAGCGATCGCTAATTAACGTGCTCGTTATCCCATGCAATTTTAATGGGATAACGTGCACGTTAAACTAACGATCGCTTTATGAAACGGCACCCAGGTTTACAGGGCGCAACCCTCAAATATGTCCTGTTTTAAAGAAATTTGTTTTATAAAATGTTATTTTTAAGAACGAGACATTGTATTACCTATTCTTTTGAATACTTCGTTTATTTTATTATAAATTTTATTATAAATGCATATATAATATACAAATCACGCAGAAATTGTTTTATCTCTAAATTTTTAATGTATACGTATCCGTCAATAAACTGACCGATTTATGCATATAATTAAATGACGGATTCTGGATCGCACTGATTGAACTGATCGCTGACGGTTACCAAGGTAATGACGGATTCATAATTTTGGACGGATGTATTCATCATCAATCAGTCAGCGATCTGTCAGCGTTCTAAAATCCGTCCCCAATCTGTTATCAATCAGTCAAAGTGTTGCGTTTACGGGTGCAAGTACTAAACCTGCTGTTATGAAAGACAACTCTTGCAAATGGGAAGTAACTCTTTTATTCCGAAAATAGGGAATAAATGTTCGTATTGTACATGAAATATAAATTTTTATAATACAAAAAGTGGTCTGATGATGACTTAGAAGACATTTAAATATGCAGTCAGATTTTAACAACAAGTCATCTATTTCTTCCAGTTGGCCCACCAATTATAGTAGTATTGCTCTCCGTATAATTAAATCGCAATTTTTAGTCAATATTCTTTTATTATTTCAAATTATTATGACATGTGAAAAACTAAAGTAAACATTTTTGCATAAACGTCTACACAAGGACTTGAAATATGGGTTGTAACACCAAGTGAGCAATCCCATCAGAATCCTTTTTGGCTGAGCGTTGAGGTTGCGGGTTTAAGCTGGCAGATTGTGCTCAACTCCAATCTTAATTGACGAGAGAGGGGCCACTAACGAGAACATTGGTTGCCTTAGCTGTAAGTACAAGACGCCGCGATCAATCTTAAAAATGACAAAAGCGACGTAAAATACTAAACTAACAAACAAATCAAAATCCATGTACAATCATAAATATATTGAACTGTTAACTTAGCAATTTATCCTGGTTGAAAATTTTAATTCCTGTCCACAACTGTTAACATCATTTTTCGTCATATCATGATAAAATACATTCCCATGGTTATCCGTAAATGTGAAAAAACACCAATGTAACAAGAAAATGAATTCTACTGTTATTACAACAATACATCTGTAGAAACTGTAACTGTAACAATGTATAGGTACTTTGTATATTTCTCTTTGATGTTGTTGAATAATATATTTTTTTCAACACATTGTGACGTCACGATGCTTTCTTCCACAGTATTCAATTGAATTTATCTCATGTGTTATGTAGGTCATGGTCAGAATTTAAAAGCTATGAAGTACTTTATGTATACACAGATTTAGTTTAATTACCGAAAAATATAATTGCAATTTCTTTCGTTTTTGTAACTGAACATCAATGAAATATGTAAAAAGTGAAGCGCTCGTCAAAATATTTCTAAGCACTCGTCAAATTTTTCAGAGTCTTAAATCGAAATTAAGAAACTATAAGTCTAATAGTATTTCTGAGCTTTTTTATTCTTGTTTATAATTTTTTCTACACAGTTGTTAAACCTTTAAAATCTGGTATTATACGATTTACTACTAATATATATATGGATTAACAATAAAATAATAATAATAATATACTACTTTTTATGAAAGTTGTCGTTTACTCCCAACCTAAAACAACTGAGAAATTAAAACGTTGTAAACATATAAATTAGTGTTGTTGGTAGATTGCAATGCGGTCGTCAAAAGTTACGTGATTGGCTGAAACTATTGCTGCATTCTGGTGCTTCGGACAAATAAGCAGTTTTATTCTTTTTTGTCATATCATAATACAAAACATTTCCATGGCTATCAGTAAAAGTGAAAAAAAACCAACGTTACACGAAAATCAAATCTGTAGAAACTGTAACAGTAGCAATGTATAGGTACTTTGTATATTTCTCTTTGATGTTGTTGAAGACTATTTTTTGTGAATACATTATGGCTTCAGTATTGAATTTACATCATGTGTTCTGTAGGTCATGGTCAGGTGGTTTTAAATAAAATTTACATTTAAAAATGGAAGTGTAATTTCTTGCGATTTTGTGACTGAAAATATCAGTGGAATATATAAAACTGAAGCTCTCGTCAAGATATTTCCTTTCTTAAATTGAAAGAAACCTTAAGTCTAATATTATTATTTTCTATTTTTGAATATCAATTTTTCTCAACAGTTGTTAAAATATTTAAAGCATTTCGAAATGATTAACTACTTATATTTATAGGTTTACATAAAAAAAATATACAAATACTTTTCATAAAGGTTTTCGTTTGACCTAAATCAACTGACAAATTAAAACGCTGTAAACATATGAAGTAGTGTCGTTGGAAGATTGCAATGCGGTCCTCAAAAGTTACGTTATTGTCTGAAACTATTACTGCATTCTGGTGCTTCGGACAAATAAACACCCATCGGCGAAACTTATTACTATGCCCATTAAAATAGTATATTAATCATACTTTAGGAATGGATTTCCTATAATGATTTATTATGCGATGGTGATGACCATTGAACTTTTCAAGGGATAGCATCAACCTAGGTACAAGAAAACCTTCTTTGAATAATTTAGAAGTCAACAGCAATGAGCGCTCTACAAAATCGTAAAATATATTGCACGATCTAGATGAATTGTAAGGGCAACTCGAAACAAGAAAAAAGAATTTCAAAAGTAATTGTAATTGTCACGTATTATTCAAATGTCTACAAAGTACCAGATGTGAACCCTTTTCATGATTCAACAGAACACTTACTAGTAAGAAAAGTCCGAGTGTTATCGATTGTAGTGAAATTACAAAGTATTTACTTACGTTCAGAACAATATGTTTTATATCAATGAATTGATGGGTTTAATATTTGCTATCAGATTATTACGATCATCCGTTTCATGGTGCAGATGAAAAAGTGGCAAGTAGCGGTTTCTAATATTCGTCCATCGGAAATCTTCATCTAAAATACTTCATGACCAGATGTTTAAACTTGAACATAATAAATTATAAAATATATTTTTTATTTTCTATGCATTTTATGATTAATCATAATGTTTTATGCATTTTAGGATTAATCACAATGATAAAAATGTGTCTTCTAACATCGCTTACACAACTTTTTGTTTTGTCTATGTTGGAGACCAATATCATACAAAAGCACATTTCTTGCTATTTTTGAGACCATGTAAGGTCGACTAAAAGAAAGGCTGTCAATTGTGTTCATTATGTATGAAAATAGTTTCAGGCAAAATATCACAATAACTTCAAAAATTTAACATTAAGATTAAACGATTGACGACACATTTTCATATGCAAGGTGTTTTCGGAAAATGTTAGAGTAACCAATAAGTATAGTGACTATTCCAATTGCATTCTATATTGCAATAAATACGTGTTCTTTTTATAAAAAAGTCAAACACTTTGCGTTGATATACCGTTTAAGTGGTTTTTTCGCGTGGGGAAAATTTAGCGTTTTGTAAAAAAACTGTCTGAGTCTATTTTGGCGCAATGTAATTTTCGCGGCCCGTAAACATAATGAATAACTCTATAATTTTCTTTCATATTTCGCGCGTTTTTATTTTCGCGTCCTAACTTTTATCGCGAATATAAATTAAAATTAAATCACCGCGAAAAAAACCACTTATACGGTATTATCTTGTTCCAACAATCTGTTTTTTACAACCAGTTTTGACGCCTTCTAGTTTTCGTTAACGATGATATTTTTATTCTTAGTTGATGGGATAGAACGTTGCAACATTCGAGATAGATTTCGTTTTTAATTGGCCAACCAAAACACTTAAGAGTTAGTCCCCGTTTGTAAACAGAAGTAAATATATTTCTTGAAGTTGAAAATTTATTTATCCTGAGCTTGGCATAATTTTCTTTATAAATTTGCTATTTGCCTTTATGTCAAAACATCGCAATAGCTGTGTTTCGACATAGAAATTCATTTGTTATTTGATTTATATTGAACACATCTATTACTGTATTATGTGAGTTCATTAAAATAGATGGGTATCATGTACCACTAGTCAATAATAGGTGTATCCAATAATCATCGTGGCACACTCAGTGCACATCGAATTAAAAATTTCGAAAAATTATCTGCATCCATATTTTGAAACGAGACAATATTTGTCGACAAGGAAGTGATACTTATAGTGAAACGTTTTTCTTGTAGCCTTGTTGAATTATGACAAAAAGCTGAGTTCAACTATTAGACACAAAAATGTTGGGAATTGCAAGAGTGGAAAATGAATTGTTTTTCGCGCCTGACTGAGGCCCAGCAATTGACAAAATATCGCAACAATGTGCTGAAGTGAAAGTGTAGGACAGTGTATTTGAAATGATACAGTAATTATATTGTCTTTTGTTTTGAAAAATTTGGGCTTGCTCATGCATTTAACTACACAAAAACGGCACTGAATAACGATGACAACGAAAACGTCGTTAAGTTTGGCAAACAATAACCAATTAATTTACGAGGTTTGCCTAGTTTTTTTTTTACAGAAAGCATATTTTAAAGAATATTTTTATACGTAGTTCTATTTCCTGTTTCAAAATGTGGATTTATTTCTTTACCTTGCTATTTGCTCGTCAATTTAAGTAGTTAAGATGTCAACTTACTAGTCGCCCAAAATCGTCGTATACCGTTACACTCGAGACACTAAAATTTGCATATACATCTACTTTCTTTGAAAGTTATAACGTTTCACAATTATGAGTGGTGATTAGTAAAATGGCGGTTGTTTTGAGACGTCTTATTAATGATCGCAAACCTCAATATATTGATCTTAACATTGATATTTTATTTGTGTCTCTTAATGCATCTCAAAGAAAAGTTCACGATCAAGAAACAGTAAACAAAGTCTTTGATCATATGACTGCAATAGTTTACTTTACATTGAACTACACATCTGCTGTTCTTTGTTAAAGGACAAAAAATACAAAATCTAGTCGACACTATAAACAGCTTTTCAAAAGTATCGCGATAGAAGCAAGCCGATAGAAACATCACAATTGTGACACCATCGGTCAGGTAGATGAAAAAAGCAAGCCGATGCTTTTTAAAAGTAAGCAAATACCGTTGTGTCCAGCGCAAAGCTTTTAATAAGTAACGCGATGTTTTTAACAAGTGTCTCTATAGAAAAACGCAAGCCGATAAAAACATTACAATACGCCACTGAATGTCCGCTATTTTAAAACGCTAAAACTTCTTCGGGTGACTTTGATCTGCATCTGTGTTCAGATAATGAACATATTTAGTAAAAGAATCGAAACCCGAAACAAAACAGCAGTACTTGAAAAGGACTATAACACATTACATTTTGTCACCAGCGAACTAAGACTAGTCAGTAAGTCTGATCCTTTTGATGATTCAATATTAAACACTTATTAAGTAAAAGTCCGAGTGTTGTCGATTGTAGTGAGAATACTAAGGTATTCACTTACATTCAAAACAATCTTCTTTATATCAATGAACAAACAATGTGACAAGGGTTTCGTATTGTCGATATAAAGCTATTTATAAAGATTATAAGTCAAATTCAGTTCCGAAAGTGCAAAGTTCAACTCATCTGTTCCGGTGTTTGATGAATTTTCGACAGTGAAATGTTTCAATTCATCTCATTCACTGATTTTTTGCGTTATTTCCCAATCATAAACAATATCTACTGAAGAAATAAGAAGCAGTAAAACTGCTCAGTTACAACAAGGTGAGAGACCACACGATGTTTAACATGGTGCCATTTCTAGCTGGTGAGTCAGTGAATGAACTGCCATGCTTAAAAGGCAAACAAGTGGTTGACATTTGTGCTTTTATTTGGGAAAAAATAGCTGACTTGTGGTACGTCACTCACTTTGCGGAAGACTTACTTTCAGGTGGAATGTTCAACTATGATAAGTATCAACCGACTGATTATTATGATCATCCGTTTCATGGTGCAAATGAAGAAGGCGCTAAGTCGGGGACTTTCATGGAAAATCTTCATCTCAAGTACTACAAGGTAGGTGTTTGATTTAGTGTCAAAACTTTGCCAAACACAATATTGTCTTTGTCTACGCATACAAGGATGATTCACGATCTTTTACAAGGAGCTTATAACATCGACAACATTACAGCTAAGAACCTGTCTATGTTATATGAAAATAACTTTATAAATAACACATTTCTGTTTTTTGGAGACCATGGGATGCCTTACGGACCTGAAAGGTCGTCATTCGTTGGTCACCTAAAAATAAGCTACTGATGACATTTATCTATCTGCCAAAGTGGTTTAAGACAAAATATCACAATTACTTCACACATTTAAAAATAAATTCAAAGAGACTAACGACACATTTTGACATGCATTCAACCTTGATGCATCTACGTAACCTGTAGGAAACACCTATACTTTAAACACACGAACGCGAAATTTCTCTTTTTCACGAAATTACACGTACATGTAATAGGCCCTGTACGGATGATGGTATCATTCACATTTGTGCACGTGCAATTGCCTGCTGACTTCAACCGATAATCCCACAACTGCAAAAATAATAGCTAAATTAGTAGTGGCACATTTGAATAAATGACATAAAAATTCAGGTACAAATGTGAAAAATTGCAATTGATGAATGTTCAATCTTGCTTGAAGATATTCCGAAATACAAAATCCGATGAACACCACTTTGTTATAAAAACACACCCAGGAGAAGGATTGTTCAAAGCCACAGTGACGTATAATAAAAGTCATGAAGTCGATGACGTCATTAGAGATATAAGCAGAATCAATAAATACAGTGGTCAATCTGATTGTTTACAGTATAAGACAATCCGGAATGTTTGCTATTGCAGAAAATAAAACAAGGTGTTCTTCATAGTTTGTTTTGTATCGTGTGTTTAGATTTACAAGGAAATAACTGTCTCAATATCGGCGAAGCGTTCGTTGAGTAAAAGAGATTTTCACTGTTTTCTTTTGAGGCAAAATAATTGTGTGGCACAAAACGCATCATTTTCCTAGATTGGCAAGGATGTAACATTTTTCCAATCAGGAAGCATTAGTTGTACTCCACCCGTAACCTTAATGTACAATGTAATATCCTTTTTTTATCAGGGAAGCGTTAGCTTTTTGAAAGATATTTTTTATGTTTTTTTTACGCCAATACTTTTTGTAGCTCTAGTGCTTTAAAACGCACACGTTCCTAAGATGTTTAAGACAATAACTGCTGTATTATCGGAATCGTTAGATTTTGAAATATGTTTGTTAGTTTAGGCCAAAGAATAGATTTTGTCTGTATTGCGTCAAAACAAACTTGTTCCCTACATTGGTATGAAATAATTGTTTTCTTATTGGTGTAGCTTAAGCTGTTTGTGAGATATTTTGTAATCTAGGCTAAAGAATGTTTTTTATCTACTGCTTAAACATCTTTCTGTTATTCAGAGAAGGAAAATATCCGTTTTCGTTTTTGTTTTAAAGACAATAAAAACTCAACATTTATCATAAAATATATGACCATGTATGTTTTACTTAAAACAAAATTGTAAAAAGCTAATAATTATGCCTTAAAAAACCTTTTGGGTGATGTCGGTAACGTGCTTGATAATGCAACATTTAATAAATTTGCGAATCATAGCCTCTTCAGAGACACAATTTTCTCTCCGTACTTTTCTAGCTGCCCATTAAAGATTAACATCTTTTTTCCATTAAAGATTACCATCTTTTTCCTATTAAAAACTACCATCTTTTTTCATTAAAGATTATCTTTTATCCATTACAGATTGCAATCATTTTCCCATTAAGGATGAACATCACCCTTTACCCATTACAGATTACCATGTTTTCGCATTAAAGATTAACATCTTTCATCTTCTGGAAGAAGCAAGTCATCAGTACATATGCGTTAAGTATAAGCAAGAATGGCTATCCTTACTAACTGCTACGCTTAAGGTGGATTTCTATTTTGGATTTTTTTGTGTTTTTGTTTTGGTTTTGTTTTTTTTTTGTGTTTTCTTTTTGTTTGCTTTTAACAAATCCATAGTGCAGAACCTACAAGATAAAGCGTTTTCAATTAATAGAGTGGGTGTACAACATGTCATCTATTTTTTCCAGTTAGCCCACCGATTGGAGTAGTATTGCTGTCCGTATAATTGAAATGCGCCTTTTATTAGTCAAGAATTTATTTCATTTCAAATGGTAATGAACTGGAAAAAACCAACTGAAACATTTTTGTTTTCGTAAACATGTACTTAGAATGTGGAAATAGGGCGTCACACACACGTCGGATAAGCGCTGAGGTTGCAAGTTTAAGATGGCAGATTGTGCACAACTCCAATCTTATTGACGAGTGGGCCACTGTTTCTGCAACAATCTGTGTTTTATCGGGAATCTTGGCTTCCAAAGCTGCACGTACACGACGCCGCACTAAAGATTCAAAATGACAAAAGCAACGTAAAATACCAAACGAGCAAACAAATAAAAATTCATAGATATGTGCAATACTAAATCTATTGAACTGTTAACTATAACATTTATATTGGTTGAACATTTTAAATCCTGTCTATTATTTCATGAAAATTGCTGTCCGCAGCTGTTAAAATAGTTTTCTTGTTGTATCATAAACGATACATTCCGGTTGATTATCTGTGAATGTAAAAGAAAACACCAATGTAACAAGCAAATCAAATTTTACTGTTACTTACAACAATAAATCTGTAGAAACTGTACCTGTTACAAATTATAGATACTATGTCAATTGTTGAATATAAATTGTGCACAGCTGTTAAACCCTTTTAAGCTTTTATTATTTGATGAACTATAATTATAGGGTAACATTAAAAATTGAAAATTATAATCATATTTTACTACTCTTAATAAAGTTTGTCATTTTCTCTTAACCTAAGACAAATAATCAATTAAAACGCTCCAAATATATCAATTTGTATCGTTGGTAGATTGCTATGCGGTCGTCAAAAGTTATGTTATTTCCTTAAACTTATACCACATACCCAAACAGGCGATGGTTGAATGCAATGAAATAGTAAAATTATCACATAAAAATCTTTTACTTCCATTTCAAAACCCGAAAAAATAAACATAGTAGACGTTTTGACATTGATTTGGATTTGTCGTTCGTTCGATTTGTACTGATTAAGTCAATAGTGTGTTTGTCAAAAACCGATTCAGAGATTTCAACAATGTTTTAAATACTTGTAATACCATCATTTGTTGGACACCAACGAAGGAGGCTACCAGAGAACTGTAAAAAGTTAAGAGATTTAGAACCCTTCCGACGAAGCAACATAGAAACATCACAACAATGCATTGCAGTATTAAATTACAACAGTGTATTTGAAGTACAAGGTAATACATTGGCATATGTAGTGAAAAGTTTCTAAAATGCAGCGTTATGGGGTTTTCACCATTTTATTCTAGTACGCACATTCGCATATTTCTATTGTAATTTTGAAAGTTACCTTGTGTAGTACTATTTTATATTTAAAAGTGCAATTTCCATTTTTAATTTGCGATTTTGCTGCTTATAAAGGTACTAAAATCAAGGTGCAATAAAAAAACAAATCGATAGCAAATTCTGAAAGTTTTTAAATTATCAAGATGCCGTCGCCCAAGATATTGTTGTGTGTGTTCAAACTACTGTGGAACGATTGTGGATGGACAGAAGTTGTCTATGCACCGTTTTCCTGTTTATAAGGGGGCATTACGAGAATGGATTTCCAGATGCTAAAACCCGAGACCTATACTAAATGCCGCACTCCCTTCGAAAAATTGGTTTGCTTGCATTTTTAAATTATTTTATATTGTACCTTTTTATTACAAAATCCAGAAGAAAAAATTTAGATATGCTAATTTGTCCACGTTTTATCCTATGCCTTTGTTGTCGAGTTGTTACAAATAGTCTTTTGTGTGACTTTTGCTACAGGAATTTTACATAATAAGTCAGCAATTTTTGTTTCCAAGGGTACCTTGCGTTGTTTACAAATTTTAGTCTGCTTTCTTTACGTTCAATGGTATTCGGACAAACTGCGAGACTTTTCCCGCCTTAACTGCAGACGACATCACCAGAAAGATTTCGAATAGACAACAATCGATTGTTTCTTCAACTACACTTGCGTTCTAATTAACGTCAAATTATAGTATGGACAACGGCCTGATAAAAATAAAAAAACGCCATATTTCAAAACGTTGATATCTCGACGAAATAATAATTGTTGATTTCAAAACGTATCCTTCAAAAGTAGCATAAGCTGAACCATACGAGGTAAGCAATTTTCATTTGTCACGCAAAAAACTCTATCCAAAATACGTTCACTTTTAGTATATGTTTTTCTACACTAAGTGTAGCTTGTGTGGCCGTCACTTTATTGGAAGACAAGGGCCATTACAACAGCATCAATTGCCAGTAATTTTTCCTAGACCAGATAGATCTGAGAAGTTGTACACCCTTTCGGTGAGAATCTTTCTAATGATAATTGATATATTGTGACACTAAAGACCCCTTAATCTGTTTGTTTGTTCATCAATATATGATTACTGCAACAATAACCCACAATGTTGGAATGTAACTAATATACTACATGTAATATACAATTGTACAGAACGAATAAGATGTGTGTTTACAATATACATGAACATTAGATGTGAGTAAGTGAGTTAGTGTTTTACGTCCTAACAAAACTATATAGGTTAGATAGGGGCGATCAGATATAATGTCCATTCATCATTAAAAAACAAACCAAATTACAGGCGAGGATCCAAGAAAAGGTAACCGGGCATTCGCCCCTAAAACTGACAAAAGTTATGCTTTTTGCACAAATCCACGTTAAAAACACAAAACAATCGTCCTTCACTTCGCTCGAAAAAAAAACAAACACATTTTTACGCCCCCAAACTAAATTTCTGGATCCTCCCCTGAATTAGCTATCCACAGGACTTGTAAAGTAAACAATATACCCGCTCTTACTTTTCAGAGAGGATGTATTATTATTTTAATTACTGTACACAAGCCTCTGTGGGTGATCAGATCAACTCACCAGGCAAAGCAGGGCTGGGAATACATGTTAGGTACTGTGTTATCACTTAACACACCAAAACCTTAAATTCCACGTCAGAACCTTAATGTTTTAAGGGTTGACTGAAAAATTAAGTGTTGTTATCTGAAATTAAGGGTGTGACTGGAAATTTAAGGTTTTGACATTGGGCATTTTTGTTGTTTATTGATTACAATCGTGTACTATACTGCAGATCTTTATCTATTTGTCTGTGGCTATTACATTATCGATGTATACAATTTTTTTTGTCAAAATAAATACAGATCACGTGCAAAAAAATATTACAATGCACGAACGTGAGTGCATTTCCTGTCAACTTTTCATGACGAGAGGTATATTCATTGCAAAACTGTTTAGTAAAAATAATGTTTATCCTAAGTTACCGTGATGGTTTTATAAAAATTGCAATATAACATTTACATTTGAAGATCGGTAGGTAATTTAATTTACAAGAAACATCACCGATCGGAGATTCAATACACATCCGCCATATTGTTTGACTGTAACGAATATGAAAAGAATAAAAGACGGAAGTTACTAAAGTATTTGTTGGGAACGTTGTTTCTAATTACTTTGTTTTCCCCCACAGGTTTCATGGTAAGTTTGTGTTATTTAAATTTTGTTTAGTGTATGAAGTTGTTTTGTTTCGTTTTGGTTTGTTCTTGTAGCATCTGTTGCTGTTTACAACTTTTTATAATTTTTTTGTTCCTTATTATAACGTTGGTGTTAATGTCGTTTTATATTTTTATTATGTTATGTGTTTACTGTTGACAGCGATGGCTTTGAAATGAAAATGTTTTATTAATGATCACCTAAATATTAAATAATGGAGGAATTACTTTTAGTTAAATCATTTTTGCCATTGTTATTAGTGATGGTTTTTAAAGTTTATTTATGATCACTTCAACACTTATTTAATTTACCAACATTGTATTTAAGATCAACATAATTAATTGCCGCGTCAATATGTAGTGAATTTATTGCGTACATGTATAAATTGAAGTGAACACAGCTGGGACATTATGGATTGAAACAAAATGATGGGTTTTGAATTACAATATTTCAAATGTCCATAGTGGCCGACCATTTAACTTGAAAGGGGGCCTTGGATTTTAGTTATTTTTAAAGGCACCGAAACAAAATATTTTTTCATTTAATTATTATCAATAATGTTTTGCCAAAATGTTACTGTTATCTAAATTCGAATGATTTTAAAAGCTGTACATATGGTATATTTTTGATATACATTTTTTCTAGTGGCGGCACTGGGCAGTCCTCCATTTGCACCATTATTATTACCAATATGTTTCCGGCACAACCAATGAGACAAAGTTTTATGTAAATTAATGAAGACTGATATATATTTTATCAAATTTTGAGAAATATTAAACTAGATAAAAAAACAGGCAAAAACTAACAAAACTGCTGAAAACATTGTGGTACAAAAATAAGCCCTGGGTGGGAATTGAACCCACGCATCAGAAAATGTATATCATAAAAAATCTTTTATTAGTCAATTAATATTAACCTTATCAAAAACATATAAAATTAAATTTCCTTATCTTTATATGATTCTTAAATAAAACAATAAAAATGCATATGTCCGTCAGCATGTCAATAGTTCTGTAAGAAGTCCAACCAATCAGCTGTTATTAATAATCCATCAACTTCTTTATATATCCTCAATGCAGAATATCTTAAAAATGTTTCTCAAATATGTTTCTTATTAATAGAGAAAAAAGTTATGATTTGTTAATAAATATACTAATTAAGAAGCAATTCGGACCTGTAAGGTCTTCATTTGTTGGACACCTAGAAGAGAGGCTGCCAATGATGTTTATATAGTCGGGGTATATAAGTGGTCCTCAAATCCGTCCGTCTGTCTGTTCGTACGTCCAAATTTGGTTTCCAGGTGATTATTCAAAAAGTTTAAATCCGATTTGCCTGACAATTTGGGAAAATCCATCAAATTTCAAGGTCCCAGTTTCGGAGAAAAGTTACAAATTTTTACAAAAAAGATAACTCAAACGTTTGCATTTGATTTCAATGAAACTTTGGAATATAGTTTCATGTCATGTGGATCAACGGGCTGTCGATTTGTCGAAGATCAGTCAAATGTCAAGGTCACAGTGTCCAAAATGTTACGAATTTTAACAGGAAAAACCCATTTCAGACAATAACTAAAAAGTTTGAATTTGATTTCAATGAAAGTGGGAATTGTTTCATATTAGGTGCACCAGAAGCCTATCAATTGCTAAGAAAATTCGATCAAATGTCAAGGTCAAAGTTGCCAAAAATGTTAAAAATAAATAAACTGTTTCGGACAAAGTCTAAAAAAGTGTGCAATTGATTTCAATGAAACTTTTACGTTATTTTTAGATATGTTAGGAAGATCCTAAAAATATTTTAAAAAATGTTCTGCATTTGTTGTCGCTGTTTGACAAATGTCTTTCGATTGTTTGTATACAGTCCTGGCTATATATGTGGTCCATATGTCCGTCCGTCGGTCCGTTCGTCCGTCCAAATTTGGTTTCTAGGTGATGATTCAAAAGTTTGCATCCGATTTGCATGAAACATTGTGATATTATTTCGCATCAGGTTGGTAAGATCGCTCGATAATGTTTCAATAACTAAAAAAATTTGCATTTGATTTCAATGAAAAATTGAATATATTTTCATATTAGATGCATCAGAGCCTATTGTTTTTATGAAAATCCAGTTGTAAAAAGGTTAGAAATTGTATTACAAAAACAATGTTTCCGGACAATAACTCAAAAAGTTTTCATTTGACTTCAATGAAACTTTGGAATATAGTTTCATATTAGGTGGATCAGCAGTCTGTCGATTTTGAGGAAAATCGGTTAAATTTTAAGGTCACAGTTGCAAAAATGTTTTTTTTTACAAAAAAACATTTCCGGACAATAACTGAAAACGTTTGCATTAGATTCTATGAAAATTTGTGATATAGTTTCATATCAGGTGGATCAGACGTCTATTGATTTTAAGGGAAAACCGTGAAATTTCAAGGTCACAGTCTCCAAAGAAAACGTTAGAAATATTTACAAAAAGATGTATCCGGTCAATAACTTATTTTGCATTAAATTTCAATGAAATTTTGGGAATTGTTTCAAATTAGGTGGATCAGAAATCTATCGATTTCAAGTCACACTTACAAAAATTGCTAGAAATGATTATATAAAAAGCATTTCCAATCAAAACTCAAATGTTTGCATTTAACTGCACTAACACCTTGGCAATTGTTTCATATTAGGTAGATCAGCAGCCATATTCTCAAAAAATCGTAAATTTACACTTACGTGTAAAGATAAGATCGTCGTAAATTTACGTTTACGTCTACGATTGTTCGTATTCTCAAAAGTAAACGCATTTTTGCACCTAAAATAGCAATCGTTTTTGACTTCCGGTGTCATGGCGAGAGGACGTCTCCAACTGGTCTTATCCATTTTAACAATTTTTATTCATTTTAATAACGTACAACAATTTTATAAATCATCAGGATGTGAAGAACTGTCATCTTCAAGAGGAGCTACAATTTTCGCCACTAAACAGAAATCTCATCTTGTTAAAGACGAACTTTTATACCGACTGTATAACCGGAAATTAACAACGTCAGTATGTAAACAAACAACAGCTGATAATTTAAATGACTCTTATCTTAAACCTTTTTATCTGCTGCAACTACTTATACTTAGCGGTGACATTGAGGTAAATCCAGGGCCAATTAAATTTCCATGTCAAAACTGTGCTAAACCTGTTAAATCTAACCAAAAGGCAATTCAATGCGATTTTTGTGATATATGGGTGCATCTTAAATGTACACGATTAACTACAGAAGAATACCGTATTCTTGAAAATTCAGATGAAACTTTTTTCTGTGAGGTCTGTATAGATAGACTACCGAATTTTACTGACTCTTTCTTTAAGCAAAAATGTGATGAGAACCAACCTCTACCCCATGTATGTGTCAATATTAATAACTTGGAATACTACTCCATCAACTCTACATCAATACCAACCTCACCTGCAAGTGATAGTGAATATGAATATGATATTTTTGATGAACTCTCAGAAATGAGGAAAAAACATACAAAGAAATTTATATGTGCATATTTGAATATTAACAGTCTACGAAATAAAATATCTCACATTAAAGAATTACTACAAAAAGGTACTGTTGACATGTTATTTATAGCAGAAACAAAAATAGATAACTCTTTTGTAGACAGTCAATTCAGAGTTGATAATTACACCTTATGGAGAGCTGACCGGACAGCCAATGGAGGAGGTATAGCTGCATATTTAAGATCTGACATAGCTGGAGAAAGAAAGAAAGAACTAGAATTTGAAGCCATAGAATCAATAGGTATAGAAATTATTATGAATAAAAGGAAATGGTTTATATGTGGAGCTTACAAACCACCATCTATGACTGATACAATTTTTTCTGAGGACATGACAAAGCATATAGATAAAATAACCTGTAATTATGATAATTTTATGTTTTTGGGAGATTTAAATTATGATTATCTAAATTTAGAGAGATATAGTACCTTGAAAAATATATGTGATATTTTTGACATGACAAATTTAATTAAAGACCCTACATGTTTTTGTAAAGACTCTGACCCAAGTTTAGTAGATGTCATCCTTACCAATAAACCAAATTATTGTAATACCACATGTAATTTTGGTACTGGTTTAAGCGACTGCCACAATCTTATCGCAGTACAATTCAAATGTGATACTCCACATCTAACTAATAAACAAAAGAAATTTAGAAGTTTTAAACATTTTAATTCTGATAATTTTCTGGAAGATCTAAGAAATATAGACTTTCAGACTGAAAAGATTACAGATGTCAATCAATCATATGAATCTTTTAATGAAAACTTTATGGAAGTATTTAATAAACATGTACCAGTAAAATGTAGAAATGTTGTTAGGACCCCTGCACCCTTCATGAATAGTAGGTTAAGGAAAGCTGTGTATAAAAAAAGAATGCTTCATAATAATTACAAAAGATATAGAGATAATAAATCATGGGAGGAATATAGGATGCAGAGAAACTTAGTCAATAAGATCAAACGTGAATCAGTTAAGCACTATTTTATGGAAAGATGTATTGGTGGACCCAAAAACAAACATTTTTGGCCAACTATTAAACCATTTCTAACTAACAAAGGTTGTCTCCATGATACAAATATTATGATACAAGAAAATGAAAATATATTAACAGATCAAGTAGAAATTAGTAATATCTTTAATGATTTCTTTATAAATGTAGCTAAAGACATAGGAAAAGGGTCAATCTCTATAGATAACAATCACCCTAGTATTAAAAAGATCAAGGAATTTACTAAATCTGAAAACGCAAAAGCATCAATAAGAAATGTAAACATAAATGAGACACTTAATGTAAATAAGGAGACTGTAACTGATATTCAACAATTATACTTTAAACCTATTACTGAACATTTTATTGAGAAACAAATTATGAAACTTAGTGTAAAGAAAGCCACTGGTATAGATGAAATATCAACCAAAATTATCAAAATAGCAGTCCCAGTTATCAAAACACCAATCAAAGAACTAATCAATAAATCTCTAGAGACATCAGTTTTCCCAGATAAACTAAAAATAGCACAAGTTGTACCAATACATAAAAAAAACAGCACTTTACTTAAAGATAATTATCGACCAGTTAGTGTTTTACCAACTATCTCCAAACTTTTTGAAAAAGCCATAGATATACAAATAAATGATTTCTTTGAATCAAAATTTCATATGTATTTATCCGCTTTTAGACCAGGTTACAGTTGCCAGGATATTTTAATTAAAATTATAGAAGATTGGCGCATAGCCCTAGACGATAATAAATATATCGCTGCAATATTAATGGACCTTTCAAAAGCATTCGACTGTCTGCCTCATAACCTTCTCCTTCTGAAACTTGAAAACTATGGTCTATCTAAAGAAGCCCTCACACTTTTAAAAAGTTACTTAAGCAACAGGAAACAATGTGTTAAAATTGGCTCAGTATATAGTTCTTTTCTAAATATTTACAAAGGGGTTCCCCAAGGATCAATTCTAGGACCAGTACTGTTTAACATTTTTATGAACGATATCTTCCACTTTGTGTCAAAATCTGATTTATACAATTATGCAGATGATAATACACTCTCATATAGCAGTAATGATTTTCAAGATGTAATTAAAACTCTAGAGGTAGAAAGTAAAGACTTAATACAATGGTTTAATAATAATCACATGCAGGTTAACCCAGAAAAATTTCAAGCCATAGCTGTAGGCAAAAAAACCCACTGTAAAAATATTGTATTTGATATAAATGGTAGTAAAATTAGATGTGACGATGAAGTAAAACTTCTTGGTGTTACTTTTGATTTCAAACTAAATTTTGACACTCACATTGCAAATATATGTAAAAAAGCCTCCCAACAATTAAATGTCTTAAAAAGAATTGGACAACACCTCAACAAATTGGGTCGACTCACCATATACTATACTTTTATTTTATCCAATTTTAACTATTGTCCTTTAGTGTGGCATTTTTGTAGCGAAAAAAACACAAAAAAACTAGAAAAAATTCAAGAAAGGGCCTTAAGATTTATCTATAAAGACGATAGTGGTACATACGAAGACCTACTCACTAAATCTAAGATGCCATCATTACGTCTAAGAAGACTGCGTCTTTTAGCTATACAAGTTTTTAAAATAGTTAACAAACAAACCCCTGCATACTTACATGATCTTATAACTATTAAACAGAGTTTTTATTCTTTTAGATATTCAAATATAGCAGCCAAACCAAACGTTAATACAACAAGGTATGGTCTACACTCGGTGCGGTATGGGGCTGCCAAACTATGGAATGAACTCCCAAATGATCTGAGAGGAGATATAAGTTTAAATCAATTTAAGGGTTTAATTAGTAGGTGGGAAGGGGTGGCTTGTAATTGTTCTTTTTGCTGTTAGATATAGTTTGGCACCCCCCGACATCACCAGTGTCTGAAATCCCTAGTGCTTCTTTCAGTGCTGCATGTTTTTATGCTATGGCTATGCTTACATTTTTTAATTTTCTTAATATATAAACATTTGTGCTTTTCGATGCTTGTGTACGCTATTAATATATTTTAGTGCTTTTTCTGTTTTATTTGCTTTTATGTATCCCATGTCTGCTTTTTTTTTATGTGCTTAAATGTATCTTACCTGAATTTTCTATGTTTTATATCGAAGGAAATCTCTCATGTCTGCATGCTTTTATGTACTGTATTTTGTCCTTAAAGATGCTCTTATCATTGATTTTATGTATGCAATGTATTGTTTTGCTTTGTTTGTCTGTACTCACATGTCTTAATGTCGGTTTTAAAAGCTCATCAGAGCTTATGTTATATGTATGTAATTTTGTTATCTTTTGTCTTACCGACTATAAATAAAATTTACTTGACTTGACTTGACTTGACTTGAATCGTAGCGCATGCTCAGTTGCTTCTTTCACTTTGGAAATAAACGTATTGAAAGAGAAATAATTACTTCGAAGTACTTAAATTATTACAGTTTTTTAATTGCTTACCTCACAAAGCAGTTGACTGTTGGAAGGAAATACGGATTTATATTTGGCTAAATAAATAAATAAATAAATAAATAAATAAATAAATAAATAAATAAATAAATAAATAAATAAATAAATAAATAAAATAAAAAAGGTCATGATATTAATTGGTGTGTTGCATAATTTTGAATATGTGTTTTAAAAAGTAATCTTTCAATTTACCATAATGTGCAACAAGACCTTTTTTAAGAATATGTTTCCTAAGATTACAAATTGACGAGTAGTTTCGTGTTATAAAAAGCAATAAATAACCTAATCCTATTTTAACATAAATAAAGAAGCATGATGTAAAATCGCAAATCATATAGGCAACGTTTAATTTCCGGAACGTTTTTTCATCAATTCGGTTGTTGTTTCTTTCTTTTAAAATTATAAATATTTCTAAGAGTTATTCACCATGAGTAACACATTTTTCAAAATATTTGCAAATTTGGAATGTTTTTTGTTCGTCTTTCTATGTCACGTGCAACAAAGTCAATGATGCTAAGTAGTGAATGGCTTGAAACACGATTTATCTTGCAAAACTATGAGGAATGCTAGGACTTACGAGCGCTCAGGAGAAGACGATCAATTTTACACGTAACCTACAACTACGAATCTTTGAGAATTTTAAATCAGACGTAAACTTACGCTACGTTTAAAATTACGTCTAAGATTTTTTGAGAATATGGCTGCAGAAGCCTACTTATTTTGATGAAATCGATCAAATTTCAAGGTCACAGTTGCCAATGTTAGAAATTTAAAAAATGCTGTTTCGGACAATTACTAAAAAAGTGTGCATTTGATTTCAATGAAACTATAGGTTATTATTAGATATTAGGTGGGAAGGAACCCTATTGATGCAGGAATTCCATCAATGGTCGAGTTCTACAGTCGACAAAATATCAAAATATTGTTGCAACCTGTGAAAGTGTAACTTATCTACCAGCCTAAAGAAGAGAGTTCAGAGATTTCCAATACTTCCGAGTTTCAGCAACGTATAAACATCGCACCGAAATGTCAAATAACAACAGTGTATTTGAAATAAGAGAGTAATACATTGCCATTTTTACTGAAATATTGCTAAAATGCAGAGTTGTGGGGCTTTCTCCATTTTATTTCAGTACACAAGTTCGTATATTCCTATTGTCATTTAGGTAGTAAATTTGCAGTGTGTTCAGATGTCGACCCTGAATTGCCTTGGATAATATAGCATTTAACTCATTTTACATACACATAAATAAGTCGTCCAAACTTTTTTTTACTCAGGACACTAAATTCTACCTGTATATAAAATATCGCTGAAATTGGATAACGTTGACAAATTTGACGAACTTTTTTGCCGCCATTTTTAAAGTGCTGCCGACAATAAATACCAAAAGTAGCGTTTGACGCCGGACACAACAATGGATCTCTAAACTAAATTTTATTTAAATCGGATATCATGTAAAAATCTTTGAAATCGGACAACGTTGAAATTTCACGAAAATCTACATCCACTTAAAATTTCGTTCCAACAGGACTATATTTAAATCTTTCTCATTTTTGAGTGGGTGCTCTAAAATGGCATTCATTTTAAAATTTCAATAATTATCAACACTCTTGTTATTGATTGCAAATCAAGTCAATATATTATCTACAACTTTGCCAGTTTTAATTTAAAGCATCTCGAAGAAATGGTTTGCGATCTGTCGAAAATGGCAAAAATAATGCAGAAAGAAAGAATAATACAAATAATAAGAAACGGTCCACAACAATAAGACGCCAAAACAAAAAGTTGTTTTGACGGACTTAAATAAGAGGCGAATTTTGTTAGAAGCCATATATAATTATATGTCTTTCTCATATAAGCACGTCCTATTTTTTCATCATTGTTTCGCCCAGTGGAAGCAAACGAAAAATCATAATAATTTAATTGATCTTGAATTACACATCCGCTGTGGTTTGTTAACAGACAACAATACCAGATCATATCAACTATAAAAAAACCACTTTTTTATAATTCCAGTTTAAATGGTTTTATTTCCATTTCGTGTGATCTGTTGCTTTTATCATTACATTCGTCATCAACGATGAACTGCTTTTTGAGTAATTTTATTTATACCGTTTCGAAATCATTTGATGTGAAAGTTTTAAAGTCATGCTTGACCACCAATGTTATATTTTTACACACAGCTGTCAATCATCAATCAAAAGTTGCAACTTTAATGCAGAAAATGAATAAAAATTCTCGCAGGATGTTGATTGTCCTTCATGGCACCTATAAACTGTATTAGGTTGAAAACCTATTAAACTAAGAGGTTACGCGGATAGGATGCTGAATGTAAAAATAAGTGGTAATATATATATAGTAATGAAATGACGAATACAAATTTAGTGGCTATGTATAAAATGTATGAGCGACAGAGACATTTATTTTCTGACGAGATGCTTTGAGATACTTAAAAAAAACATTACAATCCGACAAGAAAAACGCTGAAAAATATTTCGTTTTCAGCAGAAAAGTGCTTGAACTATTTGATCTTCCCTTCATCTTATTTGGATGTGAGTTATTTCACAAAGAAAATTCTTAAGTTTTTGCATGGTGTACAACGCTTTATAACCCAGCGCCAATCTCTGTTTGTGACTCAAAAACAATAAAAATTACAGCGATCGATATGGAACGATATGATACAATTATGCCACTGAGTAATTAATGTCACCATAAAGCTACAGATGTGTAGACAATATTTAATATATATCACGGCAGATGTGTAGATAATATTTAATATATACCACGGCAGATGTGTAGACAATATGTAATATATACCACGGATAGTTATATTCTAGCTAAAACTTAAACAGAGAGATAAGGATAATAACAGACTGTAATATCCACCACGATACCGACTTCATGAATATCAGACGAAAGTAGTGCTACCATTTATTATACTGGAAAGCGAATTGGAACAAATCAAGTGTAAAGGCAACGGACTTACAATATTCCAATTAGACGGAAGCTGAGATTTAATCTGTAGAAATAGAGATCTCGGAATGATAGATATAAACAGGAACCAACCGACTTTATTCCGGTATCTAGTTCTCGTATTTAGATAGAGGTACGGACGTAATCGTTACATTAACTTTCGAAGTTTCTGTCTCTTATCGCATAAAAGCATATAATTGTCCTAACCAGAAACAATATTAGTATTTGCGTTCATGTACATATATGTTTAACTGACATCCTATTTGAGCACTTTTCCATACATACAAACACACAGTGAAATAAATTTTGTTTCAACAAATAGTGAAACACGTGCCTCGAACATTTAGAATGTTCGCTTTTTAACAACTCTTGGAACCATACTAATATTTCAAGTATTGAAGCTTTGACCGAGAGGATTTAATTATAAGTATCTGCAAATGATCCAAAACAGAAGTCTTATTAAACTAACTTAGTTTTCCTTTTGAAAAAATATCCCATTTTTTCACTCAGACCAAATATCATTCTAAAAAGCAGCGATAACTAAAGATCATCATAATAATACTCTTTTCAAACAAGTCGAACATTGAAAAATGTATTTTAAGATGAAAAGAATATTCCGCATTTTCAAAACGATAACAATTCCACTTACGTTTATTTTGACCTGTTTTCTGATTATTTACACATTAAGTCAACAGAAAGACACCCGAAAACAGACAGAAGTATTTCAAAGGAAGAACAACGCTTTAAATCATCTCAGCAGCAAACTGGGTCTAGTAACTACGCCCAAAATATCAGAAAACAGTTTACTAACAGCCGAGTATTTACTTGATTCAGATATTTGCAGAATACCAAACGTAAATCCTTTTGATAATTCAATTAAACATTTATTAATGAAAAATCCGAGTGTTGTCGATTGTACTAAAGATAACATGGTATTCACTTATGTTCAAAATAGTACTCTTTATATCAATTCAACAGACAACGGGAAACAAATATCTTATTGTCATTATAAATCTATTTATAAAGATCGTAAAATTTTCAAATACAACAACGCAAGTGCAAAGTTCAACTCATCTGTTTTGGTGTTCGATGAGTTTTTAAAGGTTGAATGTTTTAATTCATCTGACACATTGATTGCCGAACATTTTCACGTTCAGTTTCAAGACAAATTGAAAACATTAACAAGTGCTATGAAATCTCGCCTTAATGATTTTGAAAAATACGGTAAAGATACTATAAATGCTGAAAAAACTCGTCTGAATGTTTTGCTTATTATGATGGACTCGACATCTCGTATAAATTCTTTGCGTTTTTTGCCAAAAACAAGAAAATATTTATTGGATACATTGAAAGCGGTAGAACTGCTCGGTTACAATAAAGTAGCTGACAACACGATGGTAAATATGGTTCCGTTCTTAACTGGTGAGGCAGCACAGGAATTGCAATGCTTAGAAGACAAACAAGGGGTTGATAACTGTACTTTTATTTGGAAAACATTTTCTAAACTTGGATACGTCACCCACTTCGCGGAAGACTTGACTTGGGCTGGGATGTTTAATTATTATATGCCAGGATTTAAATATCAGCCGACTGATTATTATGACCATCCGTTTCACAGTGCAAATGAAGAAAGCGCCTTGTCGCAGTTTGATATGTGCTTTCATGGAAAATCATCATCTCAAGTACTTCATGATCGGATGTTTGATTTAGTCTCAAAACTTGGGCAGACACCATATTTTTCATTGTCTGCGCATACACGGATGACTCACGATCGTCTAGAAGGAGCTCATAACATCGACAGCATCACAGCTAAGGTTCTTTCTATGTTATATAATAATAACCTTCTAAATAATACATTTCTTGCTGTCTTTGGAGACCATGGCATGCGATTTGGACCTGTAAGGTCGTCATTCGTCGGTTACCTAGAAGAAAGGCTGCCGATGATGTTTATCTATCTCCCAGAATGGTTTAAGGAAAAATATAGCAATTATTTCAAAACTTTAAATATTAATTCGAAGCGATTGACAACGCATTTCGATATGCATTCAACCCTGACGCATATTCTTAACCTAGATGAACCACTGATACCGAAAACACACAAACACGGTATTTCTCTATTTCACGAAATTCTACCTAATAGGTCTTGTGAGGATGCTGGAATCCCGCCACACTGGTGCACATGTAATTACCAGGCGACTTTACCAGATAATGTCACAACTTCAAATATAATAGGTAAATCAGTAGTAGCACATTTGAATAACCTACTACAAAACTTCAAACATAAATGTCGAAATTTGAAATTGATGAACGTTCAATCATGTGTAAAGCTGTCACGCACTGCTAATGTCGATGAACACCACGTTGTTATAGAAACAAGTCCAGGGGAAGGTTTGTTCGAAGCTACCGTGTCATTTAATAAAAGTTCCAAAGTTTATGACGTCATCGGAGATTTTAGCAGAATCAATATGTATAGTGGTCAGTCCGATTGCATTCAGAACAAGGAAATGAAGAAGGTTTGTTTTTGTAGAATATAAATCAATATGCCTTAATTGTTTTTATATTGTGTCTTTAGATTTGCAAAGAAAAAACTTTTCTGATCGGATAATGTTAGCTGTTAATCTGATGCGTTTGGCGACACAAGTGATTACATTCTTGATATTCGCTCCGCCCAAGAGACTGACCTTTTTTGTTATGCCGATTTTATTTTCAAATGTTAGATCGGTAGATAAATATTTTCGCTGGAAAGAACAAAAGAGGGATTAATAAGCCATTAATTTCTCATACGTTTTACTGAGATTTCTGTAGAAGGATAAAAAATGACATTTAATTGCTATTTATATAATAAAAAAACTGTAATTCTTTATCCAATATATATGTTTGTTTTAATCAACGCCCGTGTTGTAGAACGAGCTGATCCTACCAAAATGAGTAGCCTTCCTGTAACAGCACAGAGATTTTTGGATAATCTCGTCGTAAAGTCTGGTCGATAGGCTAAGTGGATTACCTGCTTATTTATGTAACGCTCCTAATATTTAGTCGCTCCCAATATTTGGTTGAGGATTTTTTTAGTTAGAAAATTTTGCAGTTTTGTCAGTTTTTGTGATTTAATGGGGAGTCCACCGGAATACCCGAAGGAACCTCCTGACTTTGGTAAGAAAAATAGCAATCCATGTCAATCAAGATTTGAGTCGGGCAGAACCTACCCGGAGTAAGGCACAAACACGCAATATCAGTGCCCTATTGTAGCTGTTTTTAAAAAAGCAGAATTCCGACTCCGTACATTTCTAACGGCAGTCATAATTACTAGAGTAAAGGTTATATTTGTTACAAATAGAATTATATTGGATTAATCGGTCACTGCATTGTAACTTGTTTCTAGGGTTTAAATATTATTAGGGATTTCCCGTTTTTAATTTCTTTTATAAAATGTTTTGTTTTTCTGCAAAAGAAACTAAGAGTCGAAATTTTCTAAAAAGTTACAAAGTAGGTACACAATATTTAAATTACTGTTAATAACTATCTTTTGGTATTTGATGCAAGATCGCCACCTTCGTTAAAGAACTTGTTTATCCAATGCGTCATCTTGCTGCAGATGTACGTTAGTTATGAATAAAAACGCCATAAGTACATTGAGCTACACTACACGTAGAATTTATTTTGTCGGAAAATCTAAAATGGGAGAAACACATGGTAGTTAAATAATTTATAATAAAAAATATTTACTATATATGGGCCAGTTGTACTGCTTTTTACTCTATATAACGTTTGCTTATTTTAAACAAATTCACGTGTTGATTCAGAATAAAAATATGAGTCCTGCAACTGTTTTACATAAAAGCAGTAGGTGTTTAATATGTTATGTTCACGTATTATGTTTTGCAAAACAATTGGAGTAGCATTGCTTTCTGTATAATTAATATTCAGTTTCTCAAAATCATGTATTTATCATTATAAATATGTCAATGGTTATGACCAGGGAAGCCTACATTGTACATTTTATGCTTCAAAAACGTGCAGACAAAGAGTTAAACTCAGTGTCAACAATTCATTTCAGCTCTGACGACTGAGTGGATAAGGTATTCTTGTAGCCTAGGTTTAAGATTATTTTGTATTGATAAAAGGCGTATCAACACTTTGAGTTAATTGACCGGATGTTCAGATTTACTTTCAAAAGTCTGGCGTTTTCATCGGGTAGTGTGTATTCCTTATCTTTAAATACGGGACGCCTTGATATAGTTTTAAAAAATATGCTCAAGTCACATACAACACCGCACCAGCAAAAAACTCAAAATCAAATATATTTTACAACATAATCTGTAGATATGATAACACATAACAATTACCGTTTTTCGCAGCTGCTCAAATTTTTTATCGCCATATCGTAAAAAATACTGTCCAGTGGTTTTTATAAATGAGATAAAAATACAAAACTAACAACAGATCAAAAGTTAACGTTACTGACAACAATCTGAAAACCTCATTAACTATTACATTTATTCGAGTAAACATCTTTGTTTGTTATTTAATATATTTGTTGGCCACAGCTGTTCATACCCTTCGAGTTCTTTCCTATTGCGAAACTAATAGTTAAAAGTTAACATTAGAAAAAAACTTTAAAAACAATCCCAAAACCATATGTGTGTCATTCTTGGGTAGATCATTGTGGAGGTTTTAGAGTACCAGTTATTGTTCAGGACATAAATAACATATACCTTGACAGATAACTATACTACGATATTCTAGTGAGACACTAAGAAAAAGCGTTGATCAAGATTATAATATCCTGCATGAGGCAATTACATATGCTTCGTAATCAACAGAGAGAAGTAGATTGATTGATTGAATGTTTGCTTTACGTCCACCGAGCAATCTTTCAGCTATATTCAGGACGAGAACAAGTTAACAAACAAACATCCACACAAATATGGATCGGATGAGACATAGGGAACAGAATTTTGACTGTCAATGGAAAAGTATGGAGTAATGGGTAGGGGAGGGAATTTAAATTTAACCTTTTGAAGCGGCTACAATAAGCCTACTCTTTTTCGAAATGTACAAAAAGGGTCTTTATCGGATAAAGAGCGTTACTCACTACGGTTGGCCGCCAGGCTTTCCGTAATTGTGCCCTGACAACCCAGAACGAGAAGGCTTCCCTTATCCGCCACCCGAAGACGCGATTGATTACTATGTGAATTGGTCAAAGGAACCCTTCCAGTATGGTCCCATGACAGTAGTAGATGTGCTGTCTATATCTAAACCGTATTTATGTAGTTTAATTACTGGGAACAACGTTAATTTCATTAATACGAGCTCAGTATCTCTATAAGCCATTTTGATGTAAGTAATAAGAAAATACCGAAAACCACAGCAACTGTAAAAAAGACAGATTACAAATTAAAGTCCAAGAAATCGGCCACCTTGTTAACCAAAAACCAAGAATATAGCAACATCAGCATTTATCAATGATGAGAGATGATTTTAAGACAGCAACATACTTTATTAAAAAATTCCTCGCAAATATATCGATATCTTTGCTGAAGGACACAATTTCCGAAATTTTAAATAATTAAATAGAGTTTTGCACAAAGAATTGTTTCACACTTGATTTGTTGAATGTACTCGTAATGTACAGTGCACAATATTTCAATTATATTCAGAACAACAACAAATAAAGATCATAATTTAAAAGAAACAATGAAAGAACAAGCGGGAACCAAATCTTGACTGCCTCTGAACAAATTAGATAATTACGTAGGTTTGTGAAATTTTCAAACGTGGTCTTTACCGTGCAGGGAGCTCACTACTTTCCTAACACATAACCACACTGGTCCACGGCCACATTATTCGTCAATATTCAACTGTTCTTCACGCCATGAATTCCTACCATTGTGGTACGAGCCAAATTAAATTAATGCCGTATTTGGAGTGAGTACTTTGTCATATGCAGTTATTCTTCTGTTTGTTTAAATTCTATTATTGTTTGATAACATAACCATTTAAGAAATCTTCGTGTAAACGGGAGCTCATCAGTCTAGTCAAAACTTTTATACTATAACGACTGAAATAGTGTGTTTATCACACAAATTGAGCCATGTACAGTTATGTTTAAATAAGATAATTGAAGTGGCATTTTGAAAGTACTTTTGCGGAAAAATACATCAGGAGATAGCTCCTAATATAGTTCTACTTTCACGCAGATTGGTCAATTTACTGACTACTGGCTCTTCTTGAATAGTGCTTAACATATTTTGATTTTGTCTAACATATAAATGTTCGTATTGTACACGAAATATAAATTTTAGAATACAAAAGCGGTCTGTTGATGACTTAGAAGACAATTAAATATGCAGTCAGATTTTAAACAAAATTGAACGATAGAGCATAAATACGATACAAAGAAATACAGTATCAACATAAAGATACACCGAGTAAATGACATATTTTTCTCTAATTTCACAATTTTTACGTTTCCCAACCGATGTGAGAAAAAAGATCAATAATCAACGTGCGGTCTTTTGTTCTCAGAAACTGATTGTTTATGAATCACGTCATGCATTAACTACTGTTTCTTTGACAACGTAATGAAATGTCGTTCTTGATAAAAATATAATTAACGCAAACTCCCAAAGAGGACAGTCTAATAAAAAGATCAATACGAAATAAAACCACAATATAAAATAAACCCCCTTTTAACAATACATAAAATATTACAGATGTTCCTAAAAATCTACTATACAGTAACATTTCAGTGCAATCTCATCCTCAACCTATGTCAACTAAAAAGTACTGAAAATCAAAATAACACAGCACTCAACAGTAACCAGTAATGAAAGCGATATACAATTCAAAATAGTATGATGTTAAAATAAAAGAACTTTTAAAATGCTAGCATGTTTTGGCAGAAACAACGGGCAAATAAATGTAAAGATTCCATTGACAAAATCGTGACATAAAACGCACGAAATTTGACAGTTCAATGGCTTATTGAGATTACAATAAAAACTCTGGGTACACACATTATTAGATAAACGATTAAAAATGATTGAGCTTACAAAGCACTATTGTCCATTGAAAAAATTGCAGTCAGTTGATGTCAACCGACGATAAAGAAAAACCGTCAAACAACAGTTTTACAAGATCACTAATACTATAATACTTTTATAATGTTTTTTAAGATTGATTTTCATTTTTGTTTGAACTTTTTTTCATGAATTTCAAAAATATATAATGTTTGCTATAAATTACTTATAAACAAAATATAAGGTAGTTACAAAACATGGCTTACGTGTTTTCGAACCCATGACACAAGATATGGTATTTCAGGTGATGTCACAAGAATCTTGTAGAAATATTTTCAAATGTTCATTAGAGAAACAACATTGTTTCCTGTTTATAACAATAGCTTCTCAAATCTCTATATTTAAATTTTCACCTCTTAAAGTTCTCCGAAAACCTCGAACTTTGAAAGGTGGAATCTTGATTTAAGAAATTATCGTAATAAACGGTTATGATAACATCATTTATTTATCCGTCACTTTACAAACGCCTTAGCAACCAATGAAATCTGGTTTTACTGTACTGGCAGGAAATACACCAAAGAACGCTCTAAAATAAGTCAATTTATTAGATGACAAATAAATTGCTTTATTTTAGGGAACGATATACTAGAGTTATCGTTCTTTGTCTACATCATTGTAAATATTCTTCTAGAACATTCCTAATCACGTGAATTCCCGTTGTGACAATTTCGTCATAATTTTCCAGCGGCTACGTTTTTTGATCAATTTGAAATTTGCTAAAGATAGCGGTATGTTTATTTTTCTGTGGTTTAAACTTGAGATATTTAAAGCCATGCCTGTAAAAATCTGAATTTGAAATCATATATTTTTTTGTCAGAACATTTGAATATTTAAATCCACAATCGTTTATTTTAGGACAGCGTACGTTCAGTAATTTGCGAAAATATTTCACCGTTTGTTTTTGTTTTATTAATTGAAGGTTGTTTATTTCTAAGGATAGTTTATAGTTTCAGATCTCGTACAATGGGTAAAACTATCAGAGTCTCTACGAGTCCCTATGCTAGACCCAGGGCGAGAAGGAGAGGGAGCTCCTTGAAAGCTTCACAATCTCTGCCCAAGGAAACAGAAACAGGAAATGGGAATCCTTAATCGGAAACGATTGGCTCAATTCCTTTGTCGGAATTAAGGCATAAAGTGAAGGCTAGTCTAAAAGATGCACAAAACGATGTTTCCACAAGCAAAATTATTATGGTCACAAATACTGCCGAGGTTGAGCTGGCGTTATAGCAATAATAATAAGGCCATGAATCACTGTGTCGAACGGATAAATAGCTTTGCAGCATCAATTTGCTCCACAATGGGAGGCACATACATTAAATATCCAGAGCTTAAGTGGAATTCAATGCATTGTTTGACAAGGACGGTGTACATCTCACAACTTTTAGGAACGATCATCTTCCAAAGAAACTTTTTGAATTTGTAGAACATTTGTAAGGATCTGGATATTGACTTGAATGATGATGTTAATGGGATAATGCTCAGTAATAATGGATAATGAAAACTGTTTAATGATAATGAATATTGTTTAATGATAATGAATATTGTTTAATGATAATGAATATTGTTTAATGATAATGAATAATGTCTTATGATGATGATAATACTTAATGATAATATTTAATGGTAATGAATAATGTTTAATAATAATATACAATTAATGACTTTGATATAGGTCACTATCAGGATTTATCAGCCAGAGAAATGTAATATTCACCGAGCCGCTAGACGAGGTGACTATACATTTTGAGGGCTGATAAATCCTGATAGGGACCGTATATCAAAGTCATTAATTGTTTTATTACATGAATAAAACCACCATCTCCATTGATCAGAAAAACTGAGGATGTATATTCCATTGGAGCGCCTGCTTGTATTTTGTAATTGTTGTAATGTTAGTTACCCTTAATATGTTTTATTTAATACTGCATTTTGATATCAATTTGCTGATAATCCTGAAATTCCAGTTTCAAATATTGAGAAGAGTATAATTGAATGAATATATCGCAGAACCGACGTGTTGTTTACACGCACGATGTATGTATAGCTGACGTCATTGAATTGTGTACAATTAATACAATCGATTTGATTGGACGACTGAATTTATTAAGACGGCTATTCTGATTGGCTAAAACATAAAAAGCAGGTCGATATCGGATTCCGCTTGACT
Organism: Limnoperna fortunei; assembly: GCA_944474755.1. NCBI lineage: Eukaryota > Metazoa > Mollusca > Bivalvia > Mytilida > Modiolidae > Limnoperna > Limnoperna fortunei. The sequence goes on from OX104123.1 coordinate 27,228,491, forward strand.
ACTATGCAGCGGAATCGTGCAGCGTACAAACATTTTATGTAATTTTAGTACTGTTGCGATTTATCGTGACCCGAAAGTTGTTTTTTGACAAATCAAAACCACGCAAAATTCTATTCATGTAATAATAAATAATGTTCAATGATCGTGAATAATTCATAGATCATGTTCCATTATGATCATGTATAATGATGCGGAAGCCATATATTGGTTTACGTGAGTTGCTCCGACTGATATTGTGTCGCTTCCCCCATACACTTTGTGATGGCGGTGGTCGATCTCAGCCGACCATTTGGCGTTAATTAGCGACACATCGCTTAGGAATGAATAATATGGACCACTTAGTTTTCGCTTGGTTTACTGAGTCTCTATTTCCCAGGACCAGTTATCATTTTGTATCTTTCATAATGATTTTGATAATGGGCATGCCAGATGCGGCGGTCATGATTATACAAGTCGTGTGCAACTTCGCCAAATAATACACATATAAAGCTTTATTCGATTCTTTATTTAGCCTACAAAACTACAAGAGCAAATTATTGTTCGATATCTGTTCGTCGTCACTTTACGTCTGTCTGTTCGTTATTGCAATCGTGCAAATGTTTTTGTCCACGAGAAAATGTTTGGCAAGAAAGCCACAAAATCCATTTATTCGTCTTGGATAACTTTCCGTATGCTAATGCACAAGGTTTGATTTTGGAAGTGAATCTATAAATAAATCTTAATATCAATCTCGTATAAAACAAGTGGAGATAAAACAATTAGATTTGATAATAAAAATCCATCTGTAGATATTAAAAGGCAGAATGCCACCCCAAAGAGAGTTACAGATTTTTTATCAGACCCATTTAAATCAGTTGAAATCGATCTGAACTATAAAGTATTTTATTATTTGAAAGAAAATCAAAAACAAGGATCTTGGAAATAAGACTATTTTTCAACAAGCGGAACATGAAAAAAAGAGTATATAACTAATGATGCAACGTTACTATATTTCAAAATGATAATTTTATTTCCGCCGAGATAAATTTGTTTTTGTTTTTTAATTGTAACATGGATTCAGCAGACAGCAATCAGACCTAAAGGATAGTATTTCGAAACAGCTGCTATATATCACATTATTTTAGCAATAGTTTCATTTAGTAACCACGTGACAATTATGAAAACAGACATTTAATACACATTTGTTATTGATTCGGTTGTTTGAAAAATACTAGATGTGAATCTTTTAATGATTCAATAAAACAAACGTTTAATAATAATATTCTTTATATCAACGCAACTAACAAAACACTAATAATAAGTACAGAAATAAAAGCGAAACGTTTTGTCCATTTATTGCAAGGTTTGATGATTTTTTAAGGTTCAATGTTTGAATTCATCTGATGCGATGTTTATCGAAATTTTTACATAGAATTTGTAGATAAATTGCAAAACCTGTTTGCAGTCATAAAAACGATGTACAAAGATTAAATAAAACAAACGCATATATTGAAAACATTAACCAATGAAATCTCGTTCATAAGATACCACAGAGACGTTATAAATGTTAAGAAAATTCGTCTGAATCCTATTCTTATTATTACCGACTCGACATCTCGCAAAATATATTGCGTTATTTACAAAAAAAAACAACAAAAAACAAACAAAAAAAAACAAGAAAATATTTGTTAGATACATTTCAGGCAGTAGAACTGCTGGGCCTCCTTGCTTAGACGAAGCGCGGGTCTGGCGTAGTAAACTGTATTGGTGATGGTATATTTGACATTTTGTTTACAACAAAATGGGAGACAAACAATCGGTTGACATTGTACTTAAAAAATTCAGACACAAATGTGAAAACTTGCAATTGATGAAACCTTAATACTGCGTGAATATATTCAACAATACTAAATCCGATGAACACTATTTTGTTATAAAAACAAACCCAGGAGAAGGATTGTTGGAAGCCGTAGTGACGTATAATAAAAGTTCTGAAGTCTATGACGTCATTAGAGATATAAGCAGAATCAATAAAATACAGCGATCAAATTAATTGCATACAGAATGAGACAATCCGGAATGTTTGCTATTGTAGGAAACAAAACAAGCTGTCTTAATAGTTTTGTTTTGTATCGTGTGTTTATATAGACAAGGAATATCTTGATATCGGCAGAGCGTTTGTTGCGTGAAAGAGATTTTTACTGTTTTCTTGTAAGGCCAACGAATTGTGTGTGGATATTGCTACAAAGCGCACCATTTTCTTAGATTAGCAAGGATGCAACATTTTTCCCATCAATGAGCTGTTTGAAAGAGGTTTTGATTGTTTATTTGTAGGCCATAGAATACTTTTTGACTCTACGACTGTAAAACGCATGTGTTTCCATATTTGCAAGGAAGGAACTTTTTTATTGGAGAGCGTTAGTTGTTTGAAAGAGATTTTAAGTTTTTCTGTATAGGCCATAGACTCATGTTTGTTTGTATTGCATTAAACTCCACCCGTTCCCTAGATGTGCACTGTAATAACCTTTTTGCTATCATGGAAGCTTTTTATGTTTTACGCGAATAAGCTTTTGTACATCTAGTGCTATAAAACGCATACGTTCCTTAGATGTTTAAGAAAATTACTGTTGTATTATTGGAATCGTTAGTTTTTGAACGACATATGTTTGTTAGTTTAGGCCAAAGAATCGTGTTTGTCTCTATTGCGTCAAAATAAATTAGTTCATTTTTTTCCCATGAAAGATAAACATCGTTTTCTCTTTATAGATTACCATGTTTTTCCCATTAAATATTACCATCCTTTTCGCATTAAAGATTACCATTTGTTTTTCAAATAACAGATTACCCAGTTTTTCCTATTAAAAACTAACATCTTTTTCATGATTAAAGTTTACCATCTTTTCATCTTCTCGAAGATGCACGCCATCAAGTATAAATGCGTTAAGTATAAGCAAGAATAGCTATCCTTGCTAACAGCTACGCTAAAGGTGGATTTGTTTTGTATTTGTTTTTATTTTTGTTTTTTTGTGATTTCTTTTTTTAGTAAATCCATGGCGGGGAACAAACAAGATAAAGCCTTTTTTAATTAATAGAGTGGGTGTACAACATGTCATCTATTTCTTCCAGTTAGCCCACCGATTGGAGTAGTATTGCTGTCCGTATAATTGAAATGCACCTTTTATTATACAAGATTTTTTTTTCATTTGAAATGATAATGACCTGGGAAAAACAAACTAAAACATTTTCGTTTGCATAAACATGTACTCATGGAGTGTAAATAGGGTCGTCACACGCACTTCGGATAACAGCTGAGGTTGCGAGTTTAAGATCGGAGATTGTGCACAACTCCAATCTTAATTGACGAGCGGGCCACTTTTTCTGCAACAATCTGTGTTTCACCTGGCATCTTGGATTCTTTAGCTGCACGTATACGACGCCGCGATAAAGCTTCAAAATGACAAAATACCAAACTAGGAAACAAATAAATATTCATTGATATGTGCAATAATAAATCTATTGAACGGTTAACTATAATCTTGGTTGAACGTTTTTAGTTCCTGTCTATTAATTCATGAAAATTGCTGTCCAGAGCTGTTAAAATAGTTTTCTAGTCGCATCATAAACATAAACAATACATTCAGGTTGGTTATCTGTGAATGTTAAAGAAAACACCAGAGAAACAAGCAAATCAAATTTTACTGTTATTTACAACAATAATTCTGTAGAAACTGTAACTGTAACAAATTATAAATACTTTGTGTATTTTGTTTGATGTTGCTGGCGAATATTTTTTGTCAATACATTGTTACATCGCGATGGTCACTTCCAGTCATCAATTGAATTTACATCATGTGGTATGTTAGTCATATTCAGTTGGTTTTAAATGAAATTAAAATTTTACTAGTTATGAAGTAATTTATATGCAAAAAAATTAGAATTGTAGTTTCTTTCTGTTTTGAGAATGAATATCTGAAAAGAAGCGTTGGCCAAGATATTTCCAAGTCTTATAAGTAACTATTATTTAATTATTATTATTATTGTTGTTGTTGTTCACAGCTGTTATATCCCTTTAAGCTTTTATTATTTGATTAACTATTATTATTGGTTAACATTTAAAAATTAAAATTATAATAATATACTACTACTCTTAATAAAGGTTGTCTCCCAACCTAAAACAAAAAAAAAACATTTAATTAAAACACTGCAAATATATAAATTCGTGTCGTTGGTAGATTGCTATGCGGTGGTAAAAAGTTATTTTATCCCCTGAAACTTATATCACACTTACAAACAGGCGATGGTTGAATGCAATGATATAGTAAAATTATGACATAAAAATCTTTTACTTCAATTTCGAAACCGGAAATAAATAAACATAGTAGACGTTTTGACATTGATTTGGATGTGTCGCTCGATTTATATTGATTAAGTCAATATTATGTTTGTCAGAAACCCATTCAGAACTTTCAACGATGTTTTAAGTACTTGTTATACCGTCATTTGTTGGACACCAACAAATGAGGCTACCAAAGAACTGTAGGGATTTCAGAGATTTAGAGCCCTTCCGACGTAGCAACATAGAAACATCGCAACAATGCACCGAAGTTTTTAATTACAAGTGTATTTGAAGTAAGAGGGTAATACATTGGCATATGTAGTGAAAAGTTTCTAAAATTCAGCGTTACGGGGCTTGCTACATTTTATTCTACTACGCAAGTTTGCATATTCCAATTGTAATTTTGGAAGTAATTTTTGTAGTCCGATTTCATATTTAAAAGTGCAATTTTCATTTTTCATTTGCGATTTTGCTGCTTATAAAAACAGGTACTAAAATGAAATAGAATACTAACTAATGTCAACCCTTAATTGCAATGGATAATATAGCGTTCCACTCAAGACACTACATTTTACATACACATACAGTTTCGTGGATGTGATTGATTCATTGATTGTTTTTAACTTTCAGCAAGCAATACTTAAGCTATATTCAGGAGGTGAAAATTACCATTTTGTAAATTAATTGTACATCATGCCCTCCTTTATATTCAAACGTAATCTCATACAATGATGTAAGAATATATAAAGATAAAAATGGTACTGAAAACAAAAAAGATATGAAGCATCACAATTAAAAGTGAAATGAAATTTTATTAAATAAATTAATTTCTTTTAAAACCTTTAAAATTGTGTCCCCTGCAACGGTTTAAATAAATTAAAATATATATCTACAGAATAGACACGTTCTCGAATATGGGCCGCGTCCACACAGTTCAGCAAGACATGCCTAATGATGTATGTACTGTTGCATGGCACAGATTCGGGTCGCGGCTCATTATTTAAAATATAACTATGTGTATAACTAAAATATAACTATGTGTCGTCCTGGTATGCCAAAGACGGCATCTTGTTAAAACAACTTGGTCTCTGCGACCTCTAAAACCTTAAAATTATTTGTGTGCAGTAGTGGTTGGATCTCATGAAGTGTATTATAAACTTAGAGATCCCAACCACTCTGCCACAACTGGAAATATATTTAAAAATCAACGCGTTTAAAATCAGTAAATGGAGTACTTGAGATTGAAGACGCAACACTTTTATCAATCCGTCAGCGATCCGTCAGCGTTCCAAAATCCGTCACCAATCAGTTATCAATCAGTCAGATCAGTCAAATCGTTCCCAATCCGTCAGATCGTTCCCAATCCGTCCATCCGTCAATTGACGGATTTGGAACGATTTGACTGATCTGACGTATTGATTTGGACTGATCGCTCCAATCCGTCCATTCAACTTCCGGTTAGTAAAATTAATATTTCGAAATGTGAAAATTCGTTTCACTCGCAAATATTAGAACTATAAAAATGTCAACTGTTATGTTCTTATTGATGGATCGTTTTATCTAATATTAAGGCTAAAACTGGTCTAAAGTTATTAATGCAAAAATGGAAATTCCCCCAATCTATTACTAATCCATCTGTGACGAAATATAAACATTACATAGTGTAACAAAATAATTAAAACAAAGTAAATTTAAAAACGCACACACACACTGACTTTAAAAAAGCATCTGGCGTGCCAAGGCGCACCTCCGTATTTTGAAAGCGGAAAAGGTCTAGTCTAAAGTTATAAATGATAAATGGAAATCCCCCCCCCCCCCGAAAAAAATCTATCACTAATGCATCTTTGACGGCATATAAACATCACATAGTGTCATTTTATTTAAAAATAATTAAAGAAAGAAATTAAAAAAAACCACACACACAATAAATTCACAAAATATTTGACCTCGCATGCAAAGGCGTACATCTCGTATTTGTCTACGAAAAGTTTTAAAGCGGAAAAAGCGAGAAACACGAAAAACGTGAAGGCGAAATCGTAACATTTTTCCACTTCGCCTTTTCGCGTTAGCATTATATGTATGTTTGAAGTTTGTTTAACACTATTTTTAAAAAATTATATTAGTTTATATAATATGACGTCGAGTGTTTATTGGGAAGAGCTGGAGTACCCAACGAAACAGCAAAGTTTCGACAGGAAAACTGGTGCTCTTTGCAAATTTATAGGGATGTGTCGAGCACACAATCTCGCTGTAAGGATCAAACATACAACTTGGTGATCAATAATAGGTTACTGCTACCTTAACCTCCGAGGTCGTGGTTTTTTTATTGTAAACGCTTAAAAAGATCATTGGTCGTGGTTTGATCAGTTTTTTTCTTTGCCACAGTTCCTATGAATTCCGGTGTATAATACTGAATACGATTTACGACAAAAGCGAAAACATCTATTTATATATTTTATTAACTAACCCATAGTGTCACATGAATTTACACAAATTAAATAAAGAATAAACTTATGTCCCACAGTTCCTAAAAATTCCGCTGTATAATACTGAATAAGATTCACGACAAAAGCGAAAATATCTCACTGTGTCACATGAATTTACAGAGAATTAAATCTGAAAATAAAGAATAAGGGGACTCGTTAGCCGAGTGATCAAGGTAGTTCGTCTACTATTGATCACGTGGTCTGTCAACACAGAGATTGTGGGTGGGTTCGATTCTCACTGCAGGCAGGATGTATTCGACTCCAATCTTAATTGACAAGGATTTTCCTACCGCAGGTCGGGGGTTTTGTTCGGGTACTCCGGCTTCCTACCACAATAAAAACACCATTCAAACAAACAAACAAATAAAGAATAAACTACTGTGCCACAATTCCTAAGAATTCCGGTGTATAATACTGAATACGATTTACGACAAAAGCGGAAACATCTATTTATATATTTTATTCACTATCTCATTGTGTCACATGAATTTACACAGAATTAAATCTCAAATAAAGATTAAACTACTAACAGCGTTTGTATATCGAAGCTTATGAGTTAAAATGCGAACATGTAAGCGTGATACGAAAATCAATTTTGCTTTCTCATTTTAGCCGTCGCAATTGCTTATTTTACGATTTCTTTTAAAGTCATTCCACAATTAATGATATATAAGTATAAATGGTTTCCTTTAAATTAGGAAGTACTTGAAATTGGTTGATAGGTTTAACAGAGCTGCCCAGCGCGTGTTAGTTCATCAACTGTTATTCACGTGGTCTGTCAACACTGAGGTTTCGTGTTCGAATCTCACTGCAGGCAGGGTGCACTCGACTTAATTGAAAGGGAGCCAGTTTTCCTACTGGAGGACAGGTGTTTTATCCGGGTACTCCAGTTTCCTTCTAAAATAAAAACTGGACGCCATGATATAGCTGAAAAATTGCTGAAAGTGGATTAAACAATATTTAAACAAGCAAACAAATCTAATTGATTTATATTTAACTTATTCTCGTTATAAATAGAGCTGAAATACTCTCGCTGAAAAAAGAAAACATTCAATCAATACAATAAGTTATTGTTTAAATTGAATGACACTCTTTTAAATGCAAGTTTTGAAATGGTTCTGTTTCATCGACATCATGACACTGTAATGACATTGTTAAGACCTAAACAATTTATTACGTTTTGTTAAAAAAAATTACTATTTCGTACTGAAACATGTGTCTATCTGTAACACATTTTTACGCTTAACCTCAGTATTCGCAGACAATTCTCCCCGGCGTTATTGGGGCCTAGGTGGCTGATTGGTTAGTCATCTACTAGTTGTCACATGCCTGTCAACAGGTTGCCGATTTTCGAACGACTGCAGATAGGGTGCCCTCGACTCCACTTTAATTGACAAAAGACTGTCGGTTTTTTACCTGTACTCCGGCTTTCTCCCACCCCACCCCCAATAAAAAATGGACGCCATGAAACAAAGGAACAAACCAGCGTAATTGTATGTATACTTTTCTAAACAAATTTTATTGCCTGTCCAATAAAACTTGCGACAAGAATTGCTGTATATTTTACAATACAACTTTTGTTTAGTAAACAATGCGTTTTGATTGACAATGATTGTTTAACAGTTGAACAATTGTTATACACAACAGTTTTATAATTGTATTTAAAATGTTGTAGACAAAATAAAAACACGCAGGCATACATTTAAGTAACTAATAATGATGTCAAAAAGAGGCCACGTTCTTTCCTAAATGTGAAATAAATCTGTTACTAATTGGGTCGGGTCGGCTTAATATATGATAAAAAATATACACGTAACAGGTCGCAAAAAATCACGAGTAGCGGGAATAAAAAAAGAGAATCAATAATGGATAACGAAAAAAAGAAACATTTACCTCTCCTTTACTGATGTGCCTTAAATAGAAGTTTTTTGGAGGTTTACAGGACTCGGTTCCCTGATATGTCCTGCTTTAAAAAAATGTGCTTAATTATATAATATAAAGAAAAAAAAATTCTTTAAATATGTTTATTTATTCATGTAGAACGAGACATTGTATTAACAATTCTTTTAAACGCATGTTTTTATTTTATTATAAAAAAGGTATAATAAATGCATATATTATATACAAATGACGCCGCAGAATCCGTTTTATCTTTAAATTATTAATTTATACGAATCCGTCAATAAACTAACCGATTTATGCATATAATTAAATGACGGATTCTGGATCGCACTGATTGGACTGATCGCTGACGGTTACCAAGGTAATGACGGATTCATAATTTTTGACGGATGTCGCCATCATCAATCAGTCAGCGTTCCAAAATCCGTCAGCAATCAGTTATCAATCAGTCAAAGTGTTGCGTTTACGGGTGCAAGTACTGTAATTATCTTTTTACCCGTATGTATAAATAGTACTATAGTCGGGGTAACAAAATTTAATTTCTGCAAAATGTTGTATTATTAACGGGTTTGTTTCTGACTTTTTATATTTTAGTAAATTGAAAATAAATACCGGTTAGGATTAAGCCAAAGGGGATTATATGGAATCCCGATTGCAGCAATCTCATCAAAATTTATGCCTGAATTTTCTAAATGAGATTTAATTCGAAGGCCAAAAGGTTGAATTTTGTTTGGATGCTTTTCGAAAATGTTTTGGTAAAGAGGTTTGTAAACACAATCGGGGGCGGGGTTGCCAGGATATGTCTTTAATTTGGCTGCATATTGCAAAGCGAGCTTTATTATTCTTTGTTACAAAGAAGGCTCGACTGCTTCTACATACAAGCTTTCTATAGGTGTGGTTCGGAAAGCTCCAAGGCATAGTCGCAATCCTTGATTATGAACCGTATCAAGAATTTGACATATGTCTTGCGAGCAGAACCATTAATAAAACAACAATCATCCAATTTAGATTGAACCAGCGATCTATATAGATTAGGTAAAACGTCACACTCAGCACTCGAGTAGGTGCTGGCTTGGACTTTAAAAATATTTAATGCCTTTAGGCATTTATGTTTTTAACATTTTGATATGGGGAAGAAAGGTGAGCTTTGAATCGATTATTAAAACAAGAAAAGTAGTTTCTTTCACAATTTTTATAGGATTGTAATATAATGTGAGTTCTGGATCTGGCCTTAGTTTCATAAAACTTCTCAAACTGAGATTTTCCTCAAATTTGAATTTTCCACCAATCTGATTGGTCAATATTTGAGTTGAGGATGATTTGAGGAAATCCTCAAATTTGAGATGTTATATGAAACCTGGCCCTGGATGCAGTTTTCTTTTGTTACAAAAATGACTGCCAACAATTTTGGCAGTGGTGAATTAAAAATCATTCTCCATCACCCATTTTTCTTTTATATTTAAAGATAACTTTAGCTGACGTTCAATATTATTCCTTTTTCCCTCGATAACAAATGAGAAAATCGTCAAGATACAAAGAACCATCAATATTATCTTGCAAGACTTGAGCACGACTATTAATTTTAATACTGAATTATGTAACAGAAAGGATGCTTCCTTGAGGAATACCTATTTCTTGTTCAAAATGGTGAGACAGAGTTGAATTTACACGAACTTTAAATTCTCTATCAGACAAAAAATTTGAAATGAAGGTAGGAAGTCTAACTTTCAACCCCATTTCAAAAAGATCTTTTAAAATGCCATATTTCCATGTTGTGTCGTAAGCTTTTTCTAGATCGAAAAAGATCGACACAACATGTTCATGTTTGGCAAATGCGTTTCTAATGTATGTTTCAAAACGCATCATATGATCTAGGGTACTACGCTCTTGTCTAAATCCACATTGGATATTTGAGATTAGGTTGTTTTAATTCTAAAAACCAGACAAGGCGATTGTTGATCATCCTTTCCATGCTTTGACAAAGACAGCTTGTGAGGGCTATAGACCGATTGTTGGACGTTGCTGAGTGATCTTTTCCTGGTTTTGGAATAGGCATAACAGTGGTCATTTTCCAAATAGATGGTAAGTCACCCTTTTCCCAAATGTTGTTAAGATGATTCAAAAGGCAATAGAGAGAAGACTATGGCAGATGTTGAAGAAGTTGATAATGAATGTCTTTTGGACCACATGCTGTATCGTGAGATTTGTTAATAGACGTTTTTAGCTATTCCAAAGAAAAAGGTTTATTATCATCTTCTAAATTTATTGACTGGAAATTAAGTTTGGATTTTTCTTCTTTGCATTTTGATCCGCTGAAAATTGGGATGACAATTTTCAGCATAGTAGTGTTTTACAAATGTTTCGGCCAATTTATTAGATATGCCTGACTCTGATGTTAACAAGTCTTGTTCATACTTTAAATAATAATTTGCTTTACTGTTTTTACCTTTAATTTTACGAATGTTATACATTTTATTCATAGGAGTATGGTTAATTAATTTAGAAACAAAGTTTCGCCAAGAGGTGCGTCGTCTTTGTTTAGTTACCCTGCGAGCTTTCGATTGAAAAATTCGGAATTGGGTAAGATTATTTTGAGTTAGGTGTTTATTAAAGCTTAGTTTGAACTTTTTCCGATCTTTAATAGCGACCTCACAGCTGTCACCAAACCATGGTTTACTATGATGTTTTATATTTGTCGAGGTCTTAGGAATTGTTTCAAATTCAGCAATTGAAATAAGTGTTTCATTGAATTTAATTTTAAAATTTGATCAGAAATAAATTCAGAAGTTAAGTCGCTCTATACAGCGTTGTTCAAATAGAGACCAGCTTAATTTTTTTAAATGATACCGAACGGCTCGTTTCCAACAGGAAGAGTGCAAAGATTCTAATATAATGGGAAAGTGATCACTGCCACAGAGTTCCTCATGGACTTTCCATGAGCAATCGGGCAACAAGGAAGGATCCATTCCCAGGATGTAAATATGTATTGGTTCCATCATTAAAGATGCCCAGATCTTCCTGATTCATTAAGCCTTCAATAATCCTACCTTTGTCATTTATTGTGTTACTTCCCCATAGATGGTTGTGTCCGTAGAAGTCCCCAAATAATATATAAGAAAACCGAAAGCTGATCAGAAAGATGTTTCAACTGATTTAAATTTAATGAAGAATTCGGAGGTATATACACATACCATAAAGTAATCGTTTTACTAAAGATATTCTTACAACAACCGCCAAAAGATCAGTGTTCAGATCTACAGGGCTATGTAAAACTAGATGTTTTACGAGAATGGTACAGCCATCAGCAGCTCTATCATTTACGTCTACATATGTGCTGTATAGAGAATAGTTTTTTAAAGATATATTATCATTTCGTTTTAAGTGAGATTTGTGCAGACAAAATCCAACAGGGAAAAAGACTTATAATAATGTTATTTCAAGAAAATTAATCATAAGACCTCGACAATTCAATTGTATTATTGTACCATTATGGTTTGCGAATAGGGGTATAGTTACAGTTTTTCGGGTGCTGTTCCGCCGGTTTCTGCTGGGGGATCTACTTTTAGATCCAGTATCTGGGGGAAGTGTATCCATAGGATCGCCCCAGATTTTAGATGATCTAGACTTCAAAACCTGTCGTGGACCTTAATGAGATCCCGAAGCAGTTTCGGAGTACGATCTCCTTTTTGATATGGGTTTTTATTTGAATTTGGGTTAGTAATTTTGAATTTTTTGGGGCTTCTTGAAGAATTAGTTGATGATTGAGATGGTACCGAAGACGAAGCGGTTTGAGAGGATGAAGATTTCCGGGAAGATTGAATTCTTTTTCTGTTGTGTGAACTGATAATTTGAAAGGTTCGTTTTTGTCAATAGGCCAGGTGATAATTGTCTGCGTTTCAACTGTAGTGAGAACGCGTTTGGCCTATGACGTTGATGCAGGAGACGAGAGATTGTTTGATGAATTGAAGAGGCGACGTGCCTCAGGGTATGCGATATTTATTTTAGTTTTTAATTTTTGAGTTTTTTTTTCTGCGCTGACTTTTATATTGTACAGTCCAATGTTGATTGATTTAGGGACGGAAGTAGAATGGAAATTTAAAAGAAAGGTATTAAGTTCAATTTGTTGATTTTGTCTTTTTGCAATATATCATTTTACTTTTGTAACACCCTGACGTTTCAGTTGAATACAAATTTCTTCATCTGTCAGTTCAGAGAGATCATCGTCTCTGAAATGAATAATAATACCCCGACAGGAATTTCACCACCATTGTCACATACCCGTCAGGGAGTGCCAACAGGGGCAATGCTTGGTGTCGGGGATCGCCTGCAGAAAGGATCAGGTGTTCCAAGGGTGGTATACTCAAATAGATCAATTTCTCAACGAACGCAAGCTTCCTGCCAGACTTAACTAGCGAAACAACCATTCGAAGCTTTACTTGATTGGCCCATGAGCCACCGCCTTCTTAACAGCTTGTAACAGAACAACTTTGGTACGAAGATACACAAGATATAATCAAGTGATAAGAAGAATGAAGACAAGGTAATTAAGGGCTCGGCGTGACCATCCGAATGAGCGAACCGGTCCATCCGGCCTCCCATTTAGTTGAAATCAATGTGTTGTGTTGAAAATCGAAACCCACTGATCCGCACTGATGGATGCAGTAGAGAGTGATCGCTTAACAACCAGGATCCCCCCTTCACGGGTTGCAACACATGGCAAACATGTCGCCTCTATAAAGCTGCGGAAGTTTGCCTTCAGCCACCGCCTTCTTTGCAAATCATGAAAGGTAACTGTCTATCAAATGTTACACACATTTCGTTGAACAGTTTGAAAGGAAATAATGTAATATTGTAGCTTAAATGAAAAATGAAAAGGATTCACAAAGGGCAAGACCTTACATGCCGATTCATAGAAGTCAGGGCTAACTCGATTTCCCGTCTAGAAAAAGTAAGGTTTCAGTACGTTATCGGGACCGTTTACTACTGAAATCCCATTCTGTAACCGACACGAATCGCAACACACAGCCTCTGTTAGCAGGCCCTAACTGCAGACTAAGGAAGACGAGGGCCTTTTCTCCTGTGCCAGGGGTCCCACACGGGGTCGTGGAAATCGGACCAGTGTAGAATGTTTACAATAATGAATGAGTGAAGTAAATTGGTGTTTATTTTGAAACTGTTATTATCGACTGCACATCTCAGTATATTGATCTACAATTCTGCTAAGTTTTGATTTTATTAGGTCATCTAAAAAAATGTGGTTGATAAGTTCACGATCAAAAACAATATATAAAAAATAACGACTTAAAAAATGTATTAAGACTCCAACCCTACGTCACTCAAATTGTTTTTCCTAGGACACTAAATTCTACATGTATTTAAAATGTCATCAAAATCGAACAATGTTCAAATTTTGTCGAATCATTTACACTTTCGAAAAACAACGCAGCGTTTCACTCAAAAGATGAAAATCTTACTCCACACTAAATTTCGTTGAAATAGGACCACGTTTAAATGTTCCCCATTTTTGAGTGGATTTAATAAAGTGGCCCCCAATTTAAAATGTCAGTCATTATCAAACTATTGATTGCACAATAAATTATTTCAAAGAAATGTGTCGGACAAGATCACGATCTGTAAAAAGTGGAAATTGAAATAATTACAGAAAGAAAAACAATAATACGACACGGTTCACAATAATAAACGCCGAAACGTTGTTTTGGGGATCTAATTAGGAGGGTTTATCTTTGTGGAAGAAATGTATAATTATTTCTTACTCATATTAGGAAGTCATATTTTTTCAGCATTGAATGGCCTAGTGGTACCAAACGAAGGTTTTGACAACACCACTGCAATAATTGAATTAAGCTTGAACATCTGCTGCAGTTTGTCAAAGGATGGAAATATAAAATGTTATCAACGATAACAAAAAACTCCCACTTTGTATGATCGAATGCTTTAATAAATTACAATCGTCTTGGACGCATGGACGACTGGTTTGTATTACGCAATTTTTAGTTAAATCATTTCGAGATCACATGACATGAAAGCTTTAAATCAATGCTAGAACTCCATTGTAATCTTTTTATCATGTATTACACACAGCTGTTATTGATCAATCACAATTTGCAATGTCGATGCACAAGCAAGATAAATTTTGGCAGCATTTTGATTGTCCTGCATAATACATGAAAGTCTATTAGGTTTGAACCAATGATAATTAGCGGTGACGCGGATAGGATGTTTAATGTGAAATATATGTGTAGTGATAGATATAATATTGTTAATGCTAAAATAGATTTAGTGGTTAATTACACAGTGACAGTTCATTTACTTAAGTCATTTTGCGATATCTTTTTGATAGAAAAATACAACAACACAGCTAACTAGTGTTTAAACTATTTGATATTACCTACAACTTGTTTGCGAGTTTGTATTTCATAAAGAAGATAGAGTTCTGGCAAGGCATGGAGCTCCTTATGACGCAGCTACAACCTGTGTTTGTGACTTAAAAACAATTAAAATTTCGAAGAGAATAGGTAAATTGAATGAACGGATATGGTAAAATTGTGCTCTTGAAAAATATAGTAACACCATAAAGCGACAACAGATTTGAGGACATTATTTACACATCCACGGAATAATAATAATAAGTTAACACTAACACAGAGGAATAGTGCTAATAAAAGATTGCAATATCCAGCATAACACAGACTTCCAAAGTAATGCTACGATTTATTGAAAGCGAATTTGAATAAATAGAGTTTAAAAGGCAATGAAGTACACTATTTACATTAGACGGAGTTTGAGTTTTAATCTGTTGAAATAGTGATCTCTGAATGATAAGATATCAACGGGCAACAACAGACTTTCTTCGGGTATCTCGAAGTTCACGCACTTAATACAGACACAACCTTTACATTAACTAACCAAGTTTTCCTCTTAGCACATCAAAGCAGATAAATATATACGCCCTCAAAAAAAGACCCAAAATAAGTGTTTATACTCATGTGCATATATTTTTGACTGATTTCATGACATTGCGCGTTAACAAAAACAGTGAAATCATTTTTCTTTTCAACAGAAATAGAGAAAAACATACGTCAAAAATTTGGAATTATTTTCGCCTTTAAACAACTCTTGGTAGCGTAGTAATATTTCAAGAATTGAAACTAAGTGCAGTTTGACATGATGGATATTATTATAAATATCTGCAAGTGAACAAGAGCATATTATAGTTAAAGTAAACAAAAGATTTTTTTTTGCATTCTGACCTATTGGAAAACCACTTTAAATCCATTCGCACACAATATTATTCTAAAAGGCAGTGATAACTCCAGTTCTTCAACATAAAACTCTTTCCCACTAAATCGAACATTGAAGATGAAAACAATATTCGGAAATTGCAAAACGATACCAATTCTTACGTTGATTTTAATCTTTGTTCTGGCTATGAACACATTTAGTAAACAAAAAGACACCGGAAGCAAGACAGAAGTATTTCAATGGAAGAACAACACTTTTCATTATCTCAGCAGTAAAATGAATCTAGTAACTACTCCGAAAATATCAGGAAACAGTTATGTAAATCCTACATTTACATCAGATTCTTTAACTGATTCAGATGTTTGCAAAATACCAAATGTAGATCCCTTTGATATTTCGATTAAACACTTATTAAGGAAAAGTCCGAGTGTTGTCGATTGTACTGAACACACCAAGATATTCACTTACGTTCAAAACAATATTCTTTATATCAATTCAACAGAAAACGTGACACAGGTATCCTATTGTCAATATAAATCTATTTATAAAGTTGGTAAGACATTTAAGTACAGCCAGGCAAGTGCAAAGTTCAATTCATCGATTCCGGTGTTTGATTAATTTTTTAAGGTTGAATGTTTCAATTCATCTGACTCACTGATTTTCATTTTCAGTTTCAAGACAAATTTGGGATGAAGATAATCGTTAGTCCTTTGAACGAAATACAAAAACTAAATAACACTCAAATATTGAAAACATTAACTAGTGCTGTTAAATCTCCCCTCGGTGATTTTGAAAAATATAATAAAGATGTAATAAATGCTAAAAAATCTCGCATCAATGTTTTGCTTATTATGATGGACTCAACATCTCGTATAAATTCTTTGCGTTATTTGCCAAACACAAGAAAATATGTGTTGGATACATTAGAAGCAGTAGAACTGCTCGGTTATAACAAAGTAGCTGACAACACGAAGGTAAATATGGTTCCGTTCTTAACTGGTGAGCTTGCAGATGAATTGACATGCTTAAAAGATAAACAAGGTGCTGATAATTGCACTTTGATTTGGAAACAATTTTCTGAAATGGGATACGTCACTCACTTCGCAGAAGACTTAACTTGGGCTGGAATGTTTAATTATGTTTTGCCTGGATTTAAGTATCAACCAACTGATTATTATGACAATCCGCTTCACAGTGCAAACGAAGAAATCGCCAAGTCCCAGTTTAATCTGTGCTTTCATGGGAAATCTTCATCTCAACTGCTTCATGACCGAATGTTCGATTTAGTGTCAAAACTTAGGCAGACACCATATTTTTCATTGTCTGCGCATACAAGGATGACTCACGATCTTCTAGAAGGAGCTCAAAACATCGACAGCATCACAGTTAAGGTCCTATCAATGTTAAACAATAATAACCTTCTAAATAACACATTTCTTGCTGTTTTTGGAGACCATGGCATGCGATTTGGACCTGTAAGGTCTTCATTCGTTGGACACATAGAAGAGAGGCTGCCAATGATGTTTATCTATCTATCAAAATGGTTTAAGGTAAAATATCATAATTACTACAACAACTTAAATATTAATTCGAAACGATTGACGACACATTTTGATATGCATTCAACCCTAACGCATTTACTTAATCTAGATGAACCATTAAAAACAAAATCACACAAATACGGAATTTCCTTATTTGAAGAAATTTCACGTAATAGGTCATGTCAGGACGCTGGAATCCCGCCACATTGGTGCACATGCAATTACCATTTGATTGCACATGATAATGTCACAACTGCAAACATAATAGGTAAATCAGTGGTAATACATTTGAATAACCTTCTTGAGAAATTCGAACAAAAATGTCGGAAATTGAAATTAGCGGATGTTCATTCATGCATAAAGTTGTCCCGCAATTCCAATTCCGATGAACATGAAATTGTTATAAAAACAGATCCGGGAGGAGGTTTGTTCGAAGCCACAGTGATATACAATAAAAGTTCGGAAGTTTATGACGTCATTGGAGACATAAGCAGAATCAATAAATACAGTGGTCAGTCCGATTGCATTGAGAATGAAGCAATCAGAAAGGTTTGCTTTTGTAGAAAATAAATTTAACAGTTTGCGTTATGTTTTGACTTGCTCCGATGATTAAACATCTGTTTATTTATAAAATTGTTGGCGTCTTGTGGCTTTGTTCAGCGATGTTATATTGTTAAGTGATGTGATAGAACGTTTTAGGATTCGAAACATACACCTTATCACTAAGTATTATTTTAAAAATAGTAGGAAGCTCCTAAACTATGACAAATTTGCATTTGATGTCGTTGTTTTGACAAATGCATTTTATATGTTTTTATACACCCTCTCGACAGAGTCGGGGGTATATAGTAATCCTCAAGTCTGTCGGTTCATCCGTCACAAATTTGATTTTCCGGATGATGATGCAAAAAGCTTGCATCCGATTAGCATGAAACTGTTACATATCAGGCTGGTAAGAAGCCCGTCGATGTTTAGGGAAATCCGTCAAATTTTAAGGTCACAATCCATAAAAAACGTTTGATAATTTGACAAAAAAGATGCTTCCGGGTAATATCTCCAAAAGGTTGCATAAGATATTAATGATATAGTTTCACATAAGTTGGATCAGAAGACCATCGATTTTTGGGTTAGTCCGTCAAATTTTAAGGTCACAATTGTCAAAAGATGTTAGAAATTTAAACAAAAACATTTCCAGGCAATAAAAAAGTTTACATTTCAATGAAAATTTGGGAATTGTGTCATATTAGGTGGAACAGAAACATGTCGATATTTGAGGAAATCAATCAAATGACAAGGTCAAAGTTGCCACAAATATGTAAGAAATTAAAAAATAAACGTTTCCGGACAACAACTAAAAAAATGCGCATATGATTTTAATGAAACTGTAGGCTAGTATTCGATATCATTTGGGTCAGAAGTTTATTGATGCACGAAGAATTCTATCAGTGGTCAAGGTCACCAGTCGACAAAATATCAAAATATCGTTGAAACCTGTGAAAGTGACGCGGAAAGGATGTTAAATGATAAATATATGTGTAGTTATTAATGTAATATTGTTAATGCTAAAATAGATTTAGTGGTTAATTACACAGTGACAGTTTATTTACTTGAGTCGTTTTGCGATATCTTTTTGATAGAAAAATACAACACCACAGCTGAATAGTGTTTAAACTATTTGATATTAACTACAACTTGTTTGCATGTTTGTATTTCACAAAGGAGACAGAGTTCTGGCAAGGCATGGAACTCATTATGAAGCATCTACAACCTGTTTTTTTTACTCAAAAACAATTAAAATTAAAAATAATGCGTTGGGATGCCAACACAGAAGTCGCCCAAAATCTTCATGAATAGTATTGCGTTCCACTCAGGATATGAAAATGTACCTACACAACAAATTTCATTAAAATCGGACAACGTTGAAAATTTGACGCATTTTTCGGCGGCCATTTTGAAACTCCGGGTTAAAAGAAAGAAGCAAAGAAAACCGAACAACAAGAGCCAAAAACCAAGGGACAGTTACAAAAACTCTAAATTTGGAGTTCCACTCGGGACAATTAAATCTACCTTCACACCAAATTTGTTTCCAATCAAAGCACGTTAAATTTCATCGAGATCGGATAACGTTGAAAATAATACACATTTTTCGCCGCCATTTTGAAACACGATATCTGAAACAATATTGCAAAGGAAGCGTTTCACTCGAAATACTAAAATCTACCTTCATACCAAATTTCGCTGAAAACCGACCACGGGTATATTTTTGCCATTTTTGGGTGGGTGTCGTAAAGTGGCGTCCATTGTTAAATGGCAGCCACTATCAAAACTCCGACTATTTACTGCACCCTTTAATATGTCAATCTACAATTGTGCCAAGTTTCATTTTATTATATTAAGGCCGCTCTGAGAAATATGTCTGACAAGTTCACAATCTAGAAAAGTGGAAACCGAAATAATAATATTACTAATAATAATAACTAGTGCTGATTGTGTTGAGATGCCAACACAAAATGTCTCCCAAACGAACCCCAATTGCCACTATATTCTTCAGCCTTTTGAAAACCCTCAAATACATATGATATTCATAGCTTGTGCATTAAAATCTACCTACATATCAAATTTCGTTACAATCGGATAAGTTGACGTTGGGGGGGGGGGGGGGTGAGGTGAAACGACAGCCATCAGAAATACTTAGGATAAATGGCTGTATCAGTATACCGATTTTTATTGAAATTGGTCCGGCCATTCCAGAGATTTGATAATAGCACGGTTTTTTCAACGGCGGCCAATTTCAAAAGTGGATTGCAAAACTTCAGGTCACCCTTAACATGTTCCCAAAGTTTCATCTTGATTGGACATTGCATCTCCGAGAAAATGTGCAGACAAGATTGAATGGAAAGAAAAAAAGAAAGAAAAAAGAACAATTATAAGTAACCAGACAAAAGCAATATGTTTCCCAAATCTTCGTTTGGGAGACATAATTAAAAAATGTGCTGGGATGCCAACACATAAGTTGCCCAAAATCCACATGGATAGTATTGCGTTCCACTCAAGGCATTAAAATGTTTGTTTATGTTTGTTTGAATGGTGTTTTAACGCCACTTTTAGCAATTTTTCAGCTATTTCATGGCGTCCAGTTTTTATTGGGGAGGAAGCCGGAGTACCCGGAGAGAACCCCCGACCTGCGGTAGGAAAACTGGCAATCCTTGTCAATTAAGATTGGAGTCGAGTACACCCTGCCTGCAGTGGGAATCGAACCCGCAATCTCAGTGTTGACAGACCACGTGATCAATAGTAGAGGAACTATCTCGACCACTCGGCCACCGAGGCCCCGCATTAAAATGTACCTACACATCAAATTTCATTAAAATCGGACAACGTTGAAAATTTGACGCGTTTTTGGCGAATGTGGAGTTCCACTCTGGACACTTAAATCTACCTCCACACCATTTTTTTTGCAATCGGAGCACGTTGAATGTCATCGAGATATCGTTGAAAATTATAGACGTATTTTGCAGCCATTTTGAAACGCCATGTCGGAAAAAAATTTAAAGGTAGCCTTTCAATCGAAATACTAAAATCTACCTCCCTACAAAATTAGTTGGAATAGGACTGCCGGAAAATTTTTGCCAATTTTGGGTGTGTGTCGTCAAGTGGCGGCTATTTTGAAATGGCAGCAATTATCAAAACTCAGACTTTGATTTGTGAATTGTCTTTTGTGACAGTTTCCTATGCAATTTTTTTACCTGCCCTTTTCTCTAGATAGCATACAAAAAGTTTTACCACGTCTTTACTATAAGTTTTAAACGAAAATTCGAGGAAACTTCAAGATAAAGCGTTTTAAATTAAAGCAGTGGGTTTATCACGTGTCAAATATTTCTTACAGTTGGGCTACCGATTGGAGTAGTATTGCTGCCATAAAGTTGAAACGCAGTAGTCTGGTAAAAATTATTTTATTATTTTATATAGTTTTGACGTGGGAAAAAACAAAAAAATAAACATGTTTTGTTTGCAGAAAGGTGTATACAAGGTTAAGAGATGGGATTGTCATACTCAGTGAGCAAAAGTTTTACTTTAGCTTCGATAAATCTAGAAAATGATAAAAGTCACGTAAAATTCTAAACTTACAAACAAATAAAAATCTATTGCTATCTTGGTTGAACATCCGAAGGACTTAAGTCAAGTTTGTGAGGGAGTCGCCGGAGTTTACACATTGATAATTTCCTAAAACCCAGTGATTAATCCTTATAATTCTGTGAAATAATCGTTGCGATGTTTTAAACAGAAAACAAAACAGTTACCGAAACCCATCTAGAAATTAAAACGTACATAGCCCGGAAAGCGTAGGGATACGCAAAACAAAGTACCAAAGGAATCGCGGTTCTGTAGATATTATTAGGAAAAAATGCAACACTAAATTGTATATATATATATTATATTTTATTTAAAATCTCAGTAGATTTAATTGGAAATGATTTCGGCAGAGAAAACATTGTCCTCTATCCCCACCCATACGCTAAGAGGACGCCATCTTGTTTACATTGGATTCTGAAAGTAGTCCGCCCAGAGGAAATATTGTTAAATAAATTATCTGAGATGAAGCCATTTAAGTGTTTTTATCCAATCAAAGCCCTTACTATCAATAAATTACAGCATGAATAGAATTATTCTATATTTGCGTTTTGCGAAGCTTACATTATACTCTTTTTTGTATTCATAGAAGTACATGTATACAGGGTATGGAAGTATAACAAATCATGCTCTTCACACTATAATAAAAAAAAACTATTTTTCAGTATTTGTGTATTGGGAATCTTACATTATATCATTTTTGTTTTCATAGACGTACACGTACCCAGGGTATACAAGTAAAAATCATGCTCCTAACACTATAATCAAATTCAATTTTATATACAATACATGTATAGAAACTATTAACTATAACAATTAATCTGAGTTGTACATTTTAATAATTGTAGATAATTCACTAAACATTTTTGTACACAGCTGTTAAAATTGTTCATTGTTATGTCTTAATATAATTCTTTCCTATAGTTATCTATTTAACAAGTTTTTTGCTAGTGTAGCCAAAATAACTTAAAAATAACTCAATTTAAAAGAAAGTTCATCAAATACACAATCGTAGGGCACAACAATTTAACAAAAATTAATATCTTATTATATTTCCCACGTTACGCAAAATTGTTATTGCATTTGTTTATAGTTTGTGATGTTTTTTTTGTTAGTTCTTATATATGACAAAATGTGCGAGTGACTTAATTTGCTTTGCCAATTTATAATCTCAGTATCAGGAACTTTTTCCTGTGAACTATTAACCCTAGGCCGTCAATTTCAATTGATGTATTGTGGTACGCTTTGTTCAAAAATAAAGCGGAAAGATAGGAAATTATTTCCTTAATTGTGAGAATATATACAATATAAGTATATGTTAATTTAAGGGGTATTAAGTAAGAGAGAAACAAGCTTGAATTGATCGACAGAGCATCGTATATCAACCTGTATCAAAGGCTTTATATATTCTGACACTACGAATACTATATACGTTGTAACAAAAAAAGAAATAATTTAATATCAGCTTTGAATCCTTATCAGGTTTGGTTTATGGTTTGGGTACAGGGAAGATTTCCCCGAACTCTACCATCAAAGCTGCTTAGCAGGTTTCCTGTAGAATATAATTCATGTCCTCTTATTGTTGGTGAAATAGCATGTCAAAATACGTAAAGCCTGACCGTGAACACATTGGATAACACGTTGGCAGAGTGTGATGCTACTTTCCTGATAGTGAACTATATTCTGGTTTTCGAAAAAAGGGTAGGTGCATAGCTTATCTTATATTCTAAACCTTTCCCGTGACAGCCTCATTCTTGTTCATCACATGTTTCATTGTTTGTTAACTTGTTCTCAGCCTAAATATTTAGTCAAACCTGTCTTATGTGACCTTCCATGGGAAATTGTAAAAAAGGTCACATAACACAGGGGGTCTTTATACACAGGTCATGATATTTCCATATTTATTCTTATCAGCATACATCAGATATACTTTAGTTGCATAGTAGTTTGATGTGTGAGAGAGATATGTAATGAAGTGTGTGTATAATTTTATTAATGAAGCCAGAAATGATAAATAAATTTTATTTCATATAGTAATCAAATAACTATTATAAGCAATTATTCAACAGTAATATTCATGTAAAAGCAAGTAACATAATTAATGTTAAAATGTTAAATATTTTACGAAATTAAAATTTGTTATAAAGGGTAAGGAACAATCTAAACAGTTAATTAATTTTAATAATCTTAAAAATGGAGTTAATATTATTTTATGAAGACGGAAGTGTGCAAGTATTAAACTCAATGGTAGAAAAGTTAAAAGTGTTAGTCTTAACTGTCTGCTCTTGACACAAAATAATCACTAAGGTATGTTTGCCTGCAGTTAACATATTCACTGCACCTTTTCTCATAGCAAATTATTTCAGTTTAAGAATCATTTCATTTGCTGATGATTTTGAAAGAATTCCCTTCTTGTCTAACTCCTCGTATTCAACACCACATTCACTGTTACTATCGCTATCACATGGCTTCATTTCCTGTAAGAGCTCTGGTGCTGGTTTATCCCAATTAATATTTGTTTCTGTTTCATTTGTTCTAACATTTAAGTCAATTTCCACAAGTTCACCAAATTCACATCCAAAAATTTCACGTGTCATTTTAATTGCTGCCAGTGGTATGTTGCCATCAATATTGTCATTTCCACAACACTCAGAATTTTCACTTACAAAAAAACCACCACACTTTCTGAAGCATTTTATTATTGCACTCTCAAGTTCAGTTATTTGTTTTAACAAGTCAGAGCCACAGGCTTCATGATGTGTGTCCATTTCCTTCATCAAGTTGAACAACTAAAAATAAAATTGACAATAAACGTAATTTAGCACATTATATTAATTGTCAGGTTGGTAAGATTATTGGTAAGTTTAATGTGTATTGAAACATAATTGGAAAACAAACAATGTCTTCTTAATAAAGTGTCAACAGGTAAGGTATACCATTGTTATTTTTAATGAGGCATTGAATTGTGTTCAACCATACAAGTACACCTTATGGGTTAAAAAAACAGATGAGATAAAAACATAATGTAAAAATCAATATTTACCTGGTTTTTCTTCTACATTTTAACTTGGTGCTTGAATAATTCCCCGAATAATTGGCTGTGTGAAAGATGTTGTGTTATATCGAGAAACTTTACTTCAACGTCAGAGTAGTTTGTGTCTGGTGGCATGGCCCATTATAGACAAATAATAATATTTTTCTTTTCTGCCTTTCCATTATGGTATTTAAAAACTGTAAATATTTTGGTAAAGTTAACTTGTCATTCATGCCTTTTTATTTAAGCGGTATATTACCGGAAACTGTCAGGATTTTTTCTTTTAAAGCATCTATACTGTCTTGATTTTCCTACCACCATCGATTAAATTGTTTCCCTTAACATGTTGGAGCACATTACAACAGTAATTCTCTCTTAGAAGCGTTTGCCATTTTTCTCCTTTCTGATAAAACGTATTTCTGCTAGTATCGTTAAAAAAGCCCCGTTTCATCCGTGTTAAAAATGTCGTTAGATTCAAATCCGTCACATAAACTCGAAAGTTTTGATTTCCAATCGTTTACTGTTTGTTGGTTTACATCCCCTCGCTTGCCACTCATTGTTCCGTAAACCAAATTGTTTCGTTTGTTAAAGCTTTCAAGTCAGCAATAAGATGCTTTGAATGTCGTGTTTCCTACATGGGCCGCAAATTGTAACGCATTTGAACCACTTTAGACATAATTACAGTACTTGAGATTGAAGACGCAACACTTTTATCAATCCGTCAGCGATCCGTCAGCGTTCCAAAGTCCGTCACCAATCAGTTATCAATCAGTCAGATCAGTCAAATCGTTCCCAATCCGTCAGATCGTTCCCAATCCGTCCATCAGTCAATTGACGGATTTGGAACGATTTGACTGATCTGACGGATTGATTTGGACTGATCGCTCCAATCCGTCCATTCAACTTCCGGTTAGTAAAATTAATATTTCGAAATGTGAAAATTCGTTTCACTCGCATATAAAAATGTCAACTGTTATGTCCTCATTGATGGATCGTTTTATCTAATATTAAGGCTAAAACTGGTCTAAATTTATTAATAAAAAAAAATGGAAATTGCCCCAATCTATTACTAATGCATCTGTGACGAAATATAAACATTACATAGTGTAACAAAATAATTAAAACAAAACACGCACAATGACTTTAAAAAAAAGCATTTCGCGTGGCAAGGCGCACGTCCGTATTTTGAAAGCGGAAAACGTCTAGTCTAAAGTTATAAATGATAAATGGAAATCCCCCCCCCCCCCCCCCAAACCCGAAAAAAATCTATCACTAATGCATCTTTGACGGCATATAAACATCACATAGTGTCACTTTATTAAAAACTAATTAAAAAAAGAAATGAAAAAAAACACACACACAATAAATTCAAAAAATATTTGACCTCGCATGCCAAGGCGTACATCTCGTATTTGTCTTCGAAAAGTTTTAAAGCGGAAAAAGTGAGAAACACGAAAAACGTGAAGGCGAAATCGTAACATTTTTCCACTTCGCCCTTTCGCGTTAGCATTATATGTATGTTTGAAGTTTGTTTAACACTATTTTAAAAAAATTATATTAGTTTATATAATATGACGTCGAGTGTTTATTGGGAAGAGCTGGAGTACCCAACGAAACAGCAAAGTTTCGACAGGAAAACTGGTGCTCTTTGCAAATTTATAGGGATGTGTCGAGCACACCATCTCGCTGTAAGAATCAAACATACAACTTGGTGATCAATAATAGGTTACTGCTACCTTAACCTCCGAGGTCGTGGTTTTTTTTTATTGTAAACGCTTAAAAAGATCATTTGTCGTGGTTTGATCAGTTTTTTTTCTTTGCCACAGTTCCTATGAATTCCGGTGTATAATACTGAATAAAATTTACGACAAAAGCGAAAACATCTATTTATATATTTTATTAACTACCCCATAGTGTCACATGAATTTAAAGAGAATTAAATAAAGAATAAACTTATGTGCCATAGTTCCTAAAAATTCCCCTGTATAATACTGAATAAGATTCACGACAAAAGCGAAACATCTATTTATATATTTTATTCACTATATATCTCACTGTGTCACATGAATTTACAGAGAATTAAATCTCAAATAAAGAAGAAGGGGCCTCGTTGGCCTAGTGATCAAGGTAGTTCGTCTACTATTTATCACGTGGTCTGTCAACACAGAGATTGTGGGTTCGATTCTCACTGCAGGCAGGGTGTATTTGACTCCAATCTTAATTGACAAGGATTTTCCTACCGCAGGTCGGGGGTTTTCTCCGAGTACTCCGGCTTCCTCCCCCAATAAAAACACCATTCAAACAAACAAACAAATAAAGAATAAACTACTGTGCCACAATTCCTAAGAATTCCGGTGTATAATACTGAATACGATTTACGACAAAAGCGAAAACATCTTTATATATTTTATTCACTATCTCATTGTGTCACATGAATTTACACAGAATTAAATCTCAAATAAAGATTAAACTACTAACAGCGTTTGTATATTGAAGCTTATGAGTTAAAAATGCGAACATGTAAGCGTGATACGAAAATCAATTCTGCTTTCGCATTTTAGCCGTCGCAATTGTTTATTTTACGATTTCTTTTAAATTTATTCCACAATTAATGATATATAAGTATAAATGGTTTCCTTTAAATTAGGAAGTACTTGAAATTGGTTGATAGGTTTAACAGAGCTGCCCAGCGCGTCCTCAGCTGGCCGACATGGGATGTTCTCCCGTTATTTATATATATATATATTTTTTTTTGGGGGGGGGGGGGGGGGTTCAGGTCATGTTAAAATTGCCGCGAACCATAGTGACATGTTTAGCGAGTGTCACGCTCCTTGTACGGAAAAAAAGGAAATCTTACTCCCCAACCCATGCCCCATATTTTTCAAAATTGCCCTTTTGTCCATCTTTATCTAATTGATTGAAGGAGCCGAGTGGTGATGTTAGTTCATCAACTATTGATCACGTGGTCTGTCAACACTGAGGTTTCGTGTTCGAATCTCACTGCAGGCAGGGTGCACTCGACTTAATTGAAAGGGAGCCAGTTTTCCTACTGGAGGACGGGTGTTTTATCCGGGTACTCCGGTTTCCTTCTCAAATAAAAACTGGACGCCATGATATAGCTGAAAAATTGTTGAAAGTGGATTAAACAATATTTAAACAAGCAAACAAATCCTAATTGATTTATATTTAACTTATTCTCGTCATGAATAGAGCTGAAATACTCTCGCTGAAAGAAAAGCAAACAATCAATCAATACAATAAGTTATTGTTTAAATTGAATGACACTCTTTTAAAGGCAAGTTTTGAAATGGTTCTGTTTCATCGATATGACACTGTAATGACAATGTTAAGACCTAAACAATTTATAACGTTTTGTTAAAAAAATTACAATTTCGTACTGAAACATGTGTCTATCTGTAACACATTTTTACGCTTAACCTCAGTATTTGCAGACAATTCTCCCCGGCGTTATTGGGGCCTAGGTGGCTGATTGGTTAGTCATCTACTAGTTGTCACATGCCTGTCAACAGGTTGCGGATTTTCGAACGACTGCAGATAGGGTGCCCCCGACTCCACTTTAATTGACAAAAGACTGTCGGTTTTTTACCTGTACTCCGGCTTTCTCCCACCCCACCCCCAATAAAAAATGGACGACATGAAACAAATGGAAAAATCCAGCGTAATTGTATGTATACTTTTTAAAACAAATTGTATTGCATGTCCAATAAAACTTCCGACAAGAATTGCTGTATATTTTACAATACAACTTTTGTTTAGTAAACAATGCGTTTTGATTGACAATGATTGTTTAACAGTTGAACAATTGTTATACACAACAGTTTTATAATTGTATTTAAAATGTTGTAGACAAAATAAAAACACGCAGGCATACATTTAAGTAACTAATAATGATGTCAAAAAGAGGCCACGTTCTGTGAAATAATCTGTTACTAATTGGAGGAGTCGGGTCGGCTTAATATATGACAAAAAATATACATGTAACAGGTCGCAAAAAATCACGAGTCGCGGGAATAAAAAAAGAGAATCAATAATAGATTACGAAAAAAAACATTTACCTCTTCGTTACTGATGTGCCGTAAATAGAAGTTTTTTGAAGGTTTACATGACTCGGTTCCCACATATGTCCTGCTTTATAGAAATGTGCTTAATTATATAATATAAAGAAAAAAAATTCTTTAAATATGTTTATTTATTCATTTAGAACGAGACATTGTACTAACAATTCTTTTAAACGCATGTTTTTATTTTATTATAAAAAAGATATAATAAATGCATATATTATATACAAATGACGCAGAATCCGTTTTATCTTTAAATTATTAATTTATACGAATCCGTCAATAAACTAACCGATTTATGCATATAATTAAATGACGGATTCTGGATTGGACTGATCGCACTGATCGCTGACGGTTACCAAGGTAATGACGGATTCATAATTTTGGACGGATGTCGTCATCATCAATCAGTCAGCGATCCGTCAGCGTTCCAAAATCCGTCAGCGATCAGTTATCAATCAGTCAAAGTGTTGCGTTTACGGGTGCAAGTACTGTAGTTAATTTCTTCATTGCCAGTGAGATGTCTCGACGTTTGCTAGCCACAGACACATTGCTTACGTAAAGTTTGTATTTGCGTATTTCCTACTCCAAATTCTTGAGCAATTTTATAAGCCGGATTTCTAGATTCCAAAGGTTTAATTGCTTCTACCTTTTGATTTAACGTCAAAGCTTTATGTTTGCAATCAGTAGCTATATTCATTTCAAAGTTTTAATTTCATATGTACATCAACCGTATCAAGAATGAAATAAATAATACCCCACAGGCTATTTATACTGAACGAAGTTAATATATTGACCAATAAGAAGCTGAGTAGAATCTAATACTATCCCTAATAAATGAGATCAAACTAGTAAAATCACTTAGGTGTCAAAAGAAAATTTCTGCAAAATTATTTAATGTATGTAAAATATTTAATTTACCTTACATTTATACCTCGCCAATTATGTATAATCCCGATTATGTAATTTGCTTTCACCGAATACGTATGCACATGATTTCTCATTAAAAAACACCAGCGAAAAACATGGTCGTAAGTCGCGTAAGACGGGAAGTTGTTATATAGAGGTAAAATGAACGGGAAAACATTAGGGAGGAACATATAGCCGGATAACACAAGAAGTCGTTATACAGAGGAAGTCGCTTAGACAGGTTTGACTGTACCTAAAATACTGCTCGCTGGACGTTCAGTAATCAATCAATCTTTCATTTACATTGTTCCAAGATAAAATACTAAAAAGATAAATAATTGAGCGTCACACTGGTAATAGAAGCAAAAAAGGTTACATATTTAACACTACCTCTTATTTTGTACATAATCAGTCCTTTATCTACATTTAAAACTTATCTTGTTTTCCTATTTTAAATGGTGTACGGAATAAGTATGCGTCCGTAATATTTTAAATTAGACATGTTATTGTAAGTTGTGACTGTTTATTATGTTTTAACCTTTCAACGCGAGTAGTGAGTTGGACATTTTATTTGTGAGTATAATGATTTTGTATAAGATATATTATTTAATGCAGGCGAAACAAACAACAAATGTCATTGTATAAGTTTGGTTATTTAATGTAAGTGAAACAAACAGCAAATGTCATTATATTTATTCGATTAATATGCAATTAATCACCATGTAAATCAGCTTGGATTGTTAATATAACAAGGTATTTCTACAAATGAATAATAACACATTTTTTCGGTTCTCTGTCCTGAATTTCTCTGCATACATATTTTAAAATGCTACACAAAAAGTTTACAAACCACTGGCGCAGTAATTTCTTTTGAGTAATTATCCATCCGGGAAGTCTGAGAGTGATTCGACTTAATTGTGATAATGGAGGATTTGAAAATTGATTAAATTTTCCAAAAACAACAAAAAACCCACTAAACTGTTTTTTAGGTTTTAAGCAACATAAGTTCAAATATGTAATTTAAGTGTTTGTATTGTACACGAAACATAAGTTCTTTTAATGCAACAAGCGGAATCTGTTACGAAGATATGAAATCAGCATTCAGGATTTCATCTAAATAGGACGATATAGCAAAGTATGATAAAAGAAATACATTATAACCATGAAGCTACAGCGGAGTAAGGGACATATTTTTCTCTAATTTCAAATCAATTTTCACGCTTCCTAACCGATGTGCGAAAAAAACAATCAACGTTCTCAGGCGCTGATTGGTTAAAAATTACGCCATGCACGAACTACTTTTCTCTATGACTACATAATGAAATACTGTTCTCAGTACAACGCTTACTTGCAAAGATGACAGTCTAGTACAAAAGATAGATACAAAATAAAACCACAACATAAAATTACACCCTTTTTAACAATACATAAAATATTACAGATTTTTTACAGATCTCCAATACACTAGCATGACAATGCAATCTCACCCTCACGGTACATGCAATTACGCTTTGGCCATATTCAAAAAGAATTTTTTCAAAATTAAACGACTATAATTACAAACAGATACAACCATTTGCTAATAATGATGTTTCTCCACTGGCAAATGCAAAGTACTGAAAATCAAACTAACACAGCATCAAATAGCAACCGGAAATGATAGCGATAGAAAATTGAAAATATGTGTGGTGTTAAAATAAAAGAATTTAAATACCAGCCGTTTTGTCGGAAACAAACGGAGAAATAAATGTAAGCATGTCAATGAAAAAAATTGTAGGTTTAACATTAAATCGTTTTGCGTCAAATATCGTGACAAACGCACGAAATTTGACAGTTTAAATGATTGTTAAGAGTACCATAAAAGCTCAGCATACAAAAACTATTAAATAAGCGATTAAAAATTAGTGATCTTACAAAGCACAACCGTCTATTTTTAAAAAAAGTCCATTCAGTACATCACATGCCAGTTGACGTCGACAGACGCTAAACAAAAACCGTTCAACAAAATTTTTACAAGATCACCCCGACAAAATAGTCCCTTTAAATCTGTTTTGTTTGAACAGATTGATTTTGTTTTTTGTTTAAGCATTTTATGGATTTCCAAAGGATATAATGTTGGCTATAAATTACATGTACTGATAAACAAAATATAAGGCAATTACAAAGCCTGTCGTACGGGCTTTTGAAGCAATGCAACAAGATATGACACTTCAAGGGATAACACTAGAATCGTGTATTTACAGATGGTGATTAGAGAAACAATCTCTAACATTTTTGCTTGTTTATTACGATAATTTCTCAAATCGTGATAGTTAAATGCTTACCTTTTAAACTTCAAGGTTTACGAGAACTTTAAAAGGCGAAAATGGAACTATCGCGATTTAAG
This sequence comes from Limnoperna fortunei, assembly GCA_944474755.1. Lineage (NCBI taxonomy): Eukaryota > Metazoa > Mollusca > Bivalvia > Mytilida > Modiolidae > Limnoperna > Limnoperna fortunei. The sequence continues at coordinate 27,260,537 of OX104123.1, forward strand.
AAATAATTTTAAAATGTGAACATTTAACTATTTAGATTTCATCAATTATCGTAATAAACAGGAAACAGTGGGTATATTTAATACATACCTAAACGGATTCTTATATTTAGTTTAGACATGCACAGAGATAAAGGTCTAATGAACGATGATCACATCTGAACGTAAGCAAAAACAAAGATTTTATCGGCCGTAAGTAGAAATATCTTCTAAACTGGAAATTGGATTTCAAAAATCAACAATAAAAAGTAACGATGTAGTATTTATTCACATTAGACAGAAGACAAAAATATAGAATGCAAAGAACCATTGGCTTTTAAATGTTATTTTCCATATGGTGGTATCCCTTTTCAATTATTATTTCGTTGAAAGACAAAGTTAATTTAATGTTAAATTAAGAGAGATTATTTATGTTAAAGAATAGGGGATTCATTGAAAATGTTATTGAAAATATAGGTTCGCATTGCTTTTCTGATTGAAAAATGAGGGTCAAAAAGAGGGAGTGTCATTTAAAAGAAAATTTCCTAGAGGTGCGCGTGGTATTCGAAACTTGATTTCTTCCAAAATGTGTTTAAAACTCTTTTTTTGTGTATTTTCATACCAAAGGTTGCATCTCTTTCCAAAATATAATTACTTTAACAATCATTATTGACCAATCGCGTTTAACCTGACATTTTTTTCACGTTTTACTTTATGCTTATAAAATGACCGCGCCCATACCGTTTTATACATTAGTACATTGATACCTATACCCTATGTCTCAATGATAAGACATTAAAATGCAACAACATACTTTATTTAAATAGAGTTTAAGTCGGAATAGATAAAATCTATTCAGGGTAACTAAGCTCGAATTTAACATACTTCAACAGAACTATTTACATAAATGTTTGATTTAAAGCCAGTTAATCACAGCTTTACAGCAAAGAGAGCCACATATAATCAAGTTAAATTCGCCATACAGCAAAGAAAACAGTACAAAAAGTCGAACATGAAATAAATGTATATAACGAATATTCCGATATTTTTAAAATGATAGTTCTTACGCTGAGAAATATATATGCTTTTTGTGTATTTATTATGACCACATGTATTTAACAGGCAGCAAGCAGACCTAGAGCTCGGTACTTTAAAACAACAACTACATAACATATAATTTTATCAATATACTTAATCTAGTTACCATGTCAAAACTGTCACGCGACAATTATGATAACAGTACATTAATGACAGACTGTTCATTGATTTCGATGATAAAATAATACCAGATGTGAATCTTTTTAATGGTTAAAAAAACACATATTAAGTGAAAGGCCGATTGTAGTTAGAATGTTACGTTACTCACATATGTTTGTATTTCAATGCAAGAAACAAAGACAAATCAAATGTCGACATAAAGATATTTATAAAGATACTTATAAGTACAGCAAAACAAGCGAAAAGTTTTATTCATTTATTGTGGTTTTTGAAGGATAATTCTTTCATATTCAATTTGTAGTAACATAAACTCGACGGAATCCTTTGTTTATTATGTTCAACTCAACATCTTAAAATTAATTGCGTTATGTACCAAAAACATGAAAATATTTATTAGAGAAAGTACAATAGAACTGTTGGGTCTTGCTTAGACAGTACGCGCACCTGGAGTAATAAATTCTTTTGGCCTCGGAATCTTTAGTGACATTTTATTTACAACAAAATGGTAGACAACCCGATGGTAAATATAGTTCTATTTCTAACTAGTAAACCAGCGGTTGAATTGCGTTGCTTAAAAGATAAACAATGGGTTGACATTGTACTTTTATTAGAAAACAATTTGATCAATTGGGATGCGTTACTCACTTCGCCGAAGATTTGACCTGGGCTGGAATGTTTAGCATGCCATGCCTGGATTAAAATATCAGCCCTTGAATTATTAAAATCATTAGTTTCATGGTGCAGATAAAAAGGTGCCAAGAGGCGGTTTGAAATATGCGTTGTTAACAAATCGTCATCTCCAGTGTTCATAACGGATGTTTGATTTAGTATTAAAACTTGGACAAAAAGATTTGTTTTTATTTTAACAAAAGAGCTAAGGTTCTGTCTAGTTATATAAAAAAATCTGCTCAATAACACTTTTCATGCAGTTTTTTGGAGACCATGGCATATGATTCGGACCTGTAAGGTTGTCATTTAGTGGCCAACTAGAAGAGAGGCTACAAATGATGTTCATCTGTCTACCAAAGAAGTTGAAGGCAAAACTTAAACACTAGTTCAAAACTATTGACGAAACATTTTTGTATGCAATCGAACTTCACCCATTAACCTAAATGAACCATTAACACCAAAGTCACGCCAACAATTAATTTTTCTATTTCAACAAATTTCAAGTACGATGTTATGTCAGGATTATGGAATCTCCATACATCGGAGCACGTGCAATTACCATTTTATATCACATGATAATGTCGCAACTTCAAAAACAACAGATAAATCAGTGATATCACATTATTTTTCTTATCGGAGCGCGTTAGTTGTTTGAAAGAGATTTTTGTTGTTTCGTTTTAGACCATAGAATCAAGTTTGTTTGTACTTCTTTAAACCCCACCTGTTCCCTAGATTTGCAAGGAAATAATCTTTTTCTTATTAGGGGCTGTGCTATCTTTTTGACAAATATTTTTACGTTTTTGCTTTACGCTAATAAAGTTGTGTGTATCTATTGCTTTAAAACACATACGTTCCTTAGATTTTCAATAAAATAACTGCTTTCCTTTCGGTATCGTTAGTTTTTTTAATAAATATGTTGTTTTAGGCCACATAATCGTTTTTCGTAACAAGACTTCAGCACTAGCCCGTTCCCTACATTTGTTCTTATTGGGGGTATCAAAAATTGTTTTTGAGATATTTTTGTAATCAAGCCTAACAAAGCGTTTTTGTATCTACTGCTTAAACTCCACCTTTCCCCCCCATCTTTGTCTTAGTCAGAGAAGGAAAATACACGTTTTCTTTCTTTTAAAAGACAAAATCCCATATACAGCAACAACTGTTTTCATTTATGACATTGTATGTTTTACTGAAAGCAAAACATGGACAAAGTCTTGCTATTTTATATTATTAAACAGTTTTTCTAATACTACTTTAGGTTTGTCCAATATTTTGATTTTCTTTCTTTGTCGCACAGGAAACTATAATTCGAAACTTATCAAAAAGTTAAATAATCGTTGGGTAGATTTCTAGTATTTGAATGAAAGACTACCATCTTTTTCCTATTGAAGATCTCTATCTTTTTATCATTAAAGATTGCTCCAATTTTAATTGATATGGATTGCCATTTTTTCCACCGAACATCGGGGCTTTCTCCAGGTAACCCAGCATTCTTCCCCCAATAAAAACTGTCCGCCATGATATAGCTGAAAAATTGCTGGTAGTGGCGTTAAACAATATTCAAATAAACAGAACATACAATCATTAAAAAGTACCATCTTTTTACCATTAAAGCTTACAAACTTTAAACCATTAATGATTACCATCTGTTTCCTATTAAAGGTTACCATCTTTCCACCATTAACGTTTCTGTTGTCATGTTATATATCTCTATGTCTATAAACCCCCTTCTTAGGGACTACGAAATTTCGGTTAAAAGAACAATTTCTGAAAAACATGCAAATTTTGAAATTTCGCATGCTTTTACCTGTTTGCTTGTGTGGTGTTTAACGCCACTTACAGTAATTTTTATACCTGCTTTTCGTCCATATAGCGTTCACAAAGTTTGAATTATGATTCGAGGAACCTACAAGATAAAGCGTTTTCAATTAATGCGGAGGGTGTACAACATGTCATCTATTTCGTCCAGTTGACCCACCGATTATAGTAGCATTGCTTTCCGTATAATTAAAACGCCGTTTTGTAGTCAAGATTCTTTAATTATTACAAACTGTTATGGCCTGGTTGAGGTTGCGAGTTTAAGATGGCAGATTGTGCTCCACTCCAATCTTAATTGACGACGGGCCACTACCGGGACCTTGGTTTCCTTAGCTGTAAGTACAAGACGCCGCGATCATGCTTAAAAATAACAAAAGCGACGTAAAATACCAAACTAACAAACTAATCAAAATCCATTGATATGTACAATAATAAATCTATTGAACTGTTAACTTAGCAATTTATCCTTGTTGAACATTTTAATTCCTGTCTATTCTTTCATGAAAATTGATGTCCAGAGCTGTGAACATTGTTTTCTGTCATATCATAATAAAATACATTCCATTGGTTATCATTAAATATGAAAAAACACGAATATAACACGAAAATCAATTCTACTGTTATTACAAATGTACAACACTACATCTGTGGAAACTGTAACTGTAACAAGAATACAAGAATACAAGTTTATTGGAAAATTATGGGACCTCGAGGGGCAAATACATCACAACATGTATGATTATTACAATGTATAGATATTTTGTATATTTTTCTTTGATGTTTTTGAAGATTTTTTTTCAAGACATTGTGACGTCACGATGCTTTCTTCCACAGTATTTAATTGAATTTATACCATGTGTTATGTAGGTTATGGTCAAAATTTAAGAAGCTATGAAGTACTTCATGTATACAAAACATTAGTTCAATTACCGAAAAACATAATTGTAATTTCTTTCGATTTTGTTACTGAACATATCAGGGAAATATCTTCAAACTGAAGCGCTCGTCGAGATATTTCCAAGTCTTAAATCGCAATTAAGAAACCATAAGTCTTATAGTATTTTCTGAACTTGTTTATTCTTGAATATAAATTTTTCTATACAGTTGTTTAAACGTTTAAAGCTTTTATTATGCGATTTAATACTAATATTTATAGGTTAACATTAAAAGTTTCTGCCTCTAATTAGACACCCGTCGGCGTAATTCATTTTTACGTCTATTAAAGTAGTATGCCAATCATACTTCAGAGATGGATTTCTATAATGATTTGTTATGACACGGTGAACACCATTGAACTTTTGAAGGAATAACATCGACCTAGGTACAACACAACCTTCTTTGAATAGTATAGAAGTCAGCAGCAATGAGCGGTCTACAAAATCGTAATATTTAAATTTATCTCATGTAACATGTGCAAACCTTACTCCGGACCTGCTGGAACGTTGCTACTGATGAACGGGACATAGCTAATTGGAAAGTAGAAGTCATCATGTTTATCGTTGAGTCAAGATGCACTTCAGCTCATGAATATTTTGCAATGTAATACAGTAAAACATGGGTATTTATGACAGACACTAATTATCCACTAGTTACTAGTGCCCATTATCCTCTAGTTACTACTGCCCATTATCCTCTAGTTACTACTGCCCATTTAGGTTTTAGTGTTTTGTCTGTTTGTTTTGTTGTTGTCTGATCATTTGTTTTTGCTATGGTTTTGTATATGTCAGACTTATTGTCCATTGATCACTTCCGTTATTTTTGATTTTATTATCTTAATAATTTTTCAAAATAAGATGCATTTATCATCACAAACATATAAATCATTATGTATATAGAAGCCGAAAATATTCATTTATAATTTCATAAACGGTCACACGGGGCAAGAAGCATGGGTTCTCCATTAAACGCCTTAAAATACCTTTAAAAGTCTTGAAAGTGGCATTAAACACCACACAAAAAAATTAAAATACTTGAAAAGTAAAAGAAAACAAATCAAATTAACAGTTATTTACAACAATAAACCTGTACAAGGAACAATTGCAACAGAGATGTACCTTTCAATGTTATGCTTGTATGAATAGTGATTTACGCCACTTTCTATCCATTTGTTAATGGGGAGAAACCTGGAGTACCCGGAGAAATCCTGATCTTAGGTTATAAATCTGTACATTTTGATACGTTTCGTATATTTACGTTCTTTTGTCCACAGCTGTTAAAATCGTGCATGAACCCGTAGACTTATAAAAATATATGATAGTACAAATAAAAAATGCAGAAACTGTTTTTGGTGCAATACATTGCCCAGGATTTGTAATCTTTCGGTGTTTTAAATTTTGTGGTTAATATATGATTTTGTGCAAGATGAATAATGCTCTCATAATACATAAAACAGAGTATGTTTGTGACAAAGAAAGCAATGAAATTTTCACAATTTCCAAACAGAAGCGATACTGTATCTAACAATATGGTATAATTATAATTTAGAGAATTATAGTGTATTAAGCTAATTTAGGAATTAATTAAATAGAATTTCAGTTAGAAATGGATCTTGTTTGTTAATTTGAATGGGTTTAACGCTCCTTTCAACAATTTTTCAGCTATATCACGGCGTCCATCGTTTTTTATTCCCGACACACATCAATGTATAGTTAAGTGCCTTAACAAGAGTAAGAAGTTTGCAATATCGTAGTATACTTAAGTCAAGTTGTAGTGCGTCGTACTCGCTACAAATAATAGAACTAAAGACAGTGATATTATATATTTTGGAATTTGGAATCGAGTCCATTCTAAGAAACGCGTTTATCTTCAGCAAGATGAAGGGTAGTTTATCAAAGAAATCGATTAATCATATTAATTACCACCTTGAAAGGGAGTATTATTTAATCTATAATCGTATTGGTAAAAACCAGTACTAAACAAGAAACATCAAAAATATTCTGTTTCATCAAGCTAAACTATATAAAAGGAATTTTCTTAATGAGACAATAATCCGGTATTTTTCATCGACAACTCTATTTACGCTGAATTTTATCCGAACAACAAGAGCCAAAGTCAAGGGACTGTTACAAATCCGGATATAGACAAACGCCACACAAAAACTAAAAACACAAAATCAAAAATAGAGTTACCCGAACCCAATAAAAATCCTGGATGCACTCAGGTGCTCCAGGCGAGTAAGCAGCGCCTGCCTCTAATTAGACACCCGTTGAGTACTCATTGTCATGTCTAGGAAAAAGTCAAATTCAGGAATAGGAAACACTATGACTCAGCGAAAATGTCAGATTGTATTTGAGGCACTGATTTACTATAAATTAAGTCGCGACGACCATAGAACTTCTGAAGAGATAAAATTAAGATAGGTACGACAAACCTTTGTTTGAGTAGTTAAACAGTCAACAGCAGTGATCGGTCTAGAAAATCGAAATACCGATCGCAGGATCTAGAATGTATAAGTTGTGAAATGTACACACCATACGCTGGAGCTGCTAGAATGTTGCTGTCGATGAACGGGAAGTTGACAATTCGAAAGTTGAAGTCATTACGTTTGTCGTAGAGTCTAGTTTGTAGTTTTTCTTAGTATATTTCTAGAAGTAGGTCTAAGTAAGAGACTGACCTTCGTGTATTGGTGGTGTCTTTAATTTTAAACTCACTAGGGTAAATTTAATGTAAATAGTCACTAAATTTAGCATTATTGAGGAACTAAATATCATCAATATTAACGGTCTGGGCCAGTGTCTTTTCTTTATTCTGCAGTATGCCTTCTAGGAACTCAGCCTCATAAGAGTACAGAAACAGGTCGGCGAGAAGAGGAGCACAGTAAGTACCAATTGGAATACCAGCAGTCTGTTGCAAAACATGTCCTCCAACCATGACGAATATATTGTCAATCAGAAAATCTAATATGACAGATTCGGTATTCAGTATATTTAGTAGTATATTTACAGTCATTGATGGCGAAGTAAGTTGTGTCATGACTAATTACCAATTTATTATATCGTCTTTTTCTGTTTTTCTTGAAAAAGCGGCGTTTTATAAGATCTTTAAGCATGGTTTTAAGATATGCGGTATACAGTGTCGAAAATTCAAATGTTTTAATGCTGTTACAATGGGAAAGAGATCCAGACCTCAAGATTTGAATTTTTTAATATCCATATTTCATTTATTCCACTCCTGGAGTAGAAAGTGTCACTATTTTTTGAAGTCCCGTTTTTACTGTTGTTAAAATAGTGGTAAGGAGTTGCGATAGTGTTTTGGTAGTACACTTCGACGATCCTGCTATAAAACGCTGTTTATATGGATTTTTGCGAAATTTTGGAATCCAATACAATAAGGGGAGATCACAATCCGTCAAAAGGATACCAATAGCGATATGTGGTTTTCATTAATCTCCTCTTTTGAAAGCGCAGTGAATGGGTAAGTAGTAAGTAATGTGCCAAAGTATTTACTTACGTTCAGAACAATACCTTTTATATCAATGCATTACAGTTTTTTTACAAAAGCTATTTTTAAAGATAATAAGTGTTTTAAGTTGATCAAGCAAGGTGTAAAGTTCCTTTCATCTATTCCTGTGTTTGATGAATTTTTCAAGGTGGAATGTTTTACTTTATCTGACACTAATTGCTGAACATTTGCACGTTTAGTTTCACTACAATTTGCGGACAAAGATAATCGTTTGTCCTTTGAACGAAATACAAGGTAAGTATCACACTTATATTGAAAACATTAACTAGTGCTATGAAATCGCGCCTTGGCAATTTAAAAAAAAATATGGTAGATGCTAAAAGTGTTAAGAAATCTCGGATCAATTTTTAATTATTATGATGGACTTATCATCTCGAATAAATTCTTTGCGTTTTTTACAAAAAGCTTGAGAATATTAATTGGATACATTAAAACAGTATGACTGGTTGTTAAAAAAATTCTAATATAACGTCCCTAAACGCTTTAGAAACAAACCTCTATTTAAATATTTAATAAATTATGGCTTTTTCAGCGTTTTGATTGCATTTTTATTATTAAATATTGTACCTTTTGTAATACGGAAATCCATTAGACATCGAGTGTGTTTTAAGGCACCTTGCGTTGCTAACAAGCTCGTCTGATTTTGAGACTATCAATTGTATTCGGGCAACCAGTGAGACTTTTTCTGTTTCAACCGCAAATGACGGACAAGAAAAGTTTCGAATAGACGACAATAGCCTGCTTCTAGCTTAAAGTTTCGTTCTAATTTAGGTCAAAATTTACTGGATCACAATTAAAGCAAAACAAATTTTCAAAATGTTTATTAACTGTTGAAAATAATTGCTCATTTAAATTTGCACAATTTTGGATCTACACTAGGAGCATAAGATAGACCATATGTTTTGAGTAGTTTTCATTTGTCACGCAGAACCATCAACACAGTCACATACACGGTGGCTGATGTATCCAAGCATTCAAGTTTGTCGTTCTTTGATCTTATTGTGAAATTATACTGTTAATGTTAATAAATATGCTACTTTATTTTTAATTTATATATTTTTTAAGTTTTATATAAAATATTACACGAGAAAAATATTTTGTAGCCAAAACGAACCTAAACCTTTGGAGTAGTAAATTAAAAATATTTCTGTTTTTATATCAGAATCAAAATAATTTAATAAATAAGGATACGTCGGTCATTTTGCAGAAGACTTTCCTCTGGGTGGAATGTTTAACAATGATATGCCTGGGTTTAAATATCAGCCATCAAATTATTACGATCATACGCTTCTTACATCGCTAACAAAACCGGTAGTGTTCTGTCTATGTTAGATAAAAGCAAATTTATTGCTCTTTTTTAGACCAGGGTAGACTAGAAGAAAGGCTATCAATGGTGTTCATTATATATCGAAATAGTTTCAGGCAAACAATTACTTCAAAAACTTTAACATTAATATGAAACGATTCACGACACATCACATATTCATATGCAAGGATTTTTCGAAACCACAGTGAAGTGTAATGAAAGTTCCGAAGTCCTAGAAATCCCCGAACATGTTAGAGTAATCAATAAGTACAGAGATCAGTCCAAATGCATTTAGAATAAGGCAATAAATACGTGGTTTTACAGTCAAACACTTTGGGTTGATATCTTGTCTTGTACCGACGATCTGTTTCTTCACAACCATTTTTGCGTCTTCCAGTTTTTGTTAACGATGATACTTTTATTCTTAGTTTATGTGATAGAACGTTATAACATTCGACTTACACTCTTTTCACTATATATTATTCTGAAGCTCCTAAAATATGCAAAATATACGTGATCTGCACGTATCGTTGGTTTGAAAACTTCCTTTGATAGATTTCGTTTTTATTTATCAAACAAAAAACACTAAGAGTTTTTCCCCGTTCGTAAGAAGAAGTAAATATATTTCTTGAAGTTGAATCTTTATTTATTCTTAGCTACGCAGATTTTTATGTATGAATTTGTTATTTGCCTTATATGTCAAAACATCGCAACACGTAGAAATTCATTTGATTTATATTGAATTAATCCATGAGTGTAGTATGTGAGTTGGTTTGTTGATGGATGGGTATAATATACAACTAGTTAGTATTTGGTTTATCCAAAAAGCATCGTAGCACTCTCACTTTGCACTGAATTAAAAAATTCCGAAAATTATCTGCAACCATATTTTTAAGCGAGACGGAATATATTTCGACAAGAAAGTGGTATCTATAATAAAACGTTGTTCTTATAACCTTGTTGAATTTAGTCTAAGAACTGAGTTCAACTATTGAACGCATAAATGTTGGAAATTTGCAACAGAGTGCAAAATAGATTGTTTTTAGCGCCAGGGTAAGGCAGAATATTCTCAAGATAACTTCTTTAAATAAGACTAGTTCAATATATGTTGTGAGACACATAGTATTTTTCATTGACCAAGATGAACATGAAATTTTCTTAAACAATATAGATGATTTTTTCTTCCTACTTAAGCCCAGTAATTAACAAAAAATCGCTACAATGCACTGAAGTAAACATGTACGACAGTCTATTTAAAATGATATAGTAATTGTCATTTGTATTGAAACATTTTCAAAATGAAGACGTTTTGGGTCTTTATCATGTATTTTAAACAAAAACGGCACTGCATACAGATGCCAACCAAAAAGTCGTTAATTTCGGCAAGCAATTCATTTAAGAGGTTTGCCTAGTTGAATTTTTGAAAGATCGCATATTTCCATGTACATTGTTGTGCGTAGTTCTATTTTCTGTTTTAAAATGTTGATTTCCTTGTTTACCTTGCTATTTTGCTGCTTGTCAATTAAAGTAGAAAAAATTAAATTAAATTAAAATTCATATGTTAAGATGTCAACTGACAAGTCGCCCAAAATCGTCTTGGACAGTATACCGTTACACTCAGGACACTAAAATCCCCATATACATCTAGTTTCGTTGAAATCTGACAAAGTTAAAACCTTTCACAATTATGAGTATAAATATTAAAATGGCAGGCGTTATGAAACTTCTTATTATTGATTGCAAACCTCAATATATTGAGCTTTTCATTGATATTTTATTTAATTCTGTTAATGCATCAAAGAAAATTTCACGTTCACGAGTCTGTTAAAAAAATAAAGAATAAAAAACAATGCAGTAGGAAGCCAAAACACAAAACATGCAAAATCGTTTTTGATAGTATAGCGTTCCCCTCAAGAAACTCAATATACCTACAAAGCACATGTCGTTGAAAACAGACATCTTGGTAACTTTTACGCGTTTTATCGCTATTTAATAACGTGATGTAGACAAGAAATTCCTATGGTAGTCATATAAATAATGATCAATATTAGCGCGTCCTATACGCAGTCTTTGATCTTATCACTGCAATAATTTAATTTACCGTGAACTACACATCTGCTGTGCTTAGTTAAAGGATAAAAAAGACAAAATCTATTCGATAAAATACACATTTTTGATTGTTCTCCAAGTTTTCCAACATTGCCTGATCAGTTGACTTATCATTTACATTCGTCTTTAATGACAGATTTATACTAATCTGAATTCATGTCGTTTTGAGATCACGTGACGTAAAAACATTAAATACCATTCCAGACCTCCATTGTAATCTGTATGTTTATGTTATATAGTGTATTGTACACAGCTGTCATTCATCATTCACAACTTGTATTTCTATGCACAAACAAGATTAATTCTACTAGCATTTTTATTGTCCTCCGTGATAAATAAAATATGTATTAGGTTGGAAAGATGACACCGATAGGATGCTAAATGATTCGTAATACTGTTATGGCTACATGTATATATATATTTAGTGGTTAGTTAACAAAATTGTGAGAGACAATTAATTGTTTCGGACGGGACGTTTGGAGTTACCTTTTGTGTTAGAAAGATACAATATCAACAAAAAACTCCACAAATAGTTTGGCTTTTTTTGCGTTGATAAATGTTTAGTCTCCTGGCGAACATCTGAGTAGTGCGGAAGCTATTTGATATTACCTTCATTTATTTGCATCTTTGTATTTTACAAATAGTTCCTGGAAGGGTCAGAGCTTCCTTACAACGCATCACCCATCTCTGTGACTTAGAAACAATTAAAATTACAGAAAAAAATGATAAATTGAATAGAACGCTATGGTAGAAGTAGGTCACTGGGAAATATAGTATCACTACAACGGAGTTGAGGCCAGTATTTAACATATACATCCACGGATAACTATATTCTGATTATGACACGCACAGAGGAACAGGGCTGAAAAAGACAGTAATCTCCATAACGACACAGACTTCATGAATTTTAGACTAAAGAAGATACGATTTATTTCGGAAAAGAACCTAAGCAGCCAACGTACAATTTTCGCACATAACGAAAGCTGAGATTTAATCTAGAAATAGTAATCTTTATATGATAAAATATCAACAGGCAACAACACACTTTATTTAGATATCTAGAAGTTCAAGCATTTAAATGGCGGTACGGATATAAACTTCATATTAACTTTTCAAGATTTTTTCTCACTTCACGTCAAATTACATGTGTATAATGCCTTAAAAATAACAATATAAGTGTTTGCAATCATGCGCTTATGTTTTTGACTAACTACATATAGCGTACTAGTAAATACCTAAAATTGTGCATCAAAACAAACAGAAATAGTTTGCTTTTCCAGAAATAAAAAACATAAAAATCATCAAAAAGACTCTCTTGTCCACAAAGTTGAACAATGTATTTCAAGAATAATTCAATATTCCGCTATTATAAAACGCTAAGAAATTTTACGTTGATTTTGATCTGCATCTGTGTTCTTATTAGAAACATGTTTAGTAAAAACACATTACGTTTTGTCACAAGCGAACTAAGTCTAGTGACTACTCCCAACATGTCACGTGACAGTTATGTAAATCTCTTATTTACAACAGAGTATTTAACTGATTCAGATGTTTGCAAAATACCAAATGTAGATCCTTTTGATGATTCAATTAAACACTTATTAATTAACAGTCCGAGTGTTGTCAATTGTAATGATAATACTAAGGTATTCACTTATATTCAAAACAATATTCTTTATATCAATGTAACGAACAATGTGACACAAGTTTCCTATTGTCGATATCAAGCTATTTATAAAGATAACAAGTCTTTCAAGTACAGTTCCGTAAGTGCAAAGTTCAATTCATCTGTTCCCGTGTTTGATGAATTTTTGACAGTGAAATGTTTCAATTCATCTCATTCACTGATTGCCAAACATTTTCATATTCAATTCGACAACAAACTGAAGAAAAAGGTAACAGGAGGTACTTTAAACGAAAGACAAATATTAAATAATACGCCAATATTAAAAACATTAAGTAGTGCTATGACATTTCATCCTGAAGACACTGAAAAGGACAATAAGGATGGTATCGATGCTGAAAAGGTTCGCATAAATGTTTTGCCTATTATGATGGACTCAACATCTCGTATAAATTCTTTGCGTTATTTGCCAAACACAAGAAAATATTTACTAGAGAAATTAGAAGCAGTAGAACTGCTTGGTTACAACAAGGTGGGAGACAACACGATGTTTAATATGGTTCCATTTCTAGCTGGCGAGTCAGTGGATGAACTACCATGCTTAAAAGACAAACAAGGGGTTGACAACTGTACTTTTATTTGGAAAAAAATTTGCTGAATTGGGATATGTCACTCACCTCGCGGAAGACTTACCTTCAGGTGGAATGTTTAACTATGACATGCCAGGGTTTAAGTATCAACCAACTGATTATTATGATCATTCTTTTCATGGTGCAAATGAGGATGGCTCTAAGTCGGGGATTAATATATATTTTCATGGAAAATCTTCATCTCAAGTACTTCATGATCGGATGTTTGATTTAGTGTCCAAAGTTGGGCAGACACCATATTTTTCATTGTCTGCGCATACAAGGATGACTCACGATCTTTTAGAAGGAGCACATAACATCGACATCATCACAGCTAAGGTCCTGTCTATGTTATATGAAAATAACTTTTTCAATAATACATTTCTTGCTGTTTTTGGAGACCATGGCATGCGGTTCGGACCTGTAAGGTCGTCATTCGTTGGGCACCTTGAAGAAAGGCTACCGATGATATTTATCTATCTACCAAAGTGGTTTAAGGCTAAATATCACAATTACTTTACAAATTTAAATATCAATTCAAAGAGATTAACAACACATTTCGACATGCATTCAACCCTGATGCATGTACTTAAATTGGAAGAAACGCCGGTATTTCTCTTTTTCACGAAATTCCACGTAATAGGTCCTGTACGGATGCCGGTATCCTGCCACATTGGTGCACGTGCAACTACCAACTGAGCTCATCCGATAATGTCAGGACTTCAAACATAATATCTAAATCAGTTGTGGCCCATTTGAATAACGTACTACAAAAATTCAAACACAAATGTGAAAAATTGAAATTGATGAATATTCAATCATGCGTGAAAATGTTCCGCAATACTAAATCCCTTAAACACAATATTATTATAAAAACAAATCCAGAAGAAGGTTTGTTCGAAGCCACAGTGACGTATAATAAAAGTTCTGAAGTCTATGACGTCATTAGAGATGTTAGCAGAATCAATAAATACAGCGGTCAATCGGATTGCATACGGAATAAGATAATTAGAAAGATATGCTATTTTAGAAGATAAAAGAAGCTGTCTTCATAGTTTTGCTTTATATGGTGTGTTTAGATTTGCAAGGAAATAACTGTTCAATATCGGGGAAACATATTTCTTTAATGTTTTTTGTTGGACCAAAGAATTTTGTGTCTTTATGTCGGAAACCGCAACCGTTTCCTAGATATGAATGAAATTAATTGTCTTTTTGCGGGGGGGGGGGGGCGTTATTTTTTGAAGGAAAATTATTTTTGTTTTTGTTTTAGGCCAACGAATCGCATTTGTCTTAAATGCTTTGCTATTGTAGAAAATAAAAGAAGCTATCTTGATAGTTTTGCTTTATATGGTGTGATTAGATTTGCAGGAAATAACTGTTCAATATCGGAGAAACATATTTTGTTAATGTTTTTTGTTGGACCAAAGAATTTTGTGTCTTTATGTCGGAAACCGCACCAATGTCGTAGAGATGCCAAAAACTTATTTTCTTTTTACAGGGGACGTTATTAATTTAAATGAAACTTATTTTTGCTTTCTTCTTTAGTGAAAAAATCGCGTTTGTCTTTACTATTGTAGAAAATAAAAGAAGCTATCTTCATAGTTTTGCTTTATGTGGTGTGTTTAGATTTGCAAGGAAATAACTGTTCAATATCGGGGAAACATACTTCTTTAATGTTTTCTTTTGTTGGACCAAAGAATTTTGTGTCTTTATGTCGGCACCACACCCGTTTCCTAGTAATGCAAAAATAATTGTCTTTTTGCGGGGGACGTTATTTGTTTAAAGGAAACTTATTTTTGTTTTCTGTTTTAAGCCAAAGAAAATGTCATTTTCTGGCATCTACGTCTGTTGTGAAGGTCAGGTAACCATAAAATGTAATTATCTGGCAGTAACGTCTATTTTGAAGGTCGGGAAACACTAAAATGTCATGTTCTGGCAGCTACGTCTATTGTGAAGGTCTTGTAACACTAAAATATCATGTTCTGACAGTTACGATTATTATGAATTACGTACAGCCGGGAGGTAAGGTAAAACGCAAGGGATAAGTTTATGATTAAACCTGTAGTCTATAGTTAAGCTAAGTCTATAAGGTGAACGTTTACCTTCATGTTGTCTGGGGTTCGGATAAGTCACAAAGGCTACGTACGTTCCTGTATCAACCTATAATATGTATGTATGTATTGAAGGCCAGTTCCAGCAGCTGGTATAGTCTGCATGTCATGAAGGTCGATATCCTGCAAAAACATGTAGTCTGAGCGTCAGGTAAGTTTCGAACGCCTACTGCCAGCAGATAGTAGTCTATTGTGAAGATTTGGTAAGTTGCGAAAGCGTACTGCCAGCAGCTATTAGTCTATTGTGAAGATCTGGTAAGTTGCGAAAGCGTACTGTCAGCAGCTAGTATTCTAGTGTGAAGATCTGCTAAGTTGCGAAAGCGTATTGCCAGCAGCTAGTATTCTATTGTGAAGATCTGGTAAATTGCGAAGTCTTCTGAAGATCTGGTCATTTCTGAAAGCTTATTGCCTACAGATAGTAGACTATTGTAAAGGTCTTGTAATTCCTGATAGCTTATTGCCTGCAACTAGTAGTTTATTGTGAAAGTCTGATAAGTTGTGAAAGCCTGCCAACATATAGTAGTATATTGTGAAGATCTGGTAAGTTGCGAAAGCGTACTGCTAGCAGCTAGAAGTCTATTGTGAAGGTCTGGTAAGTTGTAAAAACTTATTGCCTGCAGCTGGTTGTCTATTGTAATGGTCAGGCTAGTTGTGGAAGCTTATTGCATGCAGCTAGTAGTATAGTGTGAAGGTCTGGAAAGTTTCTAGAGCCATGATGTCAAAGAATCGCGTTTGTCGTAACTGCTTTAAAACCCACACGTTCCCTTGGTTTGCAAGGAATAACCTTTTTAATATCGAGGTTAGTAAGTTAGGGGAAAATTTTCTATGTTTATATTTTTGTTAGGCTATAGAATCGTGTTTGTCCGTGTTATAAATAATACTGTAACTTGTACTAGTGTTTTAAAACCAATCCGTTCCCTACATTTGCTAGAAAATAATTGTTTACTTTTGGGGCATCGTTTGTTTCAATGATGTTTAACGCCACTTTCAGCAATTTTGCAGCTATGTCATGGCGTCCAGTTTTTATTCGGGAGGAAGCCTGAGTACCCAGAGAAAACCTGGACCTTCGGTAGGAAAAATGGCACACAATGAAGGTTGTAGTTGAGACTAGTACACGCAAACTCACTGTTGAAAAACCACGAGATCAATACAAGACGAACTACCTTAACCACTAGGCCAGCGAGGCCCCTGTGGGTGTCAATATTTGTTCGGACATTTTTGTAAATACAGGCTATATAAGTTTTTTATAGGATGCTCTATTGATAAATGCTGGTATATGACCTTAGTGGGTAATGTGCTAGATAACGCAACGCTCAGAGAATCATAGCCTAGTTTAATCCCCCATTTACTTTTTTAAATGCCTTTACCATGTCATGTCCATTGCTGTAGTTACGGTTTTTGGTTGTTGGTTCTACCGGTTTCTCGGACATTGATTAATTTTGTCAATTGCCTTTTTAACAGTTTCCTCTGTGTTCTGTTTAGAATTTAAACTTTTCTCTCCTTACTTTTCCAGCTGCAGAGAGGAAGAACTTAACTGTTGTTTTTTATAAGTTTTATCAAATTGAATACTATTTTAGGTTTGTCCCATATTCCAAATTTTTATTTGTCGTAAAGGTAACTATTATTTAAAGTGATATTATTCGCATAATCGTTTGGTAGATTTCTAGTCGTTCAATATCATCTTTCATCTTCTTTTGGTACAGACGTTAGGAATGAGAAAGAATGGTCATCTCTACTGACAGCCACACTGAGGGTGGATTTTGTTTGTTTGTTTGTTTTTTGCTTGTTTATCCGAAATAATGCGGTCAGCAAGTAATTAATATAGTCAATTATTTATTGAATGAATTTATATATCTATTGAACTGTTAACTATAACAATTTATCTTGGTTGGACATTTTATTTGCTGTATGTTATCTCATGAAATAAATGCCCACAGTTAAATGTTAAAACCGTTTTCGTCTAATATCATAATACAAAATACATTCCCTTGGTTATCCGTAAATGAGAAAAACCCAAAGTAACAAACAAATAAAATTCTTCTGCTATTTATAAGAATAACCCGGTAGATACTGCAACTATATATACAATATTCCTACATTGTCAGAACATATATAATTTATTTGTACGAGCCTAAGAAACAGGGAGAAATGCCATAATAATTTAATATAACTATAATTTCTCACAATGTACGAATGTTGATTTTATACTGAAACTCTAAAATACCATCCCGTGATGGTTAGCGCTGCTGGTGGAGTTTTAATTCCCCGATGTTAGCCTGCTCCGGCATCAGCACTTTTGTGTTGAAGAACACATCAAAGCTATAAAACTGACCGTTTAAATTTGTAAATTGTCAAAACTCTAAGGTTCTTCCTACCCCAAATCTTAGTCATAATGTGGTTTCCAGTTCGGCACATTTTGGTTTATTGTTCTATGCTCTTCATATTCATATAGGGTTTAGCATTTTCAATTTTTTTGGTAGAGCGTCTCGGATGAGTCTTGAATAGAGGAAACGCGCGTCAGGCGTAGCAAAATTTATTGCCTGGAACTTTGTTGATTTGATGCATTTTTAAAAAGTAAAAATATTCGCTTCAAGCCGATTTCTGCGTTTAAATTTTCGGCGCGTATTCGAGTGATTCTGACGTCACAAACATCGTAAACCAGAAATGATTTCTTAAATATCATAAAAAAATTAAGTCAAGGGTACCATCATTATACACTTTTGTTTTCATAGACGTACATGTAGCCAGGGTGTAGAAGTATAAGAAATCATGCTCTTCACATTATAATAAAAACAACTATTATTCTATATTTGCGTTTTGGGAAGCTTTCATTCACTCTCCAGCACAGAGAACATAACAAATTCCCAGATATAACCTCTGCTCCACGTCATTCCCCCTTTACTGCGAGGCTACATGTGTTGTCTGCTTGTTACGTTTGTAAACAAAGAATGATGTTTGTAAAACAATAAACGAGATCTTTTTATACCTCCGCTCGACAGAGTCGGGGGTATATAGTGGTCCTCATGTCCATCCGTCCGTCCTTCCGTCCGTCCACATTTGGTTTCCGGATGATAATTCAAAAAGTTTACATCCGATTTGAATGAAACTTTGGGATATTGTTATATATCACGTTGGTAAGAAGCCTTTCGATTTTTGGTGAAATCCGTCAAATTTCAACGTCGCAGTTCATGAAAAACGTTAGGAATTTTAACACAAACGTTGTTTTCGGACAAAAACTCAAAAAGTTTGCATCCGATTTTAATGAAACTTTGGGATTTTGTTATATATCATGTTGGTAAAAGCCTTTTAATTTGGTGGGAAATCGGTCAAATTTCAAGGTCGCAGTCCACGAAAAGCGTCAGAAATTTTTACAAAAAAGTTGTTGCCAGACAATAACTCAAAAAGTTTACATCTGATTTGAATGAAACTTTTGGATATTATTATATATTATGTTGGTAAGAAGCCTATAGCTTTTGGGGGAAATCTGTCAAATTTCAAGGTCATAGTCCACGAAAAACGTTAGAAATTTTTACAAAAGCGGGGGTATCAGTGATCGCTAGATCAACTTTGTCTAGTTTATTTTATATACTCTATTTATACACTTTTGATACAGTTTTACATTGATTAGCTTACATTATACATGTATCGCGACTATTAAGTATTACATTTCATACATTTTAATCTGTGTTGATAATTAAGGTCTTTCCCCCTTTCCAAGGGAAAGACCTTCTTGTCTTTCTTATGATTATTATTATTATTATTATTTTTCTTCTTCCGCGGAGGTTTGCCAAAAAGTGTCTGGACGTATCATTTCGATACTTGGTAACATCAATCGGTCATATCCGGAGATGACATGGCTCATGCTTTTAGACCGATCTATTTTTAGTAACAGAGTTATCTGCCCCAACACGAAAACCCTTGTTAGCAGATAAACTCAGAAACCGTAACCGATTCTTAAAATCTGAAGTGTAAAAAATGTCGCTGGTCCAATGGCGATGATTTGTCATGCAAATTTTTTTTTCCAATCGACTTCCTGTTTACGCGTTTTTGACCTGAAAAATGTTGCAACGCGTCAAAATTTTTTTCTCAAAAACCGTAAGTCCTAGAGACTTGGGACCACCACCATTGATCCTAAGTGACATATGTTACATTTAAAAATGTCAAGGTCAAAGGTCAAAAGTCAAGGTCAAAGGTCACCATAGGTCTTGTTAGCACTATATCTCGCAAACCATAAAAGATAGAAGCAGACAATAAATGGGAAAAATACTCCACTTATTGAGACCTTCATTTGGTACATTTGACCGAAAGCTGTGCGATGGACCATTATTGAGTTACTGCCCTTGACGCGTTTCGGTTAATCGTTTTTTTGGTTAAAACTTGAAAACGGTTAGTGATAATATAGTAAACATATAGGTTAAACATGATCAGTAGGAAAAGAGCTTCAATTTGAGCCAAAGATCAAAGGTCATAGGTCAAGGTCATACCCTAGCAACAAGGTGACCGTTATAAAAAGTCCTTAGCAACTATATATTTTTAGAATCAGAATGATGTTCTTTACTGAAATATGTCATTTCATGACCGGAAGTGGCCTTTTGTCCCTAGCAACTGAATGAAAGTCCTTAACAACCATATATTTTTTGGCTCGGGACCACTTTCTTTACTCAAATAATTCATTTTTATGACTGGAAGTGACATTTTGTGCTATAGCAAGACACAAAATCCCATAGCATCACCTAACTTTTCTTACTTAAGAGGAACAGTGGGAAAGACCTTCTCATTTGTTCTCAGAACAAATGGCATTTTAATTTACCATAAATTTGTGTACACAGCTGTTAAAATTGCAAATTCACAATATAAATCTTTCATCTGGTTATCTATTTTACAAGTTTTTTGCTAAACAAATAAAGAAAACTCAATTTAAAGTCCAACAAATACAACTGATGGCACAACAAACTAACAAAAATTAAAATCTTATCATGTTTCCTACGTGGCGCAGAATTGTTTTTGCATTTGTTAACAGTTTGTGAACTTTTTTGTTCGTTCTGGTATATGGCACCGTATATACCGGTCTTAATTTCTTAATTTCTTGCTTTATAATCTGTCTTCGTATCAGCAATTTTTCTATTGTAAACTATTAACCATAGGCATTCAGTTTTAATTCATAGATTGTGGCACCCTTTGTTTAAAAAAGCGGAAAGATTGGAAATATTTTCCTCATTAATTATACAGTTATTCAGTATTCGTAATTTAAGGGGTATTAACTCGGAGAATAGCGTTGTATATCAACCTGTCCCAAATGCGTTATATGTTTTGACACTACGAATTCTGTATACGTTGTCACATACAAACAGACACACAAAAAGAAATAATTGCATATCAGCTTTTGAATCCTAATCAGGTCTGACGTCGCTAGTTTGGGTACAGGTAAGATTTCCCCGAACTCTGCCATAAAAACTGCCTTGCAGGTCCCCGAGGATAATTCATGTCTTTTTATTGTTCGTGGATTAGCTTGTGTGACGCTACTTGCATGCTGGCGAACTATATTGTAATTTTCGAAAAAGAGTAGGTGCATAGCTTATCTAATATTCTATACCTTTCAAGTGACAGCCTCATTTTTGTTCAATATATGTTTTATTGTTTGTTAAATTGTTCTCAGCCTAAATATACAGTACCTAAAATACTGCTCGCTGGACGTTCAGTAATCAATCAATTTGCCATTTATATTGTTCCAAGATAAAATGCTAATCACTAAGCTGATAAAGAGTGTCAAACAGGTCATAGATGGAAAAAGGTTACAACATTACCTCTACTTTTGTACATAATCAGTCCTTTACATTTATATCTTGTCTCGTCTTCCTGTTTTGAATGTTGTACGAAATGAGTATGCGCACTCGTTAGTCACTGTTTCCGGTATAATTGGTATAAACATGTCATTGTAAATTGCTTCTGTTTATTATTTTTTAACCTTTCAACGTGAGTAGTGATTCACAGATTTATCTGTAAGTATAGTGGTTTTTTATAAGCTTGGTTTTTTTAATACAAGCGACACTAACAAACAATTGCTATTATTTTTTATGCAAGTCGACTGTCATATAAATAAATCTTGTGAAATAGCTATTGTTTTACCCGAATGCCACATAACCGCATATTGCAAATTGTTTAATTTTGTCCTGTATAGAATTAAGTCAAAGTTCATTGTCCAAACACGTAGATTAAAAATAACCGTTTTCGAAGGAGAAACGTAGCACCTATAGCAAAAGTTTTGCAAAAAGTTTTTGTAAAAGTCAAGGATGATTTGTGACATGTAAACAAGAGATGCATAGTGTTGAATATTATGGATAGGTTATCGTGGATAATTTTTTTTCTACTGGATTTTGGTAATGAAAAGGAACAATATGGAATAAGAAAAAATGCAAGCACAAAACGCACTCCACATGGGTATGACTCAAGATTATATTGCCAAAGCATCAAGGATCTCTACGAAGAAAGACGGTGTTACAGAAACTACATCGACGAATATACGAAATGTTTTAACAGTTGCAGATAAAATAAAACTTTATGGTTAAAATTGTTGAAAACAGAGAAAATCAAACTGCTTAAGTAATCATATAAATGTTTACATTTTCTTTAACTGCTAATGTAATTATATGAATTTTGACTTTCATGGTGTTGAAATTACTATCTATAATTTGTTGGTTATTATTTATAGACAATCTCGTGACTTAATGATAAAGAGTAGCGAAGCAAACCATGCACCCTGACAGCCATGTGTAACTATACGTATTTATTTGTGCACTTATGTCGATATATTAACGGAAATTTTTCTCCCAAATATCAATTTGTTGCTCTTCTCGTGTAATCATATTTGACCACAGTTTTTTGTGATTGCTTAATATTTTACCAAACACATTATATCTGTTACTGTTTTAGACGAGATAGGGTAAGAGATACCTGGTTACGATTGACATAAACTGTACAAACTTCAAATTATATAATATTAAACATCTAAACAACTAAACAACTATACGACTTAATGACTGTTCGTAAGGTCAACAGCTCGCGGGAAAATCCTCTGGAATCTACCTGTAACCCCCATGTGTTCCAATTAAAGTCACTTGCGTTGTAAACAAACAAACATGGAAGTTTTGTCACTGGTGTAGACTTTTTTGTTAACAATAATTGTTCGGTCGGTTTTCTTTGCTATTTTCTTTCAGTTCTGTCAAACAGCTGGAAATTCGATGTAATCTCTCAGTTGACAATCTTGATGGAGTTTGACGAATTGCTTGCTTGCCATCTGTTCGCACAATGAAAGCATAGTGTATAATATAATGTTGTCAAATTTAAATATGCTGAACAGTGAAACACAAAAACTGGGTTTATTTGATTCGATGTTGGCTATTCACTACTACAAGAGTTATCTCCCATTTGCAGAGTTATCATATCTTTTCAGCTGGTATTTTATACTTACTTACTTAGGTTTACTTCGGTTGTTTTACTGGTTCAGGAATTCATATTCGATTGCACTTCCGGTGATGTTAGCTCTGTGGTCATCGAATAAGAGTTCTTGGTTCTTCCAGAATTTATCTATTAATCTGTTCTTAAAAGTGTTAACTATTGGTGCGGTAACTATTGTCTCTGGGAGATTGTTCCAGGTTTTTGCTACTCTGATGGTGAACGAGTTTTTACGCAGTTCAGTCCTTGCTCTTTGTGGATAGATCTTTAAGCTGTTTCCCCGTATCCCTGTTCTTGCTGACATGTCTTTCCAAAGTTTAACAAATGTTGTTGCTTCTCGGTCGTATTTCCCATTTAATATCTTATGTAGTTCTATCATATCTCCGCGTGTTCTTCTAAAACTGAGAGTTGGTAGATTCAGTTTCTTCAATCTGTCATCATAAGTCATGTCCTTTAGACCAGGAAGTTGTTTTGTGGCCCTCCTTTGAACATTTTCTATCATATCCAAATGCTTCGCTTTGTACGGGTGCCAAACTGAACTAGCGAATTCTAAGTGAGTTCGTACAAGTGTCTTATATAAAGGGACGAAGGTTGGCGCATCTAGAAATTGGAATGTCTTTCTCAGTAGTGCAAACATAGAGCTGGCTTTGTTTACTTTATCAATGGTATTCTTATCAAAGTTCAGTTCAGAATCAATAACCACGCCAATGTCTTTTTCCTCCTTTACTTGTTTTAGTTCTTTAGTTTCAAGGTGTATTAGATATCAGGTTCAGGTCCTGGTTTACCAATATGCATGTGCTTGCATTTGTCCGAATGAATTTTTACATTGCCATGTCTCGCTCCAGTCGATTAACTTGTTAAGATCTGTTTGAAGTTGTACCGTGTCATTCTTGTCGCTGATGGTGTTGAAAATCTTAGTGTCGTCTGCAAACAGGTACACATCAGAGTTTACTAAATTTGGTAGGTCGTTGATGAATATAACAAACAATTGCGGTCCAAGAACGGATCCCTGGGGAATTCCAGATGTAACGTTTTACCAAGATGAGTTTTCGTTATTGACTGAGACTTGTTAGATTCTTTCGGACAGGAAGTTTCTAGTCCAGCTGATTATTGAATCTTTTATACCATAAGCTGTCAGTTTGTTTATTAACCTTTTGTGTGGTACGGTATCAAAAGCTTTCATCTAGTCCATATATACGACATCTACTGATTTTCCTTTGTCTAATGCTTCTGACCATATATCTAGTACAATTAGAAGTTGTAGGGACGTCGACCTGCCAGATATAAAACCATATTGTCTATCAGTGAAGAAGTTATTAACCTTCATGTGTTTGATGATGTGTTCTCGCACTAGTGTTTCCATAACTTTGCAAACTATGGATGTGAGGCTCACCGGTCTGTAATTTCCAGCTATGTGTTTTTTCCCCTTTTTGAAAATCGCACTGATTTGAGCTTCTTTCCATCTGTTTAGAACAGTTTTATTTGTTAATGATTGCATGAATATCAAATGTAGTGGAATTGATATTGTATCTGCAAGATCTTTAAGCACTCTTGGGTGTATTCTGTCTGGACCAGGTGATTTGTCTATTTTCAACCTTTAGTACCTTGGCTATATTGTCTTTCGTTATTTATATTGTCTTTCGTTATTTTTAAATTTTCTATTTGAGTTTTAATGTCTCTTATGTAATAGATCGGGTACCCTACCTTCAGGTTCTTGTGTGAAAACACTGTTGAAAAAGTTGGCAAGGATCTCAGCTTTCTCTTTGTCATCATCGGTTTTTGGGCGATTTTTCGTCGTTTTGATCAGAGTAGTTATCCTATTCCTGTTCTGGTTTTGGATTGGGATTTAATATACTTCCTTATCTCTTTTGGGTTTTTCTTAGCTTTCTGAGCTAGTTCAATTTCTTCCTCAGTTTTCTAGTTAATGTTTTAACTTGGTTTCTGACCTTGTTGTACTGCATTCTAACCTTTGGGTCTTTAGTTGTGACAGATTTCCTGTATAGTGAGTTCTTCTCCTTTATTTGTTCATACGTCTTTTTGTCTATCTGAAATTCACTTTTTCTCTTGGTTGAAACTTTCAGTTTACGACTCGGTATGTACCTCTTCTCCATTTGTTTTAGTTTTTCAATAAATGTTTCCCAGTTACAGTTTATATGATCGTGTGGATTTAGTATTGCATTCCAGTTTGTATTCTCCATTTCCTTATTAAAGTCAACATAATTTCCTTTGTTATAACACATTCGTTCTCTATTGTTCATTTTCAGTCTAGTATAGCAGTTGAGTTAAACTGTATGACACAGTGATCACTCTTCCCTAGTGGACTCAAGTATTCAATGTCACTGATCATGTTTTCTTCATTGGTAAAAATAAGGTCCAGTTCATGTGGCGTATCCGATCCCCTCCATCTTGTTGGCTTAGTAACGTGTTGGTATAGAAAATTATCTTGAATACATTGCATAAATTTATATTCGTCTGATTCTATATTGTCACTTTTGGTATTCCATACCTCCCAGTCTATATCAGGGTAATTTATATCTCCCATCAGTAGGACGTGTGAGAAATGTTTGTTTGTTGAAACATTTATAAATTTTCAGTAAATCTGCATTATTGTCACGATTGGCATTGTCTGGTCGTACTGATGGCGATCTGTATAGCAAACCGACTAGTAGTCTGTCGTTATTGTTTAGTGTTATCTTGGCAAATATATTCTCGTCGAATACGGTCTCCATACACACCTCTTTGGCTTGTAGAGTTTTGTGAATATAAAGCAACATGCCTCTACCAATGTATCAATGTTTAATGAGAATAGATCATAGTCTCCAATAATATCCAAGCTAAATTCTGCTGGGTTCATGTCATACATACTATTTTTAGCCTTTACTTCTGTTATGCCAATAATCATCGGTTTATAGTTTGTAATTCTAGCCTGAAATTCACTAAATTTGTTGCGAAATTGGTCCGCATTTGTAAAAAACAAGGCGAACTGTTAAAAACATGAAACGAATTTACATTCTTATCTACATTTGTACATTTCTTCTTTTTAGTATACATTACTTGGTGTTGTTGGTCACATTTACTACTCGCCGAGCTCCTGGTGGACGTCGAACCTTGTAGATTGTTTTTCCCTGACTCTCTTTTGTTAAGTTTTTTGACTCTTCAAATAGTTTTTTCTCCTCTTCCCTTTCTGTCTTAGTCATATCATGGCTCAATGTTATTGTTTTATACTCTTGTTCTTCTTCCCTCAACTTATGTGCATTTCTCAGAATATTTATTTTGAAGCCTGGTGTGTCACTTCGTATTAACATTGGTCTTTTAGTTTTTTCTTTACCGCACTATATTTTTTCAATATGATAATCCTCAGTGTTTATGCCGCAGGTAGTAGCTATACCTTGGACCACTTTAGCATCGTGTTTTTTCCTCTCCTCTCTGTCCTCTGATTTACATTCCTCTACACCGTAGATAATCAGGTTATTTTTCCTCGAGTTTCTTTCAAGGCTGTCTATTTTAAAAAGGGAAAATCCATTTTATTCCCTTTTCCCTTGTAAACCTCAACTGTAAGCATTTATTTTATAATACTGCAAAAACTGTAGCCATTTTTAACTTTTATTCAACAAACAAATATATATACAACAAAATTTCACATCATAAACACTAAATACAAGCTCACTTTATAAAATGTGTACATTTGCACAATTTCGGGAAAGTTCCCGAAACAAATAAAAATCTAACAGTTTGCTTACTCTTGAGAATCATACAATTTAAAATGTTTCGGGAAAAATCCCGAACAATCTTTTCAAATATATCGCTACATTTCTACAAAATTTTAAGAATAAAATATTTCGGGAAAAATCCCGAAACAAGTCCAAATCCTACAGTTTGCTTACTCTTGACAATAATACTATTTAAAATGTTTCGGGAAAAATCCCGAACAATCTTTTCAAATATATCGCTACATTTCTACAAAATTTTAAGAATAAAACATTTCGGGAAAAATCCCGAAACATGTAAAAATCAAACAGTTTGCTTACTCTTCACAATCATACCATTTAAAATGTTTCGGGAAAATTCCCGAAAACATCCTAACAAATATATCACTACATGTACATTTCTACAAAATATTAAGGAGAACAAAATGTTTTCAGAAAGTTCCCGAAACAAGTCAAAATCTAACACTTTTCTAACTCTTGACAATCATACCATTTAAAAGGTTTCAGGAAATATCCCGAAAAATCTTATCAAATATATCACTATTTTTCTACAACATTTTTAAGGAAAAAATCGTTTTTAAGAAAGTTCCCGAAGCAAGTCAAAATCCAAGGCTTTGCTGACTCTTGACAATCAAAACATTTAAAACACTTTCGGAAAGTACATGAAATTAATCTTTTCAAATGTATCAATACATTTCTACAAATTTTGAGTAAAGATAATAGTTTCAGGCAAGTCAAAATCAAACATTTAACCTACCCTTGACACACGTACCATTTAACAGTTCTGGAAATTTTCCAAATAAATCTGATCTAATATATCATATTTCTTGAAAATTAGAAAAAAAGTGGTTTCAGAATGGTTCTGACTCGTATGTTTCTTGCATAACCTTAAAAACTTAGCATATAGAATTTCAGAAAAATTAGAAAAAAAAAGGCTACTTTATTTCATTATGTTTCTTACAGACTTACAATAGGTAGGGAAATGCAAAATAATAACTTTCATACATTTTCTTTTGAAGATGCAATTTTTGTCATACAATACATATGATTGTTGAAAATAACACAACTGTCACAATGTTAGGTAAAAATTGTCTGAAACATTGAAACAAATTCACAAATCACTCAACAAGTATTTTACTCAGTTTTAAAATAGTTTAGTATGGAAGCCCAAAGGAGCATTTCTTTTATATTATAAAAATCTATGTACAGAATTTGTGATGAAGAATAAAATAAAATACCTAAAACTTAAGCCCTTGATTAAAAATACATTAAAAAATGTGACAGTGGTGGTGACTACATTGTAATTAAAAGAAAATATACACAACATATAGACATAATACAACTTTTTTGACCGGAACTAAGACTTAGAAGACCTTATAAGTTTTAGTGTGGAATCAGACTTTTTTAACCTCCATAGTAATTAAAAATCTGATCAAAATAAACAGGTGTGGACACAGAAAATTTCTGGCCTTCATTCTGCATCAGTAATGAAAAAAAAAACTCATGCCAATATGTATAAACCTCTAAATGGTCATCATTTAAAATATGAAATGCAAGGTTACAGAGAAACTGACCTAAATCAAAAACTTAAATGTAGTCATTGTAAAATTGAGGTCAAGGTCAGGTGACAACTGCAACCTATATACCAAATATTGTCATCCTTCCATTCAAAGTTACATAGAAACTGCACTTAGCCAAAAAACTTTAACATAGCCACTGGACCCTGAAGAGGTCAAGGTCAGGTAACACCTACCAGATATTCATGTACTAATTCATCAGCAATCTATATACATAGGTTCTGGACCGTGAAAAAGAGGTCAAGATCAGGTGACAGGAGACTGATTGGTAAGAAGCATCTTTGGACCAAATGTGATGGACCTAGGGCTTTAGCTTACAAAGATATCAAGCAAAATGTCAAGTTTTAATACCACCCCCCACTTGATTCCCATATATATATGTTTCGTCTCCAGTAACTATCATCACAGGTGAGACAAATACTGTTCACCACAGATCTCTAAAACAAAATAACTAATCAACAATTTTTTTGTTTGAGGAAATTTACCCTTAAATGTAGTATTTAATAAAGTCTTAATTCACAAAATTAAATGCAAAAAACTTCTGGTCTTAAGATGTTCAGAAAAAAGCTATATCAAAGTGAATACAACCTTGTCTGCCTTACTGCTATATTTCAAACCACAAAATTTAATGCTACATGACTGAAAGTTACTGCAAGTAATATTTTTTCGATGCTTCAGCTATGTACAGCAAATGGAAAGTGATTAATATATTCCATAAATATGTAAGATATATATCTAAATTAAGATTCAATAATGGTCTGCACACCAAAAATTACAAACAAATAGTTTAACAAATATTTCACTAATGTCTTTGAAAATGTTTAGAAAAATCAAATGGTACCGCCACAAAAGTTTGAAAAATAGTCCTCTAATTCATAACAAGAATATAACTTTACTTTTTCTTTTTGTTGTTGGTATCCTTCCTTGTTTTCTTTGTTTTTGTTCCTTTCTTATCTGTAACAAAGTGCATAAAGCATAAGTACAATACTTGATAAAATAGCTATAAAACTGTTGTAAAGAGTTATAATTTAATCTATTATTACAAAAAACAAAAACAAAACAAAACAACAAGAAAATGTGCCTTGGCCACACCCAATCTCTCTTCAGTCAAGTATGAAATATTTGGCACAGCCTTAACGAAATTTGCCAGTGAAGAAGTCTCATCATGTTGTAACTGTGTATATATATCAAGTTTCATGATTATGGGCAGTTAAAGGTTCCAGCAATGGAAAACCTAATGTGGGATGCACAGTTGAATTGACGGACAAACGAACAGAAAATATGTCTACTGAAATTTTGTAGTCAGGACATACAAAAACTAAAAAAAAATTCCAACAATCGAACATATTTTTTTCAGCAGGAATATTTAAACACCCATTTTTTTCTAGGGCCCTATGCTTAAAATGTGAGCTAGCTTTGCTTGAAAATAAAGCAAAGGATTATCCATTCCAAAACTAGTAAGCTGTGAGCTACTGCTCTCTCAGTATACCCCAGCTATACACATCATTTAATTGACTGAGTTGGTAAACAGGAAGTAAATATGCAACGGACCTGAAATCGGTAATCGCAATATAGGACCACATGGTAATGTCACATATTTTCAAAATTTTCAGTGGTTGTGGTAAGAAGAAAAATGTAACGAAAGTTATGTTACGAACCAAGTATACCCCTTCTTCTTCGAATAATTAGTGTTATTAAAATTCTCTCTGTTAACTGAGATAGGACTAAAATGTACAACTACAAAGCGTATGGTAGATGTTAAGAAAGGATTCTTAAAAATATAAATCACTAAAGTGGATAATTTATCCCAGTGATCGAAAAATAAAACATATTATTAAAAATACCTTTTGCCAGACTTTTTCTCTTCCTCACTGTTACAATCACCTGTATAAATATATTTTGTTTTTATTTATTGAAAATATGCCAAAATACCTGATATTTAAACATATCACATGCATATTTAGCTATAAATTTCTTATATAAATTTAATTCTATTTCTAAGACCATTTGTGTACATGTAAAAAATAAAAATATTACGTTGCACACAAAATATAATTATTTCATGCAAACAACTTTAAAAGTTGTTTGCATGAAATAATTATTGTGCTCACAAAATATTATCTGGTGGGGACAAAATGTTCAACTGTGGGTATTGCCTCTTATACAGGAAAGGTTTCAGTTGGTCTGCTATATTATAGAGGTTTCAGTTGGTCTGCTATATTTATTCTATAAACATATACCAGTGCATGTACCTTGTTTCAACGATCTGTTTTGAATAATACAATCAAAAACATGTACCAATGTTCCTTTGCCTGTGTCAAATCAAGTCTTTATATATTTTTTCCCACAAGTAGCTGCCTTTGGCTTTGGCATACATCTTTCCATTATCATTTCTTTGCCTTTTTACATTCAATCTGACAAAAAAATAACAACATTTTCAAGTTAATACAAAATGATTACAAGTATTGAGATTTTTTAACCATTAATAACCTACCTGAATTAAACACAGACTGTACATTGTTTATATATCTATGGTTGTACTTTGAAGAATAGAAATAGGACCAAATTTATGTATGCTTATAAAATCAACAAAATCACTTAAAAATTAAAAACTGTTGCCATGGTTTCTGTACCATTTATTTTAATATATATTTTGCAACTGAGTTGAAAGTTTTCACAGATTCTCATTAAATTTGAGAAGTTTTAAATTTATATAAACATGTAAACCTAGAAGTCAAATAAGAAAACTATTCCTATTTCCTATTATCTCCTCATTATGAAGAAGGAACAGCCATTAATTTGAACAAATTTGAATTCTTTTTATCATGGCTTTTGTTGAAATTCTCAGAAATTGAAATTAGCTCAAAAGTACCTAAAAATCGTCATTCAAGGGCAATAACTCCTACAAGAAGCCAATACAAAACTTCACACTAATAGCAACTATTGTAGACTTAATGTGCTGATGATCAATTTGAAGTAACGGTTTTCTCAGATAGCTATTATAATTTTGAGTTATGATCAAAAACATGTGTTGACACCCATGTTCTATTTTTAGTAACAGCGGCCATCTTTGTTTGTTGATCAACACCCTGGGTACAAATTTGAAACTAGGAACCCTAAGGATGATTGTGGCTAAGTTTGAAAAAAATTGGCCCAGTGGTTTCAGAGGAGAAGATTTTTGAAAAAGTTTACGACGAACGACAGATGCCAAGTGATAGCAAAAGCGAAAAAATTGGGACTTAAAATAGAATCTTTTCATTGGTTTTATATTGTCATAAAATCACGTAAATTCAGTAAAATGAAAAAATTACACAAAATCTTGACTTTTTAACTTGTAGTTGTTTTTTTTTTAAACTAGTCAAATAAAGTTTGGACTAGTGATACCTAGCAGGTCTAAGTCTGAAGAAGTAGTCAAAAATGTTTATGGCACAGACTGCCTCTTGCAATGAATTTTAAGGGATTAAAAAAATGTAAATACATGAATACAGTTCATAATTGTGTGAACTGATTTAGCCTTATATTCATTAACAGTTCATGAATGGTTCATATATTCATGGCAGGGATGTTTTAATATTTCACACTTTGGATATCAGAAAAGACAAACAGTAAAACAAAACAAAAAATGTCTGCAACTTCAAGATAAGAATGCAAATTTCAAAACTCCTTCAGAAATGCATGTATTTAAATCAGTCTGTGAAAAAATAGGTACTGTGCATAAGCAAGAATATGAGTTGTGTATCTGGCAGACAGAAAAACAGCATACATGTAGATGGGAGACATACTAGTATAATAAATAACAGTTATTACCTTAGTCATGACTATGCTTCCATGGCATGGATGTGCCTATACTTGCATACTCCTTTACCATGTTTACCATACATGTTGGGTTGATACTAGTATTTGAAAAAAAAATCATTAGAAGTAATATTTTATACAATATAACTTCAACTCAAAAATGTGCATAAATCCCACACAAAAAATAAATTTGCATGTTTCCTTATTAAAATTATTTATACATGTGTATGTAACAGTGTCGTCTTTCCACCAGTGTATTACTTCCGTACACTAGTGTATTATTTCATGTAATTAAATTACACTAGTGTAAAATTTCCAATGGACAGTTCAATTATTATTAACTCACCTTCTATTAAAATCTTGTTACATGGAATCTTAAATCTTAATTCCTTCACTTGTAATCAAGTGGTATGTTGGATTACTGAATATAATGTTCACATTTCTGAAAGTTGTAACTTTTCAACAATTTGATTGACAGCAACAGATCTGTTATCTTATTTCAAGTTCCCATTAAAGTTCAAGTAAAGTTCATGCAGTTTATTACTCATCATCATGTTATACAGATTATAGAAGATGCATGTACACTAAGCACTAGAGTTGGGTAAATATATTTACTTGTTGCAAAATGGTACAAATATTGTTGTCTGCACTTTTAAGTATCTTAATCTTAAAAATTAATTAATGCATGTCTTGGTCACTAGAACTAAGAGTATATGGGGTCTTGTAATATTTTCATGTTTGAAAACCCCTCAATAGAATTCAATAAAATTTTAGAATTTGCTTTGAATAAGCTATGACAAAAAATTTTGTTTAATTTGTTAAACAGAAACATCTTTAATCTTTAAGTGTTCTGATGACTTCCAGTGTTAAATTAATCAGGATCAGGATAAGTCCTTCCTTAATGAAGATCAAAACCTATTCATGATCTGTTATTCATGATAAAAACAGATTATCATTGTCTTACAGCAACATTACTGTCAAGTGGATGCAATCATTAAGTTTTTAGCACTGATTAAATTATTACTCGATTATTTAATCTAGCTATGTGTAAATTGATTATGTTTGCAAATTAACCTAATCAAAATGACTTGTTTATGTGAATGGTGTTTAACACCACTTTCAGCAGTTTTTCTGCTGCTATATCGCCACATCGAATTTATATTGGGCGAGGAAGTCTGAGTACATGGAGGAAACCCAGACCTCTAAATATGCTAAACTATACATGTAGGCTATTAATAAACTTTTAAAATCTATTCTGCAACTTATCAGAAAATTATGCTGGATATGGAAATTCTGTCATAATGTCAAGGAGTAGTTTTGTTTGAATGCTTTGTCTGTATCTGTATGTGGTATAGTATTGGATCATTTCATGGTTATGGGTGTAGCCACCTTATTAGCTTTCTGGGAGCCTTCAAGGCTTCTTCAGTAGATCACTGGTGACTGTTTTAATAAATTAAATTTTATTATTTGGTTACAGCTATTTGCAATTTAAAGCATTTTTATGATAACATGAAACATATACTACTTTGTGTTTATTTTTGTATTTTTAAGTTTAAAACAATTATATAGTACTATCTGTACCAAACCCATGGGGAAGGAGAATTCATAAATTCTCATCGAAAGCAGAGTGACTAGTAACAAATTAAGTGCTCTAATAAAATCACTTGCTGAAACCAAATCCCTATAGTATGTATGGCTACATGGATGAAACATGCATTATGCAGTGATAATAAATGAATGTTAATTAGTTGAAAGGAATGCACAAAAATGTTTGAAATTTTTCAGTTGTGAGAAATTCTAATATGACATCCTGCATTCGCTATGTAAACAAAGCCGTGTTAAAATTCCAATAAATTTAGTTCGCACATGCGCAAGTTATTGGTTGAAGTCGTTTAAATTTAATTGAAAACAACTCAATTTTTTAAACCATAATCATCGTTACTGTTAATAGAGTTGTTATTTTAAGTCTGAATTCTGCGATTTGCATGATTCATTATTCAGCCATTAAATTATGTTTCCACCTTTCTAAATTATGACAGCCATTCACTAGCGCACATTTATATGCCGCTTCACTGTACAATAAACTAGAGGAATGTATTCACACGAATACGACTCACCCACCTGCCAAATTTGTTTTCTAGCACAAATGTTAAACAATATATTACCAAATGCAAAGTCAAGATCATGGGTGTACACGCAGGATTCAAGCGCTTTTTTTTTTTTCAATCTGTCGATATTTTGCCACTTGCAGCAAAAAACTTCAACATCTTGTTATATTATTTCTGACAGAAAATTTTCTTCATTCAGCCATTTGTTCCCAATGACAACAATATGCTGAAAAGTACACCCGACATTGTTTTAATCCTGATTCGACAAGGAAACTATCAACAATAAGAAAAATTATTTAATTAAAAAATAAACAAACGTGAAGGATAGATAAAATCTGAGATTTTTTTTTATTAAATTATTCCCCCCTCCTCAATATAATGAATTGGCATTCAAAACCATGTGGGTATATTTAAATCCACTGTGTTATCTATCTAAACTGCAGCTGTAGCTGTGTAAGCTATTTATAGAACAGTGTGCACATCAATGAACAAAGAAACATTAATTAGGGAATATCTCTGTAATAATTTAATTAATAAAAAAGTTAATATATTTTATAAAAGTGTAATACAATAGATAATTTATAATCTACACCTTTTCACTATCTTTTAAAATTATGACATTTTTACAAGCACAAATGCACAACCATGTGATATATTCAAATACCTGTTACCGATCGACAACGTTGGTTATTTATAGAACAGTGCACACAGCATTGAACAAAGAAAAGAAACCTTAATTAGTGAATATCTCATTAATAATTAAATTAATCAAAAAAAAGAACGCTGTTCGTTTATTGTACTAATCCCTGCAAGTTTGAGCTCTTAATATTGTGGTTTTTGGATAAAAACGGTTTCACACAAAATCTGTGACGGACAAAATTTTGCCAAAGTGAATACATTACTTAATGACCCGCCTCCTAATGGAGGGTGGGTAGGTAATTAAATTTATGAATAGGTCTGGTTTAGAAATTAAAATATATGATTAGGTCGCGTTTTATAACTCCTGAAAGTATATAGGGCGCATTTACCCCCAAATCTGTACCTAAAATTGTACCATTAGTTACCCACCCCTCTCCCATGTGAGATAAGTACATTTTCTGGGGCTTTGAAGTTTGTAATTTTGTCATGGTTTTGATTCAATAGAAATTATATTTTTAATATTTTAATTTCGTTTAAATACTCTATACATGAGCAAAGTTGGTTATTTCGTATAACCTAACTTGGTTTTTCAGCACGTGACTGATTGTGACGTCATAATAAGATGTATTGATGATGTTGACTATACATGAATTCTTTGGCAAACAACAAGTGACGACACTAAAATTGTGAATTGCAAATATTATTTGATTACTTGTAAAATATTGTTCATGTTACTTCATTTTTACTATAGAATTTTAAATATAAGGTTTGTTTTCAATTGCTGGTTAGATTTTTGGATATAAAAGACTTTGGATCGATTTACGCTGCAACATAAGTTTACCGCTTCGCGGTTTATTCAGTGTAAATCAACCCAAAGTCGTTTATATCCAATAATCTAACCAGCAATTGAAAACAATCCTTAAATACTTAAATTAGAATTAAGAAATTCCATAATATAAGAATGGACTATAAATTAATATATAAATCAATATATCTAATGATCTGCTAATTGGTTGAAAGCATTCTATTTCATATATCTATAATTCTAATATGATTTTGCATATTTAGAAATACATTTATTTCATTGGTTGACATTACTTCTGGTAGAGGTTTTCAACAAAATTTATTTCTTGATAAATGAAGTTGACTTAATTTATATTTGGATAAATGACGTTGACCGAACTATTTTTACCGTAACCAATGTAAACAAAGATGGCGGCTTTCAATATCGAAAGTAGCAATCTGCTTATAAATTATTTGTTTGATGAATTATCATAAATGATTTGCTAAATTTAAAACTTTCCTTGTGTTCGATACAGAAAATAAGGTTATTGATTGATATAAAACTTAATTGTGTTTATTAAAATCAGAAAAAGGTTTATGGAATAATCGCACTTAAAAATAAACAAAATATTCATACGTTCAGTCAATCCCGCTACCAAATACACAAGAAATATGAAGTTGAGAAACACGTTAGATAAATTAATTCCTTAATGCAATTTTAAAGACTTTTAAAGATTAAACAGTTTTCAATGGATTTATCTGTATATCAAAAAGACCAACTCACTCACAAACATATCATTGTTTGTGAGTGAGTTGGTCTTGTTGATATACCGATAAATCCATTGAAAACGGTGTTTAATCCTATAATAAATACTGCTAGACTCCCCTTTTGTGTATAACTAGAAGGTGTGTGGCAGTGCAAAAAAAAAAAGATAAAAGTTAAAGATGACAGGAAGACATCTATAGGAACTATTGTAATTGAATAAAAATTGGGAAATTTAATTAAAATTAGAGATGGAATTGATAAGGAGTTAAAAACAGTCATGAGTGATTGTTCAAAGCCTGTCTGAAATGATCAGGATCAGGCTGCAGAACAACAGTGGTTGGTAGTTTATTTCATAATACAACAGTCTGCTGAAAAAATTAGTATTTGTAAGTGTTTAACTTAGTGTGAATCTGTCCTTATGTTTTAGGGACGCATGGTTCTGTACATGGTCATGGGGGGGGGGAGCTAGAGGTGAGTCCATTCACAGGTTAACATTTTTTTATTTTTCCCAAAGCAGATAACAGTAGAAACAGCAAATAAATAAAATGAATTTACAGTGTTCTGACTATTCGAAAAGGTCAATGGCCCTACTTTTCAGCAGCTACACTTACAGCTGTCGTAGGTAGTGTCAGCTAGGGCTACGATGTGATTACTCATTTTGAGATAGCTACAAAAGAATCCTGTCACTGTCAAATAACGAGAATAAGGGAAAATAACACAAATATTGATAATAAAAATTCTACTCACGATTTTCATTACACTTGGTCAAAATCACTTTCGTCTGCTTTTCGCCAAGTCTCATGCTGTAAATCGCCGCATTTTAACTGGTACCTGTCCATATGCAGAATTATAATATGTAAATTTTGGAACCCAGTATGGCAACTGGATACACCGGTAAGGCGAAGATACTTGCTTAGCCCAGGCCACAGGCGGTAGTGTAACAGTATTTCAAATAATTCTGTGTGCGACAAGTGTCAGCGATTTATTGTTTGGTCTATTTTAGTTCAGAAATTAATAGAAGTAAGTCAAATACAAATCAAGATTGAAACAACTGTACATTAAAATCTAAATTACGATGAATATGTGTGACCTCATGTGTCATAAATGGTATCGTAACGACTCGCCCCACTCTCGAGTCGCCCCATGTTAATAACGAGTCGCCCCACTAAATAACGACTCGCCCCACATAGGTAAAATATATAATATAAGTTTATAAATTTAATATCTTAAAACATATTTAAATATATTTAATTGAATGTATACCATAAATTATTTAATTTGCATATATATTTTATTGCTAGGTGTTTAATTGGCGGTGGATCTCTTGATATTAAAGTGAACTCATCTTCACTTCTTTAATTAATTGTGGTAATTATAACTGAATGTTTGTTTGTTTACAATCGTGATTAACTGTGATGGGAAGGGAGAAAGGAACAAAGGGGAGAGAGAAAGGAGCAACAGGTGAGGAAGAAAGGAAAAAAATGAAAAAGAGGGAGGCAGTACTAGTATATTCTTTAAATTCGTACCTGAAAATCATTTAATAAGTGATAATTCATTGGTTTAGTTGAAAAAAAAAGACTATAAATTATTTACATAAAACTCCGGTAAAGAGATAAATTGCATCCAAATGATCAGAATTTTTTACTGCTAGTATGCAGTATGGTTTTTTTCCTAAAGCGTATGCCTGTCCCCTTTACATATTAAGTACAATCGTTGTTTTTATGGTCTCTTGTTAACTGTCTCGGTGTAGTTTGAATAAGCAAGCACGTTAGATATTTGTTAACAATAAGACAACCTTGTATTTTTAAACTGTTTTCAATAGTATGTAAGATTAACAGTATTCTACACTTTAATTTACAGGCAGCATTGAATAGTTTTACATTTAGAGGAAGATGCGATTAATTAAAACACCGAGCAGTACAATATACGCAAATTAAAAAAATTATACTATCAATGTATTTATTTATATTATATATAAATTTATATTATAAAATATATTTTTTATATATGTGGGGCGAGTCGTTATTGAGTGGGGCGACTAGTTATTAAAGGTGGGGCGACTCGTTATTAATATGGGGCGACTCAAGAGTGGGGCGAGTCGTTATATATTCTCTTAATATGCCAATTAGGCCATTAAGGGGACACAACAGTTAAGATTGAAAACTTTTTAAGATTGAAGTAAATGAAGACGAAGTAATAGTTACTTTTGCGTTTTATTGCATTTCTTTATGTCAATGCATGTAGACAGTGCTTAAGTTAAACAAATATACAATATTGTTATTATGTTTACCTTTTTTAATTTTTTGGTTATCATTAATATTTATTACATGAATATAATTTTGCGTGTTTTTGATTGGTTTAAAAACAACTTTTGGGTCACGATAAATCGCAACAGTACTAAAATTACATTAAATGTTTGTACGCTGCACGATTCCGCTGCATAGTAGTCAAGCGGAATACGATATCGACCTGGTTTTTATGTTTTAGCCAATCAGAATATAGCCGTCTTAACAAATTCATTTGTCCAATAAAATCGATTGTATTAATTGTACATCGTGCGTGACAACAACAAATGGGAGAAACGTCGGCTCTGCGATATGTTGATTCATTTATACTCTTCTAAATATTTGCAACTGTAATTTCAGGATTACCAGCAAATTGATATCAGAATGCAGTATTAAATAAAAGTATTAAGGGTAACAACAATTACAAAATGTAAACAGGGGCTCCAGTAGAAAAAACATCCTCTGTTTTTCGGATCAAGTGAGATGGTGGTTTTATTCATGTAATAAAACAATTAATCACTTTGATATACGGTCGCTATCAGGATTGATCAGCCCCCAAAATGTATATTCACCTCGCCTAGCGGCTCGGTGAATATTACATTTTCTCTGGCTGATAAATCCTGATAGCGACCTATATCAAAGTCATTAATTGTATAATATCACAGGTTTATAGTCGTTTCGTACCTGCCATTTCGTACCATAAAAAACCATTTCGTACCATGTCCATTTCATACCACATCTTAATTGTTAATGGTTGATGTTATGTACTATTTTTAGGTTTGGATCCAATATTTATTTTTAATAGAATGATAGACATAAAGGTTATTTTTATTTTTTATTTGTTATCATAGCTACAATTAAAATGATGCACAACAACAATATATAGTACATATTATATGCAATAACAAGATAGATAATGAATGATACACAAAATTAAATATATGAATTTTAAACTTGAATTGTCACAAAGTGTTATCTTATAACATAACAAGTATGATTGTTCGGCTCATAAACATTGCGGGCGCTGAGTCGGAGCAAACGGCCGATGGAGATTTAATTCTGTATATACTGGGCCCAAATGTCAAAGAGGATTTTCTATGTTGGCTTGGACATATCCCATCTATACAAGGACAATTGAAAATCATTGTTTTAACAACCAAACCGCATTTTCCTTTTATCATTCACATTCCAATGAACATCAAAGATATTATAGCAAGCTAGTTCTGTATTTTGTTAAATTATTATTTTTAATAAAACTCATAAATTAACATGCTTATAAATACTGGTATTTGAAATATTAAAATAAACAAGTAACACAATTAAATCATATATATGGTACGAAACTGTCAATGTCGAAATAGCATATGGTACGAACTGGCAAAATCTTGGTACGAAATGGTAAATTTGGGTACGAAATGGTCATGGTACAAAATGAACATGGTATGAAACGACTAGACACCATATCACAAGGGGGAGGGGGGGGGGGGTCGAGTGTGTCATTTTTTTACCTTTTGAAAATATATGAAAGGGTAGCCTTTTTCATTGAAAAATATATCAATGGGTATAGTTGTAAATTATCTAGTAAATATATCCATGCCTCAATTCTTATATTGAGCATGTTAAGCCTATTGACCTTTTCGAAATCTCATAGTCACATGGTTCTGTGGGGTGTAAGATCGACAGTTATCATGTTGTTTCTGTGGAGCTCCGAATTTTTTAAAATAAAACAAAAAAATAAATTTTTTATAGAGGAAGACCCGTATTTTTGCAAAACAATTTATGAAATATAAAAATTTTGTGTTTCTTTAAATTATATAAACTGCTGCTTAATTAAAATTGAATTATTTTTCATTGTATTTAATTACATTTTTCAAAATTTCGTTTACTTATTAGCTTTTTTAATTTATGTTAGTTTAAAGGACTTCATATACGATCTACGTATGTTTTATTTCATTCTATAAGTATCCAAATATAAATTGCATTTTAAAAATTATTTAAAATAAAATGTTTAACTCTTAAAATAAATAAAAATCAATATCTGTGACTTTCTCTTATAATAAAGATATTTATTTTCCTTCTGTTTGCTCTTGCATTTTTACCACTGATTTTTACTGATTTAGACGTCTTATTTTGATTAAAAAAAACTGTTTTTAAAATCTAATTTTCATATAAAAATCATTATTTAAATTTACTTTTTCTTGTCGTATTATGTCGGTCTTTTATTGGTCTTTCATTTTTACCTTTCATCAATGTAAAGTGTCGGGTAATAGTAAGCAATTAACGAATAAACATTAGGCAATTTTAATATACAATTACATCACAGCAATATCTCTTACCCTCCCCACGCCCTGTTCTCGTCGAATTTGCGAGAGTTTGAGATTTCGAAATTGTCAATGTAGACCACAATTATTTTACAAAACAAAGTGTTCCATTGACAACACTTGATCATTTTGGTAGTGAGTGTACTATTTTGTCAATGGGGATGTGCAGTAATAAAATATATATGAATAGGTCTGATTTAATAATTCAGTATTACTATTTGATTGGGTCCCATTTAAAACATCTGAAAATATATGAAAAGGGTGGGTTTTCAAATCTCCGTCCATAGACCTGTACCTAAAAGTATCCTTAGTTACCTCCCCATGTTGTATATTTATTTCTTTATTACCACAAAAGTAGTTTTACATATATATTTTTTAAGGTTAGTTAAACAGAAAACTGAAAACACAACCTAGCAAAACTCAAGGAAGATTTTGTGACATGTAAACAATAAAGGCACTGTACAGAATATGGACATGTTCATGTTGGAACATTTTTTCTATTGGATTTTCGAATACAAAGGTAATATAGGAATAATAAAAAAAGGCCAGCAAAAACATCAGCAGAGGCGTATGATTTTTGAAATGGCTGGAACAGCCATATTTTATTGAATATTTCAATAGATGTTTGTTTCTTAAGTGTTTGAAGTACGTCATATTAGAATTTCCTTTTCTTGTATGCATTACCATTTTCCCCAGATGAAAGAAGTATTACGATTTAATATACACAAATTATTATACCCCCGCTTGAAAAGCGGGGGGGGGTATATAGTGATCATGGTGTCCGTCCGTCCATCCATCCATCGGTCCGTCCGTTTCACTTTCTCTTTTTTGCAACTCCTCCTACACCACTGAATGGAATTTAATGAAACTTACACAGAATCCTTGTCACGTAGTGCCATTGTGCATGAGATATTAAACATTTTGATTGGAATGATATTTGGGGTTTACCATAGAAAAACATGGACTTTGTCATTGACCTAAGGGGGTCCTCATCTCTTATGTGCAACTCCTCCTACTCCACTGAATGGAATTTGTTGAAACTTACACAGAATTCTTGTCACATAGTGCCATTGTGCAGGAGATATTTATCATTTTATTCAGAATGATATTTGGGGTTTCCCATAGAAAAACATGGACTGTCATTGACATAAGGGGATACCCATCTCTTATGTGCAACTCCTCC
The DNA here is from genome assembly GCA_944474755.1 of Limnoperna fortunei. Classification (NCBI taxonomy): domain Eukaryota; kingdom Metazoa; phylum Mollusca; class Bivalvia; order Mytilida; family Modiolidae; genus Limnoperna; species Limnoperna fortunei. The sequence goes on from OX104123.1 coordinate 27,303,071, forward strand.
TACACCACTGAATGGAATTTGATGAAACTTACACAGAATCCATGTCACATAGTGCCATTGTGCAGGAGATATTTAACATTTTGATTGGAATAATATTTGGGGTTTCCCATAGAAAAACATGGACTTTGTCATGGACATACATGACATAAGGGGATACCCATCTTTTATTTGCAACTCCTACACCACTGAATGGAATTTATTGAAACTTACACAGAATCTTGGTCATATATTGCCATGTGCACCGGATATTAAACATTTTGATCAGAATATTATTGGAGGTTTCCCATAGAAAAACATGGACTTTGTCATTGACATTAGGGGATACCATTCTTTGGGGGATGGGGGAGGGTTACATGTTTTATCTGCAACTCCGCCTTCACGTTTAACTAGATAAAGTTTTAAGTTCATAATTAAGAACACCTGAATTTTCAAAGTAATTGTGAGCGGTGGGGGGGGGGATGGGGTATCAATGGACAGGTTTTTTTACTCTAGTTTCTTCAATGTTGTAACCATTGTTCCTGTCTGTTGCTATAAAGATCAGTCTCCTGGGACACTAAAGTGTCAATGATTTATGTTAACTAGTTTAGTTATAACTAGTTCTTTCTAATATAAGGTCAAATCTTGAACAACACATGTTTATGTTGAACATTTTGTACATTAATTTGACTTCTGTTATAAATTAGGAAAAAGAAAATCTGTTTATTCTTATCCAAACTGATTTTGTATGGAAAGATACAGTTTAACATATTATTCAATTATTGTCTTTTTAGAGGTTGTTATAAGTTTTAATAGACTCAAATATTAATATTGTCCAACACCTAAGGCAGAGATGAATATTAATTTTTCAGCCAATTAAAACTTATATCAACTGATACAAAAGACTGTAATTGTTTTATTACATAAAAATAAGACAAAAGGGTTATTGGTTGTCTCATTTACATTATGTAATGTTTTTAATTTTATATTAATTAAGATGCGAGAAGTATAATTCCAATTTTTATTATTCCAAATGTTATAGCAAAGTACATGTACAATGATGTGTTAAAATCACTCTCTCTCTCTGTAACAATTTCTTTTCTCTTTTTCTAATCGTAGACTCCTCCCACAATATTGATACCATATTTTCAAAGATTCCAAATGTGTTAACACAAGTTTTTGGTCAATACATCAGAAAAAGTAATTGCTACAGAGAAAACCATTGGCATTAACCATGTTAACATAAATTGATCAGTGCATTAAGCTCCAACAATTTTCCTATTTGTCCGAAGTTATTGTAGGAGTTATTGCCCTTAAATTATTATTGTTGACAAAATTTTAAGTTTTTACAATATAACTTGAAAACTATAATGGTTGCTTACAAAACAAATAGTCGTCAGACCACTACTTATAAGAGGCATTGCCCTTAAATGATATTTTTTAAGGAAATTTTCCGTTATTGTTGTCTAACCTAAAAACTATAGCTATAGAGTGACTGTTAATTGCAAAACTGATAGCAGAACATATATGTATAATGTTCTTTTTTTTTATTCATATAGTGAAAGATAGTTATTTTTTTCTAGCCTTTATGTTACGCTAGTATGAAACACTAGTAAAAACAACAGCTAATAAATAAGCTAATAAACAGGAAATGAATTTGCCATGATAACATTTATGTATTTTGATTTTACAGTTGGGTTCACAAATGGTCTGTGTATAAATAAATGTTCATGGTTAGTTATTGGTAATTGTAACCAGTTGTTGTATGTTTTAAATTAAGAGATGAGGGAACAAAGCAAAAAAATTAATACATTGTTGTTATTGTTGTTTACAGGACAATTATGGAATTACAAGAGACTTCTAATAACATGTTGAACACAGCTGATAAACCAACACAGAGTTTCTCAGGTAGGTTATTGTGTGGTTTAATAAATGTATTTCTTTCATTACTTCAACATGTCATGCAATAATTAATTTATAATACCTATCTTTAAACAACATACTGTACATGTAGAACACACTGTCTGTTCACATATTTTATTTGGATTCCAACAGGAAAATGTGGCTTTTTTACAGTGCAAATGATACATTGTTTTGTTCTGCATCATTTGATTTAATTGCCATGGCAAAGTACCTTTAATTGCCATGGCAAAGTACCTGTGCAAGTGAAAGAAGACACTCAATACTTGCTCAATTATATCAGACTTCAGATGTCTTATTAGTTTATTTAAAACAGTTTTGAGTGCTCAATGTAAAACTAGTATTATTTATGCAAAATTAAGTCATTTTAAGCTTGAATCAGAATAATTTGATAAAACAGTTTTTGACTTGCTTGCAACAAATGTCACTAAATGCCAAGACATGTATATGGTTTCAAGAAACGGCAGCATTAACACTTGACATTCTGATATCTCTTTGTACCTCCGTCTATTGGAAAAAAAGGAGCTACATTATTTTATCCATCCATATAAAAAGAAACAAAAAGGAGCTACATTATTGTAGCTAGTGTCAGTTAAAAGTATAAGTGGTTAGATTCTAGTTAATTTACAAAGCAAATGAAGGAAGTTACATTTGAATTGTCTAATGTACAACATTAACATACACTGCTAAGGTAATATGCAAACCCCAATTTCTGCAAAACTCTTGGCTGAGTTGAGATTAAATATTTGTTTTAGTCAATACAAACTTGAGAATTTTAAAGATGCTATGTGGTAATTGAGAAAAAACTCGAACTCAAGTCCGAGACTTGAATTCCAGGCCTTAGGAATTCGGAAGCAGTTATATATTATAATATTTATGATTTCAGATATAAAATATAAACTGTACTATGAGAGGTAGAAAGAAGTATGTTAAATGACTGAAGCATGCTGTAGTGTAGACCAACAGAATGAAAACCATTTACATGGAAACACAAATACTCTGTATAGCCAGGAAGTTTTGTGTCTAGTTTGTAGATTTTTTATTTATATGTTATTACTGACTACTGTATATATATATCAAATGCCTCATGTATGTACACATAACACATGTTGATGTGCATTCACTACATTACTGCAATGTTAACTAGCTTGATCATGCAGGTGACAAAAAACTTACTGCATATTACATTTTTTTTATCAGACTACATGTATTGAAAAGGTGCATTTATTGATTTTTTGCATTTTCCTGACCATGATTCCTATCAATTACCTTTTTTCTGCAAATTCATTAGAACATTTGAAAACCCTTTGACTTTATAAAGTCTGTATTTGATATTTTTGTTTTTGATTTAGGTCAGTTTCTCTGTAACCTTGCATTTCATATTTTAAATGATGACCATTTAGAGGTTTATACATATTGGCATGAATTTTTTTTTCATTACTGATGCAGAATGCAGGCCAGAAATTTTCTGTGTCCACACCTGTTTATTTTGATCAAATTTTTAATTACTATGGAGGTTAAAAAAGTCTGATTCCACACTAAATCTTATAAGGTCTTCTAAGTCTTAGTTCCAGTCAAAAAAGTTGTATTGTGTCTATATGTTGTGTATATTTTCTTTAAATTACAATGTAGTCACCACCACTGTCACTTTTTTTAATGTATTTTAAACCAAGGATGTAAGTTTTAGGTATTTTATTTTATTCTTCATCACAAATTCTGTACATAGATTTTTAAAATATAAAAGAAATGCTCCTTTGGGCTTTCATACATGTACTAAACTATTTTAAAACTGAGTAAAATACTTGTTGAGTGATTTGTGAATTTGTTTCAATGTTTCAGACAATTTTTACCTAACATTGTGACAGTTGTGTTATTTTCAACAATCATATGTATTGTATGACAAAAATTGCATCTTCAAAAGAAAATGTATGAAAGTTATTATTTTGCATTTCCTTACCTATTGTAAGTCTGTAAGAAACATAATGAAATAAAGTAGCCTTTTTTTTTCTAATTTTTCTGAAATTCTATATGCTAGAAACATATGAGTCGGGAACCATTCTGAAACCACTTCTTTTCTAATTTTCAAGAAATATGATATATTAGATAAGATTTATTTGGAAAATTTCCAGAAGTGTTAAATGGTACGTGTGTCAAGGGTAGGTTAAATGTTTGATTTTGACTTGCCTGAAACTATTATCTTTACTCAAAATTTGTAGAAATGTAGTGATACATTTGACAAGGTTAATTTCATGTACTTTCCGAAAGTGTTTTAAATGTTATGATTGTCAAGAGTCAGCAAAGCCTTGGATTTTGACTTGCTTCGGGAACTTTCTTAAAAACGATTTTTTCCTTAAAAATGTTGTAGAAAAATAGTGATATATTTGATAAGATTTTTCGGGATATTTCCCGAAACATTTTAAATGGTATGATTGTCAAGAGTTAGAAAAGTGTTAGATTTTGACTTGTTTCGGGATCTTTCCGAAAACATTTTTTCTCTTTAACATTTTGTAGAAATGTACATGTAGTGATATATTTGTTATGATTTTTTCGGGAATTTTCCCAAAACATTTGAAATGGTATGATTGTCAAGAGTAAGCAAACTGTTTGATTTTTACATGTTTCGGGATTTTTCCTGAAATGTTTTATTCTTAAAATTTTGTAGAAATGTAGTGATATATTTGAAAAGATTGTTCGGGATTTTTCCCGAAACATTTTAAATAGTATAATTGTCAAGAGTAAGCAAACTGTAGGATTTTGACTTGTTTCGGGATTTTTCCCGAAATATTTTATTCTTCAAATTTTGTAGAAATGTAGCGATATATTTGAAAAGATTGTTCGGGATTTTTCCCGAAACATTTTAAATGGTATGATTGTCAAGAGTAGGCAAACTGTTTGATTTTTACATGTTTCGGGAACTTTCCCGAAACATTTTTTCTCTTTAAAATTTTAAAGAAATGTAGTGATATATGCGATAAGATTTTTCGGGATATTTCCCGAAACATTTTAAATTGTATGATTCTCAAGAGTAAGCAAACTGTTAGATTTTTATTTGTTTCGGGAACTTTCCCGAAATTGTGCAAATGTACACATTTTATAAAGTGAGCTTGTATTTAGTGTTTATGATGTGAAATTTTGTTGTCTATATATTTGTTTGTTGAATAAAAGTTAATAATGGCTACAGTTTTTGCAGTATTATAAAATAAATGCTTACAGTTGAGGTTTACAAGGGAAAAGGGAATAAAATGGATTTTCCCTTTTTAAAATAGACAGCCTTTTTCATTTATCTCAGATATTACGTCAGTGACTGTGTTTCCTGGATTTGTTAAAGTGTTTTCACTATCTGCCTTTGGATTACGTTCATTTTGTGCTTTAAGTTCATCTTGTACAATCTTACGGACATCAGATTCATTACATTTTGTATGTAAATCAACTCAATTGATGCTAGTCTCTGTTCAAACTATCTCATTACACCTGTCCTCAATCTTTAGGTCCGTGATAATGTTTCTCTCAACTATACCTTTGCACGGGCCACAAAATCACGTAGAGTCTGAGCTACTTAGTATGTTGTATTCTTCATCTGATTTTTTAAGGCATTTGATGCAGTAATGTATTCTACAGCGATGGCATTCTAACATTTTTGCATCTGGGTTTGAGAAAAGTCTTTTACAGTTTTCACAAGTCCAAGTTTCATCATTGTCATCATCTTTTTGTAGGGCACTGAATCTATTGGGTGATAGAATGGCAGGAGAACTTGGTCTAGATGAAGAGTTATTTCGTGAACTTCTATTTGAGTTGGGGGTCTACCTTGTCTGGGTTTTAATGCGCCATTTTGATTTGTTGTTGCAGCTGTACGGTCGTTTTTATCACTATCTTTCATGATTGTGGCTTGAAGTTTCTAATTGGATAGGTCCTATAGGGTCCTATCTTACCTATTTCACAATGCTTATGGTTTAAATTGCTTTTCTTTGTCCTGTTTAACTTGAATTTTTCCTCACTTTTTGGGCTTAGAAATTTTCAGTCCGAACTGTCAACGTAAGCCTGCTGTAGTACCTGCTGTGGGTAGAAAGTAGTTTTTCTGCAATATATTTTTATTCATGTATAGCAAAGGATCTGGTAAAATTTACTATGATATGCCAAATAATTTTGCAGTGTAATTTAGTTTTACTGGAACATTCAGTCCACAGTAATTATTTAGAAAAAGATAAAAACATGATTTTCTGTTTAATACCCGATACCTGCTGTTAAGAAGACAACTCTTGAATATGGGAAGTAACTCTGTATACCGAAAATAGGCAAAACATCCAGGAAGCAGTATTTAAGCTTTGTTCAAGGCAAGAATACAATACATACAATAATTAAACGGGGCCAATGGGAACAGATTTTGACTACCGCTGTAAAGTAAGGAGTATTTGTTTCAGGCGGAGAATTTAGTCTTCTCAAAAGGCAACTATGAGAGTACTTTTTTCCAGAATAACACAACTAATTAACGTTGCTTTACCAAAACATGTGGTAAACGTAGAAACAAATATCTGGTTGTCTGTCATAATACGTTCTTTTGTTATTAATGAGTCCAAAGCTAAAAACAAATTTACGGATGACCAAATCATTGAAATTCTTGATTTTCTTATTGTTAACATACACATAACATCTTATTTATTAACAAAATATTAGAGAATTGGCGCACGACTGGTGTATTGCAGGCAGGAACTGATTACCCTTCCGGACCACCTGAGATTCCTTGAGAGTTTGTGTCTTGTTTTGTTCTGTGTCTGTTGTTATTCGTCACATGGCTTCGTATTAGTGTTTTGGAATTTGAAGTTTGCAATTTTATTGCCACTTTGCTATTTCCTGTTTTATTTCTACATAAGAGTTCTTCTTCGTGCCAGAACCGTGATACTCCCCAAACATGTCTGCGGTCCGCATTAAAACCTAACAGGCTTTTTCTGGTGACGCGCAGGTCAGCTCTGGAAATTTCTGCAGTATGGTACCAGCAAAAAGGAAGATAAAAAGTTCATTAAATCGCACTAATTTATTCAAATCGACTACAATGTAAAATTTGCCGATTTTTTTTTCAAAATCACCACAAAGTACGAAATTTTCCAAATAATTTAAATAGAATATTTAAAAGCAATAATCATTTCAAAACAAAATAACTTTATCTTGCTATCCGTCGTTTGCCTTCGTTAATTTATATATTTTATAGTATTTTTATTGTATGTTCTTTTTCATGACGGTGTTTTAATTCTGCCGTATAAAATATGCCCCCTTACTTTATCTTAATAAAATTATAGAGCCTCGGTTGCAGATTGGATAAGGTAATTAATCAACTATTAATCACGTGCCTCTCAACACTGAAGTTGCGGGTTCGCCTCTCACTACAGATAGGTTGTACTCAAGTCAAACGTAATTTACAAAAACTGGATTCCACGATATAGCTAAAAAAATGAAATTGACGTTTAACGCCAGTTAAATAAACAAACAATAATAAAATTATGAAACCATAAATACTTCTAACCGTATTCTGGTTTGGAATAAATCAAAATGAACGTTTGTTTAAACTCAAACGGGATTTTCGTATCATGTGCTGGTCCTCGTGTGTTGTCAGATATTTATTTGCGATTTAATTGTACGCTCCAAAATGTTCAGCCCAGAAATGAACTATAACTAGACATGCTTTTATATTTATTTTAATTACAAAATTTATTTTATCGTTACAAGATTACACAATGTTCGTAATATTTGTTACGGGCCGGCACTAAGCCGGTCCGTCATATGATATGAGTTGGAAAACGTTTCATGATTTGCTGCGGAGGTTAGATTAATTTACTGCTGCTAAATTATAATTAACAAAATAAATTATTAGTTGTACCGGTGTTATTGCTAAAACATAATATATAGTAGATATTTTGAGTTAATGCTGTATTTTGCAATGTTTAGTTAATTATGTGTCAGCAAAAGTCGGTCACATTTGTTTACGATGTTATTTTTAGAACATGTTGTCTAGATCACGTCTACGTACGTTCATTTGGTTGATATATTATCATACTGACAATAAATTTAGATCTATGTATAATATATTTTGTGAGAATACTAAAATATCAGAAATACAACGTTTAGTTAGTTTCAGGTTTGAAAAAAGACGTAAAGTCGGTCACATCGCAATGCTATTTTTAGATTAGACTGGTCCCAGGAACAATGTACCATGTTCGTACAACCATGACAACGATACGGTTTACATGAAATATTACATTTAATTTTTTTATTCCAAAATAGCATATTCTATTTCTAAAAAAGTGGATACAAAAATAATCTCAATAAAATCACACAGTTTGTTTAAATATTGTCGCTTCAAGCCTTCAACGTAACAATGTGTTTTTATATTGCACACTGCACGTGGCACACTAATTAACCTACACTTTGTATTTCATTAATAGCTTCTGTAGATTAAATTTAGTCACTGGACGCGTTTTAATATGATTCTTAATATTGTTTAATGTTTGTAGATAATAAAGTAACGGTATAAATGTTAAATTAATTTAAAATAAAAGAAATCCATTTCCCACGGCGCCATACTTATTTTCAAGGATGTATATTGTTATAAAAAAAACACACACAGATACATATATATTTATTTTTTCACTATTTCTGTAACTGCACATCAATTGAACTATGTGAAATGTAACTATTGTTTATTTTAAAGATCTAAAACTTTTTTTATGTTTTTTTTTCAAGTTTTTTGTTATTTATTGTTTTCATTTATTTATGGTTCTAAGTCATTAAAAAAACAAATTTCAACTTAGTCCGAGAATCCTCTGCCGTCCAACGCTTTTTTTTTTTTTTTGCGTGGGACCAAAAAAAGCGTTGGACGGCAGAGGATCCTCGGACTAATTTCAACTTTGTTAAAAACTACACCCATCTGGCACAATACATAATCTTCTACTCATCTGTAATACTAGCTAAAGTTTAAGATGATTTTGTAAAATGCAAGTACTTTGGTGTAGGGTAAGATACTACGTAACATTATGCAGTTTGTTTGTATGGATGTTTCTTGAAATTCTTTCTCTATTTCACAATGAAATAACCTTTTCATGCCTCATGCATTGAATTGATAAAATTCGGATATGACAGTTTGTATACCTGTTTGTTACCTACACCATGGAAGGAATGCTTTTATGCAGCAAACACTTGATTATTTACGGCCCGAATATTTGGTGCTTGCACCAATAAAGTCTCTTGTTTATAAAATATATGGGTTATATAAAATTGGTCAGACTTTCCGGTTTGTACTGCGTAGTTGTCAGTCACTACTTCCGGTACATTGTAAATGACATGCTTGTAAATTGCGTTCATTAGTTTTGTTTTTTATTTTCAAATTGAAACTGTGAAATATATAAAGACCTATTAGTGAGTATAGTGTTAAACATATTTATTGGTCGATAATGCAATGAAAATATAAAATCTCGTTTGAAGTTTTTCTAATCAGGCTAAGGGGTGTCGTCCATAATTGTCAACCATTTTCACAAGTGTGCAAACCACACACTTGAGGGAGGGGTTGAAAATTTCGACATTTTTGCGTACACTGTTTTTATCTTCAGAAATTTTTCGTTTCCGTGGAGTTTGGTTTTTATATTAGTTTAATGGTTATATAAGTTTAATGGTTGATGTACACTTTTTGAAGTGGGTGGGGGGTCTCAAAAAGTGTGCTTTTTGCACACTTGTGAAAATGGTTGACAATTATGGACGAAACCTAATGTATAATGTGTTGATACATACTTTTTTTTTCTTTTATTGATTTTCACATTAAGTAAACTACTTAAAAAGTCTAGAACAACAGATACGTCTATTCAGACATCCACCGATTTAAAACTTCGGTGTTAGATGTTTGTTTGAATCCAGTTTTACGGCAATTTTTCAGGTATGTTATGGCTTCCTGTCTTATTAGAAAAAAGCCGAGCTGCTCAAAGAAAACTCCAGAACTTCAACAAGAAAACGGGCCAGGACGGTCGACTGAAGTTGAAATCGAGCGTTCCTTGTATAAATCGCAATATGTTTACTATTAACACCCCATACCTCTATTATATACTTAATATTATTTTTCTTTTAACACCCCATAATTCTATTGGTTCAGCGCGTAGCCGATTTTTTTTATCGCTGTTAACTTGTTGTCGTGTTGATGAGATGCTGTTGACAGTTAGATAAATAATAAATAAATAAATAAATAAATAAATAAATAAATAAATAAATAAATAAATAAATAAATAATAAATAAATAAATAAATAAATAAATAAATAAATAAATAAATAAATAAATAAATAAATAAATAAATAAATAAATAAATAAATAAAAATAAATAAATAAAAAAATAAATAAATAAATGTAATGCAATTTTACAAATACATTCTGCATATTTCAGGAGTCCTATCATGCAACGTATGGGTTTAATTACATTGGTTCTGTCAGCTTTAGTAGTTATTACCTCCCTTGGTTGTAGTACTTGGAAGCCGTGTTTGTGTACTTGTGAATGGCAAGCCAAGGCCGTAAGAAGACGATGTAGCTATATCAAAGATATGATTTCTCAGGATCGATGCTACCGGGAACACACTGCAGAATATACAGCTTGCTACAGTAGATGTTTTAGTAAATAAAAACTATATATACCAAATTTGCATGCATGTGCACTTTGATCTAGCTTCTTAATAAAATTTGAATATTTCGATCGCATTGAAATGTAATATATATATAAACATCAACTTTGTTGTTTTTATGTGGACCACGTTGCAGGGTTCCCGCCATGATTTGACTGACAGAATTCCAAGCGCTCCCCGAAGTGTAAAATATAGATGCACAATCGGTGTGGGTGTTGCAGATTATAGAACGAATTCCTTGTTGCGAACAATAACAGTTACGTGGATGTAGAATGCCATGCTCCTTGCACTTTAAAACCCCTCTTCAAAGGGCTATAAATTCTCTCTATTAAATTCGCTTTTCAAGTGACATTCGCGTTTTCTGGTTGATTTATTGTTTGTAACTTTGCTCTGGTCCTGCATATAGCTGAAATTCTGCTAGCTGGACGTCAATCAATCAATCAATCAATCAATCAATCCAGGTTTTTCTGGTCTGTTTATTATAGAGTCGATAAAATGGAACCAAACATTTTTGTAACGCAAGCTTATCTCATCTTTGTTTTGGGGTATCGGTAGATGAGTTGTCTATCTGCTAATGATCACCGGTGTGTCCTGATCTCGGGCAAGGTGTGTTGTTTTCCACTTTAATTGACACGATTGTTCTGCCGAACGGCATGATATAGACGAGCAATAACAGACAAGAGCGTTAAACCCAATTCAAACAAACTGTAAAAGCAACATTGTAACATAATTGGAGAAATAATGAATTGAAAGAAAAATGTTTGTTTGTTTAAGTGGTGTTTAATGCCAAATTCAGAAATATTTACCCGTTTTGTTTTGATTGAGTCGAGTACATCCTGCCCGCAATAAGACTCGAACCCGCAACCTCAAGAACACAATATTTCTCTTATGGTCACATTTACATAACATCACCAGCTGTTAAATATTGTAGACAAATTATGTACCAAAAAAATTTGACACAAAAATATCCTTTTTTTAATAATAAGATACTGCACAAAATATGTAATATATTTGGACATTCAAATAATAACACTGCATTCAAACTTGGAAAAATTATTGCTACGGCCTAATTTACTGTCTTTTTTAAATAGAAATGCAATATTGAAAACCATCCAAAAATATTAAAACACATTTTTCTATTTGCGTGGTTTGTAAGAGTTAAGTCCCCTGTAGATCTTCGTCCACCAATATCAATCATTATTCTTTTTAATCCAAGTGTATTTCTGTTATTGAATTATTATGTACCATTTGATCATTAAAATTCGTTTAGCATGCTACAGTATTATTTCAAACCAAAACTTAACATAAATACCTTTACATGAATCAAATATTCCCGCCAATTTATCTCATTCCGTTGACTTTTTATTCAGTACAAGAACGCTATAAAACAATATGGCGGACTAGTAGTTCACAACAGTGAAGGACAATGATCTTGTTAAGATTTTGGAGAATATTGGTGCAACAAATATGAATACAAAATCTATGACGACAATGACACTTTTCAGAAGATACTTAACATAAAACATTAGTCTGCCAACTTCGAACATTTCTCTACAGATGGCCTTGACTCAAAACTTGAGTTGGAAAAATAGTAAAGCAGTTGTAGCATGGCGATTCAATCAATCCATAACTGTATCGCTCAAACCAATAATAAGAATATTGTCCATGGACTGGTCAATGATCTTACTCTTGGCTCATGCGACAAAATAATGTTTTGTTTGATGGTTTTAATGGTGTTTAACGCCACTTTCAGCAATTTTTCAGCTATATCATGGCGTCTTTTACGGTGAGGAAGCCGGAGTACCATACCTTCGGTGGGAAAACTGGCAATCCTTATCAAATAAAATTGGAGTCACGTACACCCTGCCGCAGTGAGACTCGAACCTACAACCTCAGTGTTGACAGAACACGTGACCAATAATAGACGAACTACCTTGACCACTCGGCCACCGAGGCCACACTATAAAATAAGGAGTCGAACCATCACTATGCTATAATTGTATAATATAACCTCTTCACACCTAGTCTAAGGTTTATTATCATTTAAAATAAAGGATGTAGTATCTTTCATAGACCTTATAAACCCACAATTTTGAAATGCCTGAACCAAGTCAGAACTATTGCTGAAGTTACTATACTTTTCGTGGTCGGTTCTGGAGTTTGCCGGTTTCTCAGCTTTTTGCCAGTTTCTTGGACGTTAATTTGTGGATTGTCTTTATTGACAGTTTCATCGGTGTTCGGTATTTTATTATTACCTTCACGATATACTCATTAAAAGTATATGAAACAAACACGTAAGGTAGATAATTGTTTTATATTGTGCAGGGAAAGAAGTGCCATCGTGCAAACAAGTAAATACACTACTGTTATCTGGCCATTTTTTCCCTTTTTATCTAATAAAAAAAAAAACATCAAACACTCTTAGATGTGATGATGCATACCCAAGCTTATATTAAATTAATGTTTATTTCCAAATAACATTTTAAACAAGAAAAACCAACAAATCTAATACGATTCAAGTGTTCTGTCGGTTTTCTTCTGATCAACGTAAGCTGTTCATTTTGATTTAGATCCCTGATGCATTTCAATCTTTATTGTCTGAAAGAAAAAGTAAGTGTATAAGTTATTATGCGTTTTTATACGTCCTTTCTAAAAAGAAATGAAATAGTGGGTTACAAATTAAACAGCACGACAGCAGAAAAGTCTCGAGTCACGCTACGCTCTCTGTTGCAAATGTAAAGAAATGTTACGAAAAACTAAACGTAGTTACATCTGGCCTAAAACAAACTTTTATGTGTGTTTTTGTATAAAGTATATGTTTAGACAACACCAATTTGATTTATACTTCTTTTTACACCCCACCTTCTTTTTTGTTTATAAAACCAGTTTAAAAAGGGTGGGTGTCAAATTGTGATTAGGGATTAACATTTGTAAATTAAATCCGCATTTGTGTTGAATTTCTGTGTATCAAATTTTTCAAAGAAATCTTAATCAAATTAATGTGGCCTTACTGTAACTGATTTGCGTCTTTGTTGAGGTGAGACATACTCGTCTGGAATCGACTGAAAATTTTTCCCATCTTTGAAGTCATATCCGGTCGGCAAGTTCAACATGGACGTCAGTCGTCTGCCGACAGCTCTAGCAACGTTGATCCTTTCGCCCTCTGATGCATGTTCTCGTATTCTTTTACTCAGCAGGAATCCAGTCAATGTCCATGACAGTCCAAATAAAAGAACTGTCACTGCTATCACTATATATCCCTGTAATGGTTCGATGCAGAAAGGTTCTGTTTTGTGCTGGTTTTCTGTAGGTAAATATACTACCCGTATTACTAATTATATTTTAATATATGTACTAAGTGCAAGTAAAAATAAAATAAATTATAATTTATTGTTAAGTATAATAGTCGTCTATTGGTTAGTGTGATATTTCTACTGCGTGTTTATATTAATTCAAAATGTGAATAATTTAATATGGAGTAGGCATTGCCAAAATGCGAGCACAGACAATATAGTCCTTTATTATCAATATATAATGTGCATTTCATATTTGACGTTACTTCCTATCACCCTAAAACACGGTGTAGAATGGTAACGGACTTATCGCGTTTTTTTTCTGCAGTACCGGACTATTCTTCTTCCAGTACAGAGTCGGACTCTTTTAGAGTGTATGTTGACTCTTGCTCAAAACAACAAGACACCTTCCAAACAGGTTCCAAAGTAAAATAACCTATGTACACTGTTAAAAATATATACAACTGAATCTTTTGGTGTTTCTAGATTGAGCGGTTGTTCAAGGCCCCAGGTAAGGTGGTAATACGGGCCTTGAAGTCCTCCAATGTTGATGCTGAGGTTGTCGAGTCTGGCAGTAGGTTCCATTCCCTGGTGGATCTGGGAATGAACGAGTATCTGTACTGGTCTTTAGTTGTTCTTATCTGCCTTAGTCTATTTCCACCTCTAGTTCTAGTATTCGGGTTAAGCAACGGACTGTTCGTGAAAGTTGAAATAGAAACAGTAGGTCACTTATTTTGTCTTATTTCTTTGCATGTTTTTAAATATTAATAGAATGTTTATGTCACGGAACGCTAGAACTATTTATCTTTCTGCACAAGTTAAAACTTACAGAATATGATTAGTATATAATTTGAAATCGTTTAAAAGAACTCGATACCCGGTGTAGTTTGTTTATGAATATGTCACATGAGAATATATAACGAGCTAATTGTCCTCATTTAGCATATTATTTTTGTCATTTTCTCTTTAATGCCATCAATGTTAATCACACAAAGGATAAATATATATATATTTGTTCAAATCTGGAAGAAATTATCGATTTTCAGGGAAGGCCATTGCACCGGACATTTGTCGTGTGTGGCACCGGACTTTCGGCGTCGCCTGCTGTGTTGAATGGATCAACGTTGAGAGCTAGTTTTTAGAAAGTGAAAAGAAATTGACACAAAAGAGCTATACACTATGTTTAAATAAATATTTTGCTTTTGTTTTTTACAAGTATTTCTTTAGACAGTTGTATATTACGAGTATAACATGTATAGGCACTCGGATTTATTTTAAATTTATTTGCAAATGCAGGAATAAAAAATTATGGACTTGACATGCAAATAAAAACAAAAATCGTTCAATATACTTATCATAGAAACAAATAAGAATTATTCTGATATACATGGGGAATGGGAGGGGGTCCCATCCCGCACTCCCGTAAAAATAAATACCAGATCCCGGTTTCCCGGTGAAATACGTACTGGATGAAAAGAAACGTAAAAATCCCGAATTCCTGCAGTTTTATTGGTTAAATTCCGAATTCCCGGTGAATAAATTAGCCTTTCCCGCTGATCCGTAAAAAATTCTACCGACTCTCATACATTGATCTATGCTTGCAGCATTTTTTTTTCTTCAACTAGAAATGTCCCAGTTCAAGTTGCCCTGAACATGTTTGATGCACTAATAAGGCCAATTGTATCATACAATGTTGCGATTTGCATGATGGATCAATATATTTCATTCTTTAATGCAAAGAAACGTAGTAGAAATAACAATGTTGTCATTGATCCATTTAACTTCATAGATAAAACTCCTTTTGAAAAAATACATTTGTCATTCTGCAAGTATATACTTGGGGTAAAGAAGACTGCTTCAAACCTAGCTTCCCGTTTAGAGCTTGGTAGGGTCCCTATAGAAAAATACATAAAAACTCAATCTATATTGTATTTTGCTAGGCTGAGTACATGTGATAAAAGAAAGTTTTGAACTAAATAAATTATTAGATTCTGAGAATATATACTCTTGGGTAACTTATATAAAAGATGTAATTGACGACATAGATCTTAACTTTGATGGACTTAACTTGGACACAACTTATAAAAATGTTAAAGTAATAAAACCATATATTAAAGGTGAGTTGTTAAAGTTTTATATGAACATGTATGCTGACAAAGTTTCCAATTTAAAAGATCAAAATAAAATCTTTCTATATAAATTTTTGAAAAACAACTTAGGAAAAGAGAATTTTATTTGTCCGATTCGAACTATGAAAATCGCAAATTCATTTCAAAATTTTGAATAGCCGACCACAGTCTTGAAATAAGAAAAAAAGTCCCCGGTGAACAACGTCTTTGCTCCTTCTGTAATCTAAATGAAGTGGACGATGAGGTTCACTTCTTTTTAAAATGTGATCACAATAAACTGTTTCGGTCTAATTTCTTATATGACTTCAATATCTCTAATTTTAATCCATATCTCGATTCGCTTAAAACAATTTTAAACCCGGAAAATTTTCGACAAATTCAGAGTCTTTCATTAAAGTCTCTGGAACTGAGGACAGGGGTCTTGTAGACTTGAATATTTTGTCGATTTTTCCGATTGCAATTTAGTTGTTTGTTACTTCTGTTATATGTCACTGATCAATGTTGTATTGAAATATATGACAATAAAGATAATAATAATTATATAAGAAGTCATCTATTTAAAATGAATTTCAGGAATAGGCCCTACGTAATACATTTGTCTTAATCATTCAAAAATATTACCACGAGAAATTTCATCATATTTTCTTTTCTTCGTGTTCTTTGGCTTATTTAACAATAAAAGTTTTTTCTTCTTTTTGCTCTGAAAAATATAATTGAGCACAATATGTCCGTGGCTAAGTACCGCTATTAGTCCGGTGCCCGAAATTTCCACAATATCCACCGCACGAAAAAAGTCCGTTGCTTCACATTTAAATTTTAGTGACATATCAGTATTATTGTTCAATTTTAATTGCTAGAATTTTGTTGAATGTATTTTTAACTCAAAACAGGACATCTCTGAACATAAAAAGTCATTGTTTATATCAATTTGACGATGAATGATAGAAATTCATGTTTGCTTGTTCATGTTGTTTCCCTATTTTTCGATTTGTTTTTAACTTTGTGAAATAACCACGAGGTACATCGACGTAACATTTTTGTAGGAGTTATCATAGACCAATGACGTATTCCGTGAGTATGGTTTTTAATAAAACTTACCCCTTCTTGTAAGCATTTGAACTCATTTTTCTGAGTTACTTCATGTTTATTGGCATGAACAGTCCGTTGCTTAACCCGAATAGTCCGGTACAGCAGAAAAAAACGCGATAAGTCCGTTACCATTCTACACCGTGACTTTTTTTCATTCACTTTGTTCCAGTTTTTTGACGATATCAACTTCCGGACGAAAAAAAAATCAATATCAGCATTAAGCAGATTTTGATCACGTGATTTCATTTTGATCACATGACACGTAATTGCCGTAGAGCTCACCGCTCTTCGCGGGCAGCTTCGCTGACCGCTGCGAGCTGTGCTCGCTATTAACAATTCAATAATTCTATCAAACTTTTCTTTCCCCATTGTGGTTAGCTTTTCAACTTGTTTCTTTAAAATTGTCCTTTAAATTTTAGTTAAATCATGGTATCCAGGTTTTATGTGAGGGAGATACACGCTGATAAACCCCCAATTTTGGCATGACAATTATCAGGTTGATGGAGTCGAGCACACCGTGCCCAGTACACGTGATAAACCCCGACCTTTGGAGTGCAATTTTGCAGGTTGCTGGAGTCGAGCACACCGTTCCAAATTTCAGTTACTATGTGCTAATATTTAGTCAAGTCTTTTTTTTCTCCAATTAATCTGTCGCCGCGAAAAATAAAAAAATTGACATACCAGGTCTTCTTTCAGGATTCACAACTTTAATTGACGTTCCGCAGGTAACTTCATCAATTTCATTTTTCTCGGCACTCCTCTTCTTTCTTCCCCATCCAATGATCTCGCCACAAATGGTCTGTTAATAAATCAAAAAAAAAAGCTTATTAGCACATTCCGTAATAGACACATCATGATATGTCCTATCACGATATGATAATCATACAGGCACCATCGACAACGATTATGAACAACCAATTTAAAATAAACCGATGAAAAAAAACAAAATGTTCTTTCATCAATGTGTAATCAAAAAGTGGGATACCTTGTTGTGTTTTAAAATATGACATAAAAATTAAACAGTCGTTCTGTAAACTTATTTCCAGAGCTGTATTACTTTGAATGGTGTTTGATATCACTTTGAAATGTTTTGCTATATCTGGCGTCCAGTTTTTTTTTCTGGAAGACGAAGCCGTACTACCTGTTGGAAATCCGGACCTTCAGCAGGGAAACTGGCAACCCTTGTCATTTAAGAGTGGAGTTGAGCCCGCCCTGTCCGCAGTAAGGCTCGAGCTCCCAACCTCAATGTTGACGTGCCAATGATCAATAGTAAATGACTTCTTTAACCACCCGCCACCTACGCCCTAGTTTTCATAGAAGAAACGATCTTAGCAGATTGAGAACAAAAAACATTTCCGTTCCGCTTGCTCAAAGTTTATAATAGCTTAATGACTTTTTTTATAATTCGCCTATAATATTGTCATGGTTAAAACAAATAGTAAGCCGGGAATGTTAAAACATTACTGTGAACGTATAAATTTTCGCGTGGGGGTAATTTTCACTTTTTTGCGATTCGCTATAATTACATCCGCACGAACCGTTGTAAGATTTATGATGAAACGAGATCTTAATCAAATTCGCGTTCAACTTTAACCAGTTAAACGCGAAAATGACCACGTTAACACTATTGATTTAAAATATGTAATATTTGAGACGGTCTTTTAAAAGCCTGAAAAACAGGTATCTTTTGAATGGTTAAATTTTTATGACAATTTTCATTACATGTTTATAACTTTCAAACTAACAAAAAATTACCGGCCACTTTTGCGGCACGTTACTGAACTGCAAACCTTCAACATTCTAAATTAACTTTGGTGGGACCCCTTCCATTTAAGAGGTTTTGCTCATTGTCATTATTTGGGAAACTGTATCCTACATTTTTATAGCATTTAATTGTTTCGACATTAGCTTTACCTCTTTACAAGATCCTTTGCAAATAGCAACTCTGCAAGAAAAAGCGACATCTACTTCCGCACTTCCGGTTAGATCAGTAGGTTGAAATGCTTGAAATTGCGACAGCAGCTGGCCGTTTGTAGAACGCTGGAAGTTTGGAAACATTTTGATATCCACCGAGCACCTGTTCGTGTGACAAGAAAAAAAATTAATTGAAACTTCAAATAAACATTGCTATAATGTTCATCTAAAAAAACTGAGGTTTGCGGTTATTCATTATCTGTTATTCCGTTCTTAGACAGGGTATATTATATGTTATTCTGGATCTTTACAAGGGACACAGGTTCATATTCCCTGTCTGTGTTTTATATTCCCTGAGCCGAAGGCGAAAGGAATATAGAATACAGACAGGGAATATGAACCCATATCCCCTGTGAAGCCCGAATACCAATTATATTCTGTTGAAGTCTTCTCGTACTAATATTCTAGAGTATATAATTAGATTAGACATATCTCATGCGTGAAGAAAAAACTTATAGTTTGGACCACCACGATTGGAGAACCTACTATTCAACACATTCAAGCTTCCAACGAAACTTTTCATGGCATATTACATTTATAACCTTGATATTTTTGACGACTTTTTATTCCCAGCAAAACTTTAAAAGAAAAATTTCACTTTCGAAGTGCGATGCAAATGCCTTTGTTTGCGATTTTAGAAGACGTCTAGTTATCGGTTATCTCCCTTGTTAATTTCAAGACAAATCGCAGACGATGATAGATTCTATGGAACGCCAAACTGGACAAAAACGCTTAAGGCTTATACATTAAATTTTTTTACATTGCAGATTTTTTACGTTTAAGATATTTTACGTGTAAGAATTTTTACGTGTAAGTCTTACACGTAAGAATTTTTACTTGTAAGTTTTACGTGTAAGTCTTAAGTGTTAGAATTTTTACGTGTAAGTCTTACATGTAAGTCTTACACGTAAAAAAATAACCAATCAAGCTCTTAAGTTTTGCGACAAAAACATCACGGTCGCTCGCCATTGTATCTCAAATACTTACAACGAAGTGTTTGATTGGAGCTTTATAATGTCTTCTGATTGGTTATTTTTTTACGTTTACGACTTACATGTAAGACACACGTCAAAATTCTCACACGTAACACTTACACGTAAAACTTACACGTAAAAAATCTGACATGTAAAATATTTAACGTGTAATTAGCCTTAAGCGTTTTTGTCCAGTTTGGCCTTCCATAAGATTCCGTAAAATGCATGTATTTAAAATCGATATTTGATATCTTTATATTATGTTTAACTATTTATACTATGTAAAACTAATTGTAACATGAATCCTTTGTTCTTTTTTACGAATAAACAAGAGACGACGAGTAGGTATGCTGTAAATTAAAACACTTGTATAATATTGCATGAAAGGTCACGTGTGTCTGTTAAACTCAAGGGAAAACCAACTACAATTAGATCAGATAATGCACAGTAAAACTCCGCCTTAATTAAGTCAACTTTTATTGATTTTCACTGCAAACGGATAGCACGAGCTTCCAATATTAGCTTTTCATTTGATTAGTTGAATATCGGTAGCACCATAATAAACACGGCCCTCTTTATTTATAACCAATTATTAATGGGTGGGATCTAGGAGCTTATTCATGTTACAAGTAATTTATAGCACCGCTTTCCTCGTTAGACAAATACACCTTCTCACGCTAAAGCGTTCGAAGGTGTATCTGTCTAACTCAGAAGACTGTGCTATAAATATAACTTATTCAATGAAAAGACGCCATTTTGAAACTGGTTTCAATATACCCGGGGTTTCACAGGGAATACGGTATGATATTCCCGTCTTGATTAACCGATCAAATTGTAGGGATTCACTAGATACATTACTTCAACAGAATATATTGAGACATTCACGGCTTAGGATATATATTTTATGAAGTCGGTGGTTTTTTCGGGTACTCCGGCTTCCTCCTTAAATAAAAACTGGACGCCACGATCTAAATTTAGCTGAGAAATTGCTGACAGTAACGATAGTCCCCATTCCTGCCAAACAGTGAACAAATACAATTCAACTTAAAGCATGAAATTGTTCCCTAATAAATTTATTTTCATTTATACTTTAGGGTATTCGAAAAATGAGAACATTTGTACAATTTAATCTTACTGTCAGTGGCACACTACCCAATTCCCATTCAATTTGATGTACTCTTCTTGCTTCGGAATAATTGTACGGAATTGGAAACGACATTATTCGCCATCTCAATTAAAAATCTATATTTCTGATTCGTATATTGAAATAAGTTCAATCAAACAACCCTTAAGATCTAAAAGTAGAATTAATTTTCGGCATTTTTATAAATAGCAAAAAATTGCTTGTTCTCGCTTGTTCTACTGGGTTTCATTATGTGTCAGCGAATTATCCATATATATTGAAATAATTAATATATACAATTATTTACAACTTTCAAGAAGCTTCCATGTAACTCAAGATTTTGTCTATAATTTCTAGACAATAAAAATCATAATATTTGTTTTGTTAGCATTCACATAGTGCGAGAATCTTCTGCCGTTCAACGCTTTATTTTTTTACTTTAATATGGAGCGTGAAGCGTCAGAGAGCTTTCCATGGACAAAATAGCGGATTGTGCAACACGATCTGATACCGCACATTTCACAATTCCGGACTGTATAAATTTTTTTTGGGTGGTTCAACTATATATAAATCGCTTCTCTATAGATATTTTTCTCTATTAAAATAATCATCTTACCTTGGACGAAAGAGGATTCTCAGACTAATATTCACGGAAAGGTCATTTGCAGGGCAGTTCTAATGAAGTCTGGAGCTCACGTGTTTCCCAATGGGTTCAAGTTACTCACTATTGGTTTTAGTTGTTGTTATTTGTTTCTTTTGTATGTTCTTTGTCTTCGCCTTAATAATGATTTTGCAATTGTCCGTTATACTATTATTTCGATTTTTGTTGACCGAAGATATTTTATTTTCGTCTTCCATATTACATGTATTAATCATTTACGACCAAATGAATGCTGAACAGATTGGTCAAACTTTGAGTCGTATTGAATGAATACGTTTGGTTATTTAATTTTTTTAGGGGTAGGAGTCGAGCTTCGGTATCCGAGTTTTTTTAAGTAGTTAATCATCTAATATTGATCACGTGGCTGTTTATATTGTGGTTGTGAGTTTGAGCCTTATTGCCCAAGTAGACTTATAGGTCCCTGTCCTAAATGTATGTACTTACTCATTGTCTAAAATCTTTATCATGGATGCCATGCAATCTTTTGCTTTAATGTCGTATGAATCTAAAATAATACAATTTTTTTTATAAACTGACCACATTACACTCATAAGAGTGGTCTGGAGATATGATATGGAGAGGTGGGGTATAAAAATAATGGAGACTTTTCAATTTTTGTTTTGTCACATTTATTTTCTATTTTTCACTATTCTATTTTTGCAGTTATCAAGACGGTCCACTGAACCACTCGTACACTCACACTATCTCAACTATCCTAACTGAATTTATAACATGATCCGAATGGAAGACACTGCTCGAGGAAGTTAACAGTTCCACAAAAAAGAAACAGAAAAGAAAAATACAATTAAAAATAAAAGATGAAAAAATTAATTTCTTTCCTTCTGAAGGATGTATAAAGGAAAGCGTTCTTAAATTACGTGACAGCAAAGTAAAGAAAAAGCTATTAGCATGCGCAGTTTTGCCTGGTCTTATATTGCGTTTAAAATTTCAAGGAAGTCGTAAGAATAAAATGTATATGCTTTCAATATTTTAAGAATAAAAACTTTAACACGTATGGCAGTGCATTTTGACGTACCGGAAAATTCGTCATCTAATGTGATACTCATTACAATGGAGTCGTTGAGATTGACCACACCCCCTCCACTGATATCTGTCCGGCTTTTGGAATATATCCTTAAATAGGCAGATGGCGTTGTTGTGAAATTAATGCCTTTACCACTAGTTAGGTCACTGAAAAAATAAAAAAAAAACTATTTTCCATAGTTTAGTAAATTTCTCCAGAAATGCCAACCAAATTCATGCATATCATTATCATCTGGGTAGTTTGGAGCAGATTCAAGCTGTGGCGTGGAGGGCCTGTGCCCACTAAATTTTGCCAAAACATAGGAAACAGTAAAAAAATTTGATTTCGATATCCGTTTAGACAGTTTTCTTGGTGTTCGGTATTGTGTTATTACCCTTTTTCTTGCTTAAAAACATGTGCAGAACTTAAATACTTAAATTCTAAATCCGCAAATAGTAATGGGTTCAATATTTTTGTAACTAATTCAAATTAATAAGGTTATTCCAGCTTTAATAATGAAAATAGAAATAAAAATATTAATAAACAATATTAAACGCGCTCCGTCGCTCTCTACAAAAAGTATAAAAATATTACTCCTTACAAAATGATAAACAACATTAAGCAACATTCGGTGTTCAGCGTAATTGTATCAATTTAACAATTTACTAGAGAACTTTGAATTTTGTTTTTACAGTAACGATTGCAGAAAAATTCAGCAAAGTTCTCATTTACATCTAATTACAATCCATATTTTTACTGGTAGTAAATCACTCACCCTGGCATAATTTCCCCCTTCGCATCAATTTCTGTAAGGTCAGCTATACACGTTACTGGTATTACTTTGTCAAATCCTGTCTGAATAACCGGGTTCTGTTGAACTATTACTCGAAAAGTAGTGCCCTAAATGTACAGACAAAAGCCGTCTTAAACCTTTGACACAAGTTAAATATCGTTATAAAAGATTAATTGCTATTTTTATTGTTAAATATTTTTTGGTCTGGTGTATTGCAACATGTTGTATTAAAATATTGCGTTCATTTAATAAAATTGAAGGCCTGCAAACAATAATTATTCGTAAATTGGTAGAAATATGAGGAACAGAAGCTGTTTTGATCAAATTCATCGTTCTATAAACTCGGCAACTCACGCACAAACTTTACATGAAGACCTTTATGCTTCATTTAGTTTATGAGTTAGTTGGTCTTGTTCATACACCGATGAATTACTCAAAACAACTTTTACACTTATAAACCGCTAATAAAATAAAATAACCTATTCTTCCGCCGTTATTCGGTTAAAATTATAACTTGGCTTGAGTCTGTTTAAACCACTTAGAAACCATCTATTTAGCGTAAACAGACCTAAGGTTCATTGTGTACAGACATTTCCAGTCTTTCTGTGTTTCATGTTTATAGTAAACAATTTTGTGTCAATTACACAGTACCGAAAAAAATATAATATATACATTATGTAATATTCATTATTAGATGATGTTACGTTTTATTTTTATATTTATTTATAACATTGCTCACATAGGTTATACTGCACGCATCAAAATGGAATTCGTAAAGTCTTGAAACTGACGTAGTCGTCTGCAAGCACGGTGACCCTTGACCCTGGATGTATATAATTCCTCCATCCGCTGCTTTGTCTACTAATATTACTACTTTGGATTTGGTGCACTCTTGAACCGTTACTAAAAATAGAGTAAGGAATTATTAAGTTTAACATCCAGATTAAAAAAACCCATGAAATTATTTGATCCTTTTCTAAACAAATATAGTAATGAGTTATTAGGTTGAAGTTCCAGATAACAAAATATGAAATTAATCAGTGTTTGTAATGTGTCAATGTGTCAATTATGGTAGATTTGCGAATATCAAAATCCCGTGAAATTTAATCACTTCTGAAATTAGTAAAAACTGTTTGCCTTTTACAAATTACAGCGATCAATTCATTATTTTACTGTCGCAAATTTGATGTGGCCCCGGAAGTCAGCTTTACAATACAATACAGTTATTCTATATTTAGGATTCTTTGCAGTTTATAATTTGAAATTCGCGCCTGCGTGTAGATTTTCGCAACATATCTGATTGCACAAGATACATAAGCAGCAAAATATCGCCCAATAAGATTTCACAATATATGGAAGCTGCAATAGAATGTCTTTATAAACAAAACAAAAATTCACAAAGAATGTATACTTGTAAATATGGCCTTATATATGCGAAATCGTTGTTCACCATCACAAGATTTCTGGCGTAAGTATACGAGTCCGAGTATATGAGGTGTTTTATTTGTAGCTTGCTAGCTAAGCTATTTCTATTAAAGCAATATCTATATAAGGGTTATTCAGTTTTCTGCATAATAAATACGTAAAACAACATCCGTAAGCAGTTGTTCTACAATTCCATTTTCTAGAAGCAAATCATTAAGTAGGATCCCTTCGTTATATCATGGCTTCCAGTTTTTACTGAAAGATTTATAGACAAAATAACAGGTAAGAACCCTCGTTCATTGGCAGGAAAACTGGCACACCTTGTCAATTTAATATGAAGTCGATCACTTTTCGCACGCAGTTAACTCGAACTCGCAACCCCACTATTGACAAAAAGGTGACTAACAGTAGATCAATAACTATTGTTGACACGACCGTGATCGCCAGTTTAATGTATCCGGACCACAATTGACCACGTGATCATATATGGTGTCCCGGATATCCATTGTTTTGTCAAGGGAGCAGACCTCGGTAATTTTCGTCAAACATCGGAAATACTCTTTGAGTAACTAACTTTTTGTGCTCAACACTGTGAACATTGACTCAAAGTAAAACAATATATTTAATTTGCATCATTTATTAGCAATACATTGATTTAATACAGCTGTATTTCATGGTCGAAAAATAAAATAACGGTAACTTCAATTATGGTTTAGCTGACTACCTAAAACCTTTAGCCATCGAAACCCTTCTGAAGTTTGAAAATGTCTTGTATTTTTTATTTTGCGAATGTATATATAACCATTCCTTTGTTGAGATTATGTTACATACTACAAGTTAATGTGACAGGACAGAATGTAACAAAAAGACTTGAAAAAACCAAAGAAATTATTGGATTTAGCACAAAATTTGTAAAACGAACAGTACAACATTTTATCAAATAGTTAAAAAAAACCATCTATTTGGTAGTCCGGCTGTCACAAAATAGCAGTTGCATGAGATATCAGTGTCACGGGATCGGGGACCTGGGTGGCCGAGTGTTGAAGGTAGTTCGTCTACTATTGATCACGTGGTCTGTCAACACCGCGATTATGGGTTCGAAACTTACTGCGGGCACGGTGTACTCGACTCCAATCTTAATTGACAAGGATTGACATTTTGCCTACCAAACGTCGATGGTTTTCTCCGGGTACTCCGGCTTCCTTCCCCAATAAAAAAAAACTGGATGCCATGATATAGCTGAAAAGTTGCAGAAAAGGCGTTAAACACCATTCAAACAAACAAACATAATTGCAAGTAAATTTCTTCAGGTCGGTACTGATTGGTTTTATTATCACTCACCGTTTGGGTTAAATTCTGACTTAATTTCTTGGAGAATAATCAGCAACAAAAATCCAAAAGTACTGTGTGATTTGCAGAACAGCATCCTTTAAATAAATATTATAACAGCAATAATATTATGTACAGTACACAAAACTGATCAATTTCAAGATAATGACTTACTAGTAATTGATTTTATTTTTGTAATCATGTGTTGTTATTATGTAGATTGATTGATTGATTGATTGATTGATTGATTGGATGTTTGCTTTGCATCCAGCGAGCAGTATTTCAGCTATATTCAGGACGAGAACAAGTAAGCAAACAAGAAATCAACTGAAAAGGGGTAGGACATAAGGAATACGATTTTGAATGCCACTGGAAAGTATAGAGCGTTGGGTAGGGGCGGAGAAATTAGACATTCTGTAGCGGCTGCAATAAGCCTACTCTTTTCGAAATCTACATGTGGTCTTTATCGTGCAAGGAGCGTGGCACTCTCCAAACACGTTACCCACTGTGTTCAGCGTTAAGACTTTCCCCGTCACCTGCAGACGCGCTAGGCGCCTCACAGTATGGTCCCAGAAACGTCCGATAGGTCATTGGTCATATTTTTTTATTCATTTGTTGTTTAACGTCCAGTGAGCAGCATTTTATCTATATTCAGAACAAGACAAGCTGACCAGATATCAAATTGAAAATGAGATAGACGGAAATTTTGAATGTCACTGTAAATGTGTGTAAATGTTTGATCGGGACTTTGAGTACTTATAGAAGCTACATTATCGACATGTAGAAATGGCTCTTTAAGGGACAAGGTGCTCGGCATTCCTAAAAAACGCCACCAAAATGGTCCGCGTTTAGGCTTTTTGTACTTTAACTCAAAAAAAAGAAGAAAAAAAAACAAACAAACAAAATACCGGGTCACGTAACAATATCCAGGGTGATATTCGATAAAAAACAGTAGTTTTTGCATAAAAGAACACCTTCTCATTATCCGAAACATTTCTTGAAAATCACATGCATGACACTCATGTGTGGCACTTTTCCTGGTACCGTCTTATCATTTAAAGGTAGTTTAGTTAAATATAGGAATATTTATAATATTAACATAATTCAACACAAAACAATATTCAAGAACAAATAAAGACGTAAAATCATACCTCTGTCTTCTGTAGTGATCAAAATGACAAAAATATATTACAAAACTAACAGCAGGTGCTGCTTCATTAATTATTCCTTCCTCAGAAATTTAATTATCTAATTATTATTCAATAATGTAATTATCTCCAGTCCTTTGATGCAAACGTTATGACGGTGTATAAGAAGAAATGACCTAACATAATTAATGTCGTGTAAACAATATTTTATTGAATAAATGTTTTCACAAAATTTAACAATTAAATCGGGTATAACATTTAAACAAATTAAGCAGTCGAAAAAACAACATGCTTATTAAAATCCGTTTCCTTATAATATTTACTAAGATGTAAATAATCACTTAATTTTATTAATAAATGCGTTTGATCGTAAGAAGCATATTTATTAATGTTAATCTACTTATTTAGTTGTTTTGTACTATTGAATATGTTTTAAAACTGTTATCGTAGTTTATAAGATTTTTATAAAAATTCATTCTTTCCTAGTAATATTACTAATTGGAATAGACTAACGAAACAAATAACACTTTCTCCTATCCTGGAATCTTTCAAAAATGGTATCTCCACACGGGAAATTATATGTACTATAGTATAGACTTCCCTGCTCCACACAAACATTTTAAGGCAACACAACCAACCCATAAAATATATTTTAAAATTCAAACAGCCACTGTACACGTTTTGTTCACATATCATTTATAAGCTTCTTTTTTCATTGTATTAATTGCGTCCATGCGTATTGCACACTAGTTACCGGAAGTTTTACACTTTAACCTAAGAGTCTTTCTCTTATTGGAAGGAGATGTTAATTATAACCCCTGTAATGCTTAATTTTAAATCAATTTAAAATACATTCATGTCTAACTTGTTGGAAACGTAAATAATGGTTTTATGCTATGACTTCTGTCCAGATGACCTTAAAAGTGGACCGCTTGGTAAAATCAGAATTAATTCTAAATGAACTAGGTCTGTTCTAATATAACAAATAATGTCAATATAATTATCTTTATTAACCATAGGCATTACAGCTTATAGGCATAATTTAATACAATGACAGATACAAATAACACAACACAATACAGCATGTTTGTTTATCATAATAATTACATTATATATAACTATAACTATGGAGGATAGAATTAAATGTATGACTTCAGCCATTACGCATTTTTTCCGCCAAAAATAAATATTTACCAAAATTATTTAACTCTTTTATGTTATTGACAGATAGCAGTTGTATAAGTTTGAAAGTTGACGGATGTCTAAAATAATATGGCTTAATATATTTAGTCCTAATATCTATATATTTCTTACATTCTAAAATGAAATGATATTCGTCCTCTACTAAACTGTCATTAGATGAGGTGCATTTACGTTGTGACTTTTCTATATTAAAGTATCTACCAGTCTCGATTTGTAAAGCATGAGAACATATTCTATACTTGGTAATAAGATATTTATATTTATCATTTATGGGACGGTCAAAATAAAACTGTAGCTTGTGACCATCATGAATATATTGATATAATAAGCATTTCGGTGAATTACTAAAGTATGACATGGCTTCAGTAAAAAAATTATTTCTATTTTTGAATTCGAGTAAGAATGCTGTAGGGTTAAATACATATTGTGATATAAATGTTCTGACATTCGCTCATTTTACAACAGTTGTGGACTTTAAGGCGTTCAATGCAGGTCATACTAAAATGCGTTTTTAAATACGGATTTGTTTGTAATGACGTCATGTTAGATTGTTTTTTGTTTTGTTTGAATGGTGTTTTAACGCCACTTTCAGCAATTTTTCAGCTATTTCATGGCGTCCAGTTTTTATTGGGGGAGGAAGCCGGAGTACCCGGAGAGAACCCCCGACCTGCGGTAGGAAAACTGGCAATCCTTGTCAATTAAGATTGGAGTCGAGTACACCCTGCCTGCAGTGAGAATCGAACCCGCAATCTCAGTGTTGACAGACCACGTGATCAATAGTAGACGAACTACCTTGACCACTCGGCCACCGAGGCCCCCGTCATGTTAGAAGATGATTACCAAGAATTTATAGTTCAATGTGACTTCATTTATAAATAAATGCTTAATTTAAAGAATTCCAAGTTCTGCAACCTTTCAGATATTTTGGTATCAAATAATTAGGTATAAGTAAATACAAAATACCAATCTATTTTGAATTGTCACCCATATTTGTTCAATGCCTAAATCGGTAAGTTGCTAATCACGCGTTGTTAATATAATAATACCTCCGTCCTACCGCAGGTCGGGGGTTTTCTCCGGGAACTCTGACTTCCTCCTCCAATAAAAAATAAACGCCATGATATACCTGAAAAGATGCTGAAAGTGGCGTTAAACACCAAACAAACAGATAATAATTCCTTCGTCAATTACACTGAAGGTACACAACTTCTACATCTCCATGTGACTAATATCTTATACAGTTACTAAATGTTACATACAGGTAACCGTTGGTTCGAAATTAGTTCTAAAAACAAGAAATGATATGGGTTACACCCATATCCAGAGATGTTCGATTTATATGTTATAGGTGTATCCGATTTGGTTTTAATAGTTTTTTTTCAACTTGTTTTATTTAAAATTTCATCATATGCTGTAAAAGGGTACAAATATAGTCGATTGTGCAAAGCAAGAAATAATCATCTTGATTATAATATCTCAACTTTGAGAAGAGTATTGTTATCAAAAAAGCAATGTGTAGGAAAGACAAATGTTTACAGTGCAATAACAATACATTGACCTTTTCGAAATCACATAATCACGTGGTTCTGTGGGAAAATAAGGGGGCGGTAAGATCGACAGTTATCGCGTACTTCCGTCGGGCATCCTCGGAAGATCAAAGAAAAATACCGACAAGTTACAATTTCATTTGATTTAATTTTACAGTAATTTTGCAATTAAAATGTATTCAAACGTCAAACTAACGTTCATGTGCATAAACATTGCTAAGAACTTAATAATATTTTCAGACTGTAAAATAAAAAAATATATATATAGAAGAGTCTTATTTTTGCCAGAGACATGTAATTATATGCCTCCGTTTTTGCAAAACAATTTATGAGATTATTAACTTCTAGAATTATTTTCAACTATTACAACTGTTGATGACCTTTATGTAACTGAATTGTTTTTCTATTGTATTTTTATATACATTTTTCAAAATTTCATATAGCTTTTTTTAATGTCTGTTTGTTTAAAGGACTTCATATACGATCTTAGAGGTAGGTTTAATATAATTCTATAAGTATCTAAATATAACAGCTTCTTTAAAATAGTTCTAAATAAAAAAAATTTAAATCTTGAATTAAATAAAAATGCAAACCTTTTGTGTTTTTTTTCTTATTATAAAGAAATTTATTTTCCCTACCAATGTCTATGACATTTTTCACTCATTCAGAAAATCACATTTCTTTAAATAACATGCCTGTTTTAAAATCTTATTTTCGTATAAAAATCTTAATCTAAATTAGCATATTAATTATTGTATTAATCTCATTATGAGGAATTAAAGATATGAATGAATAAATGAACCACGCACACACACACACGCCTCGTTCTCGGCCAATCTCGTGCGAGAGAGTTTCGGATTTCGAAATCGTAAATAATCAAAACCCAGGGAAATTAAATTTAATGTTTAAGATTGATGAATTTCTACATAAAGGTTTCATTTTCTACCCTAATTATGAAATAATCCAGAAATAATACTGAAAATTATCGATCATACATTACGTAATACTACAAAATTTTAAAATGCATTATTTTTATCAAATAATCTTATGAATTCCCATAAAAACAAATAAATTCACATTCTATTATGTGAAGATTAGAAACTGCATAAAAACTACAAGGCTTAAGTACCCTAGAAGTTCTGACATAACAAAAGAAATAAAATTGAAAATTATCGATGAAGTCAAATTTATAATCATCTACGTTTTTATGTAAAGATACGATATGAAGCTTGCTCTATCAAGCATGAAATAATCCAAACAAAAAAATATAATGATAAAATTGAACTGAACAAGTCTTTCTAACATATACATTACGTAATATAACGTAACAAAATCTAAAAATGCCTTTTTATTATCAAATTATCTAACTAATTATTTCTGAACAGATACGCAATCAGAAAACGAAAGTATATAAGTGCAGATAATCAAATTGGAAATTATCGAATTATATGTTAAATTTAATAATTTATAACTCCTTACAGGTGCACGTGACATCGGCATCGCAATGAATGATGATTATGATGTGACAACGTCCATGATTGATTGATCTTTATAAAAGAAGAAACATAAATATCTACACATTCTGTTAATGAGAACATAATCATTTTCGAAGCTTACCATATAAAATAGTGAAATAATCCAAAAACCAAATAATAATATTAATCTATCAAGTCTTTCTAGATGAGTGATTACACGCGCATCCCTTTGAAATTTGATTTGGACTGATGATGCATGATGGAAAGGTTGTAGGAAAGAAAGCCACAGGAAAAAAAGTCACGGAAAAAAAGTCATGGATAAGAAGTCACAGGAAAAAAAGTCACAAGAAAAAAAGTCACAGGAAAAAAAGTCACAATTTATAAGTTGTATTGGTATTGAATGTGTGTTTTAAGTTTTTTTGCAAGATTTATATTTTTGTGTATAAAAAGTAAAGTGGATATTTAAAGACATTTAATTTTAAAATATATATTATAACAAATTAACAAAATTTTCACATAAAAACAAAGGAATAAATAAGCAATTAGAAGTGCAGTAATTGGTCACACATGTTCCTTTTTTTACTACACATCATTTAATAAATAAATCACTAAAATGTTGAAGCCATATTTATGTATTAATATGGTTGTTTATCCTATTCTTTTCTTTGGTATACATATTTTTTAACTACAATTTTTTTGGGGTGCGTCTTTTTACCACAGAACACCACAGAATACCACAGAACACCACAGAACTCTATAAAATATCGTTTATTCTTTGATAAAATTAAATTAAATATTATTTTATGTGTAATTATGGGTTATTTAATATAATTATGTCTGAAAACCACATATTTGTTCAATGTTGTGTCTCGTCGTACGCGGATGAAGTTTTCGATGAAAACGGCGATAGCACAGAACACCACAGAACTCGATAAAATATCTAAACTAAATAAAATAATATTTTGCGTGAAATTATGACTTGTTGGATAAATTACGTATGAAAACCACATATCTGTTCAACATTACGTCTCGTCGAACGCGGATGAAGTTTTCGCTGAAAACGGAGATACCACAGAACTCGATAAAATATCCTTTTTTATTGATAAAACGAATATAAAAAGTTATATGCATGTAAAAATGTCTTATTGTATAAAACAAAAGCTCTTTAAACATCAAATTTGTTCCTAGATTTGTTCATCCTCATGTCTTGTTGAGAGAGCAGTTGACGTTTTTCGTGAAAATGGCAGGACCACAAAACACCACAGAACTTTACGTAACACTTTATTGAATTCAAAAAGCTACTTTAAATGTTTATATGTGTTAATATGCTAAAAATATAGTTATTGTTATGCACAATATATACAAAGAAATATTTTATGATTAACGGTCATGACGACCCACATTAAATTGTACTTCATTTGGGGATTCCGAATTTTGTGTGTGTATGTTTGTGTTTTTTCTCTTAAAGCGCCAGCTTCTTGAAGTCATCTGTTATAGTACTGTAGAACATCCTA
This sequence comes from Limnoperna fortunei, assembly GCA_944474755.1. Lineage (NCBI taxonomy): Eukaryota > Metazoa > Mollusca > Bivalvia > Mytilida > Modiolidae > Limnoperna > Limnoperna fortunei. Next base: position 27,336,314 of record OX104123.1, read on the forward strand.
GTTGAGAAATTTAATATTTAAAACAAGGAATTCTTAGTTCAAAAACATATTTATTTATAAGTTATTTAAAATAAATGTTTCTTTTATAAAATTCATCATAGTCATCAAACAATAAAACACGCTTTTTATTTAATGATCCACTACTTTTTCCATTGCCCTAAATACAACGAAATAAGAAAAGAATTATTCAAAGATATTTGTATAAGAAATGAATTTGAAACATATGTAAAATGTCCTCTTCAAGTCATTTGCAGTATGTTGCACTATTTATATAAAAAAAAGTCGTTAGTACTGAGGAAAGTGGACTCTGTTACTGCATGATTTGGATTTTATTTTAGTTAATAATGTCTTATAAAATTGATATCTATTTATTGTTTGTGTATAATTGTGTAACTGTATTGCCATCAACCCCTTGTGGTATAAATGTGCTAATAATAAATAAATAAATATAATAAAGCGCTGTCACGGAGAAACCTTTCCAAAATTGATTTATGGCCCCAGCACTACACTAATAAACCGCCCCTAATAAACCCATGGGAGATTATTTAGAATGGTGCTACTAATTAACATCAATGAAGATCAAACTCAGCAGGGATGTATAACTGTGAAATGCTTTTTTTAATTTGTTAAAGAAGTAAAATTTGAACTTCGTATAGAATTACCCTTTTGCTCGACTCTTGAATTGTTTGTAAATTGAAATAATAAAACAAGCACATAAAATATATTAGAATAATACTATTTAAATGTTCTATTTTACGTGTAAGCCAAATTGTTTATTTAAAACACTACTTTGTATATTTTTGTTTCGTAATCAAACGACCTTCGATGATTTTTGTTCGTTTGTTTGTTTGTTTTCTCACTTTTTGAATTACCAAACAAAATAATGGTCATGTCTGTGTGTTCATTTTTTGTATTATGTCTTCTTCAACTTCTCAAAAACCTGTTAAATCTTAGTAGCATGTGACATATAAGCTTCATGTAAAATTCGGCTTTCGCTTTTGTGTATTCATTTTTATATTTTTATTTTTTTTTAGTTACACTCATTATGTATGTTTTTTTTTTTAAGAATGTTTATCACTCCCCATTCACTAGATCACGATTAAATATTAAGTTATGGGGAAACATTTGCACAGTCTTTAACAATACCATCGAAAATCCGTGCTACAAAATAAGTTGCATGGTATTTAAAACATTGTTCATGTATTTTTTTTATGAAGAAACAGTTAATATAAACACAATTTAATCATTGAACTATCCTTTTTAAGTTATTTAGGTTGTTCTGCGGTATTTTAGTTTGTTCTGTGGTATCGCCGTTTTCAGCGAAAACTTCATCCGCGTACGACGACAGGTAATGTTGAACAAATACGTGGTTATCATACATACTTTTAACCAATAAGTCATAATTACACACAAAATATTATTTTATTTAGTTTATTCAATAAAAAATGATAGTTTATCGTATTCTGTGGTGTTCTGGGCTATCGCCGTTTTCATCGAAAACTTCATCCGCGTACGAAGACATAATGTTGAACAAATATCTGCTTTTAACACATAATTATACACAATAACCTATAATTACACATAAAATAATATTTCTTTTAATTTTATGAAAGAAAAAACGACATTTTATCGAGTTCTGTGGTGTTCTGTGGTATTCTGTGGTGTTCTGTGGTAAAAAGACGCACCGATTTTTTTGAAATACAATTTTTATTAATGGTATTAAATAACTAATAAGTTAGAAAGTAATAAACAAGTTTTACATAAAAATATGACTATAATTATAATGAACAAAAAATATCTTCATATTATGACAACATATGTGACGAAGACAACTTATTAATTGTGACTTTTTTTCTTGTGACTTTTTTCCTGAGACTTTTTTTCCTATCAAAACTGTGACTTTCTTTCCGTTTACCGTACATGCATTACGTAATGTAACAACATTTTAAAATGCCGTTCATTATTAAATAACTTAAGATGGAAAATCAGACTTCTTGAAAAAATTACGCAGCTAATATGTGAAATTTATGCAAGAATAATACTGACAAATAATATCGATCTTCAAAGTCTTTCTGGATGAGAGCATCGAATTTATTGAAGATGATGCATGACGGGAACGCTTAGCATTACGTAATGTAACAAAATTTAAAAATCAAATGTTTTTTTTTAATATCAAATCATCTTATGAATTCCTATAAGAAATAAATAAATATATATATATATATATATACAGTTGAGGAACCGGTTATCGCGCGTCCGGTAATTCCGCGCATGTTTGCGTATCTTTCAATTTTGGTATTATTTTAAAATATACATATTTAAATTAACCTTCCATGGACAAATTGTGGTCTTTATATAATATTTCGGACGTTTAATTATGAAGCGTAATTTTTAATAAACATTCGTTTCTTAAATATCATAACAAACGCTATAGTTAACCTGAAAGATACGATCTTATGTTTTCTTTGATTTTCCGAGGACATGATAACTGCCGATCTTACATTCACATCCCCCCCACACAGAACCACGTAACTATGGTCAATGTATTTTTATTGGTGAACAATTGTCTTTCCAAAACTTTGCTTTTCTTATTACAGTACTCTTCTCAAAGTTGAGATATTATAATCAAGATGATTATTTCTTGCCTTCCACAATCGTCTATATTTGCAATTTTGTACATGTTTACTTCTACTTAAAAGATCAAGACAATTCCTTTTAAAATATACATATTATTCTGTTTAAATCAGACTTCATAAAAAATAAGAATCTTACCATATAAATTGTGAAATAATCCAAAGAATTAATACTGAAAATTACAGATGAAGTCTTTCTGGATGAGTGGTCACAAGCGCGATAAAAATACTCATTAATTGTTGTGTTGATGATGATGCATGATGGGAACACCATGCATTACGTAATATAGCAAAATTTTAATATGTTTTTATCAAATCATCTTATGAATTTATATAATAAACTAAAAATATATCTCCATTATATCATGAAATAATTTAACAATGAACTTAAGTGAAAAACTTAAGTGACCAAATACGTTACGTACTAGTTAATAAAATCTAAAAATGGACTTTTATTATCAAATTATCTAACTAACTAATAAAAGAAACAGAAAAATATACATTTTATCATGTTAAAATAAGAATGCATAGAAAAATTAGGAAGCTTACCATATAAATCATGAAATAATCCAAGAAAAACAATTGAGGCGATGAAAAACATTACGTAATATAATAAAAGTTTAAAATGCCTTTTTCTTATCAAATTAAATAACTAATTAATAAAAGACACGCAAGTATATGCATTTTATAAGGTCAAGAATAGAATGCATTAATAAAAATACCAGACTTACCTATAGATAGTAAAATAATCCAAAATTAAAAATTGAATCGATCTATTCATACTACCGAGGACCGCGCATTAATATGCAATTATGTACATCTTTTACTTCTTCTTAATAGATCAGGACAAAAAAAAATGTATTTTAAACCTTGAAGGATTTAAGAAATACGAAAAACTGTAATTGAAATATTTTCTTTAATATTAAATTAGCCATTTTATCACTTACAACATGAACTATATTGTAGAGTATGGTTTTTACCTTTTTGCTCAATTTACCCGAAAACAATTATATATCATTAAGAGATAATAAGAAGAGATCGAACATATGATAAAGATCTGACTACTAACGCACCACGATACACTGTTACGCCGGGTTGTGTTTGTAGTGTAAAAACTCCTAATTCCTATGCATACTATGAAAGGATCCTTTCAACTGTGATCTAAAAGGATCATCAATGAAAAATTCTTTTTTTGCTTAATGAACAAAAATATGTCCCCTTTTGATTGATTGATTGATTGAGTGTTGTTTGATATTTCAGCTTTATTCAGGGCCTTATCTCGATTTTAACTTTACTTGTTGCAGTCATTTGCATGAATTTGACATGGGAGAACAATTATTTTTTAAGGACAGCAAACGTGCAATACATAGCCTTCTAGTTTTATAAAGTATCCGCCCACAACTAGGAAGTCACGGGGCGTGGGGGGGGGGGGGGGGGGTAACTAAGGATACTTTTAGGTACAGGTCTGCGGACAGAGATTTGAAAACCCACCCTATTCATATATATATTTTCGGATGTTTAAGACGAGACCCAATCATATATTGAATTATTAAATCAGACGTATTCATATATTTTATTACTCCACATCCCCATTGAAAAAATAGTTTATTATTTACTACCAAAATGATCAAGTGATGTTAATGGAACAGTTTGTTTGTAAAATAGCTGTGGTTTACATAGGCTTATGAGAATTGAGGCATGGATATATTGAGATAATTTACAAGTATACCCAATGATATATTTTTCAATGAAAAAAGCTACCCTTTCATATATTTTGGAGAGGTAAAAAGTGACCCATTCGGGCCGCACATCCGTATTACCCTATATATACCAAGTTACCCCCCCCCCCCTCACGTGTAAGAAGTGTAAATCTAGTTTGAAAGTGGGTAAAAGTTCCACAAATCGATCGTTTTTAGTTGATCATAAATTAAACTACAAGCAAATAATAAAACATAAACATAGTATTATAATAGTACTATCTTAAAACTATAAGCTCGAAATTTACAAAATTAACCATTCTTTATAGCCAAATCATTTATTTCAAATTGGTAAGTAATATATTATCTTATAATGCACAATAAAAAACACAGGTAGATTATGTGTTATAATAGCAGTAATAAACGGTAGGAAAGAAAAGAACAGTTGTTAGGTGAGTATACAATAGATATTTGAAGTATCTTTAATTGTTCATAGACGACGTAGAATGTTTTTAATTTATTTACTGATGACGTTAACAAAGCGTAAATTTCGATTCGGTCAATTCAGACCAAGTAGTTTAATTTTTTTTTTCTGGGAAGCTGCGAAATTGCATTTCTTTTAATACTGCATGTTAGAATTTAGAATTTTCACGTTCCCACAAATGCCAAAAAAATTAGTTCAACGTGAATAAGAAGGAATTCACGAAACACGAACATTATTGAATTAACAGGATAAAAATTTTTTTCTAAGCACTTATTTGGGTTCCAAAGGCTCAACCGCTCAAGTTCATTGCGCGTTTCCCCAGTCCACCCCGCGCCTTGCTGCATGTCATTCGGTCCCAATTTGCCAGGTTATGACAGCCTGTCTACTGACAGTCTTTTTGGAGAATTCAACGCCACTAGACTCCTGTAGAGATGTCGATCAGAGAAGGGTGATTTGTAGCTGTTACATAAAGGATAAACACAATAGTTTTCCTACTGGCAGTAAAAAAAACTAGCTCCCGTTGACTACTCCTTTTTCTGCTTTGTTTAATTGTTTGTAACGTCTTATCTTTGTTAATATACCTAACATTATGCATGCGGGGTGTTAATATGATTTGAAGCATTCCATCATGAAAAAATAAGTTCCTTTATCAGAACCGCTGCCAACTTCGATTTAAAACCATTTAATAAACTATTTCTTGTTATTTAAAATTGGGTATCATCTGTTTATCTCATTTACACAATTTATTTATTATTTATTCACTTTTTCTCGTCCTGAATATTGCTGAAATACTGCTTAATAGACGTGCAAAAAACAATTAAAACACTTATTCATTTTGTGTTTGTAGTTAAATTGTAAAATGGGATGTGCGCCAAGTACAAACAACAAAGTAATACAGACATAGCCAAAACTTCAAGAACACCAACCGGGTCTTGTTAATATACAATCACAACCACAGCTTCAAGACGAGCAAGAAAGCCAACTGGATGATGTTCAAAATGAAAACATTAGCTACTGGGAGTCTTTATACGACGATTCGCGTAGTCTGCTAAATTATTTACAAAATAGTAAGAATAGCTCTGATGGTGAAGATGATCTGTCCCTTGCTGTAAATGACAAATGGAATAACAGGATTGCGAAAAAAGCAGAAAGGAGTACATTGAGGAACATGTTGATCTATTAGAACGGTTCATCTCACTGTATGACGACTATAATGGGAACATTCCTGTAAACCGTTTTATGACCGTTGGAGATTCGAATGAGGCGACGTTTCCTTTACCAAAATCAGTACTTAGTAATCAAGAATCGCTCAGGCCTTGGCTTAAACAGTGGAAAAGATTTAGATGTGGAGTTTCAGCTAGGTTCGACTGGAGAATGAACCAATACCCAGATATGGGTTATTGGAAGCTACCTTTCCCTGCTGATAAACTTTACAGAACATGGTACAATGACTGGTCATGGACCTTCGCGATTGATGGTGAAGCAGCATGGGATGTTCTTCCTCTAGATGTAATCAAAAGAGATATTCTAACGCCATATCAAGAGATTTTATTGTTAGAAAGAAGTAAACGAACTGATCTTAACGACCCAGCCCGAATGAAGAGAAGGAGGAAAAACTAGCAAACTACTTTAACCGGAAGTATGCAGAGGGAGATAGTTCATACTGTGATCAACATCTTAAATTTGCAGAAACTTTAGAAGCAGGTTGGAAACAATTCTAGGAACTTTGCAAACAAGACTTAGATAGTCGAAATAGTACATAGAAGCACAAAATAAAATTATACCTTTGTCCTACTTAAATCTATACTCATTCTTTTTTATAACATGTGGCTGTGTACTGGTGATGGTTTCGACTCGAGTTGCCTAGGTCGTCCAATGATGACGAAAAAGAATTTTCTCTGTATAGAGATGGTTTGTTGTCAGTTTATAATAATGTAAAGTCTGACCACAGACAATAAGGATGATGTTTATAGTGACATGCGTGATTTCAGGTCCATTTTCATGCTGAATATAGCTAAAATACTGCTAGCTAAATTATGCCACCTATCAAACAAAGTATACTCATTCATAATACCTAAATTGTTCGACCAAGAAATACAGCTGTATTAAATCGATTTCTTGTTTGTTTGATGGAGTTTAACGCCAATTTCAGCAATTTTTCAGCTATATCATGGCGTCCAGTTTTTATTGGGGAGGAAGCCGGAGTACCCGGAGAAAAAACCCCCGACCTGCGGTAGGAAAACTGGCAATCCTTGTCAATTAAGATTGGAGTCGAGTACACCCTGCCCGCAGTGAGAATCGAACCCGCAATCTCAGTGTTGACAGACCAATAGTAGACGAACTACCTTGACCACTCGGCCACCGAGGCCCCAAATCGATTTCTTAATTAATGATATACATTTTGTTTTAGAGTCAATGTTAACCAGCTAAATATTGGTTTTGAGTAAAAAAGTTAGTTACTCGTATAGTATTACCGATAATTGAAGAACACTACCGAGAACTGCTCCTTTAAAAATCCACGGGTATCGGAACACCAGCCATGATCACGTTGTCAATTAGGTGTTTAATTTCTGATTGGCTGTATGTTGCATTTGAAGAATCCTAAGATCCTTGTCTGATAAAGGACCCCTTTGTTGTTTGCGACCCCAAAGAGGCAAGTGAGTGGGTACGCCAACTCCACAAATTACCAGAGGCAGTCAAAATGTTCAGCTCCCCTGCCAATTCCATTTCACTATAACTGTTTTTTTACTTGTTATGGAAGTATATATCAAATACTGTTAGCTGTACATTAAGCAACAAATTTATCAGTTGATCTTGATTATATTTGTATTCAAAAAAATATGTTAACATTATATCACTGCACAATGTTGTTTATTAAGAGGTATATATAAAGGAATATCTAGTTATTTGGGTGTTTTATACATAACACTATTTGCATACTATATCTAGCATTTATATCAATAAAATCACGATTTTACTTATAAATATAACATATATATATATATATATATATATATCCTATGATGAAAATATTCTCATTTTTAGAAATGTTTTTGAGTTTATTAAACGATCCAAAAGATTTACAATTACCTAATTTTTCCAAGAGGACAATCATCTCATCAGCACTTTGTCTTTTTTCCTCTCTCACTCACACTCTTTTTTTCTTTTTGTGAAATTTCATTATTTTGTATACTTCTATTTTTGTTTATTATTTGCGTGTAGCTCGTAAATTTGTTTTTTTTTCGTTTAAAATGCACGCTCTTGTACCTTATTATTATATATTTCATTGTAATGTCTATTATTGTATTGATGAGAGGACTCCGTAAGTATGAATTTACTTGTGTCCAATCCATTTTGTTCTATTACAAATAAAATATGTTTAAACTAAAATATGACAATTAAAATTTTAAATAATTATATAACATATATATCATAGGGGATTTGTCTGTTTTGCTTTATGCCAATTCAGAAAAAAATCTATAAGTGACGTCATGCGTCGTCGAGTAATCAAGCAGAATGTGTACTTCTGAAAATTTGGGGGAATAGGGTATGGCAGGTATATAGAATGTTCCGACACAGGAAAAGGTCTCTCTGAAACGAATATTTATAAACAATTTATAGTCAAACATATTAATGGTGCTGACGAATAGTGTTTTCATTTGTCGTCTAGTCTCTCGTTAAGTCTTGTGCTGAGATGGTCGTTGGCGTCATATTCAAGGTGAAAGTCTAAAATTGATGGAGACGAATCTGTTTCTGTAGTTTTTTTAAAATTTTCTATTCTTAAAGATATAGTAACTGAAACCATTCATCAAATTGAGGGGTGTCAATTGAAAGAACATCATCAATACATCTATATGTAAAATTTAAGGACATGGCTTCTGCTATCTTTTTGTCTTTAATAATACATTGAAGAAATTCAGTTTCCTAGGAATACATAATTGACGAGCAGTAGAATACAGTTTTTACCCATTGGAATTCCGATTACCTGATGAAAAAAACATCCTCAACAGATACAAATATGTTGTCGATCAGAATATCAAGTACATTATAAACTCTATTGTAAGATAATTTGCCTTTATGTTATTTAGTAGAAAAATAAGTATTGTTGTTACATAAAACTACATATGTGTAGGCCTTATGTATGATTTCTTTAAGACAAGACTTTTGTTTATCGTGGGGTAAGGTGACATAAAGAGTTGAAAAAATCAAACTTTCAAACAGATGATATTTAGATATCGATCTTTAGAATTTTTAAGAATCTACATATGATTTATTTTACTACAATTTTGCTGTCCTTCATTCACTTTAAACAATATCTTAGTAAACGATACTGACAACTCATTCGATAGCACGCAGTTGAGCTGGATATATACCTCTCCTTGTAAGGATTTTTATGTAATTTTGGAATACTATACAAGTATGGTATGTCTTTAGACTCTTTGTCGCAATGAATATTCAAAGAATATTCCCGAGTGACACGTTTTTACTGGAGCAGTGCATTGAAACAACCATTTTATTTCCCTTGATCCACCTGACGTTGCTTTTAAATTTCAAGGTAAGTATAGTAAGTACTGTGCCTCATGTATTCCCAAGAAAAGTGTCAGTGCATGTTTGTAACTTCCTGACACCATCACAAAATAAGTGGTGGTCTAAAACATACTGAAAAGGCATAAGCTTTTTATCTTGCATAATTATTTTAACACAGTAATTTAAAGTAACAAAAATTAAGCCAAGTTGAAGTTGAACCGGGTTTATAGATTTAAATATGGTCCTTTCAACACTCTTAAAAGAAATATTGGGATCAACATTGCTTCTTTGAACAAAAAATTAAACAAAATTCGTAATTTGCCTCAACACCGAAAACTAAACAAAAGATCACTTTCATTAGTCTATCGACAATTAATGAAGACGATATAGAAGTATGATAATTTTTACATTGAATCACAAATCTGTTATTGTTGTTGGTTTTGAATAAGTCACAAATAATGGGGAAATTGTTCATTACAAAATGTAAATAATTGGTTTGCTTAACCCCCACCGAGCAATATTTCACGACGAAAACAAGTTAACAAACAATTAATCAGTGGGGGGAAAAGAAAAGACCAGCGGTAATACTGTATTGGCTGTCACTAAAAAGGTATAGAGGATTTGGTTTCGCGAGGGAGAATTAAGACTTATGGATGTAATTATATAACTATTCTTTGAAATCTACATATTGAATACTCCTATTTCTGCAATAAGCGTGGCACTCTAAACAAAGTCACCTACAATGGTACAGAATTATGTGAAAAACAAAACAAAAAACCACATGTTGATTAATATTCAGTTCACTAGTAGCACTATTTTATTATTATTACAACTAATTAACACTTATCATAAGTCTTACCTTTTTAATCTATTTGGTACATGTATATCATGCATCAAGGTTATACCTAAACAACATTCAAACAAACACATTGTTTCATTATTAGCATTTTATGTGTCCGATAGATTTATCTTGCCATCAGATCGAACATTTTAGGATTGGAGGAATAACGTTATCATCTATTTCAACATCTAGTTTTAACGGATAAACAAGTGATGGCAACTAGAAAGCACACAAATGAGACGAAAAATGAAAACAAAATAACAATTAAGTTAACTATTTACAGCGAAGCATATAAAACTTTTAAAAGTAGCATAAAAGAAAGCTTGTTTATAAAATCTATTTCACCAGATTTTGAGATACAAATGGTCCAGAAATAACGATCCGTTGTTGACCCAACATTTAATTTAATTCCCGTTGATACTAAACAACTGCTGTCAAATCATAAGTCGTCTGTTACCACCTTGCCTCACGTGAAACTAAAATCTTGTCTGTAACTAAGCATACGTAAAGCCTTCGCTCCCACATGCCTACAAATATGTAGTTTTAAGCTACAAGAATACGTTTTTTCTACTTAAGAAATATATAGCAAGTCATGCTACAACAAAGAACAGGTTATAGTATTCTAGATTGTTTGATTGACACCAAATTTTTTACTTTTTGAGGATGTGTTTTTCAGCAGGCAATCCATTTTCCAATGGGTACAAACTGTGCCCATCTTCTTCCCGATTTTGTCCTGTACTCTTATGAAAAAAATTTCTCCAACGTCTTATCAAAGACAAGAAGATAGCAGAAGCTAGGTCCATTAATTTCATGTATTATTGATAATGAACTTTCAATTAATAACCCTCAATTCGCTGAGTTGCTTCCGTTAATATATCCATCAGAACTGGAAATTAAATATACAGCAGAAACTGATTCATCTTAATCATTTATAGACTTACACCTCGAATATGACACCAACAGTCATCTTAACAATAGACTATACGACAAATGAGACGATTTTAATTTCAAAATTAAACATTTTCTTCAATTGTGCAGCAATATTCCAGCTTCTTTAGCATAAGGTGTCAGTATTTCTCAATTAAAAAGGTATGCAAGAGTTTGCAGCGAGTATACTGATTTTTTAGCAAACGCCACCAATTTCTTTGGGATAAACTTATAAACCAAGGTTACAAGAAACAACCAACTCGTCAGCACCCTTTATAAGTTTTACTACAGAATCATTTCCTTGTTGCAGATAGTTTCCACAGTTTTTGAATTCAGTACACAGTTGTTGTGCTGCGATTCTTATTGGATACAATACGACTAGTGGTTTATGATACCATCCATTTTTACCAACTTTTATCAACAAACCAACTCACACACTACATAATGGTACAGGGAGGTGTGACATGCCATAAATCATGCTTATCATACCATTTGTTTTGAAAAGCCCGTAGTGAGTCGGGAAGATTGCTGCAGTTATATTTTTGGTTGTTAGTTGTGGTGTTTACAAATTTCTTGGACTGATTTGTGGATATTCTATTTTTTTAGTTTCTTGGTGTTCGGTATTTTGTTTACCTTTATTTACTACTGGATTGTCAAATACTGCTATAAACTGCTATTTGGATACTACTACTATACCAACTGTACACCGCAACATATATCACGTTTTGTTCATCCCCAGCCCCAAATTACTGGCCATTACTGAGACCTAAAGTACCATACAACTTTAAAACCAAGTTAAGTATGTCACATTTAACAGTTAATGCACTGTTCGCGGAGAACTATGGCTTACGATAAACGGTAGTGTTGTCTAGTGCAACATTATAATACAGATAAAAAACGTCTTGAATTACTTTTATATAATAATTAAACCAAATAAAGTGAACACTTGTAAAATTTTAATATTCCAGCAAATTACTGAACATTTTAGCACATTTAATTGCAATAAATTATCAAATAAAACACCAACACTACATCGATAAAATATGTAACAAAATCTGAGCCATCGACTACAAAGTAATATAAATGTACACAATCTGACGCAATCGACTACAAAGTAATATAAATGTACACAATCTGAACTTATCGACTACAGTGATCTAAATAGTGCACAGGTAAGGCCAGGTAAATTATTTTATGTTGTTTAAATAAAGCGATTTAAATGTCCAAATGTACTAGAAACATTGTGATGCATTGGCCCATTTTCAAATATAAATGTTTAAAAATTACTATTTTTAATGTTAAAATGTGCAATTACATAGTTCAATATATTTAAAGTTCTACATATATACCACAGGTAGATAATTTGTCAAAATAGTAATAAGTAATAAAGAATAAAAGAGAGACCGATACATAAGGTAAGTGTAGAAATATAACGATATATATTTGGTTACAATTGATGCAACTGGTTTTTTTTCATTTTTTTTTCAACATTGTGTTTAGAACGTTTCAAAAGACTGAAATAATCAGAATAATCCAAACGGTAAATTTATCTTTGATTTACGTTAGTAAAGTGTCAAATATATTGAAAATTTAATCATAAAAGACCTGATATAAACCCCTCCGTTCAGATGGGCTTCATGTTGTTTATTTGTTTGTTGTTTTTTTAATGTTTAAGTGTATGTTGTTTGTTGTTTACTCAAGTTCTCTATCAACTTCAATGTTTGTAACTTCGTACTTACATTTTGTCTTTTGACATCTTTGCTTTCTGCTTTCAGGTTTACGTACTTCCTTTTTAATTTGTTTTTCGTCTTAAATAGAGATGAAATACTGCTCGTTTGACATTAAGAAACCAAAGAATAAAAACACATCTAAAATATTTTGTTTTTGATTGTTTGTAGTTCTTATTGCAAAATGGGATGTGCACCTAGTACCAGAAACAAATTAATAGAGGCACAGGCACATATTCAGCAAAATAACATTCCAGCCTTTGATAATAATAAGAACATTTACTATTGGAAGTCATTATACGATGATTCTCAAAATGTATTGAATTATTTGCACAATATTTTAAAAATTAGCTCTGAAAATGATTCGCTCTTCACGTTCCCTTCTGATGAAAAAGATAGATGTTTAGTACAATACAGCAAAACGTATGCTTTGGAATGTAGAGATCTCCTAGAACGGTTCATCTCCCTGTACGAAGACTATAATGGGAACATTCCAAGAAACCGTTTTCACACAAATGGCGATCCAAATAAGGCGGCATTTCCTTTACCAAAATCAGTACTTAATAATCAAGAATCGCTTAGGTCTTGGCTTAAACACTGGAATGCGTTTGACTGTGTTGTTTCAACCGATGGTGCATGGAAAATGTTGGGCTATTTGGGTGATTGGAGCAATCCTCAACCTGATGATAAACTGTATAGAGGGTGGTACAGTGGCTGGTCATGGTCTTTTAGGATAGATGGTGAAGCGGCATGGGATGTTCTTCCTCTTGGTGTAATCAAAAGAGATATTCAAACACCAGATCAAGAGGCTATATGGCAACAGAGAACTAAACGAACAGACCTCAACGACCCAGCCCGAATGGAGAGAAGGAGGAAAGAATTAGCAAACTACTTTAACCGGAAGTATGCAGAGGGAGACAGTTCATATTGTAATCAATATCTTAAATTTGCAGAAACTTTAGAAGCAGGTTGGATGCAATTCCAGGAACTTTGCGGAAACAATTTAGATAATGAGATTAATCATTGAAAGCTCAAAACAAGCAGTACACCTTTTCCAGTCTAGCGTGTTTTTGACTCTTTTAATAGTCGACGTAGGTGACTGCGTACTGGTGATGGTTTCCAGGGCTGCAGAGCTGCCTACTTCGTCTCCAGTTGACGAAAAATAATTTTCTATCCCTGGCAGAAGGCTTGTTATCAGTTTACAATAATGGAAAGGCTCACGACAAACCATATCAGATGTGTTTTTTAGTGGCATTTGAAATCTTACGCACAATCCCCGTATTGATTTATTGATTGATATTTTTCTGTTCTAAATATAGCTTAAATACATCTAGCATTTCAACCTCAATATAATCTGTCAATCTATCAAAATAATCTTGATACCATTCAAGTACAGTTAACTTTACACTTAAGAGGCAAGTTTTATTGGCAATGACTAAGGCCGTACTAGAAGGGTTCAAACTGCTCGACACGCAGAACTGTGCAGCGCGTCCCCAGCTGGTTGTGGGGGATGCGCTCATCGTAAGTTGTCCGTTCAAAATGCAGAAAGACTGGATGCTGACCGTAGTGAGTGATGTGTTTTGAGAATGCCACTCTTCTTGAATGATAAGGACCCAAGTTTGCAGATTTTACAACAGAGTAGGCTACAGAAGGGTGAATGGTCCGTCTCTACCCAATGCTCAATACTTTCCATTCGTCTTCTTAATTTTGTTTCCGTTGACCCATATCTTATCCCCCTTGATTTATTGTATATAAACATGTTATCGTCCCGAATATAGCTAAAATACTACTCGCCGGACGTTAAGCAAGCAGAGCAATCAATAAATGAATAAATAAAAAACAATAAAAAATTTTAAAATCGTTTTTTTGTAATGATATTTTTCTGCTGTTTTCTGGAACCATACTGGCAGAGTTTCTAGTGCTCAATCCACAGAGCGTGCCTGGTGATTGATTGGATATGCCCTCTCGTTGGGGATGTGTTAAGTTATAATACGAAAAGAATGACTACGGGCCATAGTAATTAACGTTTTGTGGAGCTTGGCGCCCTCATCGCACGATGGCGATTCCTCTAAATGGCTTTCCATTTCATCTTAGCTTAGAAATTAGGTATAAATATATTCCATTTTGCCTAAATTAAATCTTAGTTGAACTAAAGTAAGATGGGAACTTCTGTTAACAATCCTTAAGCAATTAACTTAAGTTTAGTGTTAAAAAATAGAATGATTTATTTTTCTATATATTTTGCAAAAACAATTTGTATAAATGTTTATGGTATTTTTTTATATATTTTGTTTTGTTTTCTTTTTTATTTCCATACTTCTATGTTGATTGTAGAAAAGATAAATACAAATAATTTAAAAGCTAAATATTCTTGAGCATAATAGAGAATACATATTGTTTGAAACAATAATTAAGCACAGCAAATTTTTATAATACTCAATTTAACAAAAAGGTTTATCTTAGTGAAGCTTCAGGGACATTTAAGGCTGTATCTCTACATTCACTCAAGTCCTTGTCACGAGCTGGATTTTTTAAAACTGTAATGTCTCTACTGCGATAGGGTAATTTAGTGCTGTCATTTCTATTTTTCCCTCGTATGCGTATTGCACCGTCTTTATCTTTTGCAGCCTGTGCCTTTTGGAATTGATCGATGATCTTGTAGATGTGAGAATGGGCTATATTCACTCTCTTCTATAATTTATTGTGCCAGCGTCCAGTTTTGTATTGGTTCCAAGTTGAAAGTGGAAATCTCCTTTTGATCCTGATAAGCGCATGTTAGTGGGTACGCAAACTCTAAAGATTTCAGTCATAATGTACTTAAAGACAAATACGCGATGTCTATTTCTCAAATATGATCAGATGCAAGTTTTTCGTAGAGTGTGTAGTATCTTACTTTATCGAACTCGATTTCCGCTGGATTGACTGTCTGCGACACGACGGCTCAGAAACTGCCTACTTGACCGGAGCGTTTGAGTTCATTCGTATTGTTTAGAGAGTTCGTGTTGCTGACTTTTGTTTGTTTGTTGTTTTGTTCTGTTTCCATGGTTTTCCACGATTTTTATTACTGTTGTTTAACATATGATTAAGTGCCCTTTTGGTATTTCTTCGCTTTTTTTTCAACCGAGTTATCCATTCTTTTTCACAGCGGTTTTTTTCCTTTCTTGGTCTCGACCTAAATAAAACTTTAAAATTGTTCATTGCACGTTAAGCATCAGATTAACGAATTGATCTCAGTTCTATATGTACAGTAGGTAAAAAATCCATCTACATTTTTGTCTCTTCTGTCAATTCAGAGGTATATGTGAATAAACACATGAAGAGGATATTGTGTAAAATTCATTTGTAACATGAATCCTTTGTTCTTTTTTACGAATAAACAAGAGACGACGAGTAGGTATGCTCTAAATTAAAACACTTGTATAATATTGCATGAAAGGTCACGTGTGCCTGTTAAACTCAAGGGAAAATAGCCATGCAATAACCAACTACAATTAGATCCGATAATGCACAGTAAAACTCCGCCTTAATTAAGTCAAATTTTATTGATTTTCACTGCAAAAGGATAGCACGAGCTTCCAATATTAGCTTTTCATTTGATTAGTCGAATATCGGTCGCACCATAATAAATACCGCCCTCTTTATTTATAACCAATTATTAATGGGCGGGATCTAGGGGCTTATTCATGTTACAAATCATTTATAGCACCGCCTTCCTCGTTAGACAAATACACCTTCTCACGCTAAAGCGTTCGAAGGTGTATCTGTCTAACTCAGAAGACTGTGCTATAAATATAACTTACATTTACAAAATATCAGAAAAGGCTATGGAAGATATAGAATATCTCTTTACAGAAAAATGTCTTGTAGACAGCAAAGTCAGAACAGCCCTTCAGTTCAATGAAATAATCCGGTAATTCTGGAATGTGTCGTCTAAAAGAAGCGTTAGTTAAGTTTAGTTTAAACATATTTTATTTCTGTAATGAACAAAAAAGATCAGACACAAGTAATACATACTAATGAAGTCTTAACCGTTAAAAATATGATACTATAGTACCATATATAATACTATATGGACATGGTGATATAACATTTATTACATTCACACATTATATGTATTCTTTTACTTGTTATCTCGTCAGACACGTTTTTGAGTAGAAGGGAAAGTCGATTGACATTGTCAGTTTTATTTGTCATTGTCTAACAGCATCAAAATACCTGTTACAGTTGGATTTTCTATAAAGGTCTAAGTTTCACTTTGCTCAACGAGCCCATTTTGCCATGTCTGCAAGTCGGTCACATCAGGCGGTCTCCATATACGCAAAAGGTGTAAATGCGCAAACATTTTTAGTATTAGTGACACCCTCAGCAGAACATGCAATTTTGTTTATTTTTACCGGTTGACATGACTCCATATCTGAGTTGCACTCGATTGTAAAACCATTGAATTCTCTAGCAGTAATGTTTCTAAGTTCATGAACATTTATGTTTTAATTTTCGGTGTTATTGTAAGTAGCTATGCACTAAAACGCGCCTCCTTAGTGTACGATTCCTGTCCTTGCGTACTATCCGTATTTTTGAAAGAATACAGCACATGCTTGATGAACAAAATATAATTTCCAAACATATGGTAAAACCGTTCAATCATTTAAGCAGATTTATTGCATTTTAATAAAAATCTGAAAACTGTACTTGACTATGAAAGACTTTCTGTGAGATTTCTGATGTGTTCGTGGTGAATGCAGCTTTGAAAGTAGCTTAACAATTAATTTTATTTTGTTTCCAAGAAACAGCAATGTCATAACCCGCAGTTTTAATAAGTTTCTAAAAAAGGTGTTGTGTTTCCAGCTTGTAAATTCAATAATTCCTGTATTAGCTGATTTTCGTGGTTGACGGAGCGCAAAAGGTTTTCCGAGTCTTATAGCGTTTTGGCGGGAAACAAATTCGAAATTACTTTTTGTACAAAGGTTAAACCCCCTCAATAGACTTTCCAGCCAATTTATCTATAATGTCTTCTTACGCCAAGTCACTGGCTCTCTTGGTAGAATAATATATTGGCTTGAATTCTAGTAATTTAGTATCAATATTTGTTCTGTTGTATCTGTTTGTGTCTTGGAATTAAAATCTATCAATTTCATCTTTTCTGGTTAACTTCGATTGTCCTGAGCTTTTAATAGAGTTGCTTCTTCCCCGTAAATTTCGGAGCGAGCATTTTGTCGTAGATCTTTAATTGCAATTTTTTCCCCATTGAAAATTTGTTACTTTCTTTAGAAGCTGCTCGTATTCTTCAATAAGATACTGAAGTTGATTTCCATTTGCAATACCTAATTTATTGAAATGGGGGTACAATTATGCGAGTCTAATCTAACGCTTTTAAGGGCAGCATCTTACGTGTATTTTTGAAATTCATTTTAGGAATCAGTGACTTTTTTTAGTAAAAATGCAAATAGAGCCTTATGAAATTCAATCCGACTATATAATTATCTAAGTAGAGCATGAACAACCATTATTCTAAATGATACCTTAATATTGTTTTTCTGGATGCAGAATTTTTGACCGTTAGACACCCCATGAAAATAACAGATGAATGGAATAACATAACTGGTTTTTAAATGGTTCACATATAGATTAAGTTTGTTCCCCTAATATTTTGCTCTACATTCAGGATGTTTTTTCAGCCATATCATCCAGTTTTATTTGCTGACAGTAAACTAGGATACTGGTGAGAGCTTCCGAACCATTGGCCGGAAAACTGGTTTAGATGTATTTAATTTTTCAAAGCACTACGAGGGCATAACGTCGATAAAAACCATATCGTATAGACAAAACAAGCGATCTCATCAATAATAGGAGTATGCGGCAAAACTAAATAATAAAATATATCACAATGTCACACTATGCAGCAAACATATTTTTCTTTATAATTGTTCTTTTTTTGAAACTATTATTTCTCAATAAATTCCAATAAACATTGACTGACAACACGTCATACCGGTTCATTAGTAATAATTTTATTTGAATTGTGTTTAACGCCATTGTCAGATATTTTAGCCATATCGTGGCGTCCATGGAATCCGGAAAATCAAAAAAACCCTCCAGCTTCGGTAAGAAAATTTGACATCAATGTCAATTAAATTGAAGTCGGGCAATCTCTAAACGTAGTGAGACTAGAACCCGCAACCTCAGTGATTACCGGCACGTGATCAAAAGTAGTTGACTAATAACCTTTACCAATCGGCCGCCTCATTCTCCGAAAGCATCGGCGGAAGAAACCATATCACCGTTTTTTTTTCAATAACGACTATTTTATCCAAATTTATACTATAGTTGTCAACACACAATTTATTTCACGTGCCAAAATGTAAAAGTGTCTTGAACGAGTTTTTAATGGTTTTTTTTAAAATAAAATTAGGATTGAAGGATAAGCCTTTATATTAGTTGCATACTTCAATACGAGCTAGATTGATGGATTGATAGTGGATTATCTGACGTTCTGCCAATATTTCAGATATATATAGGAAGTAAAGAATTGAAAAAAACTAAACCAGAAAATGTTCAAATCAGTTAAAGACTTAAAGGTACATATATGATAAAATGTACAAAAGAAAACAAACATACAATTATAAAATTGTTTAATGCTAATTTCGAATAAAATTATATTTTTATAGTATAAATCAATGATTTTAAATAAAAAACAGAATAAAGCCTTTCCCAATGTAGACTACAACCACATAGTCCATTAATACATGCTTGATTGTATATAGACAGTTGACTGTCACACAGCCCAGTTTCGCTATATAAAATATAATTAAATGTGTCGTCCTGGTATGACCAAGACTTCTCTTGTTTAAAACTATTAAAATTATTTTTGAGTAGCATTGGATTGATCTCATGAAGTTTATTTTGAACTTTGGGGATCCCAAGTTTTTTGACCCGAAGTAGAAATATTGTTAAAAGTCAGTAGTTTAAAACCATTAAAGGAATTAAACCATGAATAATCTCTACAACATATTAATTGTGAATATACTTTTTGATTTATTTTGCTAAATATATACTTCTCTTTGTATTTCAAAGTTAATCTTTTTCGCATATGCTGATAGGACTTGTTAAAACAAAATAATGGCCAAATTATCAAAGTAACGGCATTATACATTATAAATACAAACAGACACAATCTTGAACTATCAGCAGCGTTAGATGTGATTGATCATCAAATCTCATCAAAGGTCTCGAATATTCTTACGGAATTACTAATTATGTTTTGTCATGGAAGTAAATTATACTTACACGACATAAAACAAAGTATTGTAATTAATACCACAAAGTTAGATGATCGATTTTTTACTTTCGGAGCTCCACAGGGGTCAGTACTGGGACCTGTTTTACTGTATTTCAGCCAAACCAATAGGTGGAATCTGTCGGCGCCATGATATGAATTATCATAGCTATGCTGATGACATTCAAGTCTACCTTGTGTTGCAGCCATCAAATGTTTGATTGATGTCACAAATCGATTCAAGGAATGTCTAACTGTGCGTGGATGCGTCGGTATGTCCTAAATTTAATCAGGAACAAAATTAACTGATTATGTTCGCATCTAAACATCTTCAAAATCCAAATTTTAAGCTACATTTCTACGGAACTATAGTTAGTGACTCGACAGTAGTGAAGAATCCTGTTTATTTCGACCAGAATCTGAAAATGGAGAAAAAGGCTAGTGCAATCTATAAAGCATGTTTCAATCACCCACGCGACATCGGATTTATTCTACCCTATCAACCAGACGGCGCTTGTGAAACTCTTGTAAATTCATTGGTGACCTCAAGTTTAGACTACGGAAATGCTCTTCTATCTGATGTTAACAAATGTAACAGCTGAATCGGTGTCTGACACTTAAAGGTCATTGTTCAACAATGCAGCTATTTACTAGCTTCTTTTTCATGGGCCTTCAGTATCAGTCAGAATTGTTAAAAATTAAAAGATTCGTTTTTGGTGGAGTATATTTGGTCATATTTATATAGTCTTTTTACTGGTTTCAGACACGACCCGTTCC
The DNA here is from genome assembly GCA_944474755.1 of Limnoperna fortunei. Classification (NCBI taxonomy): domain Eukaryota; kingdom Metazoa; phylum Mollusca; class Bivalvia; order Mytilida; family Modiolidae; genus Limnoperna; species Limnoperna fortunei. The sequence continues at coordinate 27,357,200 of OX104123.1, forward strand.
GACGGGATAGAACAGACCGAAGCCCCTCCTGAATCAATAGGTACTGAAGATCTTTACCGATCAAGAAGGGAAATGCAACATTTCGCACTGGAAATAGTCTGTTGCGGTAAGTTACAAAGAGGTTATAAGCTAGCTACCTCACGATGCTTTACGGCAATGTCCAGCTGATATAGAGGTGGAACTTCATCGGATACCCATGTCTTGACACATTCGCGCTTTGCCACCACACCGACCGTGTGCACATGTAGATATTTTCTCGCTTACATAAATATTCAATGTCCTACTTTGTTTTGTCCCTTGTATTTCCGGCGAAGTATTTAAACTTATCAAAATAGTTTTATCTAATAAACGTCGTTCCCATTGGCTAATTAAATTTAATAAATATTGAATATTAAATAATCCTCCTATAAAAACTGGACGCCATAATATAGCTGAAAATAGCTGAAAATTGCTTTAAAAACATTTAAACAAACAAACAATTTTAAAACATTCAATACATTTTGAATGATTTATATTAGGACGTCCTCTATATAAATCATTCCACAATAGATTCAACAAGCGTTGGACGGGATAGGATTCTCGTATTACCGAGACATCTAATAATCAACTCCAAAGTAAACATTTATTTATTGTTCAGAATTACAATGGTATAAGGCATTCACATCAATGTACATGCAAATAACAACAATCTATCTAGTGAGGGGGGAGTTAAAAGGTCAAAAAAGCCAAAAAAAGAAGAAAAAAATGAAAATTAAAGTTATGCAATCATCAATGCAAGGTCAAAATGAGAATGAAAGTACTAATGATACAATGAAATAAAAAATAGTCAAAGTTTAGTTTTAATCACAAGTAGTCTATTATATGTTTGTATATTTTGACACAATATACATGCAAATATATGTTTTTGTGTCAAATAAAAGTAAAAAAATATCCAGAGTCTTTGTTCTGTATTTACACTAGCGCTGTCATGTTTAACAAATCAGAATACCGAAATGTACAAATATACCACTTAGTAGACACTTATATGAGTGCAGTGGCGTTTCTGTAAATATTTCTTTTTACAAAATGCAAAGTACTGATGATTTGTTGAGAGACATTACGGTAAAAATTCATAAAAAGTTTAAACCTTGTTAAACAAACGTTAACGTATTTCTTTACATGTCTTTTGAATGAACATTTTATTGAGTTATCTCCCTTACATAAAGGTAACGTAATTATGACGTTACTTAGTCACTGTGACAAAAACTTTTATTTGTACACACCAGAAGATTGTTTGTAAACCTGAAGGTTATATTCGTTGTCATAATATTTGTGATATATTGTTTTATGGGATGCATTTTACTATTTGCCGAGAAAATATGTTTAAAGCCAAAATATACATACTTTTCTTTAATACTGCAAAGATGCTGCCATTTGACTTTGTAGTTTTCAAGAAAACACATTTGAAAATGTTAGACTACTGAACAAGAATTCCTGATGGGATACTTGTTTATGACCCGCTCAGTACAATGTGAGCAAAGGAATTATACTGCAATCACCATCTACAAGGCTTGTAGTTTCAGAGGATAGAATAAATGTCATTCCGGATAATCACACATTAATAGCTAATGGCAGTAATGATAATTGCCCGATCACAAACAATGTATAAACTATGATCACAGATACATCAGTGAACGTAAGAAGCCTGCCTTGCTAACAATGAATAACATGATGCTACTGCAGCGACTATCGTAAACACAATTACAGCGGAAATAAACTGTCAATATCTGTAATATGACACGTAAGAGGTTTTGCACCATATTGTTACTGGTGTTGACAAGAGACAAATACAACAACCCTTATAACGACCCACTGCAAAGACTTGCATATAGTGACAGTTTTTATACTGCGACACTATTGAAGAGAATAAATGAAACCCTAGACACCTTATACAAATATCACAAATACAGTTGTGAAAACACTGACAGTATGAAGTGTTCAAGAACCATTACAAATAAATTAGCAAAGCACCACAGATGGTAATCTAAGAACAAGCAGTACCGACATGGTTATTTCTTACAAGTCTTTTGTTGTTGACCTTTGGTCGTCCTCGATAATTAAAGACAGTTGACAATATGGTTGTTTAAAGGCTTCTAGATCCACGAAGCTCATGTTGGTGTTAGATGATACTTCGCCACATTCAATTGTTCTATTATTAATATTCTAACTATGTTGTAAACTTTGATTTGGTGAAAACTAGTGTTGAATAGATTTTGAAGATGTTACAAACCAGACTATCCCAAGATGGACATTTTCAACAAAAGCACACCCAAATGTCACAAGACCTACATACTACAGTCATCCCTGATGTAAATGTCACATCGGTGGTCGTTGCCATACCTATACAATTTATTACCAGTATCAGTGAGTTTCAGAAAAATAGAAACAGAGAACATTATTGTGAAGCTGTCTATTTAAGACATTTGAGGTATAGTTTGAACTGATTTTCAAATGGACCCAGCTGACATTCAATTGCAATTAAAAGACTTTATCCACTAAGTTAATAGCCTCTTAACTATGTCCATACTCAATCTACGGGGCCTGTTTTATAACTCCACAGACACAAGACTAAAAGAAATGGCATCAGATTGTATAAAACCATTACGATCATATTTGGTATAAATGTACTTGTGTAGTATCTGAAAAGAAAATAAGCAGTCAAAATCAACTTCGGAACATAAAAAACATACATTTCACATATATTATGATTTATGTTTCCCTGGCTTTTTCTATACTATATGCAAAACTGTATTACCAGTGGACATATAAATGAAAAAAAGAAGATTATACGTAAGTTAATTAAATACCAAGATGACATATTGTTTTCATTCACATATTGTGAAAAAATAGGTTAGATATTATCTCGTATTAAGTAACTTTTCATATTGTAGCGAGTTTATATGTAAACAAAGTGATGCATAAATTAGAGGGCCAAACACATACACAGTGACAGTTTATGGCAGTTGAATGGCATCTACGGACCGCAAGGACGGACGGTACTAAAAACGCTCGACATAACATTGTCCTTAAGTATGCGAAGAAAAGCTCCCGATACCATTTCCTCGTTTCTATTCTGTTCTTCTACACCAAATGTTGCCAAAATACGCTATTTGTGTGTGGCCTCTTGTTATCAGAAGTTTTTGTTTATTTTCCAAAAAGATATTGATTTGTGGTACACTTGATAAGTAACGTCTACAAATAATACACCATTTTCTTTAAAAACTTAAAGATAAACTTTTCACCCGGATATAGTAGTATTAAATCAAATACAATAAATGGTAATAACATTATTCTTCTCTTCAGTATGTATCTCTTCAGTATGTATTCTTCAGCGAGATGTCTTGCCTTGTTGAGTATTTCACCACTACCAGATAACGGAGGACTCTTCATAGTTCTTATCTTTTTCCTTATATCATCATCGTATGCTTTTACATTAAAACTCTTGTTTAAAGAATGTATGCATAGAAGTTTCAATTGAATTTGAAAAAAGTTCTCAACAGGGAAAATTATATGTTTATTATGATGAAAACGGTTCTTTACCGCATCAAGTAATGGAAAAAAATTTTGCGTTTAATAACTGAACTAATGAGGTCTCGCAGTCTGGAACGAATGTCTTTGCAATGAGCAAATGGCCTGACTGGAATTGATTTCCAATATATACAAAACGGTTTATTTCTTTTAATAACATTGTTGTATGATTGCTTTTGTCGGTATGCAACGTTACTTTGTTTGCGTCAGTATCGTCCGTTTTTGACATGATAATGATTGATGATAGTTTTACCGTTTCTCTTTTTTTTTTATCTCGTATAGGTTCAACTCAAGCTGATGTAACAAATCTTGCCACAGTTGACTTAATCTTTCAGATTCTACTTCAGTTGACATTGTTGTTAGTGCTTTTAAGAAACAGTCACTTACAAATCTCAAAACATCCGCACAGGTTCTGATTTGCAGAGGTAGTTTCTCGATTACGCATTCGTACACCCCAATTGCATTTTCTAACGGCAAAATAAACTCCCCAATATCTTTATGGAAACCTAATATTGCAACATGACATATGTGCGAGATGTTTAAATCATTATTAATTGAAATGAAATTTAAAATTATCTTCTTTAACTGTAATTTCACAATATAAAATAATTCCCTCCTCTGGTTGTCATATCTTGAGCTTATATATGACACAATTGGACATAATGTCATTGTAAGGAAAGTGATCAGATCATTGTCTGTTCTTATATAATTTGGAAAAAGTTCACCATTTTCATTAAAAGTTTCATAAAAGTTAAGCAAATGATAAAAATCCACAACAGAACGATTAAGCGCTAACCTTAGCGCAACTGAAAAAACTATCTCATCTAATTTTAAACCATGTGAAGACGTCATAACTTTGTCAAGCAGGTCAAGTAAATGTTTTTTAAGAAAGTCGGCAAAGCTTGTGTATGTAATCAAACGGAGAATTGGCTGTATCCTATTTCTGTGATGGCAGTTCAGTAATCTTGCCAGATTAGTTAAGTTTGTTGTTCCGTGATCATTCCAAAGCGGTTTATCTTCTACCGAACGAAGTGTATAACTTACTGGTTCTTTTGAAACCTTAATATGTATATACAAACAATACCTTATTAACAACCAAATTTGACTTTCTATGTCAGAGCTATACGCCTTGTAAAGAGGTTGTAGGAAGTTCTTTACTATCTCCGTTGCCATAAACTTACGGCATACGGAATCATCTGGATTAAGTTGACACATTGACTGAAGTACTGTAAAGATTGTGTCGTTATTTCGTAAACGTCTCTCATTATCCTGAAAAGCATTTATTTGGGCGATCAAAAAACATACGTTGTTAAAAAAACAATTCATTTTCATCAGACATTATATGTATTCCTTCACTTTTTATCTTGCCATACATTTTTTGGAGTAAACGGGAAAGTTGATTGACATTCTCAAATTTGTTTTTGTCATTGTCTATCAGCATCCAGATACCTGTTATTGTCGGATTTCCTATAAAGGTCCAAGTTTCGCTCTGCTCAACGAGCCCTTTTGCCATGTCTGCAAGTCGGTCACATCAGGGGGTCCTCCACAAAAGCAAATGTTTAAATCTGTTTCGCATTCATTTTTAGTATTACTGACACCTTCAGCAGTACATACAATGTTTTCATTTTTACCGGTCGAAATTAATGCATATCCGGATTGCACTCGATTATAAAAACCATTTAATTCTCTAGCAGTAACGTTTCTAAGTTCTTCAAATGTTTTATGTTTCTTTCTATTGTAAGTAGCTATGCACTCAAACGCGCCTCCTAGGTGAACGATTCCTGTCCTAACGTACGATCCGAATTCTCGAAAGAACCTAGCACATGCTTGATAAACAAAGTCATCATTTCCAAAAATCTGATAAAACTGTTCGTTTTAAGCATATTTATTGCATTTTCGGTTAAGAAGATATTTTGTGTCTCTATTTCAAAGCATTTTAATTGAACATCTGAAAACTTTACCTGACTATGAAAGACTTTCTGTGAGATTTCTTGTTCGTTTCTGGCAAGTTCACCTCCAAAAGTAGCTGAAAAATTAAGTTTCCAAAAAAGAGCAATGTCATATCCCACAGTTTTTTTTAAGTTTCTGAAAAGAGGCGTTTTGTTCCCAGCTTGTAAATTCAATAATTCCTGTATTAGCTGCTTTTCGCGGTTGACGGAGCGCAAATGGTTTTGCAAGTCTAATAGCGTTTTGGCGTGACATTTTTTCAAAATTACTTTTTGTCCAAAGATTAAACCCCCTCAATAGACTTCCACCAGCCACTTTATCTATAATATATTCACACGCCAAGTCACTTTCTTTTTTTTTTAGAATAATCTATTGGCTTGAATTCTAGTAATTTAGTATCGATATGTTGTTCTGTTGCATCTGTTGGTGGCTTGGAATCAAAATCTATCGATTTCATTTTTTCTTTGATAGACAATTGCTGTCTGGTTTTTATTTGATTCTCCTGAGCTTTTAATAGATCTTCGTTTTCCTTGTGAATTTTGGAGCGAGCATTTTGTCGTATGCCTTCAATTGCATATTTTCCCATTTAAAATTAGCTTCTTTCTTAAGCTGATCGTATTCGTCATTAAGATATTGAAGTTGATTTGCATGTGTTATACCTAGTTTTTTGAAGCGAGGGGTCCAATGCTTTGAGTTTAATCCAACGCTGTTAAGGGCATCTTCTAACGTGTGTTCTTGAGATTCATTGGAGGAAGCAACAACTTCTTTAGTAGAACATTTCTCCATCTAAAATGCAAAAGCCCAATGAAATACAATCCGACTATATTACTATCCAAAAAGAGCACGAGCAACGCCTATTCTAAATGAGACATTTATATTGTTAATCTGGACGCTGAATTTTGTTCGTTATATACCCTATGAAAAAAACAGATGACTGGAATGTCATTTCTTGTTTTTAAATGTTTATTATAGATTTGATTTTGTTTCAATGGTATTTCGCACCACTTTAAGCAATTGTTTAGTCATTTCCAGTTTTCATTGGTGAAGTAAGTTTAGATACCAATGAGATCTCCCGACCTTTGGCGGGAAAACTGCGTTTAGTTCAAAGTTACAACCAAGATAATGTTTTTTTTTCAGAATTGAACAATACAATATATATTTTAAATTTAAACATTATACAAACAAAAACATCGCATTCAAATATGCAAGAAAGACAAACACTTAGCAAAAACTATCAGCATTAGCACTACGATGGAATAACGTCGATAAAATGTATTATTACTTATTTCAGTATAATTTTTCTTTTCTTGAAACTGCGAAATTGCGTTCCAAATAGATTACAATAAAAATTGAGTGAGTATAAACGTTCCCGATTGTAGGTTCCGTCTATACAGATCATTAGTAATACTTTTGTTTGAATGGTGTTAACGACACTGTCAGATATTTTAGTTATATCGTGGCGTCCAGTTGGGCAGGAATCCGGAGTATCTGAAAAAAACCTCCATCATTGGAAAGAAAAACTGGTTATGCTTGTCAATTAAATTCGAGTCCGGCACACCCCGAAAGTAGTGAGACTAACACCCACAGCCTCAGTATTGGCAGGTACGTTATCAATAGTAGTTGATTAGCAACCTTTACCAATCGACCGGCTCTTTAAGAAGGCTTGATTGCATATATAACGTTGCATGACACAAACTTGGACCGTGCGTGATTCATTACTTTAAATATAACTACGTTTTGTCCTGGTATAACCCTACTGTTGCCGACCTCGTTAGAATCTCATGTATTATGTAATTCGAAATCCCAACAGTTATTCAATTGACTAAAAAATTCATGGTTTAAAATTAATTTCATAAACTGCGCAGTTCATCATTAATGCCCTTTTGTTGTCTAGGTATTATACTGTTGTTTAAAGTGAAGATAATATATTTGCACTCATCTGACGAAGCCTCTGGGCTAAATATCAAATTTGAAACGTAGGCCAGCGAGTTTCTATTCGTTCTCCAAAAATATCATCGTTTTTTTCAATATAAATTATTTATCCAAATATCCAAAAGTTGTCTGCCAAATTGTATTTGCAGTTTTTAAATGTTTTTAGGAATTAATTAGGACTAGTAGGCTATGCCTTTAAATAGTTGCATACTTCAAAACGAGCTAGATTGGTGAATTGACAGTTGATTGATTGACGTTCTGCCAATATTTCAAAAATATTTAGGAACAGTTGAAAATGACCAAACCAGAAAATATTCAAACCATATTTATAGACCTAAAGATCCAACACAATAATATGATAAAATGTACAAATGAAAACAAATATACAACTACAAAATTTTAAAATGTTATAAACCTTTCTTTTAAACCTGTAATTAATATCTCTACAGTTGTAACAGCTTCAAATAAGAATCGACTAAATAAAAACTTTTGACCTCCACATAGTCCATTAATACATGCTTGACTGTATATGGTCGGTTGACTGCAACACACGCGAGTCGTGTTTTGTTATTTTAAATATAATTAAATGTGTTGTCTTTTGTTAAGACTTATTAGGATCTCATGACGTTTATTTTGAACTTCGGGGATCCCAATTTTTCTAACCCGACGAAAAAACATTTAAAAAAATTATTGGTTTAAAAATATTTCAAAACATTAAACCGTGAATAATTTTCTTTAAGGCTTGTCGTAAACCATTTTTACCATGGATTCCGATATAACTAGAATCCAAAAACACATCCTTTGTACCAACGGACGCAAGGATTTCATTAATTTGAATTTTTAACAATACACGGGTTTTTGTTTTGGAATATTCAATTCACACAGAAGACAAGCTAATAAGCCTGAACAGATAATAAATTTATTGACGAAGCCATAATTTATGTCGAGAACAGCTTGTGCTACTGCAGTAAATACAGAGAATGCACCTAAAAGATAGCGACTGAAGACACGTTATAATAGCCTTTCGATCCGTCTGTATGAATTGAACAATGGTCAGGACAATAAGATTTTATTTCTTTAAAATGTTGAATTATTTAAGGATTTTATGTGGTCTCAAATCATAAAAAATGTCATTTTTCGAAATTATTTTGTAATGGATTTTATCTAAACTACATGATGCATCGTGCAATACTTTTTTAAATGAGCTCTTCTTAAGAAAATGGTTTCCTGTTATCTTCGACATATTTTGGAATTTTTCTTTATGGGTTTTAAAACCATGAAAATCTTTTTTGCAATTTTTGCTTATTTGTGAGAAATGTCAGTTTCTGGCGTTAAATGTTGTCTATCTTTCTACTTCATACTTCAGTCTTAATTCATAGGTGTGTGGTTATTTTATTATAAAACAAAGTAGCTCCTGGGAGTACGTCTTGTTTAGTTAGTTACTCTGAGAACTTTCGCTCGATCGAAGAACTGGAAAATGATTCCCGTTATTTTGGGTCGGGTGTTGGTTTGTTTTGTGTAAAGCGTCGTTTTGTAATATACGATTTTTCTTAGCGTCCTCCAAGTCATCATCAAACCATGGATTATTACAATGGTTTGAATTTGTCCGATTCTTGAAAAAGTCTCATCAGCAGTTGAAATGATAGTTTCATTAAGATTTAAAACTGGGCAAGAAATCACATTTACCACTCAATATTTAAAGTGTTTTTAAAGAGAGGACAATGGTAATCGCCTGTGAAATTCCAATATCTCCAGAATAAATTCCACTGTACGGGTTCTAACTAAGTCAGATGAAAGAACATATGATGAATAAATTTCAGACTCTCGCATACAAAACTGCTTTTGTATCCAGTTTCAAACTAAATACTAGTATAGCTCAATTTCTTTAAAAAAGTGTTTATTGTTTTTTAACTTTCAAGCAGACCTTTTTAGTATTTGTTAAAGCGAAATCAAATAAAAAGGTCGTATGATTCACAGCAAAAAGTTTGGATATGAGTGTCCTCTTGGTAATAAATGCTTCATATATTGTAAACTGTACGAAAATTAAGCCTGATAACAAGCCACCGTCTTGCTTATGATAAGAGCCGGAACCGATGTCATATTCACTCCGTTCCATATTCCTTAAAACTGCGCTAAGGATATCACTTCTAGTATAACAGTAGTAAATGTGTACCAGTAACAGGTTAACAGATGATGTACCCTACATTAAGTACAGAACTGAATACTACGTTGTCCTCTGATTTGGCCAATAGTGGTTAGATGTGTACATTTTTTTGTTTGTAAGCTCTGCATAAATTATTTTTGTGGATGAAAGTTTATTGATTCCCTAGTCCAGGTAAATGCTGATGAATGTTAGAAAGGTATGCCAATCACAGAAATGTTTTTTGTTTGTTTCATGGTGTTTAACGCCACTTTCAGCAATTTTTCAGCTATATCATGGCGTCCAGTTTTTATTGGAGGAGGAAGCCGGAGTACCCAGAGAAAACCCCCGACCTGCGGTAGGAAAACTGGCAATCCTTGTCAATTAAGATTGGAGTCGAGTACACCCTGGCTGCAGTGAGAATCGAACCCGCAATCTGAGTGTTGACAGACCACGTGATCAATAGTAGACGAACTACCTTGACCACTCGGCCACCAAGGCCCCATCCCAGAAATGTAAGTATTTTCTACTATAGCAAAAACAAACAAAACAAAATCATAGGAATAGCTTGAATTACTTGTGCGGCAGAGGTGAATTCAGACGTAGGAAGATAAGTAGCCTTTGTTCCGGATAGTGTTGCAGAGCATGCAGCATGGGAATTATGTTCTATCCCTGGTCATATGATTCTAGACATCTACTACGATTTACAGCTAGAAATGTTTTACCCCTCGACATAAGTTAAGCAACACCCTATTATTTTCCAGGGATTCATTTGAGATTGTATATATTTTTATATTTTTAAAGAAATGACGATTTGTTGAACATTAAAGACAAATGAAACATACAAACAACATGTTTACAGTCGCTTTACTTATTGTTTGATGATTGATTGATTAATTGATTGATTGATTGATTGATTGAATGAATGATTGATTGATTGGTTGATTGATTGATTGATTGATTGATTGATTGATTGATTGATTGATTGATTGATTGATTGGATGTGTGCTTTAGGTCCAGCGAGCAGTATTTCAGCTATTTTCAGCACGGGAACAATTTAACAAACAAAACATCAATTAAAAAAAGGGTGGGATGGAACACAGGGAACAAAATTTTGACTGCAAAAGTACGGAGTATTGGGTAGAGTCGGAGAATTTTAGCCTTTTGTAGCGGCTACAATGAGCCTACTCTTTTTCGAAATCTACAAAAGAGATCTTTATCGTGCAAGTAGCGTGGCGCTCTCCAAATACGTTACCCACTATGGTCCGCGACCAGGCTTTCCGTATTATGACATGACAACCGCCGAACAAGAGGGTCTCCCTTATCCGCCACTCTATTGTTTGATGAAAATATGATTAAAGCAAAGATTAAAAAAAAACAGTGCAAATATAACTTTCATTAGTCAAAAATAAGTTTGCATTGCATACATCAATTTCATTAACTTAAAGTAAACACATCATCACAGGTCAACGTTTAGCGGAAAGAAAAGTCAATTTGAAATATGTTAAACGCAAAAATACTCAGTAAGTCGTGTAACCACCGCGCTTCATTCTCCTCCTTATGCTTTTGATTAAACGACGAAGTGTAGCAAGTGGTAACTTCTGCCATTCATTTTGATAGGCAAGACGTAGTTCCTGTACATTTTGACAAGTAGGTGCTCTGTTATTGATTTTACGGTCAATTAATTCACACAAATGTGCAATTCATTGGATTCATATCGGGTGACATGGATGGCCATGGAAGATGCTCAATAGCTTCCCATTCGATAACATCACGTACAATTGCAGCTCGGTGAGGTGTTGCGTTGTCATCCATAAAGATGGGTATGTTACCAAGTGCATGATTGTCAAAATGTGGCACAATAATAGCGTTGATGACGTCATTTCGATACAGTAAAACTTCGGTAGCTCGAACTCGGATGGCTCGAACTGTTTTAAAGTCCCGTCATTTATTTCTGTATATGTTTGAACATAAAACCCCGGTTTTTCGAACACCGATTTCTCGAAAAGTCGAACTCTTTTATAGGTCCCTTCGATTATAAAATCAAAACGAAACCATTCGAATTAAAAATCATTTACGATTTTTGTTAACATTCGCGGTTTAATTGATATTAAAATACCAATTTTTAAAGCTCAGATAATTTTAAAAAAAAACGTGTCGGCAATTAATACTGTGCCAATAATTTACGTAATTTAACTGCGATGGCAGATATACCGTGCACAAACTGGTTTTTTGCGCAATCAACGGAAGTGAATAATAACTGATGATGAAACTAAAAAACTTTATTCGTGTCAAAATTAATGAAATAAACATCTACATACACTTAAAACGAATGTTAGCCCAAAACAACCGCGTGTAGGAAATTAACGAGCGACCTAACAACAAAAACTGTCAAGATACGAAACAGATACATTTACGGAAGTTGTCCAACTTCGTTGGCTCGAACTACCGATAGCTCGAACTATTTTTGGCGACCCCAGCGAGTTCGATTTATCGCAGTTCTACTGTATTTCAGCCCTGTAATTGTTCCATCAACCACAAACAGATTCAGTTGACAGTCGTATGAAAAGCCTCCCCTCTCTTTAACATCAACCACTGCCAAACGCTGCAGTGCCTGGAATGTTGTTCTGGTGTTGTCCCCAAACGCGCATGCGCCCATCAATATGACGAAGAAGGAATCTGCTTGCTTCGGTCCAGTGTACTTTTCGCCAGCTTCGAATAATCCAATGGCGGTGATATCATGCCCACTCTAAACGTGCTTGCCGATGTCTCTGTGTCAACAGTGAACGTTTCAAGGGACGACGAGCTCTCAACCTTGCATTGTTTAGGCGCCTGTTATCTGTTCGAACGGCAACTCTGGTTACAATTTTCTAATCGTCACGAAGATATCTTGCAGTGGCAAACGGTTGGCGTTTGGCTACACGAACGAGTGCTTTATCCTCCCTTTCAGATGTTTTTGGTGGTCGACCTGACCTAGGACGTTCCTGGATAGTTCCATAATCTCGATGACGTTTCAGCAGCCGGGATACAATACTAAAGTGAATGCCAAAGTTTTGTGCTATCTGACGCAAGCTCAGTCCACTAGTACGCATTCCAACGATCTGCCACTTCTCTGCTTCACTTAATTTCCGTCTAAGCATTGTAAAATGTAAAGATGAAGTCGAAAAAGAACAAGAGATGAAAAAAAAACCACTTAATCGTTAAGGAAGACAAGACTTTTAGGCGTGCTCGACTACCGTATGACAAACTGGTTTTCCTATTTAAAGCCATATCTTAATTAAAGTAACTTTCCCATGCTCGAATGACGGCTTTAGTACATAAATAACACAAAGTTAATATTCATTCAGATTTTTTAAATTTAAAAAAAAATGTAGGTGTTGCTCAACATTTGGCGAGGTGTATAGTTAAAAATGTTTTCTAATGATGATTGCAAATTTTAGTTTTTATTGGGTAGGACGTCAGAGTACCCTGAGAAAACCCCCGGCCTTCGGAAAACGGCAATCCTTGTCAAAAAGGACTGAAGTCGAGCGCACCCTGCTCGTAGTGAAACTCTAACTCTCAACTTCAGTGTTGACATATATCAATAGTAGACGAACTACTTTAACCACTCGGCCACCGAGAACGCTTATACTAGTAGCAAAGAGTGATTGTATATTTGAAAAATAATGTACAAATTATCAAAGTAACGGTGCTTATTGTAAATACAAACATTCACAATCTCTTACCGTTATAAAATTGTATTGATCCTACCACACGTTATAACAAAAATGTCGTACACATGATAACATGATAACACGGAAGATCTTATGATCAACAAAGTACAAAGATATCTTTTATCATGTTATATGATAGGCAACATACAAATTTTCTTATCAGGGTTTTCTTTAATACGTGCACTTTAAAGTATTACTTTATATTAGAACGCCAAAATAATTATTGGCTTTAGTGTTCATTAAAAAAATATTTTAAATATTTTTAATGACATAAAATGTATTTAAATATAGTAAGTCATGTGTTATAGGGACTTCAATTTGTCAAATAATATAACTCACGTATAACGAAGTAAACTAAAGGCTCCGAAGATCTTGTATGTTCTGATCGGTTGACTTGCTGTACCGTCCTCTTCAATTCCGCTCACCTTCCGGACCCGCAGAAGGCTGTCATCCACTTTTCTGTTATGCTTTAGGCAACCCTAATGGGTAAAGTGAAAAAAATACCAACCGTCAGAATGTACAGTGAAATTGAACAGGTTGGAAAGGAAAGGTTTCCGAGGGGGCAAGATCTTTTAAGTTGTCCGTCATTGCAAATATAATAGTACTGTTATTAGGTGCGTGTCGTCTATGTAAAAATATTGATCGTCTGTCTCGGCTCATATTACTAATCTAAAGACTGTTTTCAAAGAGTTTTTAGTGTCGTTGACCGTCCCTGATTGCCATTTATGCTGGTATAGTCCTATTTGTTGTCTCGCAGTCTGTTAAATCTGTAAAGAATGAATAAGGTTAACTCATTTTGTGTATCGCATTGGAGAACACGCCTCAATAACGCAAAAACTTAGATAACCAACCAACCCCCCCCCAAAAAAAAAAAAACAAAAACAAAAAAAAAGCAACTTGATTTACAAAACATACAAAGTACGGTTTGTGAGCCTTTGTTATCGCCGCCCAGGAAGGGCGGCGATTTATTATCGCCGTCCAGGAGGGCGGCGATATATTTGTATTCACTTTCGTTGCTAACGATGGATAAAGGAGAACATATTTTTAAGTACACTTATTTACCATAAATGAACAGAATGTTGTTACAAGAATGTTAATCATTTAACTTGAGTGAAAAATAAAGATGGTGTATGAGGTTCGACTTCAAAATTGCTTTTGTGATATCAAAGTGTCATGTAATAATACCTTTTTTAGTATTCTATTTACGGAAGTTAATAATAAAGGGAGACTATTTTTATCCTGGTACTAAGTCTTTCGTTGATAGCTCTATTGACGAGCGTAGCTTTAAAAAATCGGAAACCAGAATAAAAGGCTATTTTGTGTAGACAATTCCGGAGAATGCCGATATTTGTAAGATTAAATAAATTTTTTGTCAATAATTTAATTGAACCACGTGAATATTAGTTTTAATTCAAGTATATTTATGATTTATCATATGACAAAAGATTGTATGTGCACAAATTTAGAAAATGGCAATTGAAACTAGCCACAACAGAAGGGTTAGCTTTACATAGAAACTTATGGGGAATAAGTTCAAATGCCTTGTTTTTAGAAATCACTTTGACAAATGCGTGCAGAATGTAGAATAAATCGGCGGCGAACTGATGCTTTGCATCAAAAGTTTTCTTGTTTGATTCGTATTCACTTTCGTTGCTAACGATGGATAAAGGAGAAAATATTTCTCAGTACACTTAGTTACCATAAATGAACAGAAATTTGCTACAAGAATGTCAATCATTAAACTTGAGTGAAAAACAAGATAATAGCTAAGTTTCGACTGCAAAAATGCTTGGGTAATATCAAAGTTTCATGTAATAATAAATTTTGTTGGTATTCTATTTACGGAACATAATAATAGAGGGAGACCATTTTTATCCTGGTACTGTATAATTCGGTGATAGTTCTATCGAAGAGCGTAGGTTTATAAAATCGGAAACCAGAATAAAAGGCAATTTTGTTTATACAATTCCGGAGTATGCCCCATTTGTAAGATTCAATATATAAATGTTATGTCAATAATTTAATTGAACAACTTAAATATTAGTTTTAATTCAAGTATATTTGTGATTTAATATATGACAAAAGATTACACGTGCGCAAAGTTAGAAATCGGCAATTCAAATTAGCCACAACAACAGGACTTAGCTTTACATAGAACCTTATGGGGGAAAAAGTTAAAATGCCTTCTGTTTAGAAATTGCAATTCTTTCTAAGCGAATGTTTATTAGGTAGTCCTTAGAAATTGTGTGTTTTTAGTTCCATTGAAAATCTGAGATGTCTGCTACACAAGCTTTTATACTATATAAAAACAACTTGACTGTGATTATTTATTCTTCTGGTCCTCTACACGTACAAGTTTTAAATCCAATCTAAAAATTGAGATTATTTTCTCTAATTGCCATATTATCGAGATGATATGTATTTTGCATTTAAGCAAATGCAAACAGATAGAAAAACACATATTCAAGGTTCGAAACGTTTGATTATACATAATACAGCCTATAAGAAAAACACACTATTGGGTCTAAAGTATATGCTGTTAATGTATAATTTGAACAAAATATTAACTTAAAGCTTTGACACATTACAATATAATTGCAAAGAACATAAAAATAACCACTGTAACGTAGGTATAAACATGCTTTAAAATGCATCCCGTAATTTTTTTCAAATCATATTGACAAACGCGTGCAGAATGCAGAACAAATCGGCGGCGAACTGATGCTTTGCATCAAAAGTTTTCTTGTTTTCTATTGGGTTCAGAGTTAGGAAATATAGGTAAATATTAGGAAAAAAAAGACACTATGCACTGTAGCGCCGAAGGGTATACCTATATTTTCGTCTAAAGTGCGTTACTGTTTTATTCAAATTAATGATTTTATTATCGGTATTCATCAACACCTTTTTATGATTTTTACTTCTGCTTTAGTGGTTAAAATAGTTAAAATAAACCGTTGATCATGTTAACACAGAGGGTACAAGTTCGTCCCCAGTTTAGTTGTGATAGACTAATTTAATTGCCAAGGTTTTCCTGTCGAAGAAGGTGGGTGGGGATTCACTCCAGTGCAGTCGAGTACACCCTGCCAGAAGTGAAACTCGAACCCGTATCAGTGTGGCAGTCCACGGGATTTATAGTAAACGATCAACCTTAACCACTACTGTTACCGAGGCCGCCCCTTATTTTATTTTACTCAGTATGAGGTAGCCATAATGTATGGCAATTTCAAATTCAATGTACATGTAAATGCTAGTTGTATAAACGAGATAACTACAAATTTGTAAATAAACTGCAAAGATTGACAGGTTTAAGCCCTAAATTGAAAACAAAACCCACGCGACAAAACCATTTATGTCATTAAAACAATCGCGGGGGTCCAGGACACTTTAAAAAACTGGCTATGAATTTGCTTAAAACTTGCATAATAGTTCAATTTGTGTATTTCTTATTCGGGTAAGAAAATTGTTTTCTTGCGTTTTAACGCAAAATGTTGTAATTAAACGCAATAATTATTGCCATTTAACGAAATAAAGATATTCTTTCCAACAAAGATGATCCCGAACACACTTCCAAGGAATAGTGAAAATAACATCAAAAAGTACATGTAGTAAACATTAAGATATGTATGCAGAAGTACCCCCCTTTTTTCCATCTGTAATATTTTATTGTTAATATGTTACACTAACTCATTTTGACACAAATATTTATTTAAACTTTTAAACTCATTTTTGTTAATATTTCAAATTTTATGGATTATAAAGAGTAAATAATGACGGAAATTAATATTAATTATTCCATAAAATTATATATTTTTCAAATACCGGGTATTTTCAGAAAAATTGCGGATGGTGCTCTGAATCCCCTAATATGGCTGGTTTCAGGTTTTAAAAACAAAATAAAATATTTAATAGTAATATCCAAATAATATAAGAATATAAAAAAAATGTGTGGTTTATATTAATGTTTTGTTTAAAATCACCATTCTGTGAGACAGTTTTTACTGGCTCGAACAAACGAGTTCAGAATTTAAAACTATAAATATATCTATATTTAGATAACTTTTGTCAATAAAATAGGTGAACATTTCTGACCTAATTTGTTGACTTTTAGTGATTTCCATTTAGATTTCCGTTTTATTTTAAGTTTTTTGTCTTTAAAATTAAATATCTTATTGTTTTATACCTTGCATGATGTAAACAATTAAAGGATTTATCAAAATACGGTAATTAAAAGACAAACAAAAATATAAAAACTTGGACTTGTGCATGTGCCATGGTGTCTCAATTACAACTGATTTGACCTTAGAGTTTTACTGCTTTTAAGGCTGCTTTACAGCTTTGACACTGTTCAGAAGTTAATAAGTTTTCCTTTGATACTGAGCAGTTATCATATTTACCTGATTTATTTAGGCTGCTTTACAGCTTTGACACTGTTCAGAAGTTAATTACTGATTTATTTACTAATTATGCTAATTATGAAACAGACTATAAACACTAAAACAACAATCACACCAATTAAGTTTACACAAGACTAGTGGGCAGAAAAAGAATATAAAATTTAAAAAGTGGGCAGAAGTGGAATAAACCAACAAAACAAAACAAAAACAATAAATGCGCTCAATAATTGTAGGTATTTAAGCACTTAAATATCATGTGGTAATTACATTTCGAAATGACGTATGTCGGGTTGTCACTGGTAATTTCAAAACATTGTCTATTGTGGGACGAATTTTATTAAATGACCCGTACAAAGAAGTATTACAAATACATTTTTGTTCATTAATAATTACAAAATAAGCAGGTAGCTGCCTTATTCAAAACGGTTAGTAATTTTTTTTACATTTTACATTTGTTTTTTTTTTAACATTTACATTTCTTAACATTTAGCATTGTGATCTTTCGAATTCTAAAAGAAGCCCAAGTATTGTTACAAATATGAAGCAAGAAAGGAAATGATGCACAATAAAATATTTGATTCGTACATCTCTCGATATAATACATACTCCGGCTTCCTCCCCCAATAAAAACTGGACGCCATGAAATAGCTGAAAAATTTAAAAAGTATACTGGTCTGTTTTCTGTTAAAACATAACCCATGGGCAGCCCAATCGTTCTCTTATACTTCATGGTCAACAATTCTGCTATTTACTCTGTTCTTTTTCATACACATGTCTTTAAAGAATGTTTCGATTGGTTATAGTACATGTTTAGCCCCGATTATGTAATGAATGCCTTCGGATTTCCCTTGCATGGTCAGAATTGTTCAATATTAAAAGATTCGTTTTGGTGGGGTCTATTTATCCAGTTTTTTTACTGGTTTCAGACAAGACTCGATCCGACGGAATAGAATTAATTGAAGCGCGCCCTGAATTTGTAGGTAAGGTATTGAAGATCTTTACACGCAGAGAAATGCAACATTTCACACCAGCAATAGACTGTCGTTATAACCAACTACCTGAGCATGAACTGACCAAACCTTTACGGCAGTGTCCAGCTGATATAGAGGTGGAATTGTCCAGACTTGACTGACCTTGGTAAACCTACGTTCTCGAGGTTTCACTAGTTTTGATATCAGTTTGTTTCATTGTTTATATTGTTGATTGTTTTGTATGTATGGCTGATGTTTATTGTAGTCAGTTTGACCCTTGTCTATTTTGTGCTTTGTCTGTTCAGCCTGTGTTTGTGTTTTTTATCTACACTATTTGTTAGTGTTGTTTGTTTGAATAGTGTTTAACGCCACTTTCAGCAATTTTTTCAACTATATCATGGCGTCCAGTATTTATTGGGAGGAGAAGCCGGAGAACCAGAAGAAATTCACTACCTTAGCTAAAAAACTGTCAATCCTTATCAATTAAGATTTGAATCGCTCGCACTCTGCCTGCAGTGGGACGGGAACTCACAATCTCGGTGTTGTCAATTAAAATTGGAGTCGAGTACACCCTGCCCACAGTAAGACTCGAACCCGCAATCTCTGTGTTGACAGACCACGTGATCATAAGTAGACAAACTACCTCAACAAATCGGCTTCCGATGCCATCATTTGTAGTGACATATATTATATTTTTACGAAAATCTATTAGATTGGTTTTTGAACTAAAAAAGATATTATTATAAGTTATGTTAAAATCTGTCAAAAAATGTGTGTATTTCTTTTGAAAAACTGTTTACTTAATACATTTCTAACAAAAAAATCCGATCATTCTTTGCTAATTCCGCCTAACGTCTGACCCTTCGCCAGGGAGTGATTCAATGAACAATATATGCTAGTGCGACAGGGTGTACTAGCATACAAACACCTCTCCAACTTAGAAAGTGGTTAAGGTGGTTAGTTTACTACCGATCACGTGGTCTGTCAACACTGAGATTGCTGTTTCGAGTCTCACTGCGGGCAGGGTGCGCTCGACTCCAATATAAATTGACAAGGATTGCCAGTTTTCCTACCTAAGGTCGGGGGTTCTCTCAAAGTACTTCAGCTTCCTCCCCCAATAAAAACTGGACGCCATGACATAGCTGACAAATTGCTGAAAGTTGTATAAAACAACATTCAAACAAAGAAACAATTTTAAAACATTCAATACAAAGGATTAATAATACGACGTCTATATTTAAGTATAGGCTGTTGTTTAATGAGTTAATCTTTAAATGGGTTCAGCTGAATACCATTTGGTGTCTGAATGGAACTCATGTGGCATATACGATTGGGTTACACCAAGATAGTAGACAGAAAAGATATACGAAGGCATTAGTCCAGATATCATCGGCCGTCAAACGCTTTTAGACTTTTATGGGAGGGCCCTCGCTTCCACAATATTAGATTCAACAAGCGTTGGACGGGATAGGATTATCGGACTACCGAGACACCTCATTTGACGTCTTTGAAAATTGCAAAAGTTAAAAATATACACAAAATTTATTGAAATTGGTCTTTAGTAAGGATATTTACAAACGCCTATTCAAAGTCGTTTCTAAATAAATGCATTTTTAAGATAGCTGAAAATAAAATCATGCGCAAAAACTGTTTTGAATCCTCTTGATATAAAAACAAAATTAGAAGTTGATTCTCCACACCTCACCAGACATAGTGGAGACATAAAAATAAATGTTTTCAAGTGACCTTGGTGCTTTTTTCATTATAGACCAGCATGGGTTGTGCTCCAAGCAATGATGCCACCTTTATAGTCTACCCGAACTACCCGAATCATCATCAAATGAACGAACCAGTCTACCAGACTTATGATCAAAGGTACGAGCCAGTCTCCCCGACTCAGGGTCAAAGGGACGAGCCAGTCTCCCCAACGAGTGAAAACATAGAATATTGGAGGTATATATACGAGGATTCCCAGAAGATTAAGATGGATCTAAAAATGGAGAAACATACAGGCGATCACTACATTCCTGAATATTTAAATTTATTGGAACGTTTTATTAAACTTTACGAACTACATCACGGTAATATTCCGCGAAATCCTTCCAGGGGTCCTGGAGATCCGAATGACGTAGCATTTCCACTTCCGGTGTCAAGTAATTGTCTTAGGCCTTGGGTCGACAAAGTGAATAGCGTATCATTTCTTGGTGGAATATTCTCTTTTGAGATCGAAGGTGAAGCTGCATGGTATGTTTTCCCGAAGGATATTATTAAAAACGACATTCAAACTCCTGCGCAAGAAGATATCTGGCGAGCAAGAAAAAATCGAGCGGATCTCCACGACCCTGCAAGAATGAATAAAAGAAGACAAAAACTAGCTTATTATTTTAATAAGAAGTATGCTGAAGGGGATAATACATATTCTGCGAAATATCTTCAATTTACAGACAATTTAGATGCCGGATGGAAAAGGTTCCAACAACTTTGTGTACAGTAACTAC
Source organism: Limnoperna fortunei (assembly GCA_944474755.1). Lineage (NCBI taxonomy): Eukaryota > Metazoa > Mollusca > Bivalvia > Mytilida > Modiolidae > Limnoperna > Limnoperna fortunei. Next base: position 27,378,362 of record OX104123.1, read on the forward strand.
CACAAAGAGTAAATGTTGTACTCTAACAATAGCAGTAATCTAAACAAAATCAGTCAATATATATACCATTAAATGTCTGCAATGTCTTGCATAGTTATAACGTCTACTGGTACTAATTTGATATAGCCTGATAGCGAGCGAACGACGATCAACATGAAAATATTTAAGTTACAGTTAATTATGTGTCCTTCACGCGGGCCGCATCAACAATGTACTTTTTTTCTTTGTGCTGTCTTCCGTAGAGATTGGTAAATTTTAGCGATTTAATGGTGCAACAGATAAAATAACATAAGTATATTGTACCAAAATATCGTTTGATGTCTTCTTGCTGCAACATGAGCGATCTATCTTCCATTTCCGCCAAGAGTCCGAAAAGACTTTCCAACCGTAAATGAGATGGGAACAAAAGCTGAACTAATACAAATGAAAAAATTTTCTACAATGTACACATATTTATTTATCGCCGAAAAAAAAATCATCGCTACCGTGCGGGATCCTGGATTAACACCTTTTTTATTTCGTTTGATGCAACCACTTTCCCTCCTTCTTACCCTATAATGACTATCCCCAAATTTGACAACAAATTTTAGTCTGAGTGATAAATCGGGTGCAATGCGTGGAACAGCCGTTGCTTACCTTTTCGGAGCACAAAGACTCACTATGGTTCGTTCGTTTCAAATTGTCTGTTTTGTCTACGTTTGTTTTGTTGTGTCCTCTCGTTTGTTTCACTGTAGCTACAATAATGTAGCTAGTTTAACTGTGGTTGTGTCTATCCTTTCTTTATCGTTTCTTTATATCTTCAATTATTGTTTTCTGACTATATGGTGTTTTGCCCTCATTATCATATATGTGGTCTCCACGCAAAGAATTCTGGGTATCCTACGTCAACCACAGTCTAAAACCAATTACGTTCACTGTGTCGGAGAGTGACGGCTACCATGGCTCGTCTCGCGTTCTTCTTAGTGTATCCCATTTACCCAGCTGATTTATTATTTGTTATTTTTTCTCGTCCTGAATAACGGTAAAATACTGCTCGCAGTCCTTCAAATCAATCTAAAATATCTCATTTTATTTTAATAAGTAAAAAAGGAATTAAAGGTCATAATATCATTATATATTCTGAACTTTGTATAGCACAATAAATAATAACAGGTTTCAGACTAAATGTTTAAGTAAATAAAGTTTTAAAGTGTTACGATTTAAGTTAATTTTATTATTTCTGTGCCAATATAATCAGGGGCTAATAATGGCAGGCAGGGCGTGTCAGGCGCATGCCTAATGATTTACCAAAGCACTGATTAAGGCAACATTTTTATAAATTTACAATTTGCGGACTTGGATGAACAGACAAAGAAAAGATGCATAAAATATAGATTTTGGAAAACAAGGACGAACATAACTGTATTGCTGAGATTCCAGGAGCTAACAGAACCTTTAATATGAAATTTTGGATTCGACTAATAATTACAATTGGAAACATGTTGCTGCTAAACTTCGGAGTTCAGAATCTAGATCTATCGCCATCTAGACAACGAGTATGATATAAATTATTGAAAAACAAGTAACATTGATGTGTTTTTGTTTATTCAAAGACACAAGCAAACGTTTAGTCAATCAAATCCATACAAATTCAAATTCTTTGATGCAACCTACACCCATATGGGTCAAAGCAACATAATAACATTATAAACAAAAAACATACAGAATGGTGCAAAAGCTGTCCAGTTTTGTGTCCTTTGCTCCCATTTTTCCTGCTAAATTTACTATTTGTCAACCTGGTGAAATTCTTATAGCGGAGCGATAGAAATCCCTATTGTCAGCAGGCCAGTGTAGCACTACTCGTGTAACTTACCAAAAAACAGCCACGTGAAGTTGTCTACCTTATTAAATGTACTTGCACTGTCTCCTCTGAAATGAATCAATCAAATTAAAATTAAATCTTTCTCTTGCTCACCCTTTTTGTTTTTGTCGCTCCGTACAACAAGTGAAAGATTTAATATTAATTAGAAATGGAAAAAACAGAGTGGGGAGAATATTATAGGATTAAACAATGTTTTTTGGATATTATCATTGTGTAAACTCCGGTGACTCACTCACAAACTAAATAAAGTGTTTAATCCTTTTAATTCAAATAAATAGACTTTGCGATTTGATAAGCAGAAAAAAAAATAAAAAAAGACCACCTATAATAGACCTCAAAATGTAACTAGACGGACAGCGTAAGAATATATAAAACACAGTCCCAAGAAGAAATCTCGGTTCTGTAGATATAATTAGAAAAATGAACAAATAAACCACAATTTTTCATTCATATTATATTTTATTTAAAATCTCAATCGATTTAATTAAAAATCATTGATACAGACAAAACACGGGTCACTCTCCCGTTATGAAATGCTGGATGACGCCAGTTTGTTTACCTTGGATACTGAAAGCAGTACGCTCAGAGGAAATATCGATTTATAACTTATTTGAGATAACGTAGTTTAAGTGTTTTATTCGATCAAAAAACTTGTTATACAGCATGAATAGAATTATTTCTTTGTCACCGTCTTCGTACATGCGTACATATTTTTGACCATACTTTAAAACTTATCTTGTTGTATAACTCAGAAGTTTAGGTGAAGTTATTGCGCTTCTAACTCAAAATTGCGAACATCCTTTGATGTAGATAAAATATTCAATAACATATCATGTGAAAAATAACATCTCAAATTTTGTAAATGTATTTTTTGGAATTCATAAGAAAAGTTTAAATTTTGCTGTATCATCTCAAAGGTTTCCTTTATATTATGATATCATAAAATCAATCATTAATTAAATGTCAATACATTTGTTCAAAGAACAAATGTGAGGTCTTTCCCTGCATTTTGGTAGTGTTATGTCTAGGTATATGGTTGATAATGACTTTTAATTGAAGGGCTTGACATATCGGTCACAAAAAACTTATATGTTTACTATATAATCTGTAACGATTTAAAAGTTATTGACAAATAACGCAGTTTACGATATGTTTTTGGCCACCATTTTGAAACCACTCAACCGAATATGTACTTCTTGGGATCAAATTGTAGGAATTTTAATTCTCTTTCAAATGAACCATATGTTTCATTCATCATCTGTAACGTTTAAAATGTTATAAAGCAAAAACCATTTTCAAAATATGAATCAAGGGCAATAACGCAAAAAAACAACAAGTTTTACGCTTTCATATATGAACATTTTTTGTACATTTCGATGTGACGAACATTTTTCCCTTGTATTGTCTGCTTCAATTTTGTACGGTTCAAGTGTCATTTTATAAAAACTGTTTACGGTGTCGGCCATTTTGAAAATGGCTGTCCGTAACCATTTGACTTTGGTCTTAAACTGAAGGGCTTGTTATGACGGTCATAAAACACCATATGTTCACTATATTATCTCTGAAGGTTTAAAAGTTATTAGCCAAAAACTGATTAGCCGAAACGTGTCAAGGGCCATAACTCGAAAACGGTTTGTCGCACAGTTTTCAATCCTTTAAATCAAATGTAGATCCCAATGAGAGGAACATTTTTCTGATATATTGTCTGCTTCAATTTTTTTTTTGGTTTTTGAGTTATATTGAAAACAAAATTTAGCCGAAACGTGTCAAGGGCCATAACCTCGAAAACAGTTTGTCGCACAGTTTTTGACACTATATATCAAATGTAGATCTCAATGAGAGAAACATTTTTCTGATATATTGTCTGCTTCAATTTTTTATAGTTTTTGAGTTATATTGAAAACAAAATTTAGCCGAAACGTGTCAAGGCCATAACCTCGAAAACGGTTTGTCGCACAGTTTTCGACACTGTATATCAAATGTAGATCTCAATGAGAGGAACATTTTTCTGATATATTGTCTACTTCAATTTTTTATGGTTTTTGAGTAATATTGAAAACAAAATTTAGCCGAAACGTGTCAAGGGCCATAACCTCGAAAACGGTTTGTTGCACAGTTTTTGACACTATATATCAAATGTAGATCTCGATGAGAGGAACATTTTTCTGATATATTGTCTGCTTCAATTTTTTATGGTTTTTGAGTTATATTGAAAACAAAATTTCAATGGCGGCCATTTTGAAAATGGTGGACCGAAAAAAAATTTTGATCCGATATATGTAATAAGGACCCTCATATCTACTTGGAAACCAAGTTTTGTGTAAATCCGACAACTTTGACGTTTTCGACAAATTTCGCGTCAAAATCGCGTAAACAGGAAGTGGATTGAAGAAATTTTTTTTGCATGACAAATCATGGACATAAGGCAGACAACATTTTCCCCACTTTAGATTTTGGATATATGTCATGGTTTGTGAGTTTATCTGAACACAAGGGTTTTGGGTTTGGGGCAGATAACTCCGTTACTAAAAATAGATCGGTTTCGCAGGGTGACTCAGATCGAGCCCAAGTAGTGTCGGTTAATTGTGCCAAGTTTCAAAGCGATACGTCAAGACACTTTTTTCCTTTTGGCGTTGGAAGATTAAAAGAATAATAATAATAATCAGACGAAATACAATAAGGTCTTTCCACTGTAGTGGGAAAGACCTTAATTATTGGTATAGACTAGAAAATCTCTCATCTGAATTTTTCATTATTAAAAGATGCATATCTCTGTAGTAGAAATTTTGACAATAGTAGTATATTTACCTGGTATATTTTTGTGATAAAGCTATTAAATTACTTGGGTATAAATACAGATTCAAGTAATTACAGCAGATATAAATTTAAAATGATGCTTGAAAAAAATTACTAACTGTAAAGCTTTTAGACAATTGGTATAATTACAGACATTCTAAACTTGATGGAAAACTATGTACCTATTTCAAAATCAAGGATCATTTTGGCTTCGAAAATTTTTATCAAAAATAAACAATTCGGATCAAAATTCGGATTACAAATTGAAATAGAGCGTTTCTCTAATACACCTAGGTCTGATAGAACTTGTACAAACTGTTCTGCGGAGGAAATTGAAGACGAAACACATTTTGTATGTGTGTGTATAGAATACGGAACAAAAAGAAATATTTTATTTCATCTTGTTGCCAAAAGGTATCCCAGGCTTTCTAGTTTGTAAAATGAATCCAAATTGATATTTTTAGTTAGTAATGAGGACACTGACATTCTAGCAGCCACTGCCAGATTTATATTAGATAAAGATAATGTAAACTAAAAATTTACACAGGTATTCGATTTTCAATATGATATTAATATGAACATTAATAATCCAGTAAATTGTCTCATCATTTTGTCTTATGTATAATTATGTGTATCTATCAATTATGTTCTTTTCCACTATTTTGTACAACGTTCATTGCTCCCAGTGGGCTCCTGATTTGGAAATAAAAGATATGTAATGTAATGTTATGTGATACCATTGTCACACTCCAGGAATCGTTTGTTCTGCCATGTTCTAATAAGAAAATTCGGTTTTCTCTCTACAAACCTTAGACTTTATCGATATTGCATATAGGAACTCCAACTTGCCTGTTATAGCTTTAGCTTTGTTGGTTGGTGTTAAGTCTGAGAATTTTTGCCGTCCAGCGTTTATTTATACTTTGCTTGCAGCCTGAGCTGTCTGCCGTCGACGAATTTTTATTTATTAAAAATTTACTTGGGGCGTGGTCCCTCTTCCGTCCATGGTTTCCTAGACTTACCTGAGGTAGTGGCCCCTCTGCCGTCTAACGTTTTTTTAAGACTTCGCTGGGAGCGTGGGCCTTATACCGTCCAACTTTTTCTTAAATCTGCTGGGAGCGTAGGCCCTATGCCGTCCAACACTTTTTAGACTTTGGTGTGATCCTGGTTCCTCTGCCGTTTTTAAAACTGCTAGCAGCGTGGTCCTGCGCCGTCCATGGTTTTCTTTTAAACTTTGTATGAAGATTAGTCCATTTGCCGTTCCACAATTTCAACTTTGATGGGAGCATTGTCCGCAGTGCCGTCCTGAGTTTTTTAAGACTTGAAGCGTGGTCCGCTTACGTCCAAATAATTTTTATACTTTGCTTAGAGCGTGGTCCTTCTGGCGTTCAACGCTTTTAAGACTTTGCTAAAATCGTAGAATCACGCTCCCAACAGTCTAAAAAGGCATAAGACGGCAGAGGGTTATAGGAATAGTTGAGATTTAAATAACATTCCAGGGGCGGATACAGGATTTTCGAAAGGTGGGCGTAAAAATGGGATATCGGAATAGGAAGGCCACGAACAAGGTTTTTATAGTGTTCAGTAACCTTTATTTGGTACAGTATATACAACAGAGATATCATAATAAACGAATTAGTATCGTTAATGCATTAATTTATGGTGAGGACGAGCGGGGATTACATTTTTGCCTTTGGCGCTGGTTTTTACCCTCCCTTTTCTCTTTTTTTTTCCCTTTTCTTTTTTTAAAAGGGGGGCGTACGCCTCTACCCCCCCCCCCCCCCCATGGATCCGCCACTACATTCAATATTTGTCATATTTTTACTATATACATGTATTTAGACCAAACTAAAAAAAGAACACGAAGCAAAATAAAAACATCTTCATGTGCTGAACGTTTCAGTGATTGATTAATTACACTGTCAGCTATATCGTTGTGTACCGTTTTTTTTTACAGACAAGTGACAATTCATGGAACAAAAATACAGTAATGGTAAAAAAAATAAACTCTTAATTTTACGCTCATATTTATTTACGAAAAATTAGAAAAAAAGACAAATAACGGATCACGGAGACCCATGCACCCCCCTTTCTGGTCTTCTTTCGGGGGAAACAAGGATTGAGTATCTGCAGGGTTAGAACCACCGACCTTCGAAAGGAAAAGTGAAAATCTTTTGTACGTACGAGAATCGTCACTTTTGACTGGCTAGAAAATATTTTTTATCAAGAAATGGAGAAAAAAATCGTCTTCGTGGAGACACGCAATTGACGTCATATATTACTTCGCGGAAATCGTACAGTTTTTGATGATAATAGCTCTTTGTACAACATTTTAATTCTTTGGATTTTTTAATGTATCAACGTCACTGATGAGTCTTGATTAGACAAAACGCGTGTCTGGCGTAGTTAATTAATTTTACAACCTTGATAATTTGATGACTTTTATAAATACGATCAGCAGTTATGAGCAGTTCCATTTATAATCGCCAATTGGACACAAGTCAGATTTAAATAGTGACATTACCTACGTGTTTTATGTCTTTATAGTTATATCTTTTAATTTGGCATTATAGGACCATACTTTGAGGGTTCACCCACAGAGCTGCCTATTGCTTATCCAAATAATGCCCTCTTGATAGGGTAGTTATGTTATAATACGGAGGACTACCCTGTAAAAAAATTGCTTGGCAATACTTGCATGTCAATTTGGCTTTCAATATCCACAGTAAGGCTCGAACTCGCAACAAGTCGCATATCAAGATGTCTAACTTCTACTTCTACTTCTATCGTCTCCTGACCAGCTTCAACGTGATAAAGCCGATACCGTCAGTTCTCTGCGAATGCTATTTACAAATTTGGTGAATTGGAAACATTAACAAGTTGTGAGTGAGTCATTTTTGTTTGTTTTAGTAACTTTAAGATAAAACTATTTGCAATGAAGGAATCTAATAACTGTATGTGTGTTGTAAACAGCAGTTTTGAACGACTCAACTGAGTCTTTCAACACACTGATGCTGACTGGTCTGCACTGTTCCAAAGTTTGATAGTACTAGGAAAGAATGACTGCAATTTAGACCGCTAGGCTAACAGGTACACATGGCTTTGTTGGAAACTGATTTTTTTCTTGCTACCAATGATTTCTTTTTTTTAGGGACTCATCAGCTTGCAATGCAATCACTCAAGATGGTCCAGACTATAATGTAAATTAATAAAGAACAAATAAAGAGAAAACGGAAGAAAAAAAGAAAAAAAGGAAAACTGAAATGTTGTTATCTTTTTCTTTAATGCTGACCTCAATTCATGATCTGTTGTACGCATGTTTTATTTAATCGTAATATGTGAGCGTTCTTGTTGAACATATTACGGTTTTCCTGTTGACAGTTTTCCCGATATTGACTTTGTGATCTAGAGCGAACTGGTTCCTGGTTTGTTACATTTTCGACTGTTACTGTGGGTGGTTGAAGTTTTCGATCTTCTTGATAAACAAAATGATTGTTTAACCAAAAATATGGTAGTTACATTACATGTAAAATAAAATGAAAACCGTATATAAAATTTTGGGAATGCACGCATTAACACATAGGGATGGGAGGGGTGCGAAAGGAAACAAACTTTCATTACATTAAATGTCTTCCTTACTATCTTAGTATCGAGTACATATAATCATATTTTGTTCATTATAATCAACGGCTGAGGTAATTTTACCAGATATAGGCCGACCTCCATGTAAAGGGTGGACAAGCTAGAAGTTTTGCCCACTCGACTCCCGTAGTGGGGGTGGGGAATGGAACAAGCAAAATAATGGAAGAAGAAATGAACATTATTTAAAATTGACCCATTTCCAGGCCTCTACAAAAACTTTTTTTTAAACTTGTCTCTTGGGACAAGTATCTTTCAAAATTTACTTGTCTGAATGAAAACATCACTTGTCTGAAAATTTTAACCTAGAACATCCAAAATTTGTTTCAATGATTTGGTTAAAAACAATACATATTATGCTTAGCTAACGTTACGACAGATTGAAACCGAATTTCATCAGATCCATGTGTGTGTTGATGTTTCCATGTCAAAAAGTTTTACAAATATTATCGGCAATCTCAGTTCCTTCCAAGTGTTTTCTTGCTTACAAATAATTTGTTCACTGGTCCCATAGCAGTTTGTAGTTCGGGCTGTGCATACATAGTTTCGAACCAGTGCTAAGTAATTTGCATAAATTTGTTGACATGTTATTGGCAATGAAAAAAATGTAATGGATAATACATTCAGAAAAAATATTAACCAAACTTGTATTTTCGAGAAAAGATACTTCAATTCCTTATGATACTTCATTATAGGCTTATTTTTTTTTTACTTGTCCTAACGGACGACTACTGATATTTGTCCGACAGATATTTCCACTTGTCCCGGGCAATCGGACAAACGTTATTGTCGAGCCCTAATTTCTAGTTTTACATGATTTATCTCCCTTTTTACTTCCAGTTAAAAAAACTACGGCTATCGTATCACTAAAAGACTATGATATTGAAATAAAGATTTTGCATGATTTTTTGTATTGTTTGTCTATGCCAATTAAATTATCTAATTAACCTCATTAGTAGATGTTACTATAGCCATAGGCAACAAGTGAGTTTGAATATTGGAACACGGATGTCACTGCAGCTGGTAAGCTTGCTTATACTCAACCTATAAAACAGCAGGGGTTTTACCTTAGATTAGCATCAGGTAAATGGGGCAATAAAATCGGTTAATTAATTAAAAGTCATGTTTACACTGCAAGGGGTTTTAATAACATCCTCGCTTAGATTTTGACACCTGTAATTAACATGAAGCTTTAAAATTTATCATAGTTAATTGTACATTACAAAAGTTTTCAACGGGACAAACTACGGTTGTGGCCACAGTTATTAGTACCTAAAGTGGACACTAGGTGGCATTTTTTAAATAGGAAAGTCGTCAGTAATGTTTTGTTTATGTTAAAATATTTTAAAAAGAAAAATTTAGCTAAACAAATTTTATTAACAGTTTGACTTGGAGCTGTTAAAAAGTTATGACTATAAACTATTTTAGAGCCACGTGGACACGTTTTACTTATCTTTTGGGTTGAGAGTAAAATAAATTGACAAATATACAATATTGTTGACTTTCCAATTTAAAAAAAAACGCCACCTGGTGACTACTTCCAGTACTAAAAACTGCGGCAGTAGCCACAATTTGTCCTGTTGAAAACCTTTGAAATGGACAATTGTTTTTGATGATTTTTCACACTTCAGGTGAATGACAGGTGTCAATATCTGAGTGAGGATGCTATTACAACCCCCTGCTGTGTAAACATGATTGTTAATTAATTAAATGATGTTTCTTTCTCCATTTACCTGATGCCAGTCTGAGGTAGAACTACAGCTGTTTTGTAGCTTGATTAAACAATCTTAAACCTGTGACATCTGTGTTCTAATATTCAAACTCACCTGTTGCCTATGGTTATAGTAACATCTAGTAATGAGGTTAATTTGATGAAAATTTAATTGGCATAGACAACAATAAAAAACAATGCAAAATCTTTATTTCAATATCATAGTCTTTAAGTGATGAAAGCTGAAAATTTTTAAAATCAGATGTAAAAGGGGAGATAAATCATGTAAAACTGGAAATGCGTCAATTCGTACAATGTCGGAAAATATAAAAATAGTGTTAACAAGCCTTAGAAGCGAGTAGACATGTGAGGGTCTGTAGAACATTTCATACCTGTTTTGTGGCAAATAATGTTACACTTTCTGACAATGTACAAATGCAACCTGAATCCAGTTCAAAGCATAGAAATTATAAAACAATTCCAGAGTGTATATGATCTTGATGCTGGAAATAGAAAATACCATGCTCCCGGTGTTTAAATTTGTTTTACAAAGATTAAAACATAATAAAAAAATAAGTATTTTGTCAGTCCCTTTTAAATTTTGTTATTTAAATATGATTAAATACTTGTAATAGTGCATTTTCAGTCTTCACGAAATCTTTCCAAAGAATGGTGGACATTCGGTCCACCAACTTCCCCAGAAATGCTGGACCGAAGCAGCTTTTGCCGGACCAAATTTGTCTGATGTTGCCATTGTTTACATTTAACTAGCTACCTTATATGCATGTAGATACAGACATATATCATACATAAAAGTTATTGTAAACATCATACTATTCATAACTGTTATAAACAAGCTGTGTATATCTGGACAAATGTGTCTAAAGAATATAAATAAAATAACATTTATTATACACAGCAATACTTCACAAAGCTGAAAGCAACTGCTCAATGGGACACCCATCTACAGAAATCATCATGTGGTCATTGATAACTAGTTATCTTTATTCTTCAATTTCAGCTTACTAGTATATATTGTATATATTATCAAAGCCAATGATTAACATAAAATATGTTTTAAATGAACTTTTTAGTTTCAACCCCATTTTAAAGTGTTTGTTTATCAAACAGTTACGATTTTTCATTAAAGGCCGTTGTAGTCTACTTTTTTCCTCATTTTCGCTGTTGGTAATTAGACGTATCCCGGAAATAAACAAATGGCGCGTAATCCATTTGCCCAACTAAAATGTTTCAAAAATGAGTTAAATACGCAGGATCTTTGCAATTTTTATTGGTTTTACATATTTACTTAAAAGTTGGAAGTCTGTGTGAATCAGTACAACCAGATATATAAGTATTTTCTGTGAATGAACCATCAGGACAACTTGAACTTCGATAATAACAATGTCGGACTTTCTGACCGGCGAAACACGATTTTTTACCGGTCCAAGCGTTATTATATCGGTTTTGTCCGTCGGACCGACGCATTTCGTGAAGACTGCATTTTACATTAAATACATGTATAATATTAATGTTTATATGTTTCACAATGTCAATGATATATTTTCTACTAATACTATATACAGCACTCCGGCTTCCTCCCCCAATAAAAACTGGATGCCATGATATAGCTGGAAAATTGCTGAAAGTGGCGTTAAACACCATCAAAACAAACAAACTAATACTATAACATTCATTTCATTTAAAAATTTATCAACTACAGAAAAAACATTTATTTTATTGAATAGTTTTGCTACAGTTGATTCTTTTTCATTGTAATTTTCAATATTTATGGAAATTGGTGATATTAGTAGACTTAATTAATCAAACTAATTTTAGAATTGTGTATGTCTGTCAAAAATTTTGTTGGACTGCCAAAAAAGCTAGCTGTACCAGTCCCATGACTGACAGGCCAAAAATAGTTTTCACAGACTCTGAAATACCTTGTATGCTTTTGAACAACATGAAAAATTTCACTTCTAATCAATTTCTGACTTGAAATTTTGGCATGTATTCTGTGGATAGCTTCACTTCACAAACAAATATGGTATTTGACAACATGTTCTAAACTAAAACTAAATTTTGTAAGAAGAATTTATTTGTTTACTTTTATTGTACAGCAGATATTATCCTCATCTTCCACATGATCCATTAATTCCGATAATTATTCAACAAATAAGTGATTAAACTATTGCACATTGGTGCTCTTCTCACTGTGGTAGGTTATCAACACTGTGGTTGCTTGATCGCATCTCAATGCATGCAGGGTGGCGCTCGAATCCATTCTTTATTTACAAGGATTACTGACTAATTGCTGAAAGTGGCATTAAAAACCATACGAAAAATACAGTTTTTGAATCTACATTATTGACATTTTTTAGACATTTTTTATCTTGTCATCTTTCTTGTATATTGGCATAAATTTCTGTTTATTTATTTTCAGAGGTTTCGTTTCTGTGGAGATCTTGACTGCCCTGATTGGGTTTTGGCAGAAATCAGCACCTTATCAAAAGTGGTAAGTTAAATAATTTGGGTTTTGGCAGAAATCAGCACCTTATTAAAATTAGGCAGTTATAGTCGGGGTTTTAGCAGAAATCAGTAGCTTATCAAAGTGGTCAGTTTTGTCAGGATTTGGCAGAAATATGCACCTAATTAAAAGTGGTAGGTGATATTTATGTTTTGGCAATCAAACATGGTAAGTTATATTTGGGTTCTGTAAGAAACATCAATTTGAGCTGTAGTGCTTTATATTGTAATTGTACCAGATCATTGGTTTATAATTCTCTCTTTTATGGACAAGGGATCTGTCTGGTTGAGTATTATACACTAGAAGTCGAATAGATTATGGTTTATCACATTGTATAATACATCAGATTGGGTGGGTATTATACATAAGTGAATATTATACACAGCCAAATACGGTAACTTTTGATTTCTTTTTCAGACATCTGTTAAGATTAAATTGTTGTTTGTTCAAGTTCTCAAGGATTTATTAGATGATGGAATAGATGTAAGTAATTTAAATATCCTGACACTTTAAATTTTAAGTAACGTAAACATCTCACATAAACAATGGTGCATCTATGCATCACAATTTTTCATGTCTGATCCAGAAATCAATACTAGAACCTGGTTTAAAGATTCTGATCCGATTCCGAAAAAATACCCCTAATAGGAAATAAAAAAAACATGTTATAGCAAACAAATTAGACTATACCATCAGAGTTTAGGTTTAAAGAAGTCTATTATATTCCTTACTGAAAATTTGCTGACACAACTTCATTCAAAACAAAAACAATAAAAATTTTGGTTGATAGTTATTCAGGAAAGTGTGCTGTATTCTACAGCTTCGTGTACTGTATGTTAACATTGTGAAATATAAGCATGTAGAGTGGTGTTTTTATGTCTTTATTTAGAACAGGGGTTATTTCCCTTTGATTGAATAAACTCACTATAGTATGTGAACAAATATTTGGTAACTGGACATTAATTTTAATGAGTGATAAAGTATTAAGTTATTGTATTCAATGATAGCATCAGTTATTTTTCTTTTGTATGAGGGCTATTATACAGTATTATATAAGAATATGAGCGTTCAGGATGGAGTTCTAAAATACACCAAAAGTGGGGATAATTTGCTTCATTGCTTATGTCAAATATTCACTTTATCATATAAAATTTTGATACAAAAATTGTTTGATGGGCCTCGGACCTCGGTGGTTGAGTGGTAAAGGTAGTTTGTCTATTAATTAATCATATGATCAGACAACACTGAGATTGCGGGTTCGAGTCTCACTGCAGGCAAGGTGTACTTGACTCTAATTTTAATTGACAAGGATTGCCAGTTTTCCTGCCATAGGTCAGGTTTTTTCTCCAGGGTACTCCGGCTTCCTCCCCAATAAAAATTGGACGCCACAAAAACCTAATAAAAAGTTTTACATCTGATGATGTACAACCCATGTCCCATATTTAAAATATCCTTTTTAACATCCCCTATACTTGTAATGGAATAGTCATTCATAAATGAAAAGACAAATTCAGGTTTCTAGTAAGCACAAGCAATTATAAAAAAATTGATCAAAGACAGAAATGGCTGGATTTCGTTAAACAGGAAGTAGGTGAGCAACAGACCTGAAATCAAATCTCACATTATGGGAGGCCATGCTGATGCTGCATACCAAATTTCAAGAGAATGTGATTAGTAGTCGCAGAGAAAACTGTTACGAAAATTTTTCCTACTTTGACCCTCGAAACAGTCTAATCGGCTAGGAAAACAGGAAGTAGATAACTGACTGACCTGGAATAGGGAGCCATGGTACAACTCATCATGCTAAAGCTGAGCACCAAATTTGAAATCAATCCCTTTAGTAGAAGCCGAGAAAACTGTTACAAAATTTTTTCCTTGAAATCAATCCCTTAAGTAGAAGCCGAGAAAACTGTTACAAAATTTTTTTCCTTGACATCAATCCCTTTATTATAAGCCGAGAAAACTGTATTACAAAATTTTTTTCCCCACCCACCCGCAGGCCCAACATTCACCATACTATAACCCAGATTTTCACTATGTGAATTCTGGTAAAAAATGAGATAAAAAATCATTGACTGTACTTTATGTTTTATTATCTTTTGTAGTATGATAAAGTTTATAAATTGACATCTGATGCAAAATTTGGTAAGTCTAAGTAGATTATGTATTTGGTAAGTCTAAGTAGATTATGTATTTGGTAAGTCTAAGTAGATTATGTATTTGGTAAGTCTAAGTAGATTATGTATTTGGTAAGTCTAAGTAGATTATGTATTTGGTAAGTCTAAGCAGTTTATGTATTTGGTAAGTCTAAGTAGATTATGTATTTGGTAAGTCTAAGTAGATCATGTATTTGGTAAGTCTAAGTAGATTATGTATTTGGTAAGTCTAAGTAGATTATGTATTTGGTAAGTCTTAAGTAAATTATGTATTTGGTAAGTCTTAAGTAGATTATGTATTTGGTAAGTCTAAGTAGATTATGTATTTGGTAAGTCTAAGTAGATTATATATTTGGTAAGTCTACGTAGATTATATATTTGGTAAGTCTTAAGTAGATTATGTGTTTGGTAAGTCTTAAGTAAATTATGTATTTGGTAAGTCTAAGTAGATTATGTATTTGGTAAGTCTAAGTAAATTATGTATTTGGTAAGTCTTAAGTAAATTATGTATTTGGTAAGTCTTAAGTAGATTATGTATTTGATAAGTCTAAGTAAATTATGTATTTGGTAAGTCTAAGTAGATTATGTATTTGGTAAGTCTAAGTAGATTATATATTTGGTAAGTCTTAAGTAGATTATGTGTTTGGTAAGTCTTAAGTAAATTATGTATTTGGTAAGTCTAAGTAGATTATGTATTTGGTAAGTCTAAGTAAATTATGTATTTGGTAAGTCTTAAGTAGATTATGTATTTTTCTTCACAACTAATCATAATACTGTTTGTTACTTAGGATATATAATAATATGAATATAGGCAAATCATATTTCATGATTCATGAAGTTACTTCTGAGCACCTGTACAGTACCTCTGCATTCCAGTGGTCACATGACGTCTTTCTCTAAAGTTGTTGATGTCACATGAATATCATACAAGGTGTAGTTATTATTTATAATGAGCTTTTATTTTCAAAATAAATCAAAAACACAAACAACATTAAGTGAATAAGTGTAAACACAATTTTATTGGCCGGGTTGCACAGTGCAAATCTGGGATAAAGTATGGTGAAGGCAGGTTGGCAGGCAGGGAAAATGGGGTATCTATTTTGTGTAATCAACTCCTCCTGCACTTTTGTGATAATAAGTTCTACTTACCAGCTTCTGAAGGAAAAAATCAATATCAGCATTAGGCAAATTTTGATCATGTGATACTGAATGCTTAGCTCACAGCTCTTTACTGCTAAGAGCCATGATTGGTATACTTGTAAATTGCCTCCAGAATTTTGGTTAAGGAATCTATATTATTCCAAGGAAAACTGACAAAAATTGCCAATTAATGTTGGTGGTTGGATCAAGTACACTGTACTTAATGTCTCTTATACTAACACCGTCAGTGTTAATAATGAAGGTGATAACAAAATACTGAAGACCAAGGAAAGGGTAAAAAAATATCAAATAAAAATATTGCAATCGGCAAACTCGAGAACCAACAACAACTAAATTGAAGCAACTACAGCAATGGTCCTGACCTGGTACAGGCATTTCAAAAGAAATGGTGGGTTTAATCAGGTTTTATGGCGTTCTAAACCTCAAGCTTCCATTAATGTACCGGTAGTATGTGAGTTGGTGTGTTGATAACAAAAGAAGTCACAGGGTATCATATACTACTAGTCAGTTATAGGTACGTGTCACAGGGTATCATATACTACTAGTCAGTTATAGGTACGTGTCACAGGGTATCATATACTACTAGTCAGTTATAGGTACGTGTCACAGGGTATCATATACTACTAGTCAGTTATAGGTACGTGTCACAGGGTATCATATACTACTAGTCAGTTATAGGTATGTGT
This sequence comes from Limnoperna fortunei, assembly GCA_944474755.1. Lineage (NCBI taxonomy): Eukaryota > Metazoa > Mollusca > Bivalvia > Mytilida > Modiolidae > Limnoperna > Limnoperna fortunei. Next base: position 27,394,896 of record OX104123.1, read on the forward strand.
CACAGGGTATCATATACTACTAGTCAGTTATAGGTACGTGTCACAGGGTATCATATACTACTAGTCAGTTATAGGTATGTGTCACAGGGTATCATATACTACTAGTCAGTTATAGGTATGTGTCACAGGGTATATACTACTAGTCAGTTATAGGTACGTGTCACAGGGTATCATATACTACTAGTCAGTTATAGGTATGTGTCACAGGGTATCATATACTACTAGTCAGTTATAGGTACGTGTCACAGGGTATCATATACTACTAGTCAGTTATAGGTACGTGTCACAGGGTATCATATACTACTAGTCAGTTATAGGTACCTGTCACAGGGTATCATATACTACTAGTCAGTTATAGGTACGTTTCACAGGGTATCATATACTACTAGTCAGTTATAGGTACGTGTCACAGGGTATCATATACTACTAGTCAGTTATAGGTACGTGTCACAGGGTATCATATACTACTAGTCAGTTATAGGTACGTGTATGCATTAATCATCACAGAACAATCACTATGTACTGAATCAAAAATTTGGTAAACTATTAGCAATCTTCACATGAGGTAGAATATTTGTCAACAAGGAAATGGCATCTATAGTAAAACTTGGTTATGGCGTGGACAAGACATTTTTTCTTGTAACCTTGGCTTATAAGTCTATGCAGAAGAAATTGGTGACATTTGTAAAAATCAGTATACTCACTTCAAGCTCATGCATACCGGATCAGTAGATAAATATAGACACAGTATGCAGGAGAAGCTGGAATGTAGATGCAGAGGACAATTTATAATTTTGAATTAAAATTGAATTGAAATTGTTTTATTTGTCATAAATTCTTGTGCTAAGATGGTCATTGCATCATATTCGAAGTGTAATTCTACAAATGACGTAGACGAAGCTGTTTCTGTGTGTTATTGAATTTTCAGTTCTGAAGGATATATTAAAAGTTAAGCCACTCAGCAAATTAAGGGTTTTTAATTGAAAGGGCATCATCAATATACGTGAAAATAAAGTACTAGCTTTAGCTATTGATAATAAGTGGGAGAAGTTAAGTTTTTTAAGATACAGGAACAAATCGACAAGAAGTAGGGCACACTTTGTACCCAAGTCAGTTATGTTTCAATGCTATGTTACTGACAATGATTGAGTCATCTCCCCTTATAAACTCTTTAGAATTATTTTTGTTTAATTATAGCTATTAGAAAAACTGTATTGAAATATTTCAATAATTGTGTAAAAAAAAGTGAGTTTTATTTACAACTGATTTTAGTACATGGTTCCTTGAATTAATTGTTCAGTAAAAAAATATAGCAAGTTTTTTTTTAAAGAAAACAAAAATTTGTTACTTTTTTCAGAGACTGGAGATGTCAAAGCCAGTATTGCAGTGTTGTCGTTTATTCTGTGTTCAGCTGCCAAATACAATGTAGATGGAGAATCACTGAGTAACGAACTACAGCAGCTTGGTCTGCCTAAAGGTACTGTACTAACAAAGGGATTCTTGAGGTTCTAAGAATCTATGAGGCCCTAACTATGACTTTTGTCTAAAAGTGCATCAAAGGGATTAATAATGATTCACTTATCCATGGGAGAGGTAGGGGCACAATAATATGAGCTTTTCATGCCTTAGGATATCATATCAACAAATGAGGCCCTAATAAGAGCTTTGTTTAAAAGTACAGTGCAATGAAGGGATTAATAAATTTCATCAATCCATGGGGGAGTTAGGGGCACACTAATATGAGCATAGTCTGCCTAAAAGTATAGCAACCACCAGAGGGATTGTATTCAATTATTGGTTTAGATAAAAACAGGTGTTTCTGGTCAAAAATCAAGAATCTTGTAAACTGGAGTCGATTTCACAAAAAGTCGTAAGTGTAAAATCTATCGTAAGTTCTAATGTCACAATGGATTTCCCTTTGATCTTCCAACATCTACTATAAATTTTACACTTACGACTCTTTGTGAAGTCGACTTTTGGAGTTAACTGCAATTGTGTACACTGAATAGATGGGCACCATGAACTGTAAAAAGTCCCTCTAACGAGCTTTGTAAAGAGGTAAATAGTTCATAATTAACATATGTCATTCTTAGCAACATTTTGTTTCATTTTCAGACATTTAAATTCAATTCATTTGCAGGGTGTACTGGACTCCAATCTTAATTGACAAGTATTGCCAGTTTTCCTAACAGGCCGAGTGTTTTCTCCTGGTACTTCGGCTTCCTCCCCCAATAAAAACTGGACACCATGATATAGCTGAAAAATTGCTGAAATAAAAAATAAAAAAATATACAAATGAATTGATTGCCACGTTAAAACACCATCAAACAATCAATTCATTTGTATATTTTTTTATGACAAAAATGGTTTTTGTCAGTATACAATGTTTTTTGACTACATGTGGTATGATTGTATTCTTATAAACTCTCTTAAAAATGTGATTGAAGAAGAAAATCAAGAATTTGTGCCCTCCCCCATTCTGTGTTCACTCCTACTGTGGAAAAAGCTAAATCTGTAGAGTAGTGTTTACCTATGTTACCTTTTTACCTGTGTATATACTGTTTACCTGTGTATATACTGTATGTATCAGATTGGAGGTCTTAAAAGTTAATGACTTCCAAGTATAGTAGAATATTAGTCGAGTGGAGACAAAATGTTGACATCTTCATGTAACGAATCTGAAATTATTGCGGAAATTGCAAGAAAATACAATTTTTAAACATAACCTTACCTATTATTTTCCAGAACATGCCACAGCATTGACCAAATCCTACAGCGACAGCTTAGAAAAATTACAAGCACAGCTGAGGAAACAAAGTCTTAGATGTAAGACTGTATTATTATATTTTCAGTAATACACTGGTATTTTGCTTAAAGGGAAACTTCGCGAAAAAATGAAAATTTGATATGTTACTCTTCAAATAAAAAGAAATATAATTGCCTTTTGATGTTTTATTGTATTCTTTACGGTTACGCTTCTAAAGTGGATTTAAAGGTGGTAAAATTTTGTGTATGGGGGCCGCCATATTGACAGTATTTTATCATGTGACTGCGTTTGTGACGTGATAAATGTAATTATCCAGTAAATATGATAAATAATCCAGTTTAAAAATATGTTTTTCTGCATTTAGCTCTTTGAAGAATATATAAACTGTGGCGATGACTAATAACCGGCTGACAACATAATATTACCAAATACGTTTTAATGTTTTAATGATCTTTGTTTTAATAGAAGTATTTTTAGACACAAATTTTAACCTGTCTTTATTTAACTCAGATATAATTTACCCAAATAATAATTGTTTATATGATTATTTTTATATATAACATAAAATTCCGTGGATAATTTTGCACGTCTTGAAACGGCAGTTGTACCTGGACGTGAAAATGTTACAGGTAAATCATTACTCATTTATGAAGGGTAATTAACAGAATTAGCAGGTAAACAAACAGGATGTTTATTGCAATTTCTAGACCATTTGACGCCGACTTTGAAGTATGAATATTCGGACTTTTTCAATAGCTGACCAGATTAAAGGTTAATCATGTAATTCGAAATTAGAAAGGCATACCCCCTCCTGCCAAGACAGGTATGATTTGAATACACCGATGTGTCAGAACACAGGATGAATATAAGATTTCGAATACCTTTAGATGTCAGAGGAAACGTAAAACTTAAATAACTCAAATAAACACAACATGTAAAATTTTGGAAACTGTGTTACGCACACGCACAATAAATGTTACCAGTAATAATAATTATAATAATAACAATAATAATAATTATAAATGTACTAAACGTGAAGTCAAATGTCTCTGGTGAAGTGAAATTTTGATGCACGAAAACCAGAGTATTTAAAAATATTTCATTTAATGACCGCTATTTCTTAAATAGTCAACTCGCAAAAGTTTCGTTCAATAAGTTGCTTAATCTGATTAAGTTGAAAATAATAATACGAATAATTTTCAATTTAATTAATATTTATGGACTTTTTTTCTTATCAAAACTGTGACTTTTTTCCTGTGACTTTCTTTCCGTTTACCGTTGTTCCTGCTGTGGAAATAATCAAGTGGGGTTTTTTGCTTAAATATAGATCAGGAATACGAAACGTAATCTTTCAAAACCTTGTCTTATAGTACAACCTTCTGTTATTGACCGTTTCGCGTTATTATCATTCGACGACTTTTAAGGTACTAGGATGTCTAGTATCGCCATCTAGTGACGAGATGGTGACTAGATGGCGGACCTCCATAAGTGCATTTTTTACACGAAAAATTCCATGCAGAAACTTAACCACTCAAAATATAATAAAACATTAAGAGGCAAATGTATTTCTTTTTAGTTGAAGAATAACATATCAAATTTTCATTTTTTCGCGAAGTTTCCCTTTAAATTACATACTGGAAACGTTCCAGGTGCTTGACCCACAAATGCACAGCATGTTCCCAGGTGGTGGATAGGCCCTCTCATTGGTGGTTTGTCAGGGAAAACCTGGCCAGAAACATTATTGGACAGGCGCGTATAAAACCTGGCCAGGAACATTAGTGGACAGGCGCGTATAAAACCTGGCCAGGAACATTAGTGGACAGGCGCATATAAAACCTGGCCAGGAACATTAGTGGACAGGCGCGTAGCTCCCATACAAGCAAAAAATCATAAAAAACACCTGGAAAAGTAATCGGTGCTTGACGGACGTTGATCGGTAAAAAACATTCGTTTTTGTCATTTAATTTATGTATAGATTAAACTCTTTAAAACCCAAAAATTAAGGTTCAGCCCTGTACCCGCTGGGGACCTAAGGCTGTCCCCAGATCCCTCGCCTAATTAAATTTGATTGCACATGCCACAAGGGTCAGCTCGGCCCCTGGTGGGTAACATGTTTTGAGAGTTACATTTCTTGCATGATAAAGACCCACTTTTTAGATTTGTAAAAAGAGTTAGCTAATTGTAGCCCCTGAAAAAGACTAAAATCTTTGGCAGTACCATAGACTGCATATACTATGGCAGTACACTCAAATTTCGGCCATGAAAACGTCTTCTTTGGAAATTCGAGTGAGGACCAAGTTCGAGTGGGTGCTACTTTTTCTGCTTAAAAGATCATCTGGCCAGTCCTGGGGAGTCTTTTACAGAAGTCAGTGTTAAAGTTCAAATTATTAAACGTATATGTGACTAAAAAAAAGCTAAATTAATTGTACCACTTGTTTTAAAAAAAATGCATGGGTTGGTATAATACATTAAGTCGTATAATATACATTCTAATATGGCGTCCTTCATACGCTTTGAGAACACATTAGGGTTCAAATAAGCATAGAGCACGGTGTGACGTCACAATTAGAATTCCAATGTCATATACGCTCAAACTGAAAAATGTTAAACAGGAACAATGCAATTTTGAAATTTTAAATCATTTGTTAGACATATTAGAATCGAAATAGATTATTGCAATTGGGCTCTATTCGCTTGGTATAAAATATTGACAAATATAAGGTCTGACCATGTTCTAATTCGCATAGAGCGGCTCGCAATAATCTATTTCTTAAGTTAATTGCCGTAAAATACATGATTTCAGTGTCACAGTTGGAGTCTGTTGAGTGGAGGGTAGACTACATCCTTAGCTCAAGTCATCTGAAGAACATTGATGAGCCCGCAGTACAACTGAGGTTGAAGGTCAGAGACCCCAACACTAACAACGTTAACCCGGTTACGTTTACAGTGTCAGCTGACAAGTTTAGAGTTTTGTTAAGTGGTAAGAACATTTTGAAACTGATTTTATCTAGTTAGAAGTAGTATATACAAAAATTTACTCACAAATTTCTGTATTTTTCATGCCTTATTTATATCAGTTTGCAGTGGTAGTTGCGATGCAGGCTTGTAAAACAATTTATTCCCCTGAGCTGTCGTGTATATTGAGTTTTTGTTTGCTATTTTTTTTAATAGGGTTTTCCATCCACTTTCAGCCTTTGTTTAGCTATATCATTGCATTTAGTTTTTTTTTGTGTGGAGAAAGTCTGAGTTTCTGGTGAAAACGTTATATCTTCGACAAGAAGACTTGGACTTGACAAATAAGGTCGCCTAGGCTGCAGTAATGCACATACCATCAGCCTCAGGGGGCACGTGATCAGTAGAATAAGGCACATACCATCAGCCTCAGGGTGCACGTGATCAGTAGAATAAGGCACATACCATCAGCCTCAGGCGGCACGTGATCAGTAGAATAAGGCACATACCATCAGCCTCAGGGGGCACCGTGATCAGTAGAATAAGGCACTTACCATCAGCCTCAGGGTGCACGTGATCAGTAGAATAAGGCACATACCATCAGCCTCAGGGGGCATGTGATCAGTAGAATAAGGCACATACCATCAGCCTCAGGCGGCACGTGATCAGTAGAATAAGGCACATACCATCAGCCTCAGGGGGCATGTGATCAGTAGAATAAGGCACATACCATCAGCCTCAGGCGGCACGTGATCAGTAGAATAAGGCACTTACCATCAGCCTCAGGGGGCACGTGATCAGTAGAATAAGGCACATACCATCAGCCTCAGGCGGCACGTGATCAGTAGAATAAGGCACATACCATCAGCCTCAGGGGGCACGTGATCAGTAGAATAAGGCACATACCATCAGCCTCAGGGGGCACGTGATCAGTAGAATAAGGCACATACCATCAGCCTCAGGGTGCACGTGATCAGTAGAATAAGGCACATACCATCAGCCTCAGGGGGCACGTGATCAGTAGAATAAGGCACATACCATCAGCCTCAGGGGGCACGTGATCAGTAGAATAAGGCACATACCATCAGCCTCAGGGTGCACGTGATCAGTAGAATAAGGCACATACCATCAGCCTCAGGCGGCACGTGATCAGTAGAATAAGGCACATACCATCAGCCTCAGGGGGCACGTGATCAGTAGAATAAGGCACATACCATCAGCCTCAGGGGGCACGTGATCAGTAGAATAAGGCACATACCATCAGCCTCAGGGTGCACGTGATCAGTAGAATAAGGCACATACCATCAGCCTCAGGGGGCACGTGATCAGTAGAATAAGGCACATACCATCAGCCTCAGGGGGCATGTGATCAGTAGAATAAGGCACATACCATCAGCCTCAGGGGGCCCGTGATCAGTAGAATAAGGAACATACCATCAGCCTCAGGGGGCACGTGATCAGTAGAATAAGGCACATACCATCAGCCTCAGGGGGCACGTGATCAGTAGAATAAGGCACATACCATCAGCCTCAGGGGGCACGTGATCAGTAGAATAAGGCACATACCATCAGCCTCAGGGGGCACGTGATCAGTAGAATAAGGTACAAACCATCAGCCTGAGGGGGCACGTGATCAGTAGAATAAGGCACATACCATCAGCCTCAGGGGGCATGTGATCAGTAGAATAAGGTACAAACCATCAGCCTGAGGGGGCACGTGATCAGTAGAATAAGGCACTTACCATCAGCCTCAGGGGGCATGTGATCAGTAGAATAAGGCACATACCATCAGCCTCAGGCGGCACGTGATCAGTAGAATAAGGCACATACCATCAGCCTCAGGGTGCACGTGATCAGTAGAATAAGGCACATACCATCAGCCTCAGGGGGCATGTGATCAGTAGAATAAGGCACATACCATCAGCCTCAGGGGGCACGTGATCAGTAGAATAAGGCACATACCATCAGCCTCAGGCGGCACGTGATCAGTAGAATAAGGTACAAACCATCAGCCTGAGGGGGCACGTGATCAGTAGAATAAGGCACTTACCATCAGCCTCAGGGGGCATGTGATCAGTAGAATAAGGCACAAACCATCAGCCTCAGGGGGCATGTGATCAGTAGAATAAGGTACAAACCATCAGCCTGAGGGGGCACGTGATCAGTAGAATAAGGCACATACCATCAGCCTCAGGGGGCACGTGATCAGTAGAATAAGGCACATACCATCAGCCTCAGGGGGCACGTGATCAGTAGAATAAGGCACATACCATCAGCCTCAGGGGGCACGTGATCAGTAGAATAAGGCACATACCATCAGCCTCAGGGGGCACGTGATCAGTAGAATAAGGCACATACCATCAGCCTCAGGGGGCACGTGATCAGTAGAATAAGGCACATACCATCAGCCTCAGGGTGCACGTGATCAGTAGAATACGGCACATACCATCAGCCTCAGGCGGCACGTGATCAGTAGAATAAGGCACATACCATCAGCCTCAGGGGGCACGTGATCAGTAGAATAAGGCACATACCATCAGCCTCAGGGGGCACGTGATCAGTAGAATAAGGCACATACCATCAGCCTCAGGGTGCACGTGATCAGTAGAATAAGGCACATACCATCAGCCTCAGGGGGCACGTGATCAGTAGAATAAGGCACATACCATCAGCCTCAGGGGGCATGTGATCAGTAGAATAAGGCACATACCATCAGCCTCAGGGGGCCCGTGATCAGTAGAATAAGGAACATACCATCAGCCTCAGGGGGCACGTGATCAGTAGAATAAGGCACATACCATCAGCCTCAGGGGGCACGTGATCAGTAGAATAAGGCACATACCATCAGCCTCAGGGGGCACGTGATCAGTAGAATAAGGCACATACCATCAGCCTCAGGGGGCACGTGATCAGTAGAATAAGGTACAAACCATCAGCCTGAGGGGGCACGTGATCAGTAGAATAAGGCACATACCATCAGCCTCAGGGGGCATGTGATCAGTAGAATAAGGTACAAACCATCAGCCTGAGGGGGCACGTGATCAGTAGAATAAGGCACTTACCATCAGCCTCAGGGGGCATGTGATCAGTAGAATAAGGCACATACCATCAGCCTCAGGCGGCACGTGATCAGTAGAATAAGGCACATACCATCAGCCTCAGGGTGCACGTGATCAGTAGAATAAGGCACATACCATCAGCCTCAGGGGGCATGTGATCAGTAGAATAAGGCACATACCATCAGCCTCAGGGGGCACGTGATCAGTAGAATAAGGCACATACCATCAGCCTCAGGCGGCACGTGATCAGTAGAATAAGGTACAAACCATCAGCCTGAGGGGGCACGTGATCAGTAGAATAAGGCACTTACCATCAGCCTCAGGGGGCATGTGATCAGTAGAATAAGGCACAAACCATCAGCCTCAGGGGGCATGTGATCAGTAGAATAAGGTACAAACCATCAGCCTGAGGGGGCACGTGATCAGTAGAATAAGGCACATACCATCAGCCTCAGGGGGCACGTGATCAGTAGAATAAGGCACATACCATCAGCCTCAGGGGGCACGTGATCAGTAGAATAAGGCACATACCATCAGCCTCAGGGGGCACGTGATCAGTAGAATAAGGCACATACCATCAGCCTCAGGGTGCACGTGATCAGTAGAATAAGGCACATACCATCAGCCTCAGGCGGCACGTGATCAGTAGAATAAGGCACATACCATCAGCCTCAGGGGGCACGTGATCAGTAGAATAAGGCACATACCATCAGCCTCAGGGGGCATGTGATCAGTAGAATAAGGCACATACCATCAGCCTCAGGGGGCACGTGATCAGTAGAATAAGGCACATACCATCAGCCTCAGGCGGCACGTGATCAGTAGAATAAGGTACAAACCATCAGCCTGAGGGGGCACGTGATCAGTAGAATAAGGCACTTACCATCAGCCTCAGGGGGCATGTGATCAGTAGAATAAGGCACAAACCATCAGCCTCAGGGGGCATGTGATCAGTAGAATAAGGTACAAACCATCAGCCTGAGGGGGCACGTGATCAGTAGAATAAGGCACTTACCATCAGCCTCAGGGGGCACGTGATCAGTAGAATAAGGCACAAACCATCAGCCTCAGGGGGCATGTGATCAGTAGAATAAGGCACAAACCATCAGCCTCAGGGGGCACGTGATCAGTAGAATAAGGCACATACCATCAGCCTCAGGGGGCACGTGATCAGTAGAATAAGGCACATACCATCAGCCTCAGGGGGCATGTGATCAGTAGAATAAGGCACAAACCATCAGCCTCAGGCGGCACGTGATCAGTAGAATAAGGCACATACCATCAGCCTCAGGGTGCACGTGATCAGTAGAATAAGGCACATACCATCAGCCTCAGGCGGCACGTGATCAGTAGAATAAGGCACATACCATCAGCCTCAGGGTGCACGTGATCAGTAGAATAAGGCACATACCATCAGCCTCAGGGGGCACGTGATCAGTAGAATAAGGCACATACCATCAGCCTCAGGGGGCACGTGATCAGTAGAATAAGGCACATACCATCAGCCTCAGGGTGCACGTGATCAGTAGAATAAGGCACATACCATCAGCCTCAGGCGGCACGTGATCAGTAGAATAAGGCACATACCATCAGCCTCAGGGGGCACGTGATCAGTAGAATAAGGCACAAACCATCAGCCTCAGGGGGCACGTGATCAGTAGAATAAGGCACATACCATCAGCCTCAGGCGGCACGTGATCAGTAGAATAAGGCACATACCATCAGCCTCAGGGGGCACGTGATCAGTAGAATAAGGCACATACCATCAGCCTCAGGGGGCACGTGATCAGTAGAATAAGGCACATACCATCAGCCTCAGGCGGCACGTGATCAGTAGAATAAGGCACATACCATCAGCCTCAGGCAGGCACGTGATCAGTAGAATAAGGCACAAACCATCAGCCTCAGGGGGCACGTGATCAGTAGAATAAGGCACAAACCATCAGCCTCAGGGGGCACGTGATCAGTAGAATAAGGCACATACCATCAGCCTCAGGGGGCACGTGATCAGTAGAATAAGGCACATACCATCAACCTCAGGGGGCACGTGATCAGTAGAATAAGGCACATACCATCAGTCTCAGGGGGCACGTGATCAGTAGAATAAGGCACATACCATCAACCTCAGGGGGCACGTGATCAGTAGAATAAGGCACAAACCATCAGCCTCAGGGGGAACGTGATCAGTAGAATAAGGCACATACCATCAGCCTCAGGGGGCACGTGATCAGTAGAATAAGGCACATACCATCAACCTCAGGGGGCACGTGATCAGTAGAATAAGGCACATACCATCAGCCTCAGGGGGCACGTGATCAGTAGAATAAGGCACATACCATCAGCCTCAGGCGGCACGTGATCAGTAGAATAAGGCACATACCATCAGCCTCAGGGGGCACGTGATCAGTAGAATAAGGCACATACCATCAGCCTCAGGGGGCACGTGATCAGTAGAATAAGGCACATACCATCAGCCTCAGGCGGCACGTGATCAGTAGAATAAGGCACATACCATCAGCCTCAGGGTGCACGTGATCAGTAGAATAAGGCACATACCATCAGCCTCAGGCGGCACGTGATCAGTAGAATAAGGCACATACCATCAGCCTCAGGGGGCACGTGATCAGTAGAATAAGGCACATACCATCAGCCTCAGGGGGCACATGATCAGTAGAATAAGGCACATACCATCAGCCTCAGGGGGCACGTGATCAGTAGAATAAGGCACATACCATCAGCCTCAGGCGGCACGTGATCAGTAGAATAAGGCACATACCATCAGCCTCAGGGGGCACGTGATCAGTAGAATAAGGCACATACCATCAGCCTCAGGGGGCACGTGATCAGTAGAATAAGGCACATACCATCAGCCTCAGGGGGCACGTGATCAGTAGAATAAGGCACATACCATCAACCTCAGGGGGCACGTGATCAGTAGAATAAGGCACTTACCATCAGCCTCAGGGGGCATGTGATCAGTAGAATAAGGCACATACCATCAGCCTCAGGGGGCACGTGATCAGTAGAATAAGGCACTTACCATCAGCCTCAGGGTGCACGTGATCAGTAGAATAAGGCACATACCATCAGCCTCAGGGGGCACGTGATCAGTAGAATAAGGCACATACCATCAGCCTCAGGCGGCACGTGATCAGTAGAATAAGGCACATACCATCAGCCTCAGGGGGCACGTGATCAGTAGAATAAGGCACTTACCATCAGCCTCAGGGTGCACGTGATCAGTAGAATAAGGCACATACCATCAGCCTCAGGGGGCACATGATCAGTAGAATAAGGCACATACCATCAGCCTCAGGGTGCACGTGATCAGTAGAATAAGGCACATACCATCAGCCTCAGGGGGCACGTGATCAGTAGAATAAGGCACATACCATCAGCCTCAGGGGGCACGTGATCAGTAGAATAAGGCACATACCATCAGCCTCAGGGGGCACCGTGATCAGTAGAATAAGGCACATACCATCAGCCTCAGGCGGCACGTGATCAGTAGAATAAGGCACATAACATCAGCCTCAGGGTGCACGTGATCAGTAGAATAAGGCACATACCATCAGCCTCAGGCGGCACGTGATCAGTAGAATAAGGCACATACCATCAGCCTCAGGGGGCACGTGATCAGTAGAATAAGGCACATACCATCAGCCTCAGGCGGCACGTGATCAGTAGAATAAGGCACATACCATCAGCCTCAGGGGGCACGTGATCAGTAGAATAAGGCACATACCATCAGCCTCAGGGGGCACGTGATCAGTAGAATAAGGCACATACCATCAGCCTCAGGCGGCACGTGATCAGTAGAATAAGGCACATACCATCAGCCTCAGGCGGCACGTGATCAGTAGAATAAGGCACATACCATCAGCCTCAGGCGGCACGTGATCAGTAGAATAAGGCACATACCATCAGCCTCAGGGTGCACGTGATCAGTAGAATAAGGCACATACCATCAGCCTCAGGGGGCACGTGATCAGTAGAATAAGGCACATACCATCAACCTCAGGGGGCACGTGATCAGTAGAATAAGGCACATACCATCAGCCTCAGGCGGCACGTGATCAGTAGAATAAGGCACATACCATCAGCCTCAGGGGGCACGTGATCAGTAGAATAAGGCACATACCATCAGCCTCAGGGGGCACGTGATCAGTAGAATAAGGCACATACCATCAGCCTCAGGGGGCACGTGATCAGTAGTAGATTAAGTACCTTAACCAATCCACCACCCCTTAGTTTTGATAATGTTCTACAAGATACAGGGGGGCCTCGGTGGCTGAGTGGTTAAGGTATTTTGTCTACTATTGATCAGGGGGTCTGTCTACACTGAGATTGCGGGTTCGATTCTCACTGCAGGCAAGGTGTACTCAGCTTTCCTACCGCAGGTCGGGGGTTTATTCAGGGTACTCCGGCTTCCTCCCCCAATAAAAATTGGACACCATAATATAGCTGAAAAATTGCTGAAAGAAGCGTAAAACAACATTCAAACAAACAAACAAAAACCAATGGTGCACCTGATACAGTAGAATTGTTTCAAGATTTATTGTACACTCAACTATTCTTTTTGTGTTTCTTTCAGAATTAAAGCAAGCTGATGCTGTAATGGAGAACTTGATCAGCTGATAGATAATTGACTACACAATTGATTAAATACTCATATACTGCAATCAAATGTAATGTACACTACGGAGTGAATACGAAAAATATGATCACTAGTGCCCCAAAACAAATCTAATTAAACAAGTGCATGGCGACATTAGTAATAAAATTGTTGATATTCAGTCCAACCAGTTGATTATAATAATTATTAAGATGTCAAATTTTTATGGATAATTTTAAATTTGTTGAACTAAAGATTAATATCTGTACAGCGTCATTTTGGTGTGAAAGAACAAGAGCGTGAGAAAATGGTTATTTTCACATTCGATTGACTGAGAATATTCTGTATTTCATCCCTATATAAAAACAAATTTTTAATTTGATTGTTGCGAGATCTCTCTTGAGACGTATCAGTGAAACTGGAGCAATGAGAGACTGAATTTTAAAATGTTATTTATTGGATTCTGCTTATTTTGTTTGAATTATGTTTAACACCACTTTCAGCAATATTTCAACTATATCATTCAGTTTTTATTGGGCAATCCTTGTCAGTTAAGATTGGAGTCAAACACCCTGCCCGCAGTGAGACTCGAACCTACAACCTCAGTGTTGACAGACCACTGATCAATAGCAGACGACCAACTACCTTAACCACTCGGCCACCTAGGTCCCTTCTTAACTGGTTAACATTGTGATATTTGTGAGAAAAATTATACTGTAATTATTGAAGAAATTTATACCATTGGCATCACAAGAAAATGTATGCAAACAATTTGTGTAGCTTACTTTTGCTGCTTTTTTATGGGCTGAAATCCGTCTTACCTGCTGTAACTATCTATTTTTATAAGATTTATTGTAATTATTATTTAGGAATAAATTAATTTTAAAATTAAGAATTATTCTGTTTTCTTTTGATCAAATGCTAATTGATAAATTAAGAAAGACCATAGAATAAAGAAGTTGGCATTAGGTGTCAAAACACTTAAGGGGACAAATCAAATTTAGAACATATAAGAAAATAGTACTTACAAACAAAATAGTCCTGTTTATTATCTTAGTGTATATTAAAAACTACCAGCTGGATTTTAATGAATGAAAGTTTTTCTGAAAGGTGAATATATATGAGAAATTTTGAGTCCTAACTTGCTCTGTTCTAATGGTGTTTAGTATGTTTTATGTCGCATTCACTACATGACCTATATACCAAGATTTTCTGAAAAGAAAGTGCTATTTTTAGAGTGGGGTTTACCCCGGAAGCTGGTTTTCTCTTGGAAGGTTTTAAAGAGGTCATGACTTTTTTAGAAAACATAGGCCAGCCATGTACGATTCTGTATATATATGATGTCGGTCAAGTTCCACTTAAGGTAAAAGAGCTGCGCTAATTAAAAAAATAACAAATTTAATAGAAAATCTTAAAGAATTGGATTAGTGTTTTTTCCACTTTATCGAGGCCAAGCTGGACCATTACTGTGTTATTGTTTCTTTTATGATGGGCTATTATAGTCTAGACCCTCCTAAGGAAAACTCATAATGTTATGAAAATAATCCATGAAGAAAAAATGTAATTTTGGAAAAAAGCTTTAATTTCATAGATTTAAATATGATAAAGTAAGATAATTGGCTAAAAGGTCTTGAATTCAATGTCTTCTATTATGTTTTTGGTCCAAATAAATTTCTAAATACGTGGATTTTTACATAGAGTTGGGGACAGACTACTTCTGGAATAGCCCAATTGAGAACTGGATTAGTTGAAGTCAATAGAAACTTTTGAAAAATAAATATATTTTGAATGAATCTTAGAAATACTTGATTTTAAAAATGAAATCATAGCTTAGTATTACTGGTAAAAACACACATAAAAATCATACTGGTCCCAGTGTTTCATGGAGAACAAATAGAATATCAAATTGCAATACACAACCCTCAATTTTTAAACACTTTTAAATTGTGCTGATTAATGTTAATTTTTTTTACATATTTAACTAATACATTCAAAATGCAGTTCTAAAACTTGTTTGTTTTTTTAATGGTGGTTAATGCCATTTTCAGCAATTTTTCATGGCGTCCGGTTTTTATTGGGGGAGGAAGCCGGAGAAAACCCCCGACCTGCGGTTTGAAAACTGGCAATCCTTGTCAATTAAGATTGGAGTTTAGTACACCCTGCCTGCAGTGAGAATCGAACCGCAATCTCAGTGTTGACCTACCACGTGATCAATAGTAGACGAACTACCTTAACCACTTGGCCACCGAGGCCCCCTAAAACTTGTCAAATCATTTGCTAAAAAATCCATTGCAAATAAATAAAGCAATATTGCATGCACATTAAATAGCTGATATTTTGTTTGTTTGTTTTAATGGTGTTTAGCGCCACATTCAGCAATTTTTTCAGCAATATCATGGCATCCATCTTTTTGGCGGAGGAAGCTGGAGTGCAGGAGAAAATTCTCGACCTTCGGTAGGAAAACTGGCAATCCATGTCAATTAAGATTGGAGTCGAGTGCACCCTGCCCGCAGTGAGAATCGAACCGCAATCTCATTGTTGACAGACCACGTGATCAATTAATAGACAAACTACCTTTACCACTCAACCACCGAGGTCAGAGGCCCACAACATGCAGATACATGTAGCTATCAGAGGTTTAAACTGGAAATAATTGGAATTTTCATTTTTACAAATTGCACCAAGGTTAAAGTATTGATATGCATGTGTTGTACAACGTGTCTCTGTCGCTGTGATATTTACCTAATTAGAAAATGTGCTCATTAGGGATTCATTTAAGCAGATGTCATAAATTTATAAAAAAATATTGGAGTTCTAAAATAATCAGATGGATGCTAAAGAAAACACGTACTTTGAGAAGAAAGTTGGGCTCTAGACGAATGATCGTACCCTCGTTTTTTTGGAGAGGTTAATCCGACAAATCACAAAGCTAACATTTGATTATAATGGCAGTAAAATTTAGCCTAGTTGTCATCGTGATCATATTTCAGCAAATAATCCGGTAATCACAACTCGTTTAAATCTCTACTCTGGTTTATATTTCTCATACCATATAAAGATTTTATTTTAATTCCCCTTAGGCATAGTTATACCGTTACTTTTTAAAATCATTTTCTGACTAAATTCAAAACACATAAACGGAAGAAAGTAACAAAACAAACGATCGTTTCTTCAAACTTTATTGTTATAAATATGTTTTTGTTTGTTTGTTTGATATTTGTTTAACGCCACTTTCAGCAATTTTTTCAGCTATATCATGGCGTCCAGTTTTTATTGGGGAGGAGATTGGAGTCGAGTGCACCCTGCTCGCAGTGAGACTCGAACCTGAAACCTCAGTGTTGACAGACCACGTGATCAATAGTAGACGAACTACGTTAACCACTCGGCCACCGAGGCCCGAGGTTAAAAAAAAGCAATTTAAAATAAACTTTTCTTTTTTATTATACATGTACTCAATACGCATACAAGTAACTGGACATTAAGTTCAGTTCTGGAACTTTCGTTGTGACCAGGGAAAAGGGCCTATATAAATTCTCATATTACTTCTTAGGTTCACCCAGTTCTACAAGTGTGCGTTTTATACACACCAAGAGACGGTAAAAGTTATGCACGTGCAAGAAAATGTAATTAAAGATATTTCAGTGCCAGAGTGAATAAGCAAGGAATCTAAAATTCGTT
Organism: Limnoperna fortunei; assembly: GCA_944474755.1. NCBI lineage: Eukaryota > Metazoa > Mollusca > Bivalvia > Mytilida > Modiolidae > Limnoperna > Limnoperna fortunei. The sequence goes on from OX104123.1 coordinate 27,411,967, forward strand.
TTTGTCTTAGTCCTATAGGTTATCTTATATTCGTAACCATGACGTGAGCAGTTTAAGACTGAGGTGCTCTCGACTCCCACCTTTACTTAGAATGATAGGTTGTTCTCCTGCCGAAGGTTAAAGGTTTCCACCACCGCCCAGGAGCGTAGCTGCTTATATGCGAGTACGCCGCTAAAACCACATGATTTTTGCAAAAGATTGAAATATTTCCCTGCAATCAATAAACTGACCATTTTCAGTACTAAATAATGCACCTTAGAACACTCCAAAATGCACAAAATTGCACCATTGTTTTCAATTTTTCCGAATTCTCCCCCTAGTTCATTCACAATGTCTAGCTACGCCGTATCACCTCCAAAATATTTGGATGTCACGAAATGGCTAAACAAATGGTGTAATGGCGTTAATCTCCACTTAATCAAACAACCAATATACCTTAATGTTAGTGATTGCATTTTTTGTTCTAATTGCAGAGTCTCGTCACTCTATTAGATAAAAGACAAGTGTGTTTCAAAATGGTATTTAGTTATTGGGTTTTAATAGATTGATATGACATAGCATTGTTTGTCGGCCGGACAAATTTATGTCAATGTCGACTATAAAAACAATTAATTGAAGTGTACTGTAATTACATGTTATTGAACAAATTGTCAAGGACCATATACATTCCACAACCTATATAAAACACAGTATTCCTAGAAACAAGGATGTTATGGCGACTTTCATTAAATGTTTTCCTCTAAACTGGAGCCATGCTATATATAATGGTTCAAGGATGACTAGAACAATTTGTTTGTTTGTTTTGTTTTTTTTTTTAATTGTGTGAAAAAACCATCGACCTCCGGTAGGAAAACTGGCAATCCTTGTCAATTAAGATTTGAGTCGAGTACACCTTGCCTGCAATGAGACAAAGCCGCAACATCAGTGCTGACAGACCAGACGAACTACCTTATAACCCCTCGACCACCGAGCCCCTCCCCCGGTATAACAAATAGAACTGTTGTGAATGTATTTCAGCTGTTATAGTAACACTGGCAGGAGTGGACGTGGCTGGGGCTTGTACGGGCATGATCCTTTTTCGACTCTTTAATGGACTCGCGAAAATTGAAAATCTCTAAATGACATTCGGTAAAATAGTTATCAAAACATTAGTCTGACCGATCACATTTTTTTTTGCCGGACAGTAAGTAATGCAATTTTAATTTAACACTTTACACTCCAACATTTACTTTGTTATACATCATCGTTGGACAGTTTTCATATTTTAAATACGCAAAATTTTACTTAGGACCATAGTGGATCACGTGTTTTGAGAGTGTCATGCTCCTCGTTTAAAAGGACCTCTATTTAGATTTAAACAAGTTTGCCCATCGTCAAATTTTAGGTCAAAGACCCGCCCACTTTTCCGATATGAAATTATTGTTCGTTTACTCGTTTTCATCCATAATATAACTGAACTACTGCTCGCACTACAGCACTCTTGCATACTGTGTAAAATACAATCCAGAATTTATACAAGTTGATCGGATCTAGGAATTATAAATATGGATTTAACGCTATTTTTTCACAATCATGTGAAAAATCAGACCTTAATTGAAGGTAATAACAAATCTTTTTGGAAATATATCAAAGCTAAACGAAATGACAATATTGGGGTAGCTGCTATTAAGAGTAACGGTGTCTTATATCATGATAGTGTAGATAAAGCGGAATTACTAAACAAACAATTTAAATCGGTATTCACAGTGGAAAACCCTGATGATAAACTACCTGAAATCACAGGACAAAATTATCCAACAATGTTGGACCCCAAAATAACAGTAGAAGGTGTCCATAAACTTTTATTAAACATTAACACTAAAAAAGCAAGTGGCCCAGACGAAATTCCAAATCATATCCTCAAGTCATGTGCAAAAGAACTAGCACCAGCAATAGCATCAATTTTCCAACAAAGTCTTGATACTGGGGAACTCCCCACGGACTGGCAAAATGCAAACATTTCACCTATATTTAAAAAGGGCAATAAACACCAACCAAGTAATTATAGACCAGTTTCGTTAACAAGTGTCTGTTGTAAAACTCTTGAACATATAATATGCAAAAATATATTAAATCACTTTGAGAGATATAAAATTCTTACTCACTTACAACATGGCTTCCGTAGTGGTCATTCGTGTGAGACACAACTAATAAACACGATGCATGATATAACAAAATCATATGATAATAAAGAGCAAATTGATCTTGTGATTCTGGATTTCAGCAAGGCATTTGACACTGTTCCACACCGTAAACTGCTCCATAAACTCTCACATTACGGAATACGAGGAAATATAAATCTCTGGATAACAAATTTTCTCATGCACCGAAAACAGCGTGTTGTCATCGACGGTATATCCTCGTCTCCTTGTACAGTCGACTCTGGTGTCCCGCAGGGAACTGTGTTGGGCCCCCTTTTATTTTTATGTCACATAAACGACCTCCCTAACTGTGTTAAGTCCCAAGTCCGATTATTTGCGGATGATTGTCTATTGTACAGAACCATAAAATGTTGGAATGATCACTTAAACCTACAACGTGACTTAGACTCGCTACAAAAATGGGCGAATACGTGGGGGATGCAGTTTAATGCAACAAAGTGCTACGTTATGACAATCCATCGTAAAAAACTTCCGTCAATATTTAAATACTCTTTAAACCATCATATTTTAGAACAGGTCGATGAAAATCCCTATTTAGGTGTAATAATTAATGCAAATCTTAAATGGAGCACACATATATCCAAAATCTGTAATCGAGCAAATAGCATCCTAGGCTTTATTCGAAGAAATCTTAAACATAGTAGTGAATCGTTTAAAGAAACAGCCTATTTGTCGTTAGTTCGTTCGATCTTAGAATATTCATGCACAGTATGGGACCCGTACCTTCAAAAAGATATCATTCTATTAGAAAGTGTGCAGCGTCGGGCCGCCAGACTAGTCAAAAACAATTATAATAATAAAAGTAGTGTCACCGAAATGATGAACAGTCTAGGTTGGAAGCCTCTAGCTGAACGCCGTAGAGAATTACGTCTCACTCTACTTTTTAAAATCTTGATCGACCTGGTAGTGCTACCCACTGACCCACTGGATTTATATCTAAACCCACGTAAACAAAGGAAATCAAATTCAAAAGCTTTAAATTATATACATTGTAACACTGATATTTTTAAAAATTCATTTGTACCGAAAACAATTAAAGACTGGAACTCTTTGGCAGATCAGTGTGTTACAGCAAAATCTTTATCCCAATTTAAATCAGAACTATCAATTTTGAACCCTTCCTCTGCTCAGCGCGATTAACATCAGCGCAATCCCCCCACTCGAAGATTAATGCTCAATAGTGAGCTACTTTTGAGTCACCAAACAGAAACAGAACAGAAACCATTCACAGTTTTTACTTAATCTGTGAGTAAATAGTCACATCGATAAATTCTGGAAAACTGTTTAATCCTAATCATGCTAATAGTATGTGTCACTTTATCGCGTGTTTTCACACACACCCTTGTGGTACTTTTGAGTATTTTGAGATCTCCCCTTACCGAAAACACAAGGAAGTGAACTAATTCATATCATCAGTCGTTATTCACTTAACAAAAGTCACAGAAATGATAAATTCTACAAGGACAAGCGGAGTGCAATATAATATTTAATAAGATACAATACCCGGATGTCAGACAGGTGTATTTGGTACACAGGTGAAAACATTTAAAAAGGGAGATAATACTATTTACTTTTCCAATAAAAATAAAGCTGAATGAAATCGACATTATTTATGTGTAATTACGTACCTGTAGGTTAACAGTCGACGTCCTGGGGCACAATGAAATCGTGTTATCAGGTATGTATTTATATATTTAACTTATGGCGTAAAATTAACACAATACTAATATGGCCGGCTGTACTCGTTAATGTTCAGATATATACTAATACCATTAGCTGATGTTACTCTATCTTTCGTTTGTTTGTTTCTATATGGCGACCATAATTAACTTAATTAACATCTTCCTACATGAACTGATAACTTGATTTAACTAAAATATACCAAATTGAAATCAAGTTTGCATTGCTCGTTTCCCCGAGATACTGCCCAAGGGGGGGGGGGGGGCAAAAGTTTCCCAGGAGATTTAAGAATAAACATGTCTTCTCTCTTTGCTCCGAAAATCGATTTACATGTAGTAGCAAAAAGTATTCTTATCGGATTATGGGCAAGAGACACTGTGACAAGAGAACGCTCATTTTGGTTATAGTCGTATATTGTAACCTGGCACTGGGATCATACCAGCGCTCAACCCACAGAGCAGCCCAGCGCGTCCCCCGGGTGGCGGATAGGGGAGACCCTCTCGTTGGGGGTTGTCAGGTCATAATACGGAAAGCCTGGCTGCGGGCCATAGTGCCACGCTCCTTGCACGATAAAGATCCCTTTTGTAGAATTCGAAAAAGAGTAGGCTCATTGTAGCCGCTACAAAAGGCTAAATTCTCCGACCCTACCCATTACTCCGTACTTTTCCAATTGGCAGTCAAAATTTTGTTCCCTGTGTCCCATCCCACCACTTTTTCAATTGATGTATTGTTTGTTAACTTGTCCCCGTCCTGAGATAGCTGAAATACTGCTAGCTGGACGTAAAGCAAACATCCAATCAATCAATGTAACCTGGGACTATAGTATTTATAGGCTCCTGATGCCAACCCTCATGCATTTTATTTTACTGTCTGTTGTAAAAACGAAAACATAAATATAAAAAAATATCATTATAAAATAATCAGCTTATAGAAGAATCAACTTTCTCCATCCGAAGTATTCATTCCTGGGCTGCTCCTGAGCCTTAATTTTCCACCTTTGTAGATGAATGTTACAACAAGGACCTTATACTAGTATAGATTTCCCTGGTTACAATAAAAATTTCTTAATACCCGGTCCATCTCACGACGCTAAGCAGCGATTTATCTATGTAATCTCAAGAGACGTTAAGCTGATTAAATTTAATTTACCGATCATGAAATTCATTTCTTGATTTAATTAGAACCATTCATTTTATAAATATGATTATTATTGATTGATTTAATGTTTGTTTATACCGATACCAGCAATTTATTTTAATTCAATGCATTTTACAACAAATAACATACGTTCTATTGAGATTGTAACATGTTTAACGGAATCACGGGGGGGGGGGGGGGGGGTAACTTGGTAATTTTTAGGGTGGGGATATGCCATTTTTCATTTGAATTCAATACCCATATTTATATAAAATTTCCAATTTTCATGACCCATATTTATATAAAATTTCAATTTTCATGACCCATATTTATATAAAATGAGCAATTTTCACAACCCATATTTATATAAAATGAACAATTTTCATAACCCATATTTATATTCAGTAAACTTAAAAGGTCATATTTATATACACGAAATGATAACATAGTGAAGAAGAAAACACAATGTCATTATTAAAATTACACTTTATTATATTATATGGGGCATATTTATATTAAAATGGACAAAAACATGACCCATATTTATATGAGACCAGATTTTTTTTTAATTAAGATTAAAAGGCATACCCATTTTAATATAAGATTGTTTTAAAAACTATACCCATTTTTATATAAATTTTCAAAAAAAACTAACCCATATTTTTGGCACATATACGTATACCTTTATATAGGAAGTTACCCCCCCCCCCCCCGTGAACGGAATACACAAGCTTGCAAAGCAAACAACAACAAAACACAGAACATAAAAGGCAGACAGCATATATTTAACCAGTAGCTAAATGATCGAGACATGGACATGCAATTACATAAAAAGTTTTGAGTCAGATTCGAAATATACATAACTAGGGCTATTTTTTATTAGTGCGGGTTCAGTGGCTGTATTGTTAGTCATCTACTATTTATCATTTGTCTGTCACACTGAGGTTGCGGGTTCCAGACGCACTGCGGACAGGATGTGCTCGACTGTAATCTTAATCATGTTAATGGGATTGCTAGTTTTCATCGGGTACCGTACGCCACGATATTGCTAAACAATTTCTTAAAGTGGCGTTAAACACATTTCTTGTTCGGATATTTTGTTGTCCCAAGAAGGAGGTATACAGTTCCCCCTCAAAGTTACTAAAGAGCAGAAAAGGACAAAGAATGGATTTTGAAGCATTCTAAAACTATTTTAGTCCTCCCTACCCCACCCCCAAAAACAAAATTTGGTTATACCCCTAATACATCGTGTATGTACCTCGAGATGAAAATCACAGATGATCGCAAATTTGTTTTTCAACGACCCCAAATATTTAAAACGAAAGTGTGTTATGTTTTAGAATCACGCAATTAATATATTCTATAGATGAATAAGCCGCACTGTACATGTAACAAGAAACCACAGCTGAAAAATACAGGTTAGTGATTACGTCACTATTATCTTCAGAGGTCAAGGGCGAATAAGATTTAATAGCAACTGGGTTTTTTTCTTATTTTTTGTTGGAGAGGGAATAGGGGGCGTTTAGAAGAAAACCTCAGGTAAGAAAGTGAAATATTTTAAGACGAAGTATTATGCTCCAACTTTGTTCTGTATATCGATCGAGAACAATGGAATAATATGCAGGTGTTACACAATGTGACTTGAATTGAATAAACTTGTGTTTGGCACTTTGGGTTTAAAAAGGTGAAAAATGAAACCTGCAAATATACAAGGTCATGGGGCGGATCCAAAAAATTGGGCTAGGTGGGGGGGGGGGGGACGAAATTCGGGCAAGAGGTCTGGGGACCTCAGCGCCCTTGTTGGGGAGTTGGGGAAGGCAAAGCCCCAAGAAGCTGGTGAGATTGAAGCAATTGGGAGGGTGTTGAGGACTATACATTTTAACATTTTAATACATTCTCGCTCGCTCTTTATTTTCTCTCGCGGTCTTTCCTCCCTTTTTCGCTAACTTTTCCTTTTTCCCCTATTTTAGTGGGAGGGGGCGAACGTTCCCTCCGCCTCATCTGGATGCGCCACTGATATAGATGTGGGGTTGTGTTGATGGTGGACAGAACCTCTAGGTTGTCTAACATGCCCTTTTGGTGTGTACATCAAGTGGGATTGGGTACAGGGTGGGCAGAACCTCTAGGTTGTCTAACATGCCCTTTTGGTGTGTACTTTCATTTTCGCTGGCGTCATCCCAAGCCTTGATCTATAGAAAAAGCAGGTAGGCATATGTTTTACTGTTGTAAGTAATGTGGACATTATGAACGGGTCAGTATTAATTTTTTTTTTTTTTTTTTGGGGGGGGGGACCGGTGCAATTCAAATTATCACGTTTCAAAAGACTATGTCATATCTCATAAAATACAAACAAAATGCTGTCCTACATCAGATGTGTTATAAAATAGTGGGTGTCCTATCTAGTGAATAATTTTATGGTTACAATACAGTATTTATGTTTGTTAAACAAATTGTGCCATTACAATATGTTGGTTTTGAATTAAAACGTCAGAATTTTATCATTGATGATATTGTTGACAAAACCTTGTTGTCCTATCAGTGCTGATAATAACAAAACTTGGGAGTCCCATGTATATGCTAGAATAAAAAAGTATGTGTCCTAAATATAATTTCATTTTGCACCGGGCTCAACACACCAATAAATATTGACCGGTCCCTTAATGGACATTAACGTAGTCTGTGGCAATATCCACCCAAGGTATAGAATATATATGAATTCCTTTGCGTACATACACGGAGTTTGTTGGTTCGAGTCTCACTGTGGACAGGGTGCACTCTACTCCAATCTTTATTGACAAGATTGACATTTTCATACCGCTGGTCGGGGTTTTCTACGTATATACTCCGGGTTCCTCCCCCAATAAAAAAATGAACTCGACGATATAGCTGAAAAATTGCTGAAAATGTAGTTGAACATAATTAAACAATTTCTTATATACCATATCTGAATACACGTTTGATTTTTGTAAATAGCATAGTTATATTTAATGGATTTATAGTGGTGTAATTTTAGTTTGCCAAAAGTGTATGGCATATTGAAAATGCACTGGTAAACTTTTTTCTGCTATAAGGAAGTTTTTAAAATTATGACGGGATCTTTACCTTCAAATGAAAAAAATACTAATTAAAAAGATGCAAATAAGATAAATTCATCCTTGAGTGTTTTCCTTCGATTTCATTCTCGTTTTTGAAGGAAAGTAAAAAGGAATATACAGATTATTCTTTAGTGGCTCCGAAGTAGAGGACCACTTTACAATCATCACGACTACGACCATTTTTTCTATGCAAACAGACGATTACGACCATTTTGTTTTTCTATGCAAACAGCTGAAAATTGGAATCAAGAAATGATAGAAATAAAAATATATATTTTAAAACAATCTTCATAAGCAGCCGATTACGGTTGTTTCGGATAAAAGAACTGTAATATTATTCATACTGACCGTGGAGCAGCCTTGTCTAGTATGAACGTTGTTCTTTCTCCTTAGTATAATCTTTGTCCTTTCTCCATAGTATAAACTTTGTCATTTCTCCTTAGTATAAACTTTGTCCTTTCTCTTTAGTACTTTGTCATTTCTCCTTAGTATAAACTTTGTCCTTTCTCCTTAGTATAAACTTTGTCCTTTCTCCTTAGTATAAACGTTGTCCTTTCTCCTTAGTATAAACTTTGTCCTTTCTCCTTAGTATAAACTTTGTCCTTTCTCCTTAGTATAAACGTTGTCCTTTCTCCTTAGTATAAACTTTGTCCTTTCTCCTTAGTATAAACGTTGTCCTTTCTCCTTAGTATAAACTTTGTCCTTTCTCCTTAGTATAAACTTTGTCCTTTCTCCTTAGTATACACGTTGTCCTTTCTCCTTAGTATAAACGTTGTCCTTTCTCCTTAGTATAAACTTTGTCCTTTCTCCTTAGTATAAACTGTGTCTTTTCTCCTTAGTATAAACGTTGTCCTTTCTCCGTAGTATAAACGTTGTCCTTTCTCCTTAGTATAAACTGTGTCTTTTCTCCTTAGTATAAACGTTGTCCTTTCTCCTTAGTATAAACTTTGTCCTTTCTCCTTAGTAAGTATAAACTTTGTCCTTTCTCCTTAGAAAAAACGCTGTCCTTTCTCCTTAGTATAAACGTTGTCCTTTCTCCTTAGTATAAACTTCGTCCTTTCTCCTTAGTATAAACTTCGTCCTTTCTCCTTAGTATAAACTTTGTCCTTTCTCCTTAGTATAAACTTCGTCCTTTCTCCTTAGTATAAACTTTGTCCTTTCTCCTTAGTATAAACGTTGTCCTTTCTCCTTAGTATAAACTTTGTCCTTTCTCCGTCCTGTAGGTGTGGTCATCCACACGAAGAGATTGGTAGTCTTAACTGTATAGGATGTACCTTGTACAATGTACATAGAAATTTTCTATTTGCACAATTAGGCGGTCCTATCATAAGGGTAGAATTTCTATATGCTGTTGACGAAAGACTACCATATAACAAAATTCTTAATTGGTTCAATTTTAGTAGAATATCTATTTTCCGGCGACTGAAGGCAACCATATAACAAAATTCAAATTTTTTTACAGTGCAATTAAGTCCCACGGTGGCAGTGACATTATAAAACATTTATAATTTAGTGTACATTACTGACTAACATTACATTCTCCTCCTCGTGTCCAATAAACACCTACTCCCCCACGTGTCCAGTATACACCTACTCCTCCACGTGTCCAGTATACACCTACTCCTCCACGTGTCCAGTATACACCTACTCCTCCACGTGTCCAATAAACACATACTCCTCCACGTGTCCAATAAACACATACTCCTCCACGTGTCCAATAAACACATACTCCTCCACGTGTCCAGTATACACCTACTCCTCCACGTGTCCAGTATACACCTACTCCTCCACGTGTCCAGTATAACCTACTCCTCCACGTGTCCAGTATACACCTACTCCTCCACGTGTCCAGTATACACCTACTCCTCCACGTGTCCAATAAACACATACTCCTCCACGTGTCCAATAAACACATACTCCTCCACGTGTCCAGTATACACCTACTCCTCCCCGTGTCCAGTATACACCTACTCCTCCACGTGTCCAGTATACACCTACTCCTCCACGTGTCCAGTATACACCTACTCCTCCACGTGTCCAATAAACACATACTCCTCCACGTGTCCAATAAATACATACTCCTCCACGTGTCCAGTATACACCTACTCCTCCACGTGTCCAGTATACAAATTCTTCACGTGTACACACATTATACACATTCTCCTCCATGTGTCCAGTATACACCTACTCATCCTGTCCAATAATCACATTCTCCTCCCCATGTCCAATATACACATTCTCCACCTGTCCAATAATAATTCTCCTCCTCATGTCCAATAAACACCTACTCCTCTACGTGTCCAATAAACACATACTCCTCCATGTGTCCAATAAACACCTACTCCTCCACGTGTCCAATAAACACAGTCTCCTTCTCATGTCCAATATACACATACTCATCCTGTCCAATAAACACATTCTCCTCCTCATGTCCAATATACACATTCTCAACGTGTCCAATAAAAACATTCTCCTCCTCATGTCCAATAAACACCTACTCCTCTACGTGTCCAATAAACACATACTCCTCCTCGTGTCCAATAAATTCATACTCCTCCACGTGTCCAGTATACACCTACTCCTCCACGTGTCCAGTATACACATTCTCCTTCACGTGTCCAGTATACACATTCTCCTCCACGTGTCCAGTATACACATCCCCCCGTGTCCAATATACGCATACTCCTCCACGTGTCCAGTATAAACATTCTCCTCTCCGTATCCAATAAACGCATACTCCTCCACGTGTCCAGTATACACATCCTCCTCCACGTGTCCAGTATAAACATTCTTCTCCCCATGTCCAATAAACACATACACCTCCACCTGTCCAATAAACGCATACTCCTCCACGTGTCCAGTATACACATACTCCTCCACGTGTCCAATATACAATACTCCTCCACGTGTCCAATATACACATTCTCCACGTGTCCAAGATACACATTCTCCTCCACGTGTCCAATATACACATTCTCCTCCACGTGTCCAGTATACACATTCTCCTCCCCGTGACCAATATACACATACTCCTCCACGTGTCCAATATACACATTCTCCTCCACGTGTCCAAGATACACATTCTCCTCCACGTGTCCAATATACACATTCTCCTCCACGTGTCCAAGATACACATTCTCCTCCACGTGTCCAATATACACATTCTCCTCCACGTGTCCAGTATACACATTCTCCTCCCCGTGACCAATATACACATACTCCTCCACGTGTCCAATATACACACTCCTCCACGTGTCCAGTATACACATTCTCCTCCCCGTGTCCAATATGCACATATTCCTCCCCGTGTCCAATATACACATTCTCCTCCACGTGTCCAATATACACCTACTCCTCCAAGTGTCCAATATACACCTACTCCTGCACGTGTCCAATATACACCTACTCCTCCACGTGTCCATTATACACATACTCCTCCACGTGTCCAATATACACATACTCCTCCACGTGTCCAATATACACCTACTCCTCCATGTGTCCAATATACACCTACTCCTCGTGTACATTATACACCTACTCCTCCACGTGTCCAATATACACATTCTCCTCCACGTGTCCAAGATACACATTCTCCTCCACGTGTCCAATATACACATTCTCCTCCACGTGTCCAGTATACACATTCTCCTCCCCGTGACCAATATACACATACTCCTCCACGTGTCCAATATACACACTCCTCCACGTGTCCAGTATACACATTCTCCTCCCCGTGTCCAATATGCACATATTCCTCCCCGTGTCCAATATACACATTCTCCTCCACGTGTCCAATATACACCTACTCCTCCACGTGTCCAATATACACCTACTCCTGCACGTGTCCAATATACACCTACTCCTCCACGTGTCCAATATACACCTACTCCTCGTGTACATTATACACCTACTCCTCCATGTGTCCAATAAACACATTCTCCTCCACGTGTCCAGTATATACATTCTCCTCCACGTGTTCAGTATACATTCTCCACGTGTCCAGTATACACATTCTCCCCCCCCCCCGTGTCCAATATAAGCATACTCCTCCACGTGTCCAGTATAAACATTCTCCTCTCCGTATCCAATAAACGCATACTCCTCCACGTGTCCAGTATAAACATTCTCCTCTCCGTATCCAATAAACGCATACTCCTCCACGTGTCCAGTATACACCTACTCCTCCACGTGTCCAGTATACACATACTCCTCCACGTGTCCAGTATACACATACTCCTCCACGTTTGCAGTATACACATTCTCCTCCACGTGTCCAATATACACACTCCTCCACGTGTCCAGTATACACATTCTCCTCCCCGTGTCCAATATGCACATATTCCTCCCCGTGTCCAATATACACATTCTCCTCCACGTGTCCAATATACACCTACTCCTCCACGTGTCCAATATACACCTACTCCTGCACGTGTCCAATATACACCTACTCCTCCACGTGTCCAATATACACCTACTCCTCGTGTACATTATACACCTACTCCTCCATGTGTCCAATAAACACATTCTCCTCCACGTGTCCAGTATATACATTCTCCTCCACGTGTTCAGTATACATTCTCCTCCACGTGTCCAGTATACACATTTCCCCCCCCCCCCCGTGTCCAATATAAGCATACTCCTCCACGTGTCCAGTATAAACATTCTCCTCTCCGTATCCAATAAACGCATACTCCTCCACGTGTCCAGTATACACATACTCCTCCACGTGTCCAGTATAAACATTCTCCTCTCCGTATCCAATAAACGCATACTCCTCCACGTGTCCAGTATACACCTACTCCTCCACGTGTCCAGTATACACCTACTCCTCCACGTGTCCAGTATACACATACTCCTCCACGTGTCCAGTATACACATACTCCTCCACGTGTCCAGTATACACATTCTCCTCCACGTGTCCAGTATACACATTTCCCCCCCCCGTGTCCAATATAAGCATACTCCTCCACGTGTCCAGTATAAACATTCTCCTCTCCGTATCCAATAAACGCATACTCCTCCACGTGTCCAGTATACACATACTCCTCCACGTGTCCAGTATAAACATTCTCCTCTCCGTATCCAATAAACGCATACTCCTCCTCGTGTACATTATACACATACTCCTCCTCGTGTACATTATACACATACTCCTCCACGTGTCCAATAAACGCATACTCCTCCACGTGTCCAGTATACAATACTCCTCCACGTGTCCAGTATACACATACTCCTCCACGTGTCCAGTATACACATACTCCTCCACGTGTCCAGTATACACATACTCCTCCACGTGTCCAGTATACACATACTCCTCCACGTGTCCAGTATACACCTACTCCTCCACGTGTCCAGTATACACCTACTCCTCCACGTGTCCAGTATACACATACTCCTCCACGTGTCCAGTATAAACATTCTCCTCTCCGTATCCAATAAACGCATACTCCTCCCCGTGTCCAATATACACCTACTCCTCCACGTGTCCAATATACACCTACTCCTCCACGTGTCCAATATACACCTACTCCTCCACGTGTCCAATATACATCTACTCCTCCACGTGTACATTATACACATACTCCTCCACGTGTCCAATATACACCTACTCCTCCACGTGTCCAGTATACACATACTCCTCCCCGTGTCCAGTATACACCTACTCCTCCACGTGTCCAGTATACACCTACTCCTCCACGTGTCCAGTATACACATACTCCTCCACGTGTCCAGTATAAACATTCTCCTCTCCGTATCCAATAAACGCATACTCCTCCCCGTGTCCAATATACACCTACTCCTCCACGTGTCCAATATACACCTACTCCTCCACGTGTCCAATATACACCTACTCCTGCACGTGTCCAATATACACATTCTCCTCCCCGTGTCCAGTATACACCTACTCCTCCACGTGTACATTATACACATACTCCTCCACGTGTCCAGTATACACATACTCCTTCACGTGTCCAATATACACATACTCCTCCACGTGTCCAATATACACCTACTCCTCCACGTGTCCAGTATACACATACTCCTCCCCGTGTCCAATATACACCTACTCCTCCACGTGTCCAGTATACACATACTCCTCCCCGTGTCCAGTATACACCTACTCCTCCACGTGTCCAGTATACACCTACTCCTCCACGTGTCCAGTATACACATACTCCTCCACGTGTACATTATACACATACCCCTCCACGTGTCCAATATACACCTACTCCTCCACGTGTCCAATATACACCTACTCCTCCACGTGTCCAATATACACCTACTCCTCCACGTGTCCAATATACACCTACTCCTCCACGTGTCCAATATACACCTACTCCTCCACGTGTCCAATATACACCTACTCCACGTGTCCAATATACACCTACTCCTCGTGTACAGTATACACATACTCCTCCACGTGTCCAGTATACACCTACTCCTCCACGTGTCCAATATACACCTACTCCACGTGTCCAATATACACCTACTCCTCGTGTACAGTATACACATACTCCTCCACGTGTCCAGTATACACCTACTCCTCCACGTGTCCAGTATACACCTACTCCACGTGTCCAATATACACCTACTCCACGTGTACATTATACACATACTCCTCCACGTGTCCAGTATACACATACTCCTCCACGTGTCCAGTATAAACATTCTCCTCTCCGTATCCAATAAACGCATACTCCTCCACGTGTCCAGTATACACATACTCCTCCACGTGTCCAGTATACACATACTCCTCCACGTGTCCAGTATACACATTCTCCTCCACGTGTCCAGTATACACCTACTCCTCCATGTGTCCAGTATAACCTACTCCTCCATGTGTCCAGTATACACCTACTCCTCCACGTGTCCAATATACATCTTCTCCACGTGTCCAGTATACACCTACTCCTCCATGTGTCCAGTATACACCTACTCCTCCATGTGTCCAATATACACATTCTCCTCCCCGTGTCCAATAAACACATAATCCTCCACGTGTCCAATATACATCTTCTCCACGTGTCCAGTATACACCTACTCCTCCACGTGTCCAGTATACACCTACTCCTCCACGTGTCCAGTATACACCTACTCCTCCATGTGTCCAGTATAACCTACTCCTCCATGTGTCCAGTATACACCTACTCCTCCACGTGTCCAATAAACACATAATCCTCCCCGTGTCCAATATACATCTACTCCTCCACGTGTCCAATATACACCTACTCCTCCACGTGTCCAATATACACCTACTCCTCCACGTGTCCAATATACACCTACTCCTCCATGTGTCCAGTATACACCTACTCCTCCACGTGTCCAATATACACCTACTCCTCAACGTGTCCAATATACACATTCTCCTCCCCGTGTCCAATATACACCTACTCCTCCACGTGTCCAGTATACACATTCTCCTCCCCGTGTCCAATATACACCTACTCCTCCACGTGTCCAATATACACATTCTCCTCCCCGTGTCCAATATACACCTACTCCTCCACGTGTCCAATATACACCTACTCCTCCACGTGTCCAATATACACATTCTCCTCCCCGTGTCCAATATACACCTACTCCTCCACGTGTCCAATATACACCTACTCCTCCATGTGTCCAGTATACACCTACTCCTCCACGTGTCCAATATACACCTACTCCTCCATGTGTCCAGTATACACCTACTCCTCCACGTGTCCAATATACACCTACTCCTCCACGTGTCCAATATACACCTACTCCTCCACGTGTCCAATATACACCTACTCCTCCACGTGTCCAATATACACCTACTCCTCCACGTGTCCAATATACACATTCTCCTCCCCGTGTTCAATATACACCTACTCCTCCACGTGTCCAATATACACATTCTCCTCCCCGTGTCCAATATACACCTACTCCTCCACGTGTCCAATATACACATTCTCCTCCCCGTGTCCAATATACACCTACTCCTCCACGTGTCCAATATAAGCATACTCCTCCACGTGTCCAGTATAAACATTCTCCTCTCCGTATCCAATAAACGCATACTCCTCCACGTGTCCAGTATAAACATTCTCCTCTCCGTATCCAATAAACGCATACTCCTCCACGTGTCCAGTATACACCTACTCCTCCACGTGTCCAGTATACACATACTCCTCCACGTGTCCAGTATACACATACTCCTCCACGTGTCCAGTATACACATTCTCCTCCACGTGTCCAATATAAACACTCCTCCACGTGTCCAGTATACACATTCTCCTCCCCGTGTCCAATATGCACATATTCCTCCCCGTGTCCAATATACACATTCTCCTCCACGTGTCCAATATATACCTACTCCTCCACGTGTCCAATATACACCTACTCCTGCACGTGTCCAATATACACCTACTCCTCCACGTGTCCAATATACACCTACTCCTCGTGTACATTATACACCTACTCCTCCAGGTGTCCAATAAACACATTCTCCTCCACGTGTCCAGTATATACATTCTCCTCCACGTGTTCAGTATACATTCTCCTCCACGTGTCCAGTATACACATTCCCCCCCCCCCCCGTGTCCAATATAAGCATACTCCTCCACGTGTCCAGTATAAACATTCTCCTCTCCGTATCCAATAAACGCATACTCCTCCACGTGTCCAGTATACACATACTCCTCCACGTGTCCAGTATAAACATTCTCCTCTCCGTATCCAATAAACGCATACTCCTCCACGTGTCCAGTATACACCTACTCCTCCACGTGTCCAGTATACACCTACTCCTCCACGTGTCCAGTATACACATACTCCTCCACGTGTCCAGTATACACATTCTCCTCCACGTGTCCAGTATACACATTCCCCCCCCCCCCCGTGTCCAATATAAGCATACTCCTCCACGTGTCCAGTATAAACATTCTCCTCTCCGTATCCAATAAACGCATACTCCTCCACGTGTCCAGTATAAACATTCTCCTCTCCGTATCCAATAAACGCATACTCCTCCTCGTGTACATTATACACATACTCCTCCTCGTGTACATTATACACATACTCCTCCACGTGTCCAATAAACGCATACTCCTCCACGTGTCCAGTATACACATACTCCTCGACGTGTCCAGTATACACATACTCCTCCACGTGTCCAGTATACACATACTCCTCCACGTGTCCAGTATACACCTACTCCTCCACGTGTCCAGTATACACCTACTCCTCCACGTGTCCAGTATACACATACTCCTCCACGTGTCCAGTATAAACATTCTCCTCTCCGTATCCAATAAACGCATACTCCTCCCCGTGTCCAATATACACCTACTCCTCCACGTGTCCAATATACACCTACTCCTCCACGTGTCCAATATACACCTACTCCTCCACGTGTCCAATATACATCTACTCCTCCACGTGTACATTATACACATACTCCTCCACGTGTCCAATATACACCTACTCCTCCACGTGTCCAGTATACACATACTCCTCCCCGTGTCCAGTATACACCTACTCCTCCACGTGTCCAGTATACACCTACTCCTCCACGTGTCCAGTATACACATACTCCTCCACGTGTCCAGTATAAACATTCTCCTCTCCGTATCCAATAAACGCATACTCCTCCCCGTGTCCAATATACACCTACTCCTCCACGTGTCCAATATACACCTACTCCTCCACGTGTCCAATATACACCTACTCCTGCACGTGTCCAATATACACATTCTCCTCCCCGTGTCCAGTATACACCTACTCCTCCACGTGTACATTATACACATACTCCTCCACGTGTCCAGTATACACATACTCCTTCACGTGTCCAATATACACATACTCCTCCACGTGTCCAATATACACCTACTCCTCCACGTGTCCAGTATACACATACTCCTCCCCGTGTCCAATATACACCTACTCCTCCACGTGTCCAGTATACACATACTCCTCCCGTGTCCAGTATACACCTACTCCTCCACGTGTCCAGTATACACCTACTCCTCCACGTGTCCAGTATACACATACTCCTCCACGTGTACATTATACACATACCCCTCCACGTGTCCAATATACACCTACTCCTCCACGTGTCCAATATACACCTACTCCTCCACGTGTCCAATATACACCTACTCCTCCACGTGTCCAATATACACCTACTCCTCCACGTGTCCAATATACACCTACTCCACGTGTCCAATATACACCTACTCCTCGTGTACAGTATACACATACTCCTCCACGTGTCCAGTATACACCTACTCCTCCACGTGTCCAATATACACCTACTCCACGTGTCCAATATACACCTACTCCTCGTGTACAGTATACACATACTCCTCCACGTGTCCAGTATACACCTACTCCTCCACGTGTCCAGTATACACCTACTCCACGTGTCCAATATACACCTACTCCACGTGTACAGTATACACATACTCCTCCACGTGTCCAGTATACACATACTCCTCCACGTGTCCAGTATAAACATTCTCCTCTCCGTATCCAATAAACGCATACTCCTCCACGTGTCCAGTATACACATACTCCTCCACGTGTCCAGTATACACATACTCCTCCACGTGTCCAGTATACACATTCTCCTCCACGTGTCCAGTATACACCTACTCCTCCATGTGTCCAGTATAACCTACTCCTCCATGTGTCCAGTATACACCTACTCCTCCACGTGTCCAATATACATCTTCTCCACGTGTCCAGTATACACCTACTCCTCCATGTGTCCAGTATACACCTACTCCTCCATGTGTCCAATATACACATTCTCCTCCCCGTGTCCAATAAACACATAATCCTCCACGTGTCCAATATACATCTTCTCCACGTGTCCAGTATACACCTACTCCTCCACGTGTCCAGTATACACCTACTCCTCCACGTGTCCAGTATACACCTACTCCTCCATGTGTCCAGTATAACCTACTCCTCCATGTGTCCAGTATACACCTACTCCTCCACGTGTCCAATAAACACATAATCCTCCCCGTGTCCAATATACATCTACTCCTCCACGTGTCCAATATACACCTACTCCTCCACGTGTCCAATATACACCTACTCCTCCACGTGTCCAATATACACCTACTCCTCCATGTGTCCAGTATACACCTACTCCTCCACGTGTCCAATATACACCTACTCCTCCACGTGTCCAATATACACATTCTCCTCCCCGTGTCCAATATACACCTACTCCTCCACGTGTCCAGTATACACATTCTCCTCCCCGTGTCCAATATACACCTACTCCTCCACGTGTCCAATATACACATTCTCCTCCCCGTGTCCAATATACACCTACTCCTCCACGTGTCCAATATACACCTACTCCTCCACGTGTCCAATATACACATTCTCCTCCCCGTGTCCAATATACACCTACTCCTCCACGTGTCCAATATACACCTACTCCTCCATGTGTCCAGTATACACCTACTCCTCCACGTGTCCAATATACACCTACTCCTCCATGTGTCCAGTATACACCTACTCCTCCACGTGTCCAATATACACCTACTCCTCCACGTGTCCAATATACACCTACTCCTCCACGTGTCCAATATACACCTACTCCTCCACGTGTCCAATATACACCTACTCCTCCACGTGTCCAATATACACATTCTCCTCCCCGTGTCCAGTATACACCTACTCCTCCACGTGTCCAATATACACATTCTCCTCCCCGTGTCCAATATACACCTACTTCTCCACGTGTCCAATATACACATTCTCCTCCCCGTGTCCAATATACACCTACTCCTCCACGTGTCCAATATACACCTACTCCTCCACGTGTCCAATATACACCTACTCCTCCACGTGTCCAATATACACATTCTCCTCCCCGTGTCCAATATACACCTACTCCTCCACGTGTCCAATATACACATTCTCCTCCCCGTGTCCAATATACACCTACTCCTCCACGTGTCCAATATACACATTCTCCTCCCCGTGTCCAATATACACATTCTCCTCCCCGTGTCCAATATACACCTACTCCTCCACGTGTCCAATATACACATTCTCCTCCCCGTGTCCAATATACACCTACTCCTCCACGTGTCCAATATACACCTACTCCTCCATGTGTCCAGTATACACCTACTCCTCCACGTGTCCAATATACACATTCTCCTCCCCGTGTCCAATAAACACATAATCCTCCCCGTGTCCAATATACATCTTCTCCACGTGTCCAGTATACACATTCTCCTCCACGTGTCCAGTATACACCTACTCCTCCACGTGTCCAATATACACATTCTCCTTCACGTGACCAGTATACACATTTTCCTCCCCGTGTCCAATATACAATACTCCTCCACTTGTCCAAAATACACATTCTCCTCCACGTGTCCAATATACATCTGCTCCTCCAAGTGTCCAACATACACATACTCCTTCACGTGTCCAATATACACCTACTCCTTCGCGTTGACTTGTTAGATAAATAAGTCTACGTGTCAGATTATTAAGTTAACATGCCAGATAAATAAGTCCACTTGTCGGATAAATAAGTCCACTTGTCGGATAAATAAGTCCACTTGTCGGATAATTAAGTTCACATGCCAGATAAATAAGTCAGATACACAAGTTATGTCAACTTATTTATGGCATGTAAAGGGCAAAAACGCAAAATACGGTTAATTTTTCTTAAAAATATTATAACTTTATTATCTGACAAGTTTACTTAAATATGTGACAAGTAGACTTAATTAAGTGACAAGTCGACTTATTTAACAAAATATGTTGATTTAATTATGTGACAAGTAGGGGCAGATATATGCCGCCATAATTTATAAATACAAACCAAATCACCTCAATATGGCCTTGGTTTGTAGACCGGAAGTGACTACGAAACAATTAATTCAAGTGCAGTGATGTATAACTGTACATATATTCGAACAAATTAAATTTCCTTGTCAAGGACAATGTAATTTCTCACCATAGAAATACAATATTCACAGAAACAAGGATATCATTGTGACTTTCGTTCAATATTTTTCTCGAAATTTGAGACATGCTGGTTCAATGGCGAATGGGACATGTATACCCGTACTGGATAGGGTGTCAGTGATTCTGGAAATGATACCACAATTTTCTCCTTAATCACAAGATATTTATAATCAAAGGACAAATACAGGCAGCCATATTGGCATCGTGGAAGATTCCGACAAAGGGAGGTCGAAGCTAAATGGGTAGGGTAGTTCTTGTGACAATTTGATGTTGCAGGGTAAAGCTTGACAAATACCGCTACTCCAACTAGCTACGAGAAGTGATTGATTGATTGATTGATTGATTGATTGATTGATTGATTGATTGATTGATTGATTGATTGATTGATTGATTGATTGATTGATTGATTGATTGATTGATTGATTGATTGATTGATTGATTGATTGATTGATGATTGCATGTCTGGTTTACATTTCGCCCATAACTTCCTGCAATGTGTGGTAGACATTAATGCCAGATTTGCTGTCGACCTGACATGGCTTTCACCTGTGCTACTTCTTCCCCCGTAGGGTATGCTCGACTTCAACCATAGTTGACAAAATGCTATTTTGATGACAATTTTCGTCCCAGAAGGTACCACCAGCCAATATGTCACACCTGCCGACAATAATTAATGCAATTAATTCTTCTGTGATGTGGTCATATTTACTGCCTTGATTTAAAAAATGACTTAAAGTTTAAGGATTTTCTATTTGAAAGCCGTAGATGGCCTGTTTGTATTTGCCATAAAGTTTCATAATTTTGATGATAATAGCCGATCTAACTCATTTGGAGTTAAAATATTTTGGTGTTTCAGCGCCACTGACTAGTCTTGTGTAGACTAATAGCGCGCGTCTGGCGTATGAAATTTGTATAACCGTGCTATCTTTGACGCCATTTTATGTTCAGCAACGTATATTTTGTATCTCGTCGTGAAGTTTTTTTTTTGAGGGGCTGGGAGGGCGGAGATGTATTACTTAGTACCTGTATTTAGGACAACAATATATATTTGTAATTTGAAAAATTCAATTTACATGTAATTAGGGCCCCAGAGATGGACACCTTATAGTGATCAGTCTATTCGTCCGTCCGTAACTAATCGTGTGCGGGCTGTAACTTTTTTTATGTTTTGAGGTAGGCTTTTGATATTTGGAATGTAAGTAGATAATTAATATCAAGTCGATGTGTCGCATACTGTGATTGTTGACCTTAATTTGAACTTGACTTTGACCTTAAGATCACACTTTTGCTTTCTGAATGAAAAATTCATGTCCGGCATGTATCTTTTTTTATCTTTTGAGGTAGGCTTTTGATTTATAGTATGTGGGTAGACAATATCAAGGCGATGTGTCGGATACCATGGTTGATGATCTTGACCTTGACCTCAATGTCGGCGGGGCCCACAGGGGTGGATATCTTCTCCCTCGTATCTAGTTTCGACTAGTTACAAAGCAAGAGGGATAAAAAAGGCGGAGCCTCATATTTGTTCTATCTTCGCAACCTCGTACACTAGTGGATTAACACTGTATTAATGGGATTTATGGACGTATAAAGAAAACAATTTACTTACAAGAAATAAAAGTCCGAATGAATTTTATGATACTTTTGTGGTCTTGTTTGTACAGCCATTAATAACTTTAAAATTGTGTTTAATTCTTTTAATGCCTTTTAATTACAAAACTGCATTTAATTATCGTATTGTTATTCAAATATTGGGTTTTTATTTTACAAGATAAATACGCCGTCTTGTTTCTGAAAGTAGTTAAGATAGCGTCCTCGATCAAAAGTCAATACTAATGAAAACGACTGCCGCAGGTCATTATAACCAATCGTATTGTATATCTTGTTATACAAAGAATTATATAAAAATGTTATTAATTAATTGGTGGTCCTTAATAAGCTAAACATAAACCGCTTTGCGGTTTATTGGCGTAAACCCACCCAAAGTCGTCTATATCCAATAATCTAACCAGCAATTGCACACAATCCTTAAATATTTTATATCGGTAATTTGTGTTATTTTCCTTTCATGTTTTCCAACTGATAATGTATGTCACAGCATACTGGCCGTGATACAATAAATAACTCGCAGTTCATTACCGGGCATGCTTAACTAATGGTGGAGGAATCTAACAATGATTATTTCCTATTAGTAAAATTATGAGTGTTTTAATTGGATAAAACAAGGTCAGCTGGTATTAGTTAATTTGCAGTAATTTGACGTGAGGGCATTATCACGCCGTGATAACGCCCGTTATCACGTCGTGGTAATGCCCTCTCCAGTAACAAGTATTCTAATATGACGTCCTGCTTTAGCTATGTAGACAAAGCCGTGTCAAAATTCCAATAAGTTTAGTTCGCACATGCGTAAACTGCGTGTTTTGTGTAAATGTAAAAACTGACTTACAAATGCCGTTTGTTATGTGTTATCCATAATTATCGTTATTGTTAATAAATTAGTTATTTTTAGTCTGAATTCTGAGATTTATATGATTTAAACTACTCCCGATACATTATTTTTTTAACAATTCTTCATTCGAATTAGAATTCCGACGTCATATTACGCTGAGCTGAAAATTTCAAACTGGAACAATGCAATTTCGTTAAGATTTCTCAATATTTTTGTTTAAAAGGTACGTATATTCAATAAAATGACAAGAATATATGTTTATGTCAATTTTATTTGGTTTAACATACTGTTTTGTGATATATCGTATTAGTTTCAAAACAATATTACCACTGAAAGCATCCTCTTAGAACCGCTTCGAAATTTTAAAACATTTGTTAGACATATTAGAATCGAAATAGATTATTGCGAGCGGGCTTTATTAGAATTAGAACATGGTCAGACCTTATATTTGTCTTCATTTTATACCTCGCTATCGCTCGGTCTAAAATATTGACAAATATAAGGTCTGACCATGTTCTAATCCCCATAAAGCCCGCTCGCAATAATCTATTTCTTAAACAGAAAACTGTTTTTTTTTCTTCATTTATAAAAAAATATATGTACATGTACAACCCAAATGAGGAAAAAATGTCATAAAGTTTAGAAAACTAACTGTGTATTGCATAAAAATGCCAAACAATGATATATAATGAGGCCAAACATTCAAATCATACAGCAAGCAGCTACACATACATAATACAGTCTTAAACACATAGTTTCTTAATTCTTCAATAAAATAAATATAATAGTTGCTTATATAGCTGACATTGTCATGATACTTGACAGCACTCGGGAGAGTGGTATTGCCTTTAACATTGATAATGCCCTCGCCTTTGGCTCGGGCACTATCAATGTTTCAGGCAATACCACTCTCCCTTGTGCAGTCCAGATATCATGACAATGCCCTATATATAAGCAACTATTGTATAATTACGTCATAGTAACTAACTGACTGTTCATAAATAAACAAGAGCTAGATAAAATAAAATACGATCTAAACTCCCGCCCCCAGGAAAACGAACAAAACATCAAATATTACACATTTTCATAGAAATAAAGAATTAGATATTAAATCTAAAGTATATCTTCTGGTATAGCGTATGACAAAAGGAAACTTAAATCCCAAGCTGCTGTTCTCGTAAGGGCATTTTTTCGACACAAAGAGAGCGGTGATAAATCACCGCTAACCCAGCACCATGCTTGCATTACAAGAGACCTTATTTCTATATGTCACGTGATGTAGAATAACTTCTTAAAATAGCTCAACAAGCGACCTATGTAAGTCGGATTAATGGCTATATCCGCACAAAATTTGAACATACAAAAAAACTTCCCGGTTCGCCCCAGCACAAGTTGTGATCTACTTAACACAATTACTATCGCCCATACATATATTGTTTATGAATCCATGTTTTAGCGGAAACACTTATTCGGTCACATCCTGCCCTTGAAACATGTATAACGTCGCCATTGTCTGACAATTCTGTATTTAAATATTATGTTTATCTGCGGCGGTTGTTTAGACCTGTTTTACGAATGAAAAGTTTTCGTTCCAGGCTGTCGGGGCGTCGTGAAAACTCGTTGAGGTGTTCGGAGGAGGACGATCCTGGGATTTCACTTAGGGTAAGTAAGAGTAATGTGTTTGTTTGTTTGTTTGAATGATGTTTAACGCCACTTACAGCAATTTTTACAGCTATTTCATGGCGTCCAGTTTTTATTGGGGAGGAAGCCGAAGTACCAATAAAGAACACCCGATAATGTGTTTAGAACTTATCGTTATACAGATTTTATGGTTCAACAATTATTCCAATCTGAAACCACAACTAAATACATGTACGAGTGTTAAACACAAATGCTCGTGTTGGTATACACTAAAACCTTCTAAACTTATTGAAATGTGTATAACAACTATGTCAACAATGCCATACATTTATTTGCATTATACCAACCGTGATATCGTCCTTCTTTGCGGAGATGCTGGATCCATATTTTTCGCTGGCCAAGTGTAGGGATCCGGCTAGGAGGATAGAAACGAATTTCAACCGTTGGCTGACATAGATGCTGATTTTGTTAAACGGAAAACTTTTCGTCTTCTAAACAACTTTCAAATGCTTAAAGGATAATTGATTTCAAAGATTGAATATTGAAAATATGATCACGAGTGCCGCAGAACGCATTTTGCGGAAATTAGTCCGCGCAGAAGTTATCATAATTTCAACATTGACGTTTTTTTAAGCAAACTGTTATTAATAACATTCACGAGTTTTTAATATAAAATTATAGTGTATGTCCCTGTCAGCCATCTTTACTGTATTTAGCATGTATCAATACTTATGTGGTAAGTACATTGTTGACATGATAATATAAATTAGTTTTGAAGTTTTGAACATCGAAAGTCAACAGTCAGATGTTATCATGTAGACTTTTCACTTATGTCATAAATAAATTACAATGATAGTAATAACATTTATAAATAAAAAAAAGTAAAACATAGTCCTGCAACAGTTAGCAATAAAATTGTTTAGATTTGTATATAGTGTTCAACCGACACTTTCAGCAATTTTTCAGCTTTAACGTGGCGTCCAGTTTCAAGTCGGGAAGGAATCAAGAATACCGGAAGTAAACCCACGAACTTTGGTAAGAAAATATTTTAAGTCTTGTAACCAGTTATTATGTATGCTTCACAATTTGTCCACCGTGGAAACTGGAGATAGGATAGTGGCGCTAAACTCCACAAATAAACAAACAAACACGACTTATTTTCATAATCCCTGAAAAGTTTATTAATTTATGTTGACTTTTTTGTACATAATAAGAAATGAAAGTAGTGTGTGAATAGCGATGGTTGTCCACTGTGTGGAAGATAGCGATGGTTGTCCACTGTGTGGAAGATAGCGATGATTGTCCACTGTGTGGTGGATAGCGGTGGTTGTCCACTGTGTGGTGGATAGCGGTGATTGTTCACTGTGTGGTGGATAGCGGTGGTTGTCCACTGTGTGGTGGATAGCGGTGGTTGTCCACTGTGTGGTGGATGGATAGCGGTGGTTGTCCACCGTGTGGTGGATAGCGGTGGTTGTCCACCGTGTGGAGGATAGCGGTGGTTGTCCACTGTGTGGTGGATAGCTGTGGTTGTTCACTGTGTAGTGGATAGCGGTGTTGTCCTCTGTGTGGTGGATAGCGGTGGTTGTCCACTGTGTGGTGGATAGCGGTGGTTGTCCACCGTGTGGTGGATAGCGGTTGTTGTCCTCTGTGTGGTGGATAGCGATGGTTGTCCACTGTGTGGTGGATAGCGGTGGTTGTCCACTGTGTGGTGGATAGCGGTGGTTGTCCACTGTGTGGTGGATAGCGGTGGTTGTCCTCTGTGTGGTGGATAGCGGTGGTTGTCCACTGTGTGGTGGATAGCGGTGGTTGTCCACTGTGTGGTGGATGGATAGCGGTGGTTGTCCACCGTGTGGTGGATAGCGGTGGTTGTCCACTGTGTGGAGGATAGCGGTGGTTGTCCACTGTGTGGTGGATAGCTGTGGTTGTTCACTGTGTAGTGGATAGCGGTGGTTGTCCTCTGTGTGGTGGATAGCGGTGGTTGTCCACTGTGTGGTGGATAGCGGTGGTTGTCCACTGTGTGGTGGATAGCGGTGGTAATCAACTGTGTGGTGGATAGCGGTGGTTGTCCTCTGTGTGGTGGATAGCGGTGGTTGTCCACTGTGTGGTGGATAGCGGTGGTTGTTCACTGTGTAGTGGATAGCGGTGGTTGTCCTCTGTGTGGTGGATAGCGGTGGTTGTCCACTGTATGGTGGATAGCGGTGGTTGTCCACCGTGTGGTGGATAGCGGTGGTTGTCCACCGTGTGATGGATAGCGATGGTTGTCCACTGTGTGGTGGATAGCGGTGGTTGTCCACTGTGTGGTGGATAGCGGTGGTTGTCCACTGTGTGATGGATAGCGGTGGTTGTCCTCTGTGTGGTGGATAGCGGTGGTTGTCCACCGTGTGGTGGATAGCGGTGGTTGTCCACCGTGTGGTGGATAGCGGTGGTTGTCCACCGTGTGGTGGATAGCGGTGGTTGTGCACCGTGTGGTGGATAGCGATGGTTGTCCACTGTGTGGTGGATAGCGGTGGTTGTCCTCTGTGTGGTGGATAGCGGTGGTTGTCCACTGTGTGGTGGATAGCGGTGGTTGTCCACTGTGTGGTGGATAGCGGTGGTTGTCCACTGTGTGGTGGATAGCGGTGGTTGTCCACCGTGTGGTGGATAGCGGTGGTTGTCCTCTGTGTGGTGGATAGCGGTGGTTGTCCACTGTGTGGTGGATAGCGGTGGTTGTCCACTGTGTGGTGGATAGCGGTGAATGTCTACTGTGTGGAGGTTAGCGGTGTTTGTCCACTGTGTGGTGGATAGCGATGGTTGTCCACCGTGTGAAAAAAAATCTCCTTAATCTTTGTTTATAGACTTCCTCATTGTTATTTACTTGTAAAACCTGTGGTAAACAATAAACAGGAAGTCAAGTTGTTTCTAGTCATATCAATATTAAACACGATACAAATACTGGGTTGGGCTGATATATTTGATCACCTCAGTGACTTGGGTGTCAATACTGGAGTCGTGTGTTCAGGCCATACTGCAAGCTGGTTGTACTAAACTGGTTGCCAGTTTTTCTGCCGGATGCCTGGCATTCTTTTCTCAATAACTACTGTACGCCATGATATAGCTGTGAAATTGTCGAAAACAAAAAAAAAACCCTGGATATATAGACAGGATCCTGAATGTATTACAGGACTTTATTGCAAGCAAATACAGCAAACGGAAATGTCAGTGAAACGCTTATTGCCACATATAGGGATAAAGTTAAATAAGGGCCGTAAATTCAGTTGTATACAAGAGGAGACAGTAGGTCATTTTGAGTGACATTTTGACAAAAATATCTATTAACTTCACTTTCTGGCTGTGTTTTGAGTTTTAATTTCTTGATTTCGCAGTAAATAGCAACCATTTTTCTTAATTTGTTTTATCTAGAGTGAGATGCCTACCTTGACTTCATACAATTTATTGCTATGCAGTTTGAATCATATTTATGCTAAACAATGCTAGTATTTAAAGTGACGGTTTTCGAAAACTACAGACTAAATATCCGCCATGAGAGATATCTCTCACAATTTCAACCAATAGTATGGCAGAGGTTATTGTGGTTGACCTAGGATACCCAGAATCCTTTGCTTGGAGATTGTGTTTGATATAAAAAATTAATGTGATTTATACATGTATCACAAAATGTGATTAGGCGTGAGAGTCGAGAAACTTAGTTTATACTATATACTGTAATATTGTTTAGTGTTGGGCAACATACCCTTTGACAACGAAGCTTTTATTTTCATTGGCGTTGCTAGCCAGATACTCTGTTAAACTTCGAAAATAAATTACAAAGTGGGATTTAAATTTTTGTTTAATTTTTGAAAGTGTTATACAAAAATAACATGGTTAGGGGTCAAGTGTAAAATGACCCCTAACCTTATTATTTCGTACAACATCTAAAATCATAAGTGAAAAAATGCTTCACACTTATTAACTTGCATAATCGATATTTGGTTTTGTAGGACATTGGAGATTCCACAATGTCAGCACAGGTTATTACATCCCCTGAAAAGGTGTACACCGCAGGATTACAGGAGGGAATCCAAAGATTATGGAATACAGGTGATCATTCCGATGTAACTGTACTTGTAGGTGACAAGACGTTCAAATGTCACAAATTCATACTAGCAGCTGTGTCAACATACTTTGACGCCATGTTTTCTTCAGGCATGCGCGAAAGCGTTAGCGGGGAAGTGACATTTCCGGAAATGGACGCTGAACTCTTTGACTGCGTTATAAAATTTGTGTACACAGGAGATATACAATTAACGATAGACAACGCGGTAGAAATTTTGAGCATCGCCTCCGTGTTACAAATAAAGATGCTACAGCAGATATGTGAAGATTTTTTGTATCCGCACATCACGTCTGAAAATTGTCTCAAAATATGGAAACTGGCATCATTCCACGATTGTCACAGCCTTGCTACTCATGCGATAAAAATAGTGGCAGGAAACTTTCTTGACATCCGTAAAACAAACGAATTTTTGGAGCTAGAAGGAAAAGAGCTGGCAAGTATTATAAAAGAGGACAACTTACAGATAGAAAGTGAAGACCGGCTATGCGATACTGTTTTTCAATGGCTCGAATTTGATTTAGAAAAGCGGAAGAAATTCTGTGGAAACCTCTTTGAAAATATAAGATTGTCGTTCTTGAATCCTGAATATTTGTTGACAATAGAAGATCGGCACGATTTTTTGAAGGATGACGCAGAAACTATGAAATACTTAAACGAAGCCAAAAAATACCATTTGTTACCGGCCCGACAGCAGGACATCTGCAACAAACAAACACGATACCGTCTGTCATCCGGCACTGAAGAGGTAGTCGTCTTGCTGGGAGGATGCGAATCAACGACCCCGCCATACATACGAAGTCTTCAAGTTATTTGTTACAGCTTTCAAAGTAAGGAGTGGTTCGAGTTATCTCCCTTACCTTATGATCCTGGTATCGAGTTTGCATCATGCACCTACAAAAACGACATCTTTGTTTCTGGCGGAGGCTCCATGCAGAACTGCCTTTTACGTTACGACGCTGATAAGAACAAGTGGTGTCAGATGGCTACCATGAAGAGCGGGCGAAGACGACACTCGGTGGTTGCTGTGACTGGTGCCCTGTATGCTTTAGGTGGTTACGACAACAAATTAGAAGACGGCTCTAGGATGCTTTCAAGTATTGAGATGTACGACATTCGAGAAGACGAATGGTCCGAAGTTGGCCAGTTGCCAATTGCCATTAGTTCGTTTTCTGCGGCAGTTGTGGGTGAAAACATTTACACTTTTGGAGGCGAGAAAAATGACAGAAAAGATACAGCATTTATTCAATGCTTCGACACGCGCATGCGTCAAGCTTGTAGGCTAGAAGCAAAAATACCAATGGCATGCAAATTAACAAGATCAGTGACAGTAAATAGTCGGGTATTTCTTATCTTCTATGATGGTCGAGTGGTGGAATTTTGTAAGGACAGCAAGGAAAGTAAGAAAACGTACTGTCGAACTGTCGGGCGACTGACGGCTTACCAGCGGATTCACTTTGGGGTCATACATTATCAAGGAAATATTATCGTACTTGGAGGCGAAATAGAAAGCAACACTTTGTGCAAAGATCTTATTATGTTTGACCCTTCAACTTCCGGGTGTACAACATTGAGCGACACACTTCCGGCACCACGACTGATTGATGGCTGTGTGAAAATTGCGGCACTCAAAAAACACATGAAACCACTGCAAAAGTAATTAAAAAAGTACTTCACAGTTTTAAAGAAGTATTAATGTTGCTTTATGCTGCGTTTGTGATAAATGTATTGAATTTTGTAACATGATACGGAATCTTCTTTAGGACCTGCAAATTGTTTTATAATTCGTTATAACGAAATTCGGAATTCGTGATCATGGATATTTTTTCACTGAATACACAAGACATCTATTGTGACCATCCTCACAAGTCAAGGTTTCTGTGTCCACGTGTGTTTTTGTGGACACAGAAACCCTGACTTGTGAGGATGTATTGTGACAGATTAACTTGACTTTGATGACAAAGGGGACAGTCAAAACATGCTTGCGTTCGATAGAACTGTCTGTATCCATTAACATTCTAGCTGTGCTTATTTAAACCCACGAAGAAACTAATTATCATATAACGAATTAAAAATTCCCATTCAAATACATTGAAGTAGGCGGGGCGTAGCTATGGTATAATCAACCAACTTTAAAGCTATTCCATAATGTTAGCCCCGCCTCTTGCCGCCATTCAAAATAATTAATGAACTGCATTGATGGTCTAGACGGACCGCCTAGCACTTGATCATCTGACAACAATAATGTCACGTCCATTTCGAATTCTATTGGTTGAATTTTATTTTACAAAACATATGTACCACGCGTTTTGGAAGTTAACATATTTAAACAACTCGACTGCATCACGTTTTACCGTCCTACCAATGGCATTAAGTTGTCGGTGTAGGACGTAAAAAACTCCCCAAAGTCACGTTTTCTTAAGTATGTTAACTCATGAAAGGCAAGGTATATACATGTATCATATTAGGATTTACCTAATTACCCAACAATTTATATTTATTTGTTATAAAAAAGAAGGTAGTATCGTCCCTTTTAGGCCAGACCAACCATTGCCCTATTTTGGGTCGACTGGAGATAACAATATTACCAAAATTTTTTAGGCCTATAAATTAGAAAATGCTTGCTTCTTCAATATATTCAAGATTAGTTGCTAAGATCTTTTAGTGAAAATAAATGAATCAATTTTGTTGTTTGTGACATCACAAAAATGGCGTAGAAAACAAAATCGGCACATTCATGTTTTATATTTATATGTCTGAATGTATTGATTTTTATAATTACAACACACAAATTTCAGAATTTTGTGTCTTAGTAAATTAGAGAACATTACTATATCCTTTTTTATTGTTATGTACCATCTGATGTGTGGTCGGAAACAATTTGTCCTTTAAAAGTATAAATATATAAATAGAATAGTAGTTTAAACCCGAACCTACTCATTGAAAGTATATTTATACTTTTATAGGACAAATTGTTTCCGACCACACATCAGATGGTACATAACAATAAAAAAGGATATAGTAATGTTCTCTAATTTACTAAGACACAAAATTCTGAAATTTGTGTGTTGTAATTATGAAAATCAATACATTCAGATAGAAA
Source organism: Limnoperna fortunei (assembly GCA_944474755.1). Taxonomy (NCBI): domain Eukaryota; kingdom Metazoa; phylum Mollusca; class Bivalvia; order Mytilida; family Modiolidae; genus Limnoperna; species Limnoperna fortunei. Next base: position 27,444,332 of record OX104123.1, read on the forward strand.
GCAATAATTTTATTATGGAGAAAGAAACTCCCACGTACTGTTAGAAGTTTTATTGTAATAAGAACATATTTTAGGGGGGAGGTTGAAAGAACCTCCGTGTTATTGTTCTATGTATTGTTTTGCTAGATCAGTATTTATTTTGTACTGTATATAGTGTACATTACATGTTTATTACTAATTTAACACGTTCAGTAGCCAGCATGTATTATTCAGCAGTATTATTTTTCTTTCTGAACTATTTGATGGCTTATGGCTGAGCATCTGACAGTTATTTACTATTAATCACCGACGGGTGTTAACACCGAGTTTAAGAGTTCGAGTCCGAACTTTAGGAAGAGTGTGGTCGACGTCAAACTTTATTGGCAACGATTGCATGTTGTCCTACCGAATGTGTTCTTTAGTGATGAGCTTTTCAGTAGAACAAACCCGGTGCATTTTTGTATGTTTCTGAATGACAAATGCAATATGTTTGAATTGAAAAAGCGTTTAAACTTAAAAACCATCTGAAGTCCCATCACCATCGCCATTTGACTCTGACCCAAGCGACCCCGGTACAACCACTTATGCTTTTAACAACAAAACAGCAACCTCTGAGTAAGTGTCACGATGAAATTAATACATTTGGAAATAACAGTAAACACGCATAGTTTGCTGGAAGAAACTTGTGTTTACTGGTTGAATATTCATTACTATGTTGTGTGTATTACAAAAAGGGCACAATATTAAAGGGAACCAGTTTTGTGAATGCAAACTTTATGATGATGAATCGACGGAATAAATAAAAAGATAACGCACTTTTTAGAGTATTTATGTTTATAATTACTATATATGAACACAAAATAATGTTTTTGTAAAAAGGTTCATTGATGTCTTCAAATGTGTTTGAAGTATTTACCGACGAGTTTCTCTACCACTGTCACCAGTAATACAGTGATGAGTCAATAAAATAAAAAGACAACATCAGCGTTAAAGAATTTATGTATAATAATTTTAGTAATTGAACACAAAATATTACTATGTTGTTAAAGATTCATGTCTGTCTTGCGAAATTTTATATGTTCTGGTCTATGTAAATAAACAATATTGTTACAAATCAATGCTATGCACTAACAAAAGTGGTAATATAATCAACAAAAAATAAACATGGCTGTATATTGTTTCATCAAAAGTTCTCTTGCATGTACATGCAGGCGCGGATCCAAGGAAAGGCGTAGATTCCCGGACCTCCTGGGGACCCTGTGGCCCCCAGAGCCCCTCGCCGAACTGTTACGCCTCCCCTAACACAAATTCCAGGATCCGCCCCTGACATGTGCTATATGACAGTAATAAACTTGATTTTCAAAAAATAAAGATTTGTTTGATGATCGCCACTGATGATTCTTGGTTAGACAAAGGGCTTTGTTTAAATTCTACGCATGTTTACCTACTCCACATTTTTTTAAAGAAGACAATTGATATTATTCATTTATTATAGCAACCTATACCCCTACCAGTAGGGTCACGTGATGAATCGTTGCACTTGCCGCTACCTTACCGATCCGTAGAACGGCGGGAACCAGTTATAGTGTTGATCAACTTCATGAAATTTATTTTAAGAAACTAATTAAAAATGAAAATCTTTGTGGAACAAAAAAAATTGTAACTGGAAGCAACACCGTAATCAAAAGTAGGCCTTCCGTTGATTATATTACATTGGTGACACTGACGAGTAGAGCTAGCAAAGTAATGGAAATTGCCGAGGATTACCGAATATGACATATTCCAGAGTCATCAGCAATTTTTTCACACAGTTCTAGTATGGAACTAAAAGTTTTTTTATTTTTATCAATATAAAACTTTTAAAAAGTGGCAAGAATACCACTTAGATGAGAACAATAACATTACTAAGATGTGAGATTCTTTTTAATATGACATGTACAAAATAAACTGTCTATTTGTTCCTTCATAAACAACATTTTTAATAAATGCCCTATGAACAATAATCAAAATAATATTTACATACATAAATGCATATAATGTATATTTATAATTTTCCATACATACCAACCCTATAAAGACATAAAGCGGTGGGTGGGTCTGAATGATTCCCCCCATTTCCGAATTTTTTTCTTAGAACGCAAAATAATGCATTCCGGACAAAAGAGATTTACTAATAACAATGTTGGTAAGAAAAATATCCACCGATAGTCCGTTAAATACTTGCATACATCTTTTACATGCCTTTAGGAAGATGTCTACCATTAACTTAAAACGGAATACGTCCCTTTCAGTTCATTGGAAAAAAATATTTGTACGTTTATTATTTCCTTACTTAGTAAAATACTCTTCCGACATAATATTGCTAGTTTTAGTCTAGTCTTACTTTCATTGCTCAGAACAAGGGCGAGAGTCTTTAGGTCATGGGCGCAACATACTGTACACAAACTCTGACAAATAAATGAATGAAAACAATAACAAAATTCCAAACACCAATAAAATCGTCAAAAACCAATCCACAAATTAAATTTCAAGAAACCGGCAAACTCGAGAGCTAACGGCCTAAAATGTAACAACTACAGCAACGGTCCTGAAATAACAAATTTATATTGTTTCACTTTAAACTACTAGTCATATTACAAAAAGAATCATTTTATTTTTTTCTTATGTGACAGATAAGTGGGTCTAACATCAGCTCGCCACAAGCACTTTGTGGGAGTGACGACTAACGAAGAATCAGAACCACGTTGACCTTACAAGATGCAGTTCATCAGTGTTACATTCAAAGAGGCGTCTTGTTTGTAAAAAATATTTTTCGTATTTTGTTAATTACATTGTCCAATTTCCAAAAAGTTAATTAAGTTAAATGGTACTTATTTGCACTAAACTAGAGAGGAAAAAACAATATTTCGAATTTCGTTAATTGATAACAATATGTACAGTTTTAACAGTTGAATAATATTAAAACAAAGTGGATCCAGAATTCAAGGAACGCGTTAATGCACTAAAGTCTCTGAAATTGCAGGGTTCACAGAACATAACTTGGTCAGATATTGTCTGGAAATTAAATAAATTGTCCAGAACAGGTGGGCAATGAAAGGTAAGTAACCCCCACCCACTTTTCATGGATCCGCCTCTGAATAATGATATATTGGTTATTTTGGTCTTTATTATACAAAGTGATGGTTCAAATGAGTCGTATTAAAGTAAATATTTAAAATGTTAGGTCTGACGAAATCTTTAATATCTTTGACTAAATAAACACTGTCCTGACTTATATTTAAAATGTAACGGGCTGACACAATCTTAAATGTCTTCGACTAAATTTGCACTTTCTAGATTCGATAAATGTTTGTTGCAAATTTTATACAGTTGTTGCACTTGGCCTGCGTGTTGCTGATGTTCTAATTCCCGACCTATGTCCACTTTCTCGTGTCTGTCTTGCAGCAGCTTCTGTTTCCGGTGCATCTTGAATAAGCTTGAACTTCGTTTCCTCCAGATCATGTTCAAAACATCCAAAAATGTACCTTCCAGGTCCAAATGGCGTTCTTCCAAACAAGAAATTTGCAAAGATCTGTTCATAGCCAACCAAGTTGAGTGGATATCGTCCAAACTAAAATAAAATAAATGTTAAATTGGTTTATTTACATACAGTGTGGGTTTGCGCGGTGAATAGCAAACGGAAGCAGTTTGTAACCGGGTAAGAACAGCCAACCACCGGCTAGAAACCTGCCAATACTTGTCAATGAAGGCTGAAGTCGACCACATATTTCCCTCCGTCGGGCTTCAGAAAAGTTAACTCTTAAAGTGACCTTCTGGACTGACCTTCCATATTTTGGTACAGTGATTCAGAGAAAACTGATTTGTCCAAGGAAATAAATTCCTACTGTCTAATGAGATTGAGTACTGCCCAACTCCAATAACATATAGGTGCCATAATACAGTATAGTTCAAAAATAGCTTGAAACGACATTTAAAACATTGCTAATATTTTTGCCATATTTTCTATTCTTACATCAGTCATTTCTTCGTAGCCTCGTTTTGCGATTACTTTGGCCTCTTCCGGTTCAATGTGAATCAAATCTGAATAAAAGTCACACAGTTCCTCTTCATCTATAACACCATCCTCTGTTACAAATATAAATGTAAGTTTGTATTTGTAAAAAAAAATGCAAACACTGATGTCTAGTTCTGGATTTTTGAAACAGAAAAAAAGAGGGCACGCGAGAAATTTTTATTCATTTCTTCCTGGAAACCATTTTGAAAGGTGTAGGTGTCAAAATATCACACGTATATTTAAAGCAATCAATACAAAAAATCAATCGATCAGTAATTCACTTGGTAATATTAATTGTTTCAAAAATACATTTCGTTAAACTAACAGAAGGTACCCCAACTACTGTTAATTTAACAAAATAAATGTAAAAAAATTACTAAATATTTGTATAGTTGGTCCTTTAATGTTGTAGAAAACGAAACGGTGAAACAGCTAGACGTATGTCTGTGTAGACAATTTATGACGTCATCGATACTGTTGTAATGTTGGTCGCTGAATGATATATTTGGTGTTTTTGCATGTTAAAATGAACCCTGCAGTAATCCTCTTTAAAATGCGTATGTCCTAAAAGTTGCGGGTTTAAAAATATGAAAAATGGTTTGTTTTGGTTTTTTTTATTGTGCAGGGGGCAATAGCTGTTAACTTCGTTTCTTTTCAAAATGCCTTGGTCTATACCACATGTGTTTTTGAATTTACATATTCTATATGTATGTACACGTTAATTCTTATATAAAACCTACATCTAAAGATTTAAAGAAACTTTGGTAACGGCAATTACATTTGACATACAATGTTAAAATTTGTACCGGTTTTGCGATCCGGACACATTAATAACCCGTAATTATTAAATCAGGAACTCAAAAGGGTTTAGAATGATGAAAGTTTTAATCTGTACCAGAATCTGAAACTCCTCATATATAAAATTTAAACTTCCCAGAGGATTCTCCATCGTCGGAAACCCACGTCCGGTCGCGTTCTCGCTTTACTACCACTTACCGACCGTGGGCACACTTGTAGATATTTTCTCGTTTTCAAGAATATTAAATGTCCTATTATGATTGGTTGCTTTTACTTCCGGTAAAGCCTGACAACTTATCAAAAAAGACATAACATACGTAGTTTCGGATAATAAACATTTTATCCAATAAACGTCGTTCCCATTGGATAATTAAATGTAATGAATATTCATGAAAACGAGAAAATATCTACAAGTGTGCCCACGGTCGGTAAGTGGTAGCAAAGCGAGAACGCGACCGGACGTGGGTTTCCGACGATGAGGATTCTCGGACTAATTTGTGTTTGAAACGCCATGATGGCTAACCATTTTTGCACCTTGTAGATGTAGTAGTGGGAGATTTTCAAATCTTATAATAAAGCAAGTCTACGTTAAATGATTGACAGAGAGGACAAGTTAGAAATAGTGTCCAGCCTGTGTCTGGACCCACGTTGGCTGATTAGAAATAGTGTCCAGCCTGTGTCTGGACCCACGTTGGCTGATTAGAAATAGTGTCCAGCCTGTGTCTGGACCCACGTTGGCTGATTAGAAATAGTGTCCAGCCTGTGTCTGGACCCACGTTGGCTGATTAGAAATAGTGTCCAGCCTGTGTCTGGACCCACGTTGGCGGATTAGAAAAAGCAACGTCCAATAAGCAGAGGTATGACTCACCCTTTCTGTCTATTACCCGGAACAGCGATCTCGGTAAGAGTCGGAGCCACACTGGGCAATTGTGCATACCCATACATCCGGGCAACATGTGTTCCCATAGCGACAGCCACTCGCCCATAGTTACTTTGTCTGTAATATAAACATACATGATAGTATACTTTTAATATACTTAGTACAAGTTCACGTTTTTTGTATATGTTTTGAAACCTGTTCCGCAATCCTGTTTTTTGGAGGTCTGGTTTTGGATGCAAACAATAAAAACAAAAATAGAAGACACGACTGCCTATATATCCATGTATAAGATTCCCAGTGATGTTTTGTTGATGAGATATTGTAATGTATTTGAATATTTGCCGTCCGTACTGGCGATTGATGGTCACAAATGAAATGTACTGCTTGTAGGATATAAACCAATTGATGCCAGCCTATCTTCAAACAACAAGGGGCCTCGGTGGCCGAGTGGTCAAGGTAGTTCGTCTACTATTGATCACGTGGTCTGTCAACACTGAGATTGCGGGTTCGATTCTCACTGCAGGCAGCGTGTACTCGACTCCAATCTTAATTGACAAGGATTGCCAGTTTTCCTACCGCAGGTCGGGGGTTCTCTCCGGGTACTCCGGCTTCCTCCCCCAATAAAAACTGGACGCCATGAAATAGCTGAAAAATTGCTGAAAGTGGCGTTAAAACACCATTCAAACAAAAAATTCAAACAACATTATTATCGCCGTCCTCCTGGGCGGCGCGATATATTTGTATTCACTTTCGTTGCTAACGATGGATAAAGGAGAACATATTTTTAAGTACACTTAGTTACCATAAATGAACAGAATTTTGCTACAAGAATGGGGGGCCTCGGTGGCCGAGTGGTCAAGGTAGTTCGTCTACTATTGATCACGTGGTCTGTCAACACTGAGATTGCGGGTTCGATTCTCACTGCAGGCAGGGTGTACTCGACTCCAATCTTAATTGACAAGGATTGCCAGTTTTCCTACCGCAGGTCGGGGGTTCTCTCCGGGTACTCCGGCTTCCTCCCCCAATAAAAACTGGACGCCATGAAATAGCTGAAAAATTGCTGCAAGTGGCGTTAAAACACCATTCAAACAAAAAACAAACAAAAAAAGCTACAAGAATGTAAATCATTTAACTTAAGTGAATAAAAAAGATAGTGTATGAGGTTCGACTTCAAAATTGTTTTTGTGATATCAAAGTTTTATGTAATAATAATTTTTTTAGTATTCTATTTACGGAAGTTAATAATAGAGGGAGACCATTTTTTATCCTGGTACTAAGTCTTTCGTTGATAGCTCTATCGACAAGCGTAGCTTTGAAAAATCGGAAACCAGAATAAAAGGCTATTTTGCTTAGACAATTCCGGAGTATGCCAATATTTGTAAGATTCAATAATAAATATTTTGTCAATAATTTAATTGAACCACGTGAATATTAGTTTTAATTCAAGTATATTTATGATTTAATATATGACAAAAGATTACATATGCACAAATTTAGAAATTGGCAATTGAAACTAGCCACAACAGCAGGGCTTAGCTGTACATAGAAACTTATGGGGAATAAGTTCAAGTGTCTTGTTTTTAGAAATCACTTTGACAAACGCGTGCAGAATGTAGAATAAATCGGCGGCGAACTGATGCTTTGCATCAAAAGTTTTCTTGTCTTTATTCTAATGCTATTGTGAGATATAACAAGAATTATTACTGACTCTAAGAGATATTTCTAGTAAATAAAAACTTTTTTTCATTTTTGGTAATAAGAAAACAAAATAGAAATATAAAATTCAATTACTATCCACCCACCTTCATAAGCTTGACCTGCTTTCTCTTTCAGCACGTCATAAAACGTCTCGTGGACCTCAGCCATTTCTTGTGCTTCAGTTGATGTCGGGTCCCATTTTGTAAATGTTAATATTTTCTAAAAAAATATATATAAATTGATTGAAAAATTGGCATTGAACGTCCCTTCTAAGCAGGAAATCTTTTAATCAATCGATTACAGTATAACATATAGCATTAATTAAAGTTGCCATGTTTTAAGGATGGGACCCTACTGTGAGAGTTCACAGTGCTCGATCCACAGAGCTGTCTAGCGTGTCCCCAAGTGGCGTATATGGGATGCCCTCTCGTAGGGGGGTGGTCAGGTCATAATACCGAAAGCCTGACCACCGACCACAGTGGTTAACGTGTTTGGACAGTGTCACGCCCCTTCCACGATAAAGGTCCCTTTTGTAGATTGCGAAAAAGAGTAGGTTCATTATAGCAGCTACAAAAGGCTAAATTTCAGCCCTTCATAATACTGCATCCTTTTCCATTGGCTGTCGCAATTGTGCTTTTTATGTCCGACCCGTTTGTCGCATTGATTTATTGTTTGTTAATTTGTTCTTGTCCAGAATATAGCTGAACTATTGTTCGCTAGACGTTAAGAAAACATCCAATCAATCAATCAATCATGTTTTAAGGAACTTTTACCACTCTTTTAGTTATGTTTTTTTTCGATTCCCGGCAAATTGGGATAGGATGCGGGCTGCCAATTAGGAAAAAATGCAGTTAATTTATGTATGAGTATAGCTGATCTTGCCCATAGGTGGCCCCATTGTTAAAATGTAGATTAATGATAGGTATGACCAACCACATGGATCACGTGATCTATTAAAGGCATATTTAAACAGATCACTTCGTTGTGTTTAATGCTAACACCTTACTGGGGATCTAAGGGTGCCTTATGGTATCTAAACCCAAATAAATGTTTCCATTACGGAGCCAAGTATTTTACCACTTTTGATACATACCTGTATAAATTCATCAAGATGCTCATATTCCAGGAAGTTGTTTCCCCTTGTGTCTAAAATTAAAATAAATCTCACGTGAACCATTTCACCTTCACACCTCTGGGACCAAAAGTTTTCAAGGGTCGACTAACCTTGAATTTTAGTATATATAAAATTGTGTTTGTTTGATTTGTTTGAATATTGTTTAACGCCACTTTCAGCAATTTTTCAGTTGTATCATGACGTCCAATTTTTATTGGACGAGGATGCCGAAGTACCCGGAGAAAACCCCGATCTTCGGTAGGAAAACTGGCAATCCTTGTCAATTAAGAGTCGAGTGCAAATTGCCCGCAGTAAGACTTGAACCCGCAACCTCAGTGTTGACAGACCACGTAATCAATAGTAGACGAACTACCTTAACCACTCGGCCACCGAGGCCCCTATATATAAAATTGTGAGGATCAGTAAATACTAAAATAGTTTAAATTGCAAACCGTACACACATATCTGTTAATTTTCTACCATTTATGTACCCATTTTTAAAATGGCATTTCATCTAAAAATATTATTTTGAGAACCGCATTTATCAAAAGAAGTCTATTTTTAACAGGACTGTTTTCTCCAATATAGATATTACATCAATTACTAAATTTCAGAATTGTTTCTGAATTTTTGACCTACGACTTTTGACCTCATAAAGACGGATATCTCATTTGTGTAGAATTAATTAAAATATAAATGCATGTACTTAAGCGGCCTCGGTATCCAAGTGGATATACCAGTGATTATACCTGTCAACACTGAGGTTGCGGATTTGAGTCTGACTGCGGGCAGGGTGTACTCGAACCCGCAACCTTAGTGTTGACATGCACGTGATCAGTGGTATAGATGATAAATGAGACCTCCACACAAATTATAGCGCCTAGTTATATGTTCAGAGAATTAAGGCATGCAGCCGCTACACATCGGAAGACTCATAACGAGCTTGTTGCACATGATTTTAAGCATGTCGAGATAATAGCATTCTTACAATTGATATCAAATTTAGTATCACAACTATAAATCCCGTAGAACCACGAATGTTCGCCAAATCCCAATTCTAGCATACAAGAAAATCTCGTCAAACTGAATACCACTGAACATTATATGTATGGTTACCAGTAAATGTACATTTGATTTCTATATACATTGTTTCCTCAGTTGATACGATTTAATTTATCTGTCTGTTTGTTTGTTTGTTTGTTTGTTTGTTGAATATTGTTTAATGCCATATACAACTTGTTTGTTTAGGATTTTAGTTTGTCTGTCTGTTTGTTTGTTTGTTGAATATTGTTTAATGCCACATACAACTTGTTTGTTTGCCACGTGATCTATTGTAGATGACGAACTACTTAAACCACTCGGCCACCGAGGCCCCATGATATTGGATTGGAGGTATGGTAACGTTTTATCATTTTGCATCAGATGTACGGATTTTTAGTGGGATGACAGGGCCTCATTACAGCCACGTTCAGGTTTTGGTACATCAAGTTGTCCAGTTTTTGTTGTGTTGAACCCTGTCGGTATATTTTGAGTTCACAACCCTTCGGAAAACCTTGTCAATTAAGGTAAAGCACGCTTACACTCGAAACCCTTGTTATGACACGCCAAGCAACAGTTGTTTAAAGATCTTTATTGACCTTTAAAAATAATTTGATTTACGCTCTAAATACAGATAACACGAAAAGCGCTCCATATTTTACAATTAACATGACAAACGCTCCATATTTTTCTTCGGACTAACAGTATATTATATCCAGTTGTAGCAGGTCAAGGTTCGTCAAAAGGTTAGATACTCATTTGTACTTAATATAGGTCACAAAATGAAGATGTGTATAAAACAGGTAAAATAGATCTTTGCTAGACGTTTTATCAAGAATGAAAAGAGGATGAGAGCAATGCAACATCATATTGCATATATCATAGTTGAGAACAATAACTTTAGACACGGGATGGTAACTTGGTATATGTAAAGTTATACGGATGTGCGGCCCGAATGGGTCACGTTTTGTCCTCTCCAAAATATACGAATAGGTAGTTTTTTTCATTGGAAAATATATCATTGAGTAGTTGTAAATTATCTAAACATATCCATGCCTCAATTCTCATCTTGGGGGCCTCGGTGGCCGAGTGGTCAAGGTAGTTCGTCTACTATTGATCACGTGGTCTGTCAACACTGAGATTGCGGGTTCGATTCTCACTGCAGGCAGGGTGTACTCGACTCCAATCTTAATTGACAAGGATTGCCAGTTTTCCTACCGCAGGTCGGGGGTTTTCTCCGGGTACTCCGGCTTCCTCCCCCAATAAAAACTGGACGCCATGATATAGCTGAAAAATTGCTGAAAGTGGCGATAAACACCATCAAACAAACAAACAAACAAACAATTCTCATCTTAAGCATGTTAAGCCTATGTAAACCACAGTGTTTTTACAAACAAAGTCTTCCATTAACATCACTTGATCTTGGTAGTGAATGAACTATTTTGTCAATGGGGATGTGCAGTAATAAAATATATTACTAGGTCTGAATAGGGGTTTTCAAATCTCCGTCCGCAGACCTTAACCTAAAAGTATCCTTAGTTACCTCCCCCCCTTAAACCTTCTCCGTGACGTTTGAAAACGTGTGAATATATCTAATACACATAAAACCAAAACTGGCATCATACGTATTACTTATACGACAAAAAATTAAGTAACCGTTTAATTTTTCGACCAAGAAATACAGCTTTATTAAATCAATATATTGCTAATTAATTATAAGATTAAATATTGTTTTACTTTAAATTTTGACAGTTTTGATTAAAAACAAGCTAGTTACTCAAATAGTTTTCCGATGTTTTGCCGAACATTTACTGAGTGTCGATTAAAAATCAATGGACACCCTGGACACCATCTATGATCACGTGGTAAATTGTGGTCCGGATATCTCAAAGGGTTACAAGTAAAACAACTTAACGCACTTTTCAAAAAATAATTTGAAGTCGGTGCATACTTGACGCCAAATACAAAAGACATGAGTAATAGACATAAAAAAGGTCTACTTCTAGTTTAGAATCAGTAACTTACTAACATATACTTAATATTTCTGTCTAGCTATTGGAAAAAAATATTTTTTGTTGCGACCTCTGCGTGAAGTACCTCATCTAGCCGGCCTCGGCGTGGTATATCTTGTTAAGAGTTGATTGGTTAGTTATTTTTAGAGTATAACATTTTATTTAATGGAACGAATGATTAAATTCTGGCGAGCGGGATGTCAGCTATATACAGGCCTTAAACGTAAATCCACCTAGAAATGAATAGGAAAGTTGACAATAACAAGAAAGTATAGCGTGTTGAGTAGGTGCAGCCCTTTGTACAGCTACATGGCTACTATTCCTTATAGAAAATTATAACAGGTGTCTGCACTAACAAGAATAATCATACCCTAGTTAGTTACTTTTGCTCCACGGCAATTGTTTCCTTATTAATACCCTACAACAGCAGCCGGGAAAGAATATCCTCTTTCAACAAGACGGGGACAAACTCCGTAGCTCTGTGTCCTCGGAGCCATTACTGTATTCCGAACTGGTCTTTAGAAAAACTGAGTAAGCTAAAATTTAATTCAAGCTATTGTCTTGATTGTTAAGCGAATCAATATACAAATAACTTGCTATATTGGGGATACATTATTGCATGGTTGAATTGTGTTCAAATATAAGGTATCAACTATTTCTATTTTCTAGACCTAGCTTTAAAAAATGCACAACCCGAACATCTCTCTCATATTTCTTTCAAATGGCGGAAAGCGAGACTTTCCGATGGTAGACGATAATAGCCGAGGATCCTATTGATTTCAGAAAGTATATAGCCACCTGCTACACTACTGTATATAGCTTCTGTAAGAAACTTGTTCAAGTCCAGTTTAATTATTAAATATACTTTATTACTTATGTTGTGTAAAATATTTAACATCAGGAGCCTCTGAAAGGTCCAATAAAAACTAAAACGGAAACATATCTCATTTTCATTTAATGTCCAGCATCGTCGAATAGTAATACCCAAGACGGGTTTAAGGGACCGGACAAAATTTATTGGGGTAGTAGCCAGGACCGGTCCAAAATGCCATAGGACACATATTTTTTATGCCTGTATTTACATGGGACTACAAGTCTTTTTTCAGCACTGATAGGACAACAAGTTTTTTTTTATAACAATATCATCAATGATAAAAAAGAAATATTATTTTCTGATGTTTGAATTCTATACCAACAGTCAGTAAATGAACAATTTATTAAACAAATACTGAAGTATATGGTTATAGCCATAAAAGTTATTCACTAGATAGAACATTGACTTTTTTAAACTCCTCTGATGTAGGACATACACTTTTTTGTATTTTTAGGGGATAAGACAGAGTCTTATTTTAAACATATGGACATTTGAAATGCACCGGTCCCAACTCTCCAATTAATATTGACCGATCCCTAAATGTCTTTTTTTTTAAACATATGGACATTTGAAATGCACCGGCCCCAACTCCCCAATTAATATTGACCTGTCCCTAAATGTCCTTTTTTTTAAACATATGGACATTTGAAATACACCGGCCCCAACTCCCCAATTAATATTGACCGGTCCCTAAATGTCTTTTTTTAAACATATGGACATTTGAGATGCACCGGCCCCAAATCCCCAATTATTATTGACCGGTCCCTAACTGTATTTTTTTTAAACATATGGACATTTGAAATGCACCGGCCCCAACTCCCCAATTAATATTGACCGGTCCCTAAATGTCTTTTTTTTTAAACATATGGACATTTGAAATACACCGGCTCCAACTCCCCAATTAATATTGACCGGTCCCTAAATGTCTTTTTTAAAAACATATGGACATTTGAAATGCACCGGCCCCAACTCCCCAATTAATATTGACCGGTCCCTAAATGACTTTTTTTAAACATATGGACATTTGAAATACACCGGCTCCTACTCCCCAATTAATATTGACCGGTCCCTAAATGTCTTTTTTAAAACATATGGAAATTTGAAATGCACCGGCCCCAACTCCCCAATTAATATTGACCGATCCCTAAATGTAAATACTATAGTTTATAAAACAACATTTATAAAAATGGACAGTTTGTTTTTGCCCGTAAAACGGATGTCTTACCTGTACCCCAAATTGTCCATGAAGGGAAAATGTCTGTAAACAATGAAGTGTTCAATCCATATCAAGTTTTTAAAAAATCTGTTCAGTTTGGTAGTTTCAGAAGAGATGCGTTCACAAGCTGATTTGCTGGTACTGGTATATTGTGAAGATTTCTAAGTTCAAAGTTATGCAACTCACACAAAATTCACTGAATAAAAAAATCGTCGTAAAATGCACAACTACATTTGGTGCCCTTAAACCATATAAAGTTTCTTAAAATTCTATTCGGAAGTTTCAGAGGAGTTTCGCTGACAATCTCGTTTGCTCGTATTGTGAAATTTCTATGTTCAAAGATTCGTAACTCCTATAAAATTCGCAGGATAAATAATCGTTGTAATGTGCACAACAACGAAAGATGGGCTCAAACCATACCAAGTTTCATAAAATTCAGTTCAGTAGTTTCAGAGTGTTGCGCCGACAAATGTGTGACGGACAAGAAAACAATGTCCCATGCCATAGCGGGGGAGACATAATTGTGTCAATTGTCTTTGTGAACCAACCATTTTCTTATTTAAGGACGGGAAGCTAGGATTTTATAGGAAACATATTTTGTTTTTTGTCTGGCGAACATTTCTACAACAATCCGCATTTCCCTATAAGCGCTGTCAATTTTTGACACACCCACACAAAAAATAATAATCGTCTTCTACGGGACGATACACTATTTCTGTCTGTACTATAATTCTAGCTCTATTAAGATAGATAAGAATGGCGGATACATAAGAAAACATTTTCTGCTTACCAAAGAATTTGAAGTAAAACTCCAACTTCTCTTTTTGGAACGGCGACAACATGGTCTAAAATATAAATAGAGTTCAACAAGTTAATTTTTCATGAAATGTCAACAGCTTGTTCTATTAATATAAAAATACCACGTGGTCAAATATTAAAGTACAACAAAGAAATAGATCAATAGATCAAATAATCTTATATCGAGAAGTAAAAACACGAACAACATATTCTTAGAAAATAGTTCAGGCATAGTAAATTTATTCGAGAAATATATCACTTCAAGCAAATTACTGAATAAAAATGAAAGTTGTATGGTGGCGAAATAAATAATAAGAGTATTAATAAAGGTCATATACGCCCAAGGTTAAAAGGTAAAATCGAAACGACAAATAAAAATAAAATTAAAATTAAAAATAAAAATAAAAAATCAAAGAACAGTACAGAGGAGCCCGAGCTTTCGGTCCAAAGACCTTCTTCAGGGCGAGAAAGAGGGAGACCAAGAAAAACACAGCCGTATAGGACAAGGAAAGCGAGTTATTTTATTTGTAATTTTGTTTTTATTTTTCGCTTTTAACCTTGTGGCGTAAATTACTGAATATTTGATTAAGATCATTGTTGTTGTATATCTGTGTTTATTGCATTTCGTTTTGTTCTGTTTTTGTAAAAAACCTGGTCCTTTTGTATGGAAAACTTCGGATCTTTTTAATTAGGTTGGTTGTCGAGTCCACTCTGCCACCAGTCTGAGTCGGGTACGCCCTGATCAATAGCAAATATTGATCAAGCGGCTTGACCACTAAGTGTAACAGAAGACACTAGTACAATATTCCACAATAAAAACCAATTGTTTGGTTATTAGAATCAACCGAGTGACGTCAGTTGGTCAACTCTCGTGTAGAAAAGGTCATCAAAGATGCAAAGATTGTAAAATTTACAACCTCTGCGCAGATGCGTTTCGTCTAAGCAAGGCTTATCAGTGGCGCTAAAAACAAAAATAGGAACAAATTACTGTTAGAGACCGGTCAATATTTATTGGGGTGGGAGGAAAGTTGCAAAATGCAATAGGACACAAACTGTTTATACAAGTTTTGTTTCATAACAATTTCATCAATGGAAAAAAAAGAAAAATATTTTATATTTATAATTATTCATTAGATAGGACAGCCATTTTTGTATAACACATCTGATGTAGAACAACAATTTTTTTTAGGATATAGGACGGTAGAAAGGATGTTTTTTAGTTAAATGCACCGGTTCGAACCCCAAATTAATATTGACAGGTCCCGTACGCTCAGATTATTCTGTCAATGTCGGTCCATGTCATCCATGTCTTTTTAGTGAAAAAAAAAGTGTTTAAAAAGTGGTCTATAATTTATGCAAATGTTGCTGTGATGATGTCTGTTGCTTTGACCTTTATGGAAGAAATTTGTTGTGAATAAACAAACACTTGTGTTATCTGGTTTGTCTGGATTAGACCTATCCAGGCGAGCAATACCATCTGTGCTACGCCACGGGGACGGAATTTTCAACTTCTATTTTTAAGGCACTTTACAGGCAGTAAAAAGAAGGCAAATGGTAAAAGTTGTTTCTGTTCTTGTAAATTACAAATAAGTGTGTATGTTTTTGTTTGTTTGAAAGACGTCACTTCCAGCAAATGCTAAATAATTGCGTCCAGTTTTTATTGTGAGAGAAATCAGGAGCAGCTAGAGAAAGCCACCGACCTTCGGTTGGCAATACTTGTAAGTTATGATTGGAGTCGAGTACACCGTACTCACAATAAAATTCGAACATTATAACAGGTGTCTGTACTAAACCGAATAATCATGCCCTAGTCATTTTTTGGCGAGGCCAAATCCGACAAATCACAGGCAAATCGGATTATTACGCCAGTAAAATTCTCCCTAGAATCTTAACGTGCAAGAAAAGTGGCTTTCTCCAAACAAGGTAGTTACTTTTGCTCCGCGGCCATTCTTTCCTTATTAATACCATACAACAGCAGCGAAAGAGTATCATCTTTCACCAAGACGGGGACACACTCCGTAGCTCTGTGTCCTCGGAGCCATTAAAGTATTCCGAACTGGTCTTAAGAAAAATTGAGTACTAGTAAGCTAAAATTTAATTCAGGATATTGTCTTGATTGTTAAGCGAATCAATATACAGATAACTTGCTATATTGGGAATACATTTTTGCATGGTTGAATTGTGTTCAAATATAAGTATCAGTTATTTTTTTTTATCGAGACCTAGCTTTAAAAAAGGCACAACCCGAACATCTCTCGTACATTTCTTTCAAAGGGCGGAAAGCGACACTTTCCGATGGTAGACAATAATAGCCGAGGATCCTATTGATTTTAGAAAGTATATAACCACCTGCTACACTACTGTACATACCTTCTGTAAGAAACTTGTTCAGGTCGAGTTTAATTATTAAATATACTTTATTACTTATGTTGTGTAAATATTTAACATCAGGATCCTCTGAAAGGTCCAATAAAAACTAAAACGGAAACATATCTTATTTTCATTTAATAATGTCCAGCATCATCGCATAGTCATACCCGAGACGGTTTTAAGGGACCGGACAATATTTGTTGGGGTGGAAGTTAGGACCGGTCCAAAATGCCATAGGAAACATAATTTTTTATGCCTGTATTTATATGGGACTACAAGTCTTTTTTCAGCACAGATAGTACAACACGTTTTTTCATAACAATATCATCAATGATAAATAATATTATTTTCTGATGTTTTATTTTTATTTGTAAATTACAAATAAGTTTGTATGTTTTTTGTTTGTTTGAAAGACGTCACTTCCAGCAAATGCTAAATAATTGCGTCCAGTTTTTATTGTGAGAGAAATCAGGAGCAGCTAGAGAAAGCCACCGACCTTCGGTTGGCAATACTTGTAAGATTGGAGTCGAGTACACCGTACTCGCAATAAAATTCGAACTCGCAATCACAGCATTGGCACACGGGTTATTAATTGTAGATAACTACATTAACTACTCGCCGTGACTCGGCCAACGAGGCCCTTACCTCAATGTATAGTATGCACTCCTCTATAATAATTCCAGATTTTGTTAAAACCTTTCTGAAAATTGGGTAAGATATGTTCTGGGTCTAAATGCAGATTCTTTCATGTAGTTAAACAAACCCCCGCACACAGAACATAACTGGTTCCCAGATTAGCTACAAGCTACAACAATGTAGCTTTTTAAATGGCCGGATCTATAAAGAGATAGCTAGTTCCCAGATTAGCTACAATAATGTAGCTCCTTTTTTTTTTGTTGATGGACGGAGCTACAAAGAGGTCCCATTACTCGTAATGGAGCAAAAACACTTTTGGGATTTACACATATTTTCCGCTATTTAACCTTTGTCTTTATTAAATAAATATGTTTTCTTTCCTCCGCCGTTCATCTGATATGTCTACAATGTCTAATTAAATAATTTTAACACTTTTTCGTAATCGTGGCATTGTTGACATAATTAAAATTGTGGAATGTAGAATTTCGGAATCGTATCGGTAAAATTTGTAATAAGGGGACATAATCATAATGCAAATGAATACAGCTGAAATCATCCGGAATTACATTTTTTACCAAATCGATTCTGATATTATCGAAATTATGCACTTCCGGAATTCATATTTTGTCAAACAATGCCATGATTACGAATAAAGTGATAAAACTAACGAATACGGTGTTGTGGAAATATCAGTAAAACTGCAAATACATAAAAAAAGTATGTAGCAAACCAGGGAAACAGTGTAATTGCTTATAATATGCATAAAACCCCCGGGTGTGAATCACTCCCGGGCTGCTCCATTACGAGTAATGGGACCTCTTTGTAGCTCCGTCCATCAACAAAAAAAAAAGGAGCTACATTATTGTAGCTAGTTCCCAGATATAATCACACGTTGTCCCCCGTTTACTGCGGGACTACATTTGTCGGCTGCCTGTGCTATTCGTAAACTAAAGACCCATACATGAGATCATTTTTATGTTTATAAAGTCTGCTTATACTTTTGATACGGTTTTACATAAATAATGCGGTTGTACTCGAGGTTTATCGCCAAGAGATATATCTCTCATGGCGTCAACCAGTGATTGAGTAATCCGAAAGGACGGACGGGTAAATTAATATTCCCCCGACTTATCGTCGCGTGGCATAAAACGAGAGAGCCTACCCTAACAGCCACCTGGTGACGAGCTCGAAACTCTGTGGGTCGAGCACTTGGAACCCTCTTACTCTCAAGTCATTAGCTACATAGATATATACAAGACAGTGAGTAGAACACATCTCTAACCCACCCAGGACGATCATGCTATCAATTGGTTTGCAAAGTACAAAAGCACATTAAGAAATGTCTATATAATTTTTGCACAAACGTTAGAAGACCCGTTTACAATTTTTACGATATGAGGGTGCGACATATTACGTTGTTTTTTGTAAATACATAATTTATCAATCTCTGATTTTTCTTTATAATTAAATACTTATTTTAAGCGTTATTTTATTTACATATCACAAGCTAGATCCAAGAGTAAGGGATATATATATATACAAAAATGAAGATAGCAAGGGATAAGGTGTTTAATTTTCAGTTTTTATGTCTTTTTGGTTTGTCACAACTCGACAAACCAATTTCTTATTGTGTGATGGAGCACGGACTACAAACTTATTGTATTATTTAATTATAATGGTTCTTGTGTCGTAAAAAAACTCTGTCGGTTCCAAATATCCGTAAAATGTATTGTTACGTTTAAAAATATATTCGAATAGGAAACACAACTATTCCCTCGGAAACAAGTAATGCCCAAAGTGCCCTACAGAAATTTGTTGGTCCTTATTTTACTAGCACTAGTTTGTGAAGACATTGTTGTACATGCAGTTATGTACATGTAGTTCTTTTTTTCAACATAGTTAACAGCTACATCTATTGGCATAAAAAGTAATTAAGTCGTTTCTGCAGGCATATAACGACAGAATAACACATGCGAATCAAGTAACCTTCAAAGGCTCTTATTTTGAGTTTTTATTGGTCGAAAAAATTAAGCTGAGAACCAAAAACAAAATTATTTAGTATGATTGATCTAAAAAAACATATATATTTTCAACTTTTGTGGTGCATTTATTAAATTCCATGTTCGCAGGGATGAATTTTTTCATTTTGGTTTCTTGAGGCAGAAATTGTTCGCAGAATCACCAATAATGAATAATTGCCTCCCTTTAAATATACATGTTGTAATTCGTTCTAAATTCGTTCTGTCAATAAATTATCAAAATAACGTGTCAACATCGCAGAGCTGCTTGAAAAAATGCTTTCGGAGGCTTTTGAACGATTGGCTGATTGACTGATGTTGTTTTACCCCCAGCAAGCAGTATGTATATTTAGGACGAGATCAACTGAATTGTTTATACATGTACACTTGTCACACTTCTGTATGATCCAGCAATACATTTAATGTGCGTCTCGAGTTAGTACTATAGGAAATATGTATTACATGTATATATAAAATACTCCGTAGATACTTGACCACCAAGGCCCCTCTTCAGAACTTGAATTATTTGTTATTATAATTAGCTACAAACGTTATACGTGGCAAATATTTAACCACACTTAATAGTGTGGGACACATTTTTCGCCAACACTGCTATTTTACTGACACCAATACTATCCTAGTGTTGTCTCTCTAACGCGTCTTGAATAAAACTTTAATGTCTGCAAATCTTGTTGTGCATTCAGATTTTATTTTTTTCTTAATTGCTCTGTGCACTAATCAAACTGAGTAATCATTGTAATGAAATTAAAATTTATTATAAAGTTTTTACAAACAAAATATTTAGTTAATATGACCCACATAATAGTTGATACCTGCCATAGATTGCTACAATAATCATTCATGCATTTTTATGCTTAAAAATAACTTCACTGACAAAATACACCAAACTAAAAATACATTTAATTTATTAAAGTCGTAAAGATTTAAAGTTTTAACACATACCGTAGTAAGAAAGAATGAAACTTACCGGCTATGTAATATGCTAACAATTGAACGTGACCGAGCCAATAATAGAACCTGACCGGTCATACACCTCCACATATAGTTACTTGGGGCCCCTGCAGGTTATTTGAAAATTCACGCTTGTTATGCTGATTCGGGTTATTTTTGATGACCAGGAACACATGCACCCGGGCATTTATATTCAGCTTTTATGTATGTATGTAAAATAATTTGATATGTTCTATTGCCTGTGTTGTTGAATTAATCAGTTTCGTAACCATTCCTAGAACATTGCGTTTATTGACGGAGAAGGGAGACATGATAAGATTACACAAAAATTCACTTTTATTTCATTTAATTTGCTTTGTAAGATGAAATCTGATTGGTCAATTCAAATCGAGCAACCCATATTATAAGATATAACTTACGTGGCCTATGACTTATTCTTTATACGCCGTTAAAATTCAGTTCCATGACGTAATCGACGTTTTTACCTTAAAAATTGTTAAGATTTATAGTTAAAATTAAATTATAACTAATATTTCAAATTTCTGAACAGGTTATAGGATATAATATGGTTTGGGTCCGTTTACACCATTCATATTAGGCGTAAACGCGACCCAAACCATATTTATTTTGTTTGTTTGTTTGAATGGTGTTTTAACGCCACTTTCAGCAATTTTTCAGCTATTTCATGGCGTCCAGTTTTTATTGGGGGAGGAAGCCGGAGTACCCGGAGAGAACCCCCGACCTGCGGTAGGAAAACTGGCAATCCTTGTCAATTAAGATTGGAGTCGAGTACACCCTGCCTGCAGTGAGAATCGAACCCGCAATCTCAGTGTTGACAGACCACGTGATCAATAGTAGACGAACTACCTTGACCACTCGGCCACCGAGGCCCCTTCAAACCATATTTTAGTTAAAACAACAAAATAAGGGTTAAAATTTCAATTCGATTCATACGCGTTATTCGATCGGTATATATGCCTCCAGAAACCGACTTAATATTTACCTTGCTATGACAATAGATGTCGCCAGGTGAACTGAAAAAAAATACAGCAATGTCTTCTCATACTAGTGCAAGTAAAATAATGGTGAAAACATTTGCATTTTGGAGTCAAGAAAATGACAGTGCTGCGACCTGCGCAAACGACAAGCTTGTTGGCTTGAAGCAAAAATACCTATCACATTAAAATTAACAAGATCAGTGACAGTAAATAGTCGGGTATTTCTTATCTTCTATGATGGTCGAGTGGTGGAATTTTGTAAGGACAGCAAGGAAATTAAGA
Organism: Limnoperna fortunei; assembly: GCA_944474755.1. Taxonomy (NCBI): domain Eukaryota; kingdom Metazoa; phylum Mollusca; class Bivalvia; order Mytilida; family Modiolidae; genus Limnoperna; species Limnoperna fortunei. The sequence continues at coordinate 27,466,069 of OX104123.1, forward strand.
AAACCTACTGTCGAACTGTCGGCCTAGCAGCGGATTCACTTTGAGGTGATACATCATCAAGGTAATATAATTATTGTAAATGAATCAATAGAAAGGAACACTTTGTGCAAATGTAGTATTGTGTTTGACCCTTCAACTTACGGTGTACGATGTTGGCCGACACACTTCCGGCACTACGATTGATTGATGGTTGTGTAAAAATGACTTTTTGGGTGGACTGGAGATAATAATTTTACACACTTCCTAGGCATATAAATAAGAAAGGTTTGAATCTTAGATAAAGAATAAAAAATAACAAAACTGGGCAAATTGATTCAAGGTTAATAGACGAGATCTTTCTGTTAAAATAAATGTTGTTGTTTGTGTGTTTGATGGTTTTTAACGCCACTTTCAGCAATTTTTTAGCTATTTCATGGCGTCCAGTTTTTATTGGGGAGGAAGCCGGAGTACCCGGAGAAAACCCCCGACCTTGTTAAAATAAATGAATCAATTTTGTTGTTTGTAACATCATAATTGTATCACAAAAATGGGGTCGTAAACAAAATCGACAAATTAATGTTTTATATTTATATCAGGTTTGTGTTTAAACAAACATTTAATTTGTCTATTTATACTTGTATATGACAAATTGTTTCAGACTACACAGGACTTCACACACAACAATGACAAAACAGTGAATATAGTATTTTTTCTAATATAGCTACGGCACAATATTCTGAAAATTTTGTGATGAAATTATAAAAATCCATATATTCAGACAGAAAGTAACCATTTTGTTATGGATCGAGACGATATTCCCACGGCATCAGGACCAACAATTGACCACGTGATCATATTTTGTGTCCCGGATTTTTATTGTTTCCTAGAGCAGACACCGGAAATGATCGACAAACATCGGAAATACTATTCGAGTAACTCACATTTTTTGCTCCAAACTGTTCACATTGACTCAAATAATACATTATATCTGTATCGTTAATAATCAATCTATTGATATAAGAAAGCTGTATTTCTTTGTCGAAAAATAAAATTAAAAGGCTAGTTCAATTATTAGTCGAATACCTTAAAACTTTCCAAACATTTTTTTTCTAAACTAATCGGTGGCCGATTATCAAAAGCAGTTAGTTATCTACTATTGATCATCGACGTGTCAACACCAGGTTTGCGAGTTCAATTTTAAACTTCAAACAAGGTGTGCTCGACGTCAAACGTAATTGTCAGCGATTGCCAGTCGTCCTGTCCTTAGTTTTCACCCGGAACTGGCAGGTCTGGGTTGAACTCGCAACCTTAGCGTTGTGACACAGTTGGTCAATACTAGATGACTAAGTAACAGACTCGGCCATCAAGATCCTTGTCAATTAAGGAAATGGGTTCTTAAGTGATAGGCTTTTCAGTAGAACAAACCATGTAATTCTTTTGTATGTTTGTTTTCGGCATTACAAATTCAATATGTTTGAAAAACCACCCAAGTGGCAACACAAACCCACCCTAACTGGCACCAACAAGAACATTTTACATTCGGCCACGAAGATCGTGGTACAACGGTTATTGGATTCAGCAACAAAACACTAATATCACTTGAACTGTTGGACTAGTATACTTAAATAACAGTTAACAACCTCAGTATGCCGGGAGAACCTGGTGCCTTTATGTTTAAATTATCATTACTTTGTCGTATGTAGTACAAAAGGGAACCAGTATTGCAGAAACCGAAACTTAATGATGACGACTCAATGAGGTAAATAAAAACACAACATCACTGTTGTAGTATTTATGTATAATAATGACTATAAATGAACACAAAATAATGCTTTTTTGTAAAAAGGTTCATTGATGTCTTCAAAAATGTTATTTATATGTTCTGTATAGTAAAAAAAACAATATTTTACAAACAAATGCTATGTACTAACAAAACAGTAATAGAACAAATAATGAAGGATAAAGGAAAGGATATAATATTGTTCCCCAAAAGTTGTATTCCATGAGCTTCTATAAGAGGCATAATACACTTAAAAGTTTGTGTCTGCATAATGAAGTTTGCAAACAAAATAAAAAATATACAAACATGTAAACATCTCGTGCATATACGTTTCCTATTTTATTTTTTTTCACTCGTTTAGACAAATGCGTTTCGAAAAATTGTGAAGCTTGGCGTAGAATGCATTTACATATATATTTGACTAGTTATTTGACTAGTTATTTGAGCACTATTCTTATGGCCTGTACATGCAGTATGACATATTTGCTGAAATTATGACCGTCTGTAGTTCTCTTAAGCGGGGGAGAGGAGGGATATTTTTACTTAATATAGCAAGTAATCAAATGCCATTTTAAGTTATATGAAAAGGGAGACAATTAATGATACGTAAGCATTTGTTATAGCAAACTATGCCCTCACCGGTAGATGTCGCAGCAATTTATTAATTTTTTTCATTTGCCACTGCATTCCCTATCCAGAGAACGACGGGGAACCAGATACCAGATACTATTTTCTCATGTAATTCATATTAATTACTAATTAAAGAACGATAATCTTTATAAAAACAAAAAAATATGTAACAAATTAAGACACCTCAATCAAAGGTAGCAGACGGTTGATTCCATTACATTCCATGGTTACTGCCATGAGTAACCTAATGAGGTTACTGACGATTAGACCTAGAAATATAATGGAAGCAGCCGAAGATTACCGAATACGACACTATAGAAATTATCTGCATACATGACTTCTAATATGAAACCAGAAGTTGATCGAGATTATTATAAAAAACCCATCATTTTTAACAGAAAAATACACCAATATTGCCATTCGGATAACAATAACAAAACTAATATATGAGATTCACTAGGTAAAATGTACACAACTTTGTGGCAATATAAACTATCACATTTTTACAAAGAAGTAACTTTTTAAATAAATGCCCTATTGACTATATAATCAAAATAATATTTACATACATATAATGTATATTTAAAATTTTTCCGTCTTGAAAACAGTTACACCATACCACACCAAAAGACATTCTGGTCATGGATTCCCCGTTCTTTGGAATCAATAATTTCCTGGCGGGGAGCGGTGATTATTTCTATTTTAGACAGATTTTTCCTCCGTTTAAGGAGGCACATGGTTAACAAAAAAAAACACATGGGAACAATAAACGGGCTGTGGGGTTAAGCAACATAATTATTTTGATCAAACATAAATCTGACCCCCCATGTATAATTTATAAAGTCATTCTTTTAATATGTATATATATGGTATAAAGAAAAAGGGGAGGTATCAGAGCGTAAGAGTAAATTAACCTTACCCTAATCCCTTCCGGTATATTAAGAAAATGATAGGTGCCGTACTTGGTTGTATTTGATTCTTTGAGATTAGTATCCAAAACGGAAGTACATCATTCTATTACTTGCATTTCGGAAGATATCTACCATATACATAAACGGTAAACGGTCCCTTTCAGCCCACTGATAAAATTATGTGTAACTTTTTTATTTCGTTACTTAGTAAAATACTCTGCTTCAAACCTATTTTACAAGTTTTTCTTTAAGTGTTTAAGGGTCCGATTCTTACATGTTGCCCAGTGCCCGGTTTCATAAAACATCTCAAATTTGAGGATTTCCTCAAATCATCCTCAACTCAAATATTGACCAATCAGATTGCTGGAAAATTCAAATTTGAGGAAAAACTCAAGGATTTGAGGAAAATCTCAATTTGAGAAGTTTTAATGAAACTAAGGCCAGGTCAAGGGTCAGAGTCTTTCGTGGTTGCTCAGATTAAGGGTCAGAGTCTTACCTGGTCATGGGCGAGACATAATGTGGAGAACAACACAATCCTAACTGTTATAATAAGAAACTGGACGATCACAAATTTGTTTTCCTTATGGGTGAACCATTAGTAATAATTCTAAATAATTCATTTTGTTTTCTTATGCGAAAGATGAGTATGATCAGCTGAAGACAAACTATTTGCAGGACGAGAATCAACACTATTGACCTTCAAAATGCTGCTTATCACAGGCGGAAGGTTTAGCATGCTTTAAAACCTAAACACACCATTTCTTTTGAAATGGCTTTACTAAGTCAGGACCATATCTGTAGTTGCTATATTTTTGTTTGTTAGTTCTCAAGTTTGCCGGTTTGTTGGACTTTGATTTGTGGATTGTAATTTTCGGCAGTTATCTTGGTGTTCGTATTTTGTTTTTACCTTTCTGTATCATGCTAAAAAAACGTCTTGCTTGTAAAAGAAGTGTTTCATATTTTGGTAATTAGAAAATCTAATATTCCAAAAAAATGTTATATACGAATGTACATTGTACAAATTAATTACATTTCACTCTGAAATGAGAGTACAAAAATATCAAAGAATTTTGTTAATTTATAGCAATAAGTTTCATGTCTTTAGTTTTAGAAGTTTTATAATATTTAATAAGAGGATCCAGAAATTTCTGAAAAGCGCATTGGCACTAGAGCCTCTGAAATATGTGGTGTTTCCGTATAAAATGTGGTAAAAATGTCTGTAAATTAACTTAATTGTCCAGAACAGGTGACAACTCAGAAACCCAACCATGGATTGCCTCTGGATAATAATATATAAATTGTATGTTTTCATATCAAAGTTATCCATTAAATGAGCCATGATTGAAGTCAATATTTTAAATGTTACCGGCTGAAACAATCTTTATTGTCTTCGACTAAATTTGCACTTTTCAGATTCGATAATTTTATACAGTTGTTGCACTGGGCCTGCGTGTTGCTGATGTTCTAATTCCCGACCTATTTCCACTATCTCGTCTCTGTCTTGCAGCAGCTTCCACTTCCGGTGCATCTTGAATAAGCTTAAACTTCGTTCTCTCAAGATCGTGCTCAAAACATCCAAAAATGTACCTACCAGGTCCATATGGCGTTCTTCCGAACAAGAAATTTGCAAAGATCTGTTCGTATCCAACCAAGTTGAGTGGATATCGTCCAAACTGAAATATTTTAAATTTCAAAGTAACTAATAAACAAATACTGTCGGTTTGTGATGTGAATGAAATCCTTAATAACCGCCCACCAACGGATTACGGATTAAAATCATCAAATGGAGTCGACAAAAATTCGCCCAAAGTCAGGCTTTAGACTTGTTGGCACTTAAAACCTCTGACCTCCTGGGCTACATTTCTAAATAGAAATACAGCAATAGTCTAGTTGGAAAATGATGAAAGTTCCTTACATCTATGTGACTTAAAAGTCATGTAAACGAACAAAAAAAATCAATTGTTTAATTATTTAATATGTTTTACTAGTAGTCTTACGTCAGTCATTTCTTCGAGTCCTTTTTTTGCGATTACTTTAGCCTCTTCCGGTTCAATGTGAATCAAGTTTGTATAGAAATCACACAGTTCTTCTTCATCAATAACATCATCCTCTGCAAGAAAACAGGAGTATTCATGAAAAGATATAGGTCAAAACAGACAAAACCATGGTTAAACAAAAGTGAAGACGTCAACATAATAAACAAACACAAAATAAAAACCAAATTTGAGTAGCAGGTCCCCCCCCCAAACACACCCACAAAAAACACAAAACAAAACAAAAAACAAAACCGGAGTGTGTCTAGGATGATGTACGGGAAAACGGGAAAGCACCTACTGCTCAACGCGTGACAAATTCGGTAATTAGTTATGTTGAATAACAGTAGTTCATACGGTATAATGGAAATGGAGTTTTGTGTTTTACTCAAAAATGGGCCTAAGTGTTGCTGGAAGACCGAAGCCAGAAATTTGGCCCCATTCCAGTTATGTTTCATATGTTATCTAATTTTCTTAATGTTTAGGTAATGGAGAACAAATTTTTGATCTTCAAATTTGTACCAGACCTCTCATGCACTTCACATGGAAACCCCCAGCTTAGATTTAAAAGCAGTTCTTTTCGAGGTGGGGGACTAAGATTTTAGTTAAGATATAAATGTGTTTCCATTGGAGTCGTCTGGTCATTTTATACCAAATTTCTGTCAAATATATGCTGGGAAATAGGGATTTTGGAGCAAAAGAGACTTAGGTTCACAATGATTATCTTCTTAGCCTCCCCCTCCCCCTTTCCCCGACAAGAAAGTCTACAGATAAAATGGCGGTAAAATTTATGCTTTAAAATACCACAATGTTCCACCCTTCAGATAACATTTTAATTAAAAAAAAGAAAAGGACCTCAGGTTATTGTTTATAAATGAATTATATTTAGTGGCGTCGCCTGGCGGAAACCCAGAAGTTAATGAATTATATTTAGTAGCTTTGCCAGGCGGAAACCAAGAAGCCAAGGAATTATGTTTAGTGGCGTCTCATGGCGGAAGGCCAGAAACCAATTAATTAAATTTATTGACGTCGCCTGGCGGAAGCCCAGAAGCCAAAAAATTATATTTAGTGGCGTCGACTGGCGGAAGCTCAGAAGTATGGAATTATGTTTAGTGGCGTCTTCTGGCGGAAGCCACGAAGCCCATCAATTAAATTTATTGGCGTCGCCTGGCGGAAACCCAGAAGTTAATGATTTTAGTAACTTCGCCAGGTGGACGCATAGAAGCCAATGAATTATATTTAGAGGCGTCGCCTGCCGGAAACCAAGAAGTTAATGAATTACATGTATATTAAGTAACTTCTCCAGGCGGAAGCCCAGTAGTTTAGAAGCCAACGAATCATGTTTAGTGGCGTCTACTGGAGGAAGCCCAGAAGCTAATTCATTAAATTTATTGCTGTCGCATGGCGGAAGCCCAGAAGCCAAAATAATATATTTAGTGGCGTCGCCTGGCGGAAGCTCAAAAGTATGGAATTATGTTAAGGGGCATCGCCTGGCAGAGGCCCAGAAGCCAAGGCTTCTAAGTCGTTATGGCAAAACACACACACACACACACACTTACAAAAGTGAGACTGAGAAACGTGTAATTAAATTACATTTCGCAAAATCGAAAGTGCTAGGTCTGGAGCATACCCCAGGTTTTCCTTGGATCTTTTTGGCACCTAAAACTGCTCAGCCACTAGTCGAAAAATACTTCACGGAACGGAACAGATATTTATAGGTCTAACGACACCATATATGTCTATGTCAAAGAGAAGAGCTAGGAATGTGCTTACCTTGTTTCTAGGCCAACTGTAGATGATTGGAAAAAGCAACGTTCACCGAGTAGTAATGTGACTCACCCTTTCTGTCTATAACTCTGAACAATGATCTGGGTAACAGTCGGAGCCATACTGGACAATTGTGCATACCCATACATCCGGGCAATATATGTTCCCATAGCGACAGCCACTCTCCCATAGTTACTTTGTCTGGAATACAAACAGAAAACAATACTTTAATATATTGTTAGTTTTTTGGCAGTGATATTTTAAAAGAGCATGGCTTTTTATGTATGGAGATACTAATTTTAATTCTGATACGGGTTTAATTGTTAATGCCGAAAGATTCGATTTATTTATATCTTTATTTATTCATGGTTTTTCCTACAACAAAGTCTTGCTTAGGTAGTTACGGACACTGTCGCGTGGAAATCTTGGATTCAGTATAATGTTGTACATCTTGCAATTCTGTTGAAGTATTTAAGTATATTTAATTTTCGTAAAAGTTTGAACAAACGAATCTGCCCTCTACTTTTAACTTGTGAGTGATATATGTAACATTGTAAATTATCTCCTTTGTTCAAAGTAATTGTTTATTAGTAAAAGATAGCTGTCTAAGCCAAAACTTGTTTTCGCTGCACGTTTTAAGCTTTCGGTTTTAATGTTGTTCACCTGCACTCTCCATAGCAACATATTTAATGTTAGAAAGCATCCAAGTTCAGAGTCAACAGTAAAGTTGGTGTATATTAAAACACAATTAAATTTGCGAAATTTTATGTGCAACTCTTCACAGACTATCAGTGAATAAATGTGAACTAATGATGTGTTCCTATATATTTTACAGCATAAGTGTTAAAAAGACCCCATATTTAACATATACATGCACGGACTTATCGGTTTTAAAGTATCATTTAAAAAATGCAAAGCCGTTTTAATATCTGGATGTATTATAGATCATTATAGATAAAGAAAATCTTACAGTTAATAAAAACCCTTCAATTCTTTTTGGTATCGATCCTTCTGATCCCAGGAAAATACCCTTGTCGATAATTAATATGATGACCAATGGAAAATGTCACGTGATGACACTAAGCAAAACATTGCAAATGGCTACCGGGAGGTGCAGACGACAAATCAAGTTAAGTTTCGAGCGACTAATGAGAAATGAACATATGTAGCCAAACAAGAAAATGGCTGAAAATGACATGTGATAAGAGAAGCGTACTTACTTTTTTAAAGGTTATTATTATTTAAACGTGTAACACATATGGCAACAGTGAAATGGTTTGCTTTTAGTTCTATAAACTTGTATGTAGTAAAGCATATGACAAGCAGAACTAAAAATAAACTAGTTATCAAAACATCTTACAAGACCATACACAGACACAGAAACCCTGACCTGTGAGGATGGAACCATCTTAAATGACAAGTTTACATCGATAGACAAATAAATTCATTTATATGTTAATAAGTATAAATCTGCAGCATCCATAAAAGACTTTCGTATTTAGATTAAAGTGCCTCCCCTCTCCTTTAAAGTGTATTTAAACTAGATGTGGATACAGCTGTTTGCAGTTGTAATATTTTAATGAGAAAAGTGAATCAAAGCAAATATAAGTCACGTGATGTGACAGTAAAATAGGTGTCTAAAAACTGTTATGAATGAAAACGGAATAAAAAATACAAAATCAATTACTTCCACCCACCTTCATAAGCTTGACCTGCTTTCTCTTTCAGCACTTCATAAAACGTTTCGTGGACTTCAGTCATTTCTTGTGCTTCTGTTGATTTCGGGTCCCATTTTGTAAATGTTAATAGTTTCTAAAAAAAGGATAATATCGATAGAATGCAACTGACCCCCCTTTATATTTCCCAATTGCAGGAATCCTTAAATCAATCGATCGCAGTCATCGAGACAAATCACAAAGATAAAATCATATTATTACTGCTGTATATTCGGCCTATATGACGTCATATTCTGCCATTGTTGTTTGCATTGCTATTCCAAAGAATACTAGTCTCGATCACCCAGACGCATATATAATAGCGTCTGGGATCACCTTGTTGTAATTTCGCTACCAATAGGTGGAGGCAAAACAATAAATCTATTATAAGGGCCCTATTTGTAAACCAGGAAAACCATGCATACTATAATATGACGTCACATTAAGATTCACTCTTGATTGTGTACAACAATAATATTTGTTTAATTAATTGATAAAGTTATATTTAAAAAAAATATATTCAAATGTAAGATTGGCACAATTTGTTATACACTTCTTGATATGAACGGAATGAATTTTTTAGTTGATAAAAATATCATTCAATCAAAAATTACGCCCAGTTTTGGGCGTAATGGTAACGAGTTCAATATAGAGTTGAATCCACGCACAAATGTAATTATAAGCGTCTGGATGATCGAGACTAAAAGAATACTAGAAGAAAATGAATATGGTAAAAGCGGTTCCGAGTCATAATGGACAGCTAGTGGGCACGGCTACTCTGCATTTTTGCGTAAAGCAATGATTTAACACGAGAACAACGCCTTTACTGCACTTGCGCAATGCCATTGTATGCACGTATTACACCTGCATGGGCAATGGCAACATTTGTGAACCCTGTATCGACTCTAATCTACTGGTATATTTTCATGGAAATTAGATACTATTTTCAGCAACATGTGTATCACGAGTTCATGACTTGTTTCTTCGGGATAAAAAAAAAACGTTACAAGCAAAAAAGTCTCGTCCGCGCTTTTAAAGTTTTATTATAGATACCATTTCCTTGTTCAAACATATTCTATCTAGTTTGAAAATATGAATGCTGATAATTTCCCCAATTTTTGTCTCGCCTGCGACGAAAGTCGCTGGAGGCGAGACATATGTATGGGAATCCGGCGGCGGCGGCGGCGTAAACACTTTACATCTTGCTTCATATCTTTGTAAGCCCAAGCCCTAGGTCCATCAAATTTGGTCCAGAGGTAGCTTATGATGAGTACTTGCCAGTCAGTCACCTGTCACCTGACCTTGACCTCAATTTCACCGTCCAGTGACTACGTTACAGTTTTTGGGTTACGACAGTTCCTCTGTAACTATGCATGGTAGGATGACAATATTTGGTGTATAGGTTGCTGATGACTAGTACATGACTGTCTGGTAGGTGTCACCTGACCTTGACCTCAATTTCACGGTCCAGCGACTACGTTAAAGTTTTGGGGTTACGACAGTTCCTCTGTAACTACGCATGGTAGGATGACAATATTTGGTGTATAGGTTGCTGATGACTAGTACATGACAGTCTGGTAGGTGTCACCTGACCTTGACCTCAATTTCACGGTCCAGCGACTACGTTAAAGTTTTGGGGTTACGACAGTTCCTCTGTAACTATGCATGGTAGGATGACAATATTAGGTGTATAGGTTGCTGATGACTAGTGCATGACTGTCTGGTAGGTGTCACCTGACCTTGACCTCAATTTCACGGTCCAGCGACTACGTTAAAGTTTTGGGGTTACGACAGTTCCTCTAACTACGCATGGTAGGATGACAATATTTGGTGCATAGGTCGCTGATGACTAGTACATGACTGTCTGGTAGGTGTCACCTGACCTTGACCTCAATTTCACGGTCCAGCGACTGCATTTAAGTTTTTGGGTTACGATAGTTCCTCTGTAACTACGCATGGTAGGATGACAATATTTGGTATATAGGTTGCTGATTAATAGTACATGACTGTCTGGTAGGTTCGACCTGACCCTGACCTCAATTTCACGGTCCAGTGACTACGTTAAAGTTTTTGAGTTACGGCTGTTCCCCTGTAACTATGCAGGGTATGGTGACAATATTTTGTATACAGGCCGCTGCTGATATTTAATGCTATTTACGTAATGCTTATGACGAAATTTATTTTCGTTACTGATGCGGAATGCAGGCGAGACGTTTTTCTGTGTCCACACTTGTTTAACTATTACTGACTGGCGCTATATGATATCCATCCATTGGATACACCTATTACTGACTGGCGCTATATGATACCCATCCATTGGATACACTTAATATGAATGTAGGCGCAGCCTTAATGCGAGCATCGCACATTGTTCTTGTCGTTACTTCAGAGCCCCCCTAACAGTGCCTCTACATTCCATTGATGACGTGACGTCGTATCTAATGTGTTGGTGACGTCACAAAACTCAATTTCAAATACAGCGTTTCAGATTGAAAAAAATTTGTCTGGCATTTTTGTAGTAATTTAAAAAATAAACACTTTAATTTTATCTATGTCAAAATTATTTTTGTCTACAATTAAATAATATATTTTTTCGTTCGTCTACAATATTTTCTTCGGATAGCTCAGCTACCATCTGAAAATGATTTGTTCATATGGATTACGTGACTTTTTTTTACACACACGCATGTAACCGTAAAGCTCGCATCTGCGATGCTCGCTATTACTGACTGGCGCTATATGATACACATCCATTGGATACGCCTATTACTGACTGGCGCTATATGATACCCATCCATTGGATACACCTATTACTGACTGGCGCTATATGATACACATCCATTGGATACACCTATTACTGTCTGGCGCTATATGATACCCATCCATTGGATACACCTATTACTGACTGGCGCTATACGATACCCATCCATTGGATACACCTACCACTGACTGGCGCTATATGATTCCCATCCATTGGATACACCTATTACTGACTGGCGCTATATGATACCCATCCATTGGATACATCTATTACTGACTGGCGCTATATGATACCCATCCATTGGATACACCTATTACTGACTGGCGCTATATGATACCCATCCATTGGATACACCTATTACTGACTGACGCTATATGATACCCATCCATTGGATACACATATTACTGACTGGCGCTATATGATACCCATCCATTGGATACACCTATTACTGACTGGCGCTATATGATACCCATCCATTGGATACACCTATTACTGACTGACGCTATATGATACCCATCCATTGGATACACCTATTACTGACTGACGCTATATGATACCCATCCATTGGATACACCTATTACTGACTGGCGCTATATGATACCCATCCATTGGATACACCTATTACTAACTGGATATATATATGATACCCATCCATTGGATACACCTATTACTGACTGGCGCTATATGATACCCATCCATTGGATACACCTATTACTGACTGGCGCTATATGATACCCATCCATTTTCATCAACAAACCAACTCACACAGTAATGGAAGCAGGCGGTTGGCATACCATAAAACCTGGTTTAACCCACTATATTTTTGAAATGCCGGTACCAAGTCAGGACCATTGCTGTAGTTGCTACATTTTTGGTTGTTGGTACTAAAGTTCTAGGATCGTTTTTGACACTCTCCGTAGTGTTCGGTATTCTGTTACGACCTTCATTTATTGGGGAAGGATACCGGGCTGCCAGTTGAACGAAATGGCAATTTATTTTAGTTAAGGTTGTAGCTGCTTTCATTTTGACAAAGGCGGCATTAAACAAGAAACTCGGATAACTCAGGTATGAACAAATACCTTGATAACTTTTGCCAAGTCATGGCTGAAAAAATCAGTCCTTTCTGGTGTTAAAGGCAGCACTTAACAGTGGCGGATCCAGAGGGGGCGGAGGGGACGTTCGCCACCCCCCCCCCCCAATAAAAAAGGGAAAAGAAAGAGAAAGTGAGCGAAAATTCGAGGAAAGACAGAGAGAGAGAAAAGAAAGAGCTGGCGTGAGTGTGTTAACAATGGTAAGATTTGTAGTCCTTAACATCCTCAAAATTGCTTAAATCTCACCAGCTTCTGGGGGGCTTTGTCCCCCCAAACTTACCCACCAGGGCGATGTGGTCCCCATACTCCCCCTAGCCCGATTTTCTGGATCCGCCCCTGCCTAACGTACGTTATCGTATCTAAACCCAAACAAATTGTAGTTTCCAGTACTGAGACGAGTAAATAACTTATTTTCATACAAACCTGTATAAACTCGTCAAGGTGCTCGTATTCCAGGAAGTTGTTTCCTCTTGTGTCTAAAATTAATTCAAATAAATTTAAACATTAAACATTTAACATTAATATTTAAGAATAAATTGCTTGTGCCTGACACTGATTTTATTTATAAAAAAATCTTGAATTTTTAAAATGGGTACATGAATACTACAAATATGTTAATTTCTAGACTTACATGTATATGTAATGGTTGACAATTTACACTTTCGCAAAAATGTCATTTTTATATGAAAATATTGTTTCTAGAACAGCATTTATTTCAAATTTGAGACATTTTGCATTCATCGAACCACAAAAAAAATCCTTTCACTTTTCCTTGCTAAAGATACAATAAATAAATTTTATGTCAATACTTTAATTGAACCACGTGAATATTTGTTTTAATTCAAGAATATTTATCATTTAATATATTACAAAATATTACATGTGCGCAAATTTAGAAATCGGCAATTCAAACTATCCACAACTGCAGGACACAGCTTTCCATAGAACCTTATTGAGAAAAGGTTCAAAATCTTTCTTTTAAGAAATTCCCATGCTGATTCTAAGCGAATGTTTATTAGATAGTCCGTAGAAAGTGTGTGTTTTAAGTTCTATTGAAATCTGAGATGCCTGCTACGCAAGCGTTTATGTTATATAAAAACGAACTGATTATTTGGTCCTCTACACGTACAGATTTTTTAATCCAATCTAAAATTGAGATTATCTTATCTTACAGTTGCCATATTGTCGAGATTATCTGTATTTTGCATTGAAGCAAATGCAAAAAGGAAAAAACATATTCAAGGTTCGAAACGTTTGATTATAATACAGCTTCTAACCACTCATTAAAAGTACAGCTAATGACACTATTGGGTCTGAAGTACATGCCGTTCATGTATGATTTGAACAAATACTGACTTAAAGCTTTGACGCATTACAACATGATACAGTAAAACTGCAAAAAGAGCATACAAAAGAACCTCTGTAACATAGATAACATGCTTTAAATGCGTCCCGTAAAATTTTTATTATCAAATCATTTTGACAAACACGTGCAGAATGCAGAATAAATCGGCAACGAACTGATGCTTTGCATCAAAAGTTTTCTTATCTTTTATTAATGGCGTTCTTGTAAATGACTGACAATGTTGTCAAATATAAGTTTTATTTAAGGTATCCGGACCATAATTGACCACGTGATCATATTTGGTGTCCCGGATGTCTATTGTTTTTCAATGGAGCAGACCTCGGTAATGTGCGGCAAACATCGGAAATACTATTTGAGTAACTAACTTTTTTTGCTTAAAACTGTAAACAATATCTCAAATTAAAACAATATATTAATTTGTATCATTAATTAGCAATACATTGATTTAATAAAGCTGTATATCTTGGTCAAAAATAAAATTTAACGGTAAGTTCAATTGTGGGTCGAATACCTTAAAGTTCCTAAAAGAAACGTGATGCACTATATAACGAAACCTCGATAAACAGAATATTTTTCTCATTTCCATCGATCTCAACATTCATTTCTGCAACGACTACTCTTTAGGATAATTTCAATCTTGGAAATAATGAAAACAATAATCTATGATTACAAAACTAATAAATTTTTAGCTAGAGCTTCAAAATAAAACCAGCAGTATTTCAGCTTTACAGGAACTGAACATGTTGCCCAGGGGCGGATCCAGAAATTAATGCTGGTGGGGGGGGGGGGCGAAATTCGGTATGGGGACCGCAGCGCCCAGAAGCTGGCGAGATTTAAGCAATTGAGAGGGTGTTGAGGACTAGAAATTTAACATTTTTAACACATTTTCAATCGCTCTTTATTTTCTCTCTCTCTTTCCTCATTTTTATTTTCCCTTTTTTAGGGGGGGGCGAAAGTCCCCTCCGCCCCCCCCCTGGATCCGCCACTGTTGACAAACAATAAATAAAATCGTGAAATGGGAAGACAATTTTGACTGACACTGAAAAGATGCAGTGCTCGATAGTGGCGGATAATTTAAACCTTTTAAGCCACTACAATGAGTCTTCTCTTTTTCGAAATTTAAAACAAGGAGTCTTAATCGTGCAAGACGCGTGGCCCTCTCGATCCAAACACTTTCAAAATGTGGTATAGGTCAAGCGATACATTTAGATTTTTGTTTGTTTAATTAAATTTAACGCAACTTTCAACAATTTTTTAGCTATATCATGGCGTCCAGTTTTTTTTTTTTTTTTTTTGGGGGGGGGGGAGGAAACCGGAGTAATCCACCACCATCTGTAGGAAATATGACAATGCTTGTCAATTAAGATTCGAGTCGAGCGCACCCTGCCCGCAGTGAGACTTGAACCCGCAATCTCAGTGTGATACTTTTAAAAAAACATCGCAATACGCAACGAGTCTATTTGTATGTATCAAACGCGAGATGGTAAATTAACGTTGTCATATTAACAAGAGAGTCTAGTTTAAAATGTTGGCGGATGAATCCTGAAA
The DNA here is from genome assembly GCA_944474755.1 of Limnoperna fortunei. Lineage (NCBI taxonomy): Eukaryota > Metazoa > Mollusca > Bivalvia > Mytilida > Modiolidae > Limnoperna > Limnoperna fortunei. The sequence goes on from OX104123.1 coordinate 27,481,650, forward strand.
ATGCGGTTGAACAACCCCGACTATCGATAACCCTAATGTCAATTATTTTTTTTATCAAGATCATCACATCTTGCCCTTGTTTTGTCACGAATTTGGTCAACAGTTATATGCAAGTCTATATATTTCATATAGATTCTTAAAAAAAGCTCAAAATACATAAATAATGATAACATGACAAGCGCTTCATATTTGTCTTCGGGCTGATCGCCAGTGAATAATAAATTATTGACATATCTTTGCCTTCACAGCGCCGGTCATGATAACAAATGTCAAGGTTCGAAACAAGGTTAAACAAGTAACAGTCTGTTAACTTTATACTAAAAAAAAACGAACGTGTAAAAAAACGCATCTTGTTTATCATGTTCGTTCGACATTTTATCAAGAAAAATGTTAATTTAATGTATATTTTGCACGAGAAAGGGACTAGCGCAAGATCGGATGTTGCATATGACATTACAATCATAAAATTAGATTTACCTCCACCCCGAAAAAAAAGCGGAACATCTCTACAGGTTGGAAAAGCGTAACTTTCCGATGGTAAGCGGAAATATCCGAGGATGATTCGATTGATTGTTGCAAATGTTTAGCCACCTTTATCAATGCTGTTGTACATGATAAGCTTGTTAAGTTCGATTTTCGAATTATTTAAACTTAAGAAGAAATTAAAATGTAAATATATAAATTATAATGTCATGCAACTAATGGCAACTTAAGTTTCAGGCATCTCCAACCCGGAGGGAGGGTTAAGGATTTTTTCGTGTGTGAAAAACATTTTTTTTGTTTTGCAAATAAATCTACTTCAACGCCCCCTATTTTGGAAATTTTAAAAAATACAAGAAACACGTCTTCAAGTGACAATTACACCTTTTGTCTGTATACTAATTTCCAGTTGCCAAGAGGTAAGAATGGATAAAACCAATACCAGTGTCTCCGTACCAAACGTTCTTGAGCGACACATAGTTTTAAAACTCTCAATCGGAACATCTCTCTGTCATTTTCTTCAGAGGTCGGGTAAGGGACCGACCATTTAACTTGCAGGGGGGGGGGCTTGGTTTTTTCCTAAAAACTATTTTGAAAATGATTTTTGATGAAAAAATATTTTGGAAGCAGAGGGTAAGAAAAAAATATTCTGAAGAAGGATATCTGCTATATAAAATAATGCTAATAATGAAAAAAAATATTCTGTCGCGACGCCTTCAAAAAATAAATATTTTCTGACCAAAACAAAAAACCAAGCCCCCCCCCCCCCCCTTTCAAGTTAAATCGTCTGTCCCTAAGCGACACTTTCAATTTAATAATCGGAGGGTGATACGATTGTTGGAAGCCATTGTAAAACCACCTGCTACAATGCTGTAGAATATATGACAAATTGCTCGAACCGAGTTTAATTATTATATTCTAATTGACTTATCTTGCCTACTTTGCGAGTTTTACATTTCCCGCCAGGGGCCGCTGAGAAAAACTACGATCTGATAAAAATTTAAACAAAACCAATGACACATTTTATAAAAAAATTTGTAAAAACTTCGACTTCAGCAACCCTACATTTTCCTCAAAAAAAGAAAGACGTCTTCAAGAAACAAAAAAATTTTTTTTGTACAAGAATTTAATTTCTAGTCACCGGACATACACAAGAAGATATTATATAATGCTTACCAAAGAACCGGAAATAAAACTCCAACTTCTCTTTTTGGAACGGAGACAGCATGGTCTAAAATAAAAATAAACCTTATAAGATAGAGTTAAACATATGATTATTAAAAGTTCAACTTTCTTGAAATGTCGACAGCTTGTTCTAAAAATAGAAGATAAAATAATAAAGAACAACGGACAAATATAGATAAAATAATAACATATTTTAGAAGATTGCTCGGCCATGACCAATTTATTCCAGGAACAGTATCACTTCAAGCAAATAGCTAAAAAAGTTAATTCATTGTAATTTTTGTTTTGCAACATCGACTGTCCTAAGGAAAACATGCAATCCTTTCAATCGTGTCGCGTGTCGATTTATTTGTTTTGTTTGAATGTTGTTCAACACCACTTTCAGAAATTTGCATTTGTATCGTGCCGTCCAGTTTTTATTGAGGGAAGAAGCCTGAGTACCGGGAGAAAAACCCCCGAGCTCCGGTAGGAAAACTGGCAATCCTTGTGAATTAAGATTGTAAGATTGGAGTCGAGCGCAGAGCGCACCCTGCCCGAAGTAAGTCTCGAACCCGAAATCGCATTGTTGAAGGACCACGTGGTAGACGAACTACCTTAACCACTCTGCCACCGACGCCCCCACGTTGCTAATCAACACCTCCACGGCCTGATCCATAGCAGATATGACATAGATAGTAACAATATACCACAGAGACCTCCAGTAAACGAAACAGAATATCCTAATACGACGTGCTACAATAAGAACCACTTTTCGGATCTTAGTTAGAGTTAACTAAGAAAAATAAACCGAGTAAAGCAAAAACGTACCGCTGCACTAAGCATGCGTCTAAGTAACACCCGGAGGAAAAAAACAAAATACTGTTTACATTATTCTAGTCACAAATTCTGTCAGTGTTGTTTGTTTGAATAGGATTTAACGTCACATTTTCAGCAGGTTTTCAGCTATATCGTAGCATCATGTTCGAATGAGGTAGGAAATCTAAAAATTCTGTTGGAAAACTAGCAATCCGTGTTAATGAAGATTGTAATCGAGCAAACCGCCTACAATGAGACTTGAGCCCGAAACCTCGTTGTTGACATGCACGTTATCTATAGTAGATAACTATCTACATTAACCACTTGGTCACCGAGGCCACTAAATTTGTGTCACGAAATTATTTCCGACTTTTTTCTAGAACACTGTCTTAATATATAGTCTATAATTTTATTAAAATTTACTGTGATTATTGTTAGTTATTGAACTTTGCGGATGAAATGTCTAAACTTTAAAGCGGATTACTATTAATTCCGATGAAAAAAATTCCGTGGAAAAAAGTTCCTATTTGAAGCATATGTAATTTCGTGGTTTTATCCTGTGCTTGCATTAGAGCAACCGACAAATTGTATTTCAGGTTTTTGTTATTTAGATGGCGCTTAACGCCATTTTCAGCTATATCACAGCGTTTGTTTTTGTTTGTGTTTGTTTTTTGTTTGTTTGTTTGTTTTTTTTTTTTTTGTTTTTTTTTTTTGGGGGGGGGGGAGTACCCAGAGAGACCATTGACCTTCGGTAGGATAACTGTAAGCTGGAATCGAGCACACCCTGCCTGCAGTGAGAATCGAACCAGAAATGTCAGTATTGAAAGACACGTGATCAATACCAGATGACCAACTATCTACACCATTCCGCTGCAGAGCCCAAAAAATGTATTTGAAAGTGTTTGAAAACAGTTTACAAAAGTATTTGTTTTGCAAATTTATGTCGATTTAATATATATTTATAAAACAATTTGAAATGGATACAACGACTTAGTTGAATTAATCTCCAATCTGTCGTTGTCGTTGGCATTTTAAAGGTTAATTTGAATAAATAGTATTAAACTAAATATCTGGACGACAGGCGATTATATCTAACCTTTGATCTTTATATACTACAGGTGATTATATCTAACCTTTGGTCATTATATACTACAGGTGATTATATCTAACCTTTGGTCATTATACTCTAACCTTTGGTCATTATATCTAACCTTTGGTCATTATATCTAACCTTTGGTCATTATATACTACAAACGCTTTGACTCTATTTCCCCAAAATTGCTTTCTAAACTCGGGGAGCAAGGAGGGGTTTCATCATATAACATGACCCTGTGGGCATGTGGCGGATGATTTAGAAAAAATTGTACAGAATAGAACAACGGACTTGTCATCAAAGAGCTTCAGTAAAGAGTTCATAGAGTTACGACTAACAAATTTCTTTCCAGGTTACATGTATTCAAATAAATATATAACTGCTTCGGTGATCATCAGTATGATAGAAACATTAAAAAATCTCCTCGTTAATGTGGTCATGAGTTGCTAAAAAGATTTAACGGGAGGGGGTTGGGGGCGAGTAAACAGGTCTGCCACTAATCTGTACAACTGGCAAAACAATTCTCGTCTACTGGGAGGGGAGGGCTGAAATTCTATAAAAGCATTATTTCTAGTCTGGTAACACATTTCTATACCTGTTCCTAATACCCCCATTCCTAAATATGCTCTTTGTTACTTTAAAAAAAGGGTACGCCTAGGAACCCAAATATTCGGCCGGAAACACGAAAATCCCCTACGTCCCACAGAGAGAATGGTAAATCTCTTATTTAACACAGTTATGCAGGCTATTGTTTCACCTAAATTCACAGCGACAACTAATGGTACAAAACAGTAATTAAGTCGTTACTGCAGGCATAAAACGACCGAATAACACAGGTGACTCGAAGTGATATCATAACCTTCACTAGTCCTCTATTTCGTTAATTTTTCCGACGCTAAAATTAATCGGGAAAACGATGTATATTATTTTAGTACCGTTGGTGCATAAAATAGTTTAGCGTTTGCATTATTAGATTGACTGACTGACTGATTGATTGACTGATTGATTGATCGGCTATACGTCAAGATCGCAGAATTTCACCGATATTCAGGACAAGAACAACTTAATTAACAATAAATTAATTCGGGAAAGACGGACCAAAGGGCAAAACATATTGAATGGGTAGGGGCGTAAATTTGAGCCTCTTGTAGCGGTTACAACGAGCCTTCTCTTACTAACATCTTCAAAGGGGATCTTTATCGCGCAAGGAATTGGCACTCTCCAAACAGGTACACACACTGAGGTCCGCGCTCAGACTCCTTTTAATGACCTGACAGCCCCATAGCGAGAGGGCATCCCCTTCCCTCCTGGGGGCGCACTGAGCAGCTCTGTGGGTTGAACACTGCGATCCCTCTCAGTTTTGTCTCAGTTAATGGTTGCTTACTACAGCAAATAACACTAGGAATACATTGTTGTGCAAAGCTAATTCAATTCCAAGTGCTCGGAGATTTATTTTCGCATTTTATTTTATAAGCGCGAAATTGCAACAACGAACTCCTCGCGGAACTCACCAGTGATAATCACTACTAGTCACAATCTAGATATAAAAATATTCTAAGAAATAAAACAATCTGTAAATTATGTAAATTTTATGTAAATTTTAAGAAATTTATGATGATTGTCATTTCTTTCCCGCTTTGTAAAAAAATTCAACTATTAGAAAGGATATCTTTTCGAATATTATTGATCTTAAACAAACTTTCATGCAAGATCAACCATCAGATTAGATAAAGTTTATGTATAGGAAACTTTACAGCGATCCATTATGTTGAGAAGCTTGGATCCTCGTTGGTCAGAAGTTTAATACATATATTGTGTATCTTGGTATGTCATCTGTACTGTGTTTGCAGGACCTTTATGGATATGTTTTGTAAATAAAGTTACTATATTAATGGATGATAAAAATACATTTATTTTAAGGGTCATCAATGCGTTCTGTCGATAAATGTATCACGATAACGTGTCACAGTTTAAGTTCTGCATTTAGAGACCGATTACGGAGGCCTGTTAACAAATTAACTGCTTGATTGATGTTTCACATCCAGTAAGCATGACCTAATTAACTGACTTTTTAATATACACATGTCTAGGCTTTTGTAGGATTTAAAAATAAATAACCGTGTATATTAAGCGCTAGCGGAAATATGTAATATATAGTATTATTTCATATCAATAATGTAACAAACCATTCCATTGGATAATTTGCACAATCTATTTTAAGCTACAGTTAATGTTTTAAAGAATAAAAGACTCAGCAGGACTGTATCAGCAGACGTACTGTATCCAATCTACTGTTACAGCCCTAAGTTAGATACAGCCCTGGCTGTAACCGTGATACAGCCCGATCAAAAAAGATGATTTGAATTTCCAATTTTCATGTGCCACAAATAATATAAATAGATTGCTAATAACTAACCAAAATGTAAAACCTGTAAAATATCAACAGGACATATTATTTAACACACATGCTAAACAATTACAGGTAAACAAAGTTCATTTTGTCTTGTATACTATTGAACTTGTTTGTTTTCTAATGTTTTCAATGAAATAAAAGTAATAGTAACTTGTGTGTAGGGCCGTATCAGAACTACGGACTTCTGAATAAGCCGATACGGACCGTTTATCTTGTTACAGTCCTCGCCTTTGGCTCGGGCTGTAACAGGATAAACGTTCCGTATCGAGTCCTTCATCAGTCCATATTTTTCTACAGGTCCATATAACTACGTATTGACAGAGTAAAAAGTCCTTAATTGTTATATTACATATGAATTTTTCTCTATTTATTTAAATTTAGAATAATGAGTTGGAAGAGTATATCCGGATCTATTTTTAGAAACAAGCCTTAAATATGCTTTATAAATAGTAACATATCCGGATCTATTTTTAGAAACAAGCCTTAAATATGCTTTATAAATGGTAACATGCCTTAAATATGCTTTAAAAATAGTAACAAGCCTTAAATATGCTTTAGAAATAGAATATATACACAGAATATTTTGGGGGACCACGTGACTAAATAATCCAATGAAAATGTAAGAATCATAAACCATATGTAATATTTCTGGATACGGCCCTACACACAAGTTGCTATTACATATATACTGTTGATTCTTTAACTCCGCTGTTGCCTATTTTCGTGGTTGAAGAAAATTAACCTATATCAAGGAAACACAATTTCGTGGTGCATCCGTCAACACCTTCAGAATTATTTTTTTGAGGCCTAAAATTATTGATTTGTCGATCTAACCACAGATGAACGAAAATTGGTATATTTGTATATTCTTTTATATCGCAATTATTATCAGCACAATTTACATACCTGGCACATATTTAGCCACACTGTATTTTGTGTTACACAAACTTCTATCCCCAACGTGGCTATTTTTATTTGCATCAATAGAAAATATCAATGTGTTTTCTCATTAATTGTATCCACGTGACAGCATCTTGAATAAAAATGCTTAATGTCTGCAAATGTTTTTGCGCAGTTATATTTTTAGTATATTTTAATCGCCCATTTCTGTGCAGCAATCAAGGAAAGGATTTAATTGCCTTATTTAAATATCGAACTGCCAATATAGCAGTTATTTATTCATGTGTCTGTACACTTGCTGCAATGGCCTAGACTGTAATTTCGCTTACATTTTAATAAATTAAAATTAAAAATAGCTCAACTGACAACGTACATCAAACGCACAACTTACACAAAACCCAACATAATAAAAAGATAGTTGCATATGTGTAGATTAAAATGTTAAATAAATTATACAGTAAAATATAACAGTACTTACCGGCTTAGTTTATTGTTTACACTAGAACCTGGCCGGGTCATACACTTCGACATATATATTAGTTACCTGGGGCCCCTGGAGGTTATAGAAATATCTTAACATGTTATGCTAATTTGTAGGAATCACATGGCAAGGTATGACACATTTTATTTTCAAAATGTTACGTTTTGTATTGTTTACGAAGTTTCTTAACCCTTCCTTAAAACAGTGTGCGGGGTGAGGAAAAAAAAGGGGGGGGGGGGTGGGTTAGAGGTGTTGAGATCACGGGCTTCTGGTCTGGTTCTACTTCCTATCGCTGTAAACCATCCCAAAGGCACGTGTCTCGTGATTTTTTTCTCTGTAATATATAGATATATTGGTATAAAACAAACTGTAAGACAAGTGCCTGTGACCCTTACCTACACTTTATTCACAGAAAGATTGTTGTCATTTGGGCATATTTGTTATGATCCCACATCAATTCCCAATGTCATAAGAGCCAGTAGCTAATTGGCAGTGCAAATTGAAAGCCCATTATAATCCCGTCGTCCTTTTGAATAACTTACAATTCCCGTTTACATGGACAATTTGTAAATTATTTTAGGTTTTAAGATTGTGTAATAATTTTCAAAATATTGAGAATCCTCTGCCTTTTTTTTGGTTCTCCAGCTTTTCTAATTTGCGTTGGATAGCAGAGGATTCTCGAACTAAATGCACCCCTTTCGACCTTCTACAGGATCATTTCGTTTTTTATTTTCTATTTATATTCTTTAAAATTGCACATATATATTTCAGTTTACAATATAAGTGCTTATTTGTTATTGTTTAAAGGGAGTCATGTCGATTCGTTCTGGCGTTTGTTCTATCTAAGACGCCTTTTTGCCTTTTAAACAAACAAAATGGTTTTGTTAATCAAATTTTATTTTATAATTATTTTGTAATATAAAGCATTTGTCATGAACAACAAGGAAATCAGTTGGTCGTTTTTCTTTACTATATAAGAGATTATTCAAAGCACCCCCCCTCCCACCCGGAGTTGTGTTCAGTAGACCGGACATATCAGAAATGGAGAGAAAACAATTCTGACAAGACATGACTGCAAACACCAAATCTCAGATTGTACTAAAATATAAAATATTTTAAGTTTGTTTGTTTTCTTGAATGGTGTTTAACGCCACTTTTAGAAATTTTATTGTTATATCATGACTTCCAGTTTTTATTAGGGGAGGCAGCCGGAGAACCCGGAGAAAACCCCCAACTATCGGTATGAAAACTAGAAATATATATCAAACAACATTTAAAAAGTCAATAAATCAATTTCCCATTTCTAAACATAAATGTAAATTACCTTAATTGGTTCGGTGAAATGTGTCGTCAGGTTGTTATATTTCCCTTTAGGATCACTGATACAATTTAAATTGTTATTCGCTGTACTAATATGGAGAATTCGCCAAAAGAAATAATTCCAAAAATGTCTTTGAAATATAAGCATTCGATCCTATCAGCTGTATTTGTAAATATCCCCTGTAGTTCCCCATTGGGTTGTAATAATCGATGACCCATTTTGTGATGGAAATTTACATGTACTTTTGTATCATGAATAAACGTAAATAAATAAATGTAAATTTACTGAACCTTTTATAGGGCACATGTTTGTATAAAAAGTTACAATCACAAATCGCCGCGGGGAGGGGGGGGGGGAGGGGGCATTCGCGAGATTTGTAAAATTTACGGCGTATTTAATTACCCCCGATTGGTTCAGTACTTTAAATTAAAACATATCATTTTTCATAGGAAAACTTTTAAGACACCCGATATCAAATTGCAGTGGAAATTTCACAGTGATGAGGCTTTTTGGTATCCGAATTTTCTATGCAGATATCGAAATACAATGATTGTGTTGTGCAAGGGAAATTTTCACAAAACAGAGAACGGGGCGGGGGGGGGGGGGCTGAATCCACACGACTTTGACCTCAACAACAAAATTGCAATCGATCCATGCAATCCATTAGCTGTCATTTTCAGTAATAAATGAAGCACCTTAGAACTCTCCAAAATGCACCATGATCGTTTACAAAATTTTCTTGAGGGGGGTTGGGGCGCATACCCACGGACCCCCATAATTATTTTGTGAATCCGTAATGTCACTAATCTAGCTACGAGCTGAAATAGACTAACATGATAAGAAAAAGAAATGACATGTTCCTTATAGGAAAAACATTGCCCTGTGTCTTCACCACGTGGTCTTCGCCAGGGTCTGTATAGGATATTTTTGGAACGGGGAGGGGGATTACATGCAAAGCATTTCAAACAAAAAAGTTTCTCTACCTCCGTATATGTGGACATGTTTCAATCATAAGCAACAATGGTAGTAACGGACTCCCCCCCTCCCCCCCCGCCACCATACACATCGAACAAAACCCAAACTAATTCTAAAAATAACTTATCACACACACAATTTGTTCGCATTTAAACCCTTTATTAAATATTTACTAAGGGTCTTGCTATGGTCTTATAATTAGGCCAACGTGTAAGTGAAAGTAATCACACTTTCCAAATAATGTTTGTAAATAATCACACGTTAGGCAGTCCTAAGTGTATTGATTTTTACACAGTGCATGGGCTCACGGAAGGGTTATGAAAAAAAAAACATTTTAAAGAATTTTCCTGCTGCATATCGATCTTTGTTACAGGAAATATCACGTGCCTAGGGCGTGCAATATTTATACTCAGTCAATTCCCATAATATTCCCTTGAGCTTGAGTAAGCAAAGCAGTACACGATTTTTGTATTCCGAAAAAAATTAAAATATTTACTTTTTAAAAAGGAGTTCTTGTATAACAAAAATTTTAAATTTCGATTCATATAAAATATGACAGATTTTTTCTATAACGCTGCACCATAAGTACAACTAAATAAACACAATAATCATTGTTCATTCTTTGTCTTTTTTATATATGTATTCTATTCAAGTACATAAAAAATATATTTAAATTTTAATAGATATATTTACATCTTTTGAACATGTTGGATGTTGTGTTCAAGAAAGGACAATTTGTTTCTGTATTTTTCCCTTTAAAATAAGGTGTTTTAGATAGTTTGTGTACCGTTTATCACATGGGCTGCCAACACAACGTTGCGGGTTCGAGTCGTACTGCGGGTAGGGTGCGCTCGAATCAATCTTAATTTACAAGGATTTCTAGTTTTCTACCGACAGCTAGGGTTTTTCTTCGGGAGCTCTGGCTTCCTCCTCCAATAAAAACTGGATGCTATGATATAGCTGAAAAATTACTAAAAGTGGAGTTTAACAGAATTAAAAAAAAACTTTAAAACGCCTGTCAATTCTGAACCAAATTTTAGACAACAAACCAAATTATTTACATATTTATTTCTAAAGTGGTACAGAATATATTGATTTACCGTGTAAGGGAAATTCGATCCATATTAAAGCAAAAAACACTGTTTGTTAAATAATTCAAATTATTCGAAATTTAACCAATGTAATTTTTTTCAATGGTTGCATAATTCTATCTGATGAGCTCTTACCCTACTAATCAATATCAACATCCCCCAAATTTACAAGAAAAGTAATTTATTACACAGATAGAGACGAAATATCACATGTGAAAATTATCGTTTATTTTCACTATCGGGTTTTTCCCCGCCAGAATGTCACTTGGTTTTGTATTATACAGATATTCATCCGCCGTTTATAAAATTTAGGATTAAGTATTAAAATTTACGAAAACAATTTTGATCTATATAATAAATAGGATAATCATGCTCGGAAGATCTGCGCAATCGTTTAATCAGATGCGTTATGCGGCACTTGTAATCATATTTTGGATATTCACTCCGCCCAATTAATTATCCTATAAGAAAGCTTTTTTGAGTTGTAGTCTGAAAACTAAAAAATCCACCTTCGTTTTTTTCAAACAATGTCCCATAACTATATAATCGAAAAATGAAAATTTTACTATAAAAAAGGGAAGCTATTTAAATAAACAAGTTCTTAAACTTTCAAAAAAATTGATGAAAGAGTTTTCCAGTTATAATCTTAGAGTCTGAAAACTAAAAAATCCCTCCTTTTTCACGAACAAAGTCCCATAACTCTAGAACAATAAGTCGGAACTTTCCCAAAAACGACAGGAAGTTCACAAACAACTTCGTAAACTGCAGTACAATTTGTGAAAGAGTTTTTGTTTTATTTTAGTTATAGTATGAATCTTGTCAGAAATTTACCAAAAAGTACACATACCATCAGGATAAGAAAAGATAATTAACAACTGTGCAGTTTGAAGAAAATCTGTGAAGCCATTCTCAAGACACAGTGCGACATGTTGTCGACGCCGGACAGTCATTTGCTCGCCATAATACGTCCGCCATAGAAGGGCGTATAAAAACCGAAAAATTACTGACAGTGGCATAAAACCCCATTGAAAAATAACAACAAGAAAAAAATCCACGCAGGCTGTTCAAACGTTGTGTCGTCTTTTTTCCACGCGTTTACAATTGTAATTTATAAATATTTATATTTGATTTATATAATTCCAGTTTTTAATACCTCTGTGATTGTTGAATACCTCGTTCACACGATCAGAACCGTATGTTCAGCCAGTCTGCGGTATTTTGTTTAGGTCGAAACATCAAAACAACTGCACATTTACAAAGAGACTCGACATGTTTTTTTAAAATCATGTTGACCAGTATGGGCAGAGAATTTTGCCTTTTGTAGCCGATCTAACTAGTATTTACCAAGTAAGAAGAGTATTCCAATATAAAAACGATACCCTGTTAACCCCTCTCCCCCCTTACACACACACACACACACACAACCGAGCCATCCCGGTGTAGATAATTCAATGTTTTTTCCCGCCTGTTCAATAATGGTTTCTGCTACAAGTTTGAAGATATTTATGGACATTTGGAAATGCCGGAAATATTTCAAAATCCATTGATTGGTTGGTCGATGAATATTTTAGCAATATCCAAGGGCCCAGACCATTAAGAGATTGATAGGATGACAAAAACGTTTGGAGGTATTATGAATCAGTGATGAAAGGAAGTTCTAACCACATATAATTAAACTAAGGAACAAATGTGTATGGTTGGAAAATGCATGCATACCTATTTTATTATATTGTAGTGAAGTATGGGCATTGCCACTTATTCTCAAAGGTCACAATATTCATGAATTTGAATCTAATTATGACAAGTTTATTCCAAACAAAGTTCAAATAAAGTTTGCAAAATATGTTCTTAGAGTACACAAATCAGCATCAAACTTAGGTGTTTTAGGTGATTTAGGATTATTTCCACTGTCTATAAATGCACTGAAATCTAGTGTTGAATATTGGCTTCATATTTTAAAAGCTAATGAGTGTAATTTAATTGTTAAAGCATATAGCAATAACTTACTTGTAAAGGATAGTCTTTGTAATAAATTGAAAACTTTTTTATTGTTAATTGGATTTGGTCATTTATGGGAAAATCAAGGAACATTTTCAAAACAAAAAACCTTGTCAGCTATATATTTAAAGCTGCAAGATAGATATTCTAGCTTTTGGTCTAAAAAACTATTTAATGACGAGAGGGCTTCTGGTGGAAATAAATTACGAACATATCGTACATTTAAGAACAATTTTTTAAGGGAACAATATTTATATGCAGATGTGGATAAATTTGAATTGGCCGACTTTATTAAAATTCGTATAAGTAATTGTAATTTGAACATTGAAAGAGGACGGTACTTGAATTTATCAGTAGAAAAAAGGATATGTAATTTATGTCACAATGGTGTTGAAGATGAATTTCATTTTTTAATGAAGTGTAATGTGTTGAATGAAGCTAGAAATTTATTTTTTAAGAATATTATAGATATAGTGCCTAGCTTCATTTCTTTTTCTGATGAAGATAAGTTTAAGTTTATATTGACCAGTCATGATCTTGATATCTGTAAAGTTCTGATATCTGGTGTTAGTAAATTGTATAACATTAATCAAACATTTAAACAAAATTTGTAATGATTTGTATAAATTTGGTATTTTGGTATAGGAAAGATAACTCTTATTGAATATTTATTATTGCCTCAGCTGTAATGTCACAAAATTTATGGTCATGGTATTGTGTCATTGGTAATTATGTCTTTTTGTAGTGTTTGTTTTCTCATGTAAACATGTTGTAAAATTGATGATAGATCACTGTTTGGTCTCTATTTCAATAAAATTTACTTACTTACTTACTTACTTTTGCAGTTTGAAAAAAGGCACTCTCCAAACACGTTACCCACTGTTGTGCGAGCTCAGGTTTGGCAAATTCGAACAAGAGTGCATACCCTATCCGCCATCTAGGGACGTGCTGGGCAGCTTTGTGGGATGAGCAATCAGAACATTCGTAGTATGGTCCCAGAATATTTAAAGAAATAGGCATTTGATTGATTGATTGACTGAGTGTGTGCTCAACGTCGAGCGAGGACAATACCAAGTCTACAAATAAGAAATCAACAAGAAAAAGGATGGAATAACGGGAATAGTGTTTTGATTATGGCGATATGGAGGGGGAGGGGCATTAAAAAATATTAAGACAAAATGTCCGCTTTTCAAATAGAGCGTGATTTTAACTCGGTATACTCCGGCTACCCTCCCCCAACTTTATCCACCAAAATACTGGACGCCACGAAACAGCTGAAAAATTGCTGAAAGTTGCGTTAAAAACCATCAAATCGAACAATCTTAAACCACCTTAACGCTGTTAAGACACAAATTAGTTTATCTTGTGTAATGCACCGTACAACGCATCTTGTATACAACTAACCTTGGAAAGTTACATAATATCTTATCGACATACATACTGACCTGATCGTATATGTCACACAGACCCACATCTTGACGTTCGCTTTTATTCGAATCCACAAGAACTTCGTTTTGGTTTTCATCCGCCACAACGTTAGCTTTCTTTTTTAACGATGTACATTTATACTGATAGTTGTGTATTGGATGGGCTTGTTGTTCAACAGAGTACATGTTTGTTGTAGGTGACGCCGTGCAATTAGTGATATGAAAGGTGCACTCGAATAAAGTCTCGTTTAATCTAAATCTCGTTTAATCTAAATCTCGTTACTACGAGATGAAGTATTGACAAATAGGGTGCATGAGTTGTTGCACAAAAAAATCCAACGAAATAGCAGATAATTTTACGTAAACTATTTTAAAATTATAAAATATATTAACCCCTCTTTCCATTTTTCATAAAATGATAAAACTGTTGCCATCCCTTTAAACATATTGTATATGATCTGGACCGCCCCTCCCCACCCAGTAATTATGTCGATTTATTGATCCATTTTACATACAAATTGTAATGAAAAGATTTTATCAAGAAACATTTTAACTCGTATAATTGGCTGTGGGTTCGAGTGGTGGGGTGGGGTTTATTTAGGGGGGGGGGTCATTTTAACAAATATACCACATCTGTTAGGGTTTTTTTCAGAGTAACCGCTTCTATTCCTCTTTCCTTAAGATGACACACTTTAGACAAAATAGTTGATCACCGTTTATTTGCATATCCGAAACAAATAATAACGGTAAACATACTACGACATAAATGTATGTCGGACGGATCATGCGCACATGTGTGTGTCTGTGTGTGACTTCTAGTGGCATTTCTTGTAGAGGATTTTAAAACGAAACAGTCTATATCTACTCTACACGCACCTGTCTGGAATAAGTTTTAATATTCCCTTTATCAAGTAAACAACAAAACAATGCCGTTGTCCTTGATGACACCCACAATTTAGAATAGAGTCTCCGACTAGCTGAACATTGTGGAAGCACAAAAGCGTCATATTTCGAGTTTTCATTCAGATTTTTGTAATGCATTTTGGGTCACGATAACGCGTTTCTCGTTTTAAATTTTTAATTTTGGCCCTTTTAACCACTAGACCCCTATAGTTTGTCTTTGTGAAGTGAAACTTATGACTCCTAGGAGTCCATGTAAAATCCTAAGACCACGCATGTCAAGTAGCTAAATGTGTAATCATCTTCAGTATGCAAAAAATCCAACCGCATAGTTTGCTGTCTAATACTTAGTTTGTCATGTATTGTATTATCCCAACAGGGATTTTTTGTCTACAATAAAACTTTGAACTATCAAAATCAGCTCTACATTTCTAAAATTCCCTTATAGGCATATTTAAAAAAAAAAATTATACAGCATATTAAAATAGTAAGACAGGAACGGAATGGGTCCGGAGTTTCGACCCGCTTTTAAAAATTATATTTAAAGTAAGGATACAAAATTTAACTTAGATCCGACTTTGAAAAATAATAATGGCGGTGTAAAGTGTTATCCCAACAACCGAAAATTAAGAGGTAAACTTGAAAATAGAAATATGATTAAACGAAAGAATGACACTGTCACCTTATCAGCTGTACATGATAAGGCCAGGTCAAATCTCACGACATCAATGAGGTCTCTTTGTACATTACATAACAACAATGAAGGAGACTAATTCTTTATTTGTTTATCCTTTGGCAATACTGTGTGTACTTCATTTGGCTGCATTCATCGCCTTGACGGTTCATCAGATTGAAAGAATCAGTGATCTGGAAAAAAATGCCGAACTCAAAACCGTAAGAATCATTAAAATCTTTCTTTTGTTGTGTCATCAGGTACGTATTAAGCGTGGCAATATAGATCTATTATTGAGGCCTCGGTGGCAGTGTTTAAGTTAGTTCGGCTATTATTGATCACGTAGTCTGACAACACTGAGGTTGCGGGATTGAGTCTCACTGCAGGCAGAGTGTAATCGACTCAAACCCTAATCGACAAGGATTGCTAGTTTTCCTACCGAAGGTCAAGAGTATTTTCCCAAAACTCCGCCCCCTCCCAACAAAATCCAACCCCCCCCCCAAAAAAAAAAAATAAAAAATAATTATATAGCTGAAAAATTGCTAAAAGTGGCGGTAGACATCATTCAAACAAACAAACTTTATCCATTATGAACTGCATTAAGAGGTAGATTATAATATTGGTGTTATCATAATTATCCGTTCAGTGTAATTTTTTTTAGATGTTTGTATTGACCTCCGATTGCATCTGTCGGGCGTTTGTATGCATGGGTGTTTGCGAGAACTGTTTTGTCACCATACCTATTTGGAAACTGGTATGGGTTCTGTTTACTAAAAAGGTTCAATAATGTGTTCGTCTCCGATCATAGAGATCATTTTTACTACCGAGTTTTTCAGGCTTTACTGTAAGGTTTGTCAAGGACTTATTTTCTATAAGTTCCTTAATATTTAGTAATAGAGAGAGTTGGTCTTCGGCAAATTCCTTACTGGATTTAGGGAAAGTTATTAATTTTTTGTCGCCAGAGTTAAGCGGGATGTTTGAGTTTTTGGGAAGTTGTTCGGATTCTCTCTCTTGGTACTGGTGTTGTGGGAGGAGACCTACATATTTCGCGGGTAAATTGGAAATTTACAGTCTGTTGGTTAAAAGTATTCGAGTATAATAAGGATTCATCACCGATTTTACGGAGTTTGTTGTGATCACTACCGAGCGCTACGGGTGTTAGGTTGTATAGATCTGTATTGCCAGATAGAACAGTAGTACACGATTTAGCTATAGTCCAAAATACTAGTATTTCTGTGATACCTAAAACATTCCTCAGCATTTACATGGGCTAGAAAATTAATAAACTTTCATTCAACATTTTAAAAAATATGCCATATATATCCGTGACCAATTCCTTTTTTCGTTAGTTAGAGCATTTTGAGACGCTCCCACTTTTACATGCAATTTCTAATGCATTGAATGTAAAAATACCACATTGTTTAAAAAATTACCAAAATTTGATATTAATTTGAGAAAATTTTAAACTTCTTAAAACTAAATTCATCTATCAGCTTACAGACAAAAGAGTGTTCACATGAAACCATTGACCCAAGGAACACAGGGTACACGATCTGGTAACCTGTAACTGGTACATCTACACATTTACTACTGTTGTACCTATACCAAGTTTGCAAGAGAACTAGTTGAGCCAAGATTTCTACATCATGTACATTGGCCATATCTGAATTAAAATAAATAAAAAATATATTTGTGTTCAAAGTGTTTTTGAAAATTTTTTCTATCCTTTAGCTCTACTCAAGGAGAAAAAATTGCATGTCTATTGAACATCTGTTTGAAGACATCTTCTGAATGAAAATGTGCTTATTTGTTATGCACCTGCACTTTTAACTAAGAAAATAATATAGGAGTTGTATAACAGATACCTTTTAAGTGCACTTGGCCTTACGTTATACTATTGGCCATCTATGCTGGCACACTAAGCTGACCATTCAATCTTTCAAACTATGCCAATTTGTCCCCTAAATTGTTTAAATGTGTTTTACTTTCAATTTAACCTGTTTTAAACGTTCCATTTGTGGGAAATAAAAGTACCGATATTTCTGTCAAAGGCTTGTGATAGCACAAAAAATCCTACTGAAGTAAAGAAAATGAGTTCTTTCTTATAACTTGGATATTTCGACCCTGATTATGCCTTTACAAACCATCTTTTGTTAAATTATGTGCATAATAATTACTTTTTAGAGAACACATTGACATTTTAAGCTAATATTTCTATACTTTGGACTGACATAAAACAAGTTGAACTTATTCCTATTAATTTGCTTAATTATTAATGTTTCAATATATTCAGCAATATGTGACAAATGCAGTTTCAGCCAAAGGTTTTAGTTGTGACGCCAGAACGTTTGGAGATATCGCTCCAAAGTTCGAATTAAACAGTACGTTTTAAATTTTACTACCATTGACCCAATCAGAACACAACGCAGGTATTCACTGATGTACTTAAAGTAGGGTACACAATCTGGTATCCTGTTACTGGTACACATTTACTACTGTGAGTAAACGTGTACCAGTAACAGGTTACATTAAGTACAACAAGTGTGTTCTGATTGGGTCAATAGTAGTTACACGTGACCATATTTTAGTCTATAAGATGCTGCATGAATTAATTTTATAAAAGTTTTTAAAAAAATTCAGTTCTTCCCAGAAAAAATTTTAGTATTTTACATGTATTACACTGCATAAAAACTTGCATGTTAAAGTAGGAACTTCTTAAAATGTCCACTACTGAAAAAGGGTATACATGTTTATGACATAATTTTTTTTTGTTCAATGAAAGTTTATTCCTTTCTAGTCCAGGTAAAGCTGCGGAATGTTAGAAAAATATACAAATCACAGAAATGATATTTTCGACTATGGCCAAAACATTTCCTACTGTTCTGCCTATAGCTACCGAGTATCACCCAATATAGTTGCGTCTGGGATTACGTTGTTGTAATTTCGCTACCAAAAGGTGGAGACAAAACAATCATTCTATATTTCGGGCCCGATTTAGACAAGGAAAACCATGAAGTTGTATCGGTAGAGGTTATTAAATAACTACATGTCACCTCCGTGAATCGAACCCGGCATCTCTGTATACCAGCTAGCCCTCGTACCAAGTACTCCGTTAGCTCAGTCGATTTTGATTCGCTAAAATTTTAATGGTCGCAAAGTGCTTACTAAATTTCGCATTAGGGACCACAATCCAGAAATAGAAGTAGGTCGTTATAAAAAAGTTCCAAGAGAACAAAGAGTATGTAAAATTTGTAAAACACAAGATGATGAAAATCACTTCTTCTTTTCCTGTAAATTTAGTAGTGAGATATGAAATATTTTTTTACATAAAATAGATAGGTATTATCCCAATTTCAACCAGCTTAGTTCAATAGAGAGACTTAAAATTGTTCTTGACCCTATACCAGATATCTTGCCCAGCGTTGTCGTGTACATAAAGCAATCTATTGAATTGCGAAAATAAGGTCCACACTGGTCACAGTATCTGTTATAGCTATATATATTTCATTTACATGTTCAGTCATTTTGTTCTCTTTATGTGTTTCTGTTTGTAAGTTCTTTTTGTATTTGCTGAACCCGTCATGGTTTATGTTCTGCAAATAAATTTATTGATTGATTGATATATACAATGTACCTACTACTAACATAGACAGGCCTACTGTTACATAGTAATAATCTGCTATTCGTGAGCGCGCTGACTTATAAGGAAATATTTTTGTTGTGTAAATTTTGTCAACTCATAGTAAGACAGCTCTCCTGTACATATAAACCGTAAACTATACCTGCTTAAAGTCATATACTAAAATGACATTTAAGAAGTTCCTTTTGAAGCGTTATACAAACGTCTTTGCAGCATAAATTTTGTTTAGGTAAGTCAATGATAGTTCGAGAATCCTGTGCCGTCCAACTTTTTTTTGCGTGGACGGCAGAGGATTCTCGGACAATTGAATGATAATCAAGAACGTTAAACACCAGTTAAAAGATTGGGTACGATTTATGTTTAACCTTAAACTGCAACTTTATTAATATATTTTAGACTATAATGTACGTCCTATATATCTGTGAGAAATGTCCCCAAATATATTTTCTATCAGTGGTATTACTTTTTAATTTGTAATACGGTTTGTAATGCTTTGTCAGATTTATCAGGTACCAGTCAAGAATTACAGCCGTTTTTTATCAGGTACCAGTCTAGAACAACCACCGTTACTTATCAGTTACCAGTCTAGAACTGTCTCTGTTTGTTATCAGGTACCACTCTAGAACTGTCTCCGTTTGTTATCATGTACCAGTCTAAAACAACAGCCGTTTGTTATCAGACACCAGTCTAGAGCTATCCCCGTTTGTTATCAGATACCAGTCTAGAACTATCTCCGTTTGTTATCAGGTACCAGTCTAGAGCTATCCCCGTTTGATATCAGATACCAGTCTAGAGCTAATCTGTTTGTTATCAGATACCAGTCTAGAGCTATACCCGTTTGTAAACGTTCCTGATAAAACGTTTTTCTTGAAATACATATTATGTTTTTCAGTGTTTTTTTTTGTTTTGGTGTAGTTTTGTAGCTTACTTGAAAGTATGATCTGTGAATAAAATTAATATTTAACTTTTATTAAATTCGTCTGGTGGTTAAGAACAGGAAAACCTTCTGTTCAAATCTCCGCTGTTTCATCACTTTATGTTATTCAACCCTTGCGAAATACCAAGTCCTAATCTGCAGTGATTTTCGAAAAAAAGTGTAGGTGTATAAATACATGATAAGTGCTGACATCACATTGGATTTTCCTTTGATCTTCCAACGATGAATTTTACACTAACAAGTGTTTATGAAATCCATTGCTGACGAATAAATTAATAAAAAAAAACATGACTAAACCAATATGGAAAAAAATGGTTTTATTCCATAAGAGTGCTTTTTCAAATGTTACTATAATTTCTCTTATTTGAAGGAAAGACATGTACGGGTGGACCAATACCACGAAGAACGCCATTACAGTTCGAAGAGCAAACGTTCTCCAGATCAGGATAGTTTGGTATGTATTTGAATAACAATAAATAGTTCATACTACTAACAGTGACGTCCAAATTTTATAAACTTTACCAATTTAGATTTTTCCCCCAATCCCTGACTTTTCATTTACATAAAAGTGTTTCCAGCCATCTGATTAGTGAACACCTGAGTTGAAGATAAGTTGGAAATATCCGTTCAATTAAAATTTGAGTTGTTTTAAAACCATTCAGGTTTTAAAACAACTCAAATTTTAATTGAACGGATATTCAAATTGGATGAATTCACGACGAGATACCAAATAATCATAATTATAGTTTTTTCGTGAATTATGAACACCATATTATTCTTCTATCGTAACTGGGTGTCCCTCAGTAGCCAAGTGAATATGATAATTTTCACAAGTGCATCATTCCGTCCAATATTGATGACTTCAATGTCTGCACTGCAAAGAAACGTCTATATTTATTTTTAATCCAGAGCCTTTAAATATGGTAGAGCAATGCGCGTCCCCGGGGTGACGGATAGGGCAACTCGTGGTGTTGTCAGGTCATAATACGGAAAGCCTGGCCATTGACTGTAGTGGGTGACGTGTTTGGACAGTGTTGGCTCGTTGCACGATAAAGATCCCTTTTGTATATTTCGAAAACGAATAAGCTTATTGTAGTTTCTACCAAAGGCTAAATTCTCCGCCCCTACCCAATATTCCATTCTTCTTCAGTGGCAGTCAAAATCGTGTTCCAGTGTCCAATCCCACTCCCTTGTTCCCGTTGATGTATTGTTTGTCCAGTGTCCCTTCCCACTCCTTGTTTCCGTTGATGTATTGTTTGTCCAGTGTCCCTTCCCACTCCTTGTTTCCGTTGATGTATTGTTTGTCCAGTGTCCAATCCCACTCCCTTGTTCCCGTTGATGTATTGTTTGTCCAGTGTCCCTTCCCACTCCTTGTTTCCGTTGATGTATTGTTTGTCCAGTGTCCCATCCCACTCCTTGTTTCCGTGGATGTATTGTTTGTCCAGTGTCCCTTCCCACTCCTTGTTTCCGTTGATGTATTGTTTGTCCAGTGTCCCTTCCCACTCCTTGTTTCCGTTGATGTATTGTTTGTCCAGTGTCCCTTCCCACTCCTTGTTTCCGTTGATGTATTGTTTGTCCAGTGTCCCATCCCACTCCTTGTTTCCGTTGATGTATTGTTTGTCCAGTGCCCCATCCCAATCCTTGTTTCCGTTGATGTATTGTTTGTCCGGTGTCCCATCCCACTCCTTGTTTCCGTTGATGTATTGTTTGTCCAGTGTCCCATCCCACTCCTTGTTTCCGTTGATGTATTGTTTGTCCAGTGTCCCATCCCACTCCTTGTTTCCGTTGATGTATTGTTTGTCCAGTGTCCCATCCCACTCCTTGTTTCCGTGGATGTATTGTTTGTCCAGTGTCCCATCCCACTCCTTGTTTCTGTGGATGTATTGTTTGTCCAGTGTCCCATCCCACTCCTTGTTTCCGTGGATGTATTGTTTGTCCAGTGTCCCATCCCACTCCTTGTTTCCGTGGATGTATTGTTTGTCCAGTGTCCCATCCCACTCCTTGTTTCCGTAGCTGTATTGTTTGTCCAGTGTCCCATCCCACTCCTTGTTTCCGTGGATGTATTGTTTGTCCAGTGTCCCATCCCACTCCTTGTTTCCGTTGATGTATTGTTTGTCCAGTGTCCCATCCCACTCCTTGTTTCCGTGGATGTATTGTTTGTCCAGTGTCCCATCCCACTCCTTGTTTCCGTTGATGTATTGTTTGTCCAGTGTCCCATCCCACTCCTTGTTTCCGTTGATGTATTGTTTGTCCAGTGTCCCATCCCACTCCTTGTTTCCGTTGATGTTTTGTTTGTCCAGTGTCCCATCCCACTCCTTGTTTCCGTTGATGTATTGTTTGTCCAGTGTCCCATCCCACTCCTTGTTTCCGTTGATGTTTTGTTTGTCCAGTGTCCCATCCCACTCCTTGTTTCCGTTGATGTATTGTTTGTCCAGTGTCCCATCCCACTCCTTGTTTCCGTTGATGTATTGTTTGTCCAGTGTCCCATCCCACTCCTTGTTTCCGTTGATGTATTGTTTGTCCAGTGTCCCTTCCCACTCCTTGTTCCCGTTGATGTATTGTTTGTCCAGTGTCCCATCCCACTCCTTGTTTCCGTTGATGTATTGTTTGTCCAGTGTCTCATCCCACTCCTTGTTTCCGTTGATGTATTGTTTGTCCAGTGTCCCATCCCACTCCTTGTTCCCGTGGATGTATTGTTTGTCCAGTGTCCCATCCCACTCCTTGTTTCCGTTGATGTATTGTTTGTCCAGTGTCCCATCCCACTCCTTGTTTCCGTTGATGTATTGTTTGTCCAGTGTCCCATTCCACTCCTTGTTTCCGTTGATGTATTGTTTGTCCAGTGTCCCATCCCACTCCTTGTTTCCGTTGATGTATTGTTTGTCCAGTGTCCCTTCCCACTCCTTGTTCCCGTTGATGTATTGTTTGTCCAGTGTCCCATCCCACTCCTTGTTTCCGTTGATGTATTGTTTGTCCAGTGTCCCT
The DNA here is from genome assembly GCA_944474755.1 of Limnoperna fortunei. NCBI lineage: Eukaryota > Metazoa > Mollusca > Bivalvia > Mytilida > Modiolidae > Limnoperna > Limnoperna fortunei. Next base: position 27,504,941 of record OX104123.1, read on the forward strand.
TCCCACTCCTTGTTCCCGTTGATGTATTGTTTGTCCAGTGTCTCATCCCACTCCTTGTTTCCGTTGATGTATTGTTTGTCCAGTGTCCCATCCCACTCCTTGTTTCCGTTGATGTATTGTTTGTCCAGTGTCCCATCCCACTTCTTGTTTCCGTTGATGTATTGTTTGTCCAGTGTCCCATCCCACTCCTTGTTTCCGTTGATGTATTGTTTGTCCAGTGTCCCTTCCCACTCCTTGTTTCCGTTGATGTATTGTTTGTCCAGTGTCCCATCCCACTCCGTGTTTCCGTGGATGTATTGTTTGTCCAGTGTCCCATCCCACTCCTTGTTTCCGTTGATGTATTGTTTGTCCAGTGTCTCATCCCACTCCTTGTTTCCGTTGATGTATTGTTTGTCCAGTGTCTCATCCCACTCCTTGTTTCCGTTGATGTATTGTTTGTCCAGTGTCCCATCCCACTCCTTGTTTCCGTTGATGTATTGTTTGTCCAGTGTCCCTTCCCACTCCTTGTTTCCGTTGATGTATTGTTTGTCCAGTGTCCCTTCCCACTCCTTGTTTCCGTTGATGTATTGTTTGTCCAGTGTCCCATCCCACTCCGTGTTTCCGTGGATGTATTGTTTGTCCAGTGTCCCATCCCACTCCTTGTTTCCGTTGATGTATTGTTTGTCCAGTGTCTCATCCCACTCCTTGTTTCCGTTGATGTATTGTTTGTCCAGTGTCTCATCCCACTCCTTGTTTCCGTTGATGTATTGTTTGTTACTTTGTTCTCGTCATCAATATAGATGAAATACTGCTACATGGATGTAAAGATCCAATCAGTCAATCAATCAATCCAACGTTCTAGAACTAAAGAAAACGTATTCTCCTAATATTATGGTTATATTCGGACCATCTTTGGCGAATTTCGGAAATGTTTTCATCAACATTTTTAAATAAGAGTAGCTATTTTGTATTATAAACATCTCCAATTTTCAATCTACAAACTAAAAACTAGCATGTTTATAAACAATCGGGACACTGCGGATGCGGATTTTACAGATTGCGTAACTTAGTCCGTTTTCAACTACATTATTAAATAATGTATATATTTTGTATTATAAATATCTCCAATTTTTTAATATACAGACTGAAAAGCTGGTAATATGTTTGTATTAACATTCCGGGTATTTTGAGGATTTTTCAAATTGAAAAATTAGTCCATATTTCAGCAAAAGTCGATAACCCAAGTACACGCCTTGGTTCTTGTTTAGTAATGCAACATGGTCATTTCATTATTTGACCCATTGCTAATAAAGGGGCCTCTGTGGCTGATTGGTATAGATAGTTTTTCTGTTAACACTGAAGTTGCGATTTCAACTTCGGGTAGGGTGTACTCGAATCCAATCTTAATTGACAAGTAGTGACAGTTTTCCTACCTCAGGTCGGGAGTTGTCTCCAAGTACTGCGTCTTAATCCCCTTATAAATGCTGGACGCCATGACATAGCTGAAAAATTGCTGGAAGTGGCGTTAAACACCATTCAAACAAACAAACCATGTTTTATTACAGAGAGTGACGATTAGGGAAACGTGCAGAGAGACAACATTAGAAATTCTTGGCGAATTTGCTGAATATTTGGTCCAGTCAAAAACTAATGTTTTGAACAGAAATGGACGTCAAGCCAATGGAAATGAAATGGCCAAGATCTTTGAACAACTAGCTAACGCAGAGGTGAGATTTAAGTATGTTATATTCTTGCCCTTGTTAAATTCATGTCGCTTTGGGCTTTCGAACTGTGTAACCTATTATGTGATTTAGTCTTTCAAACAACGGAAGTGACGTAGAAAAATTCTCATACTGGGTTTCTGTTGCGCATGTCAGTGTTTCAGTGATAGACTGTAAAATGCTTATAAATTACCAATTTTTTCGACTAGTTTTTGAGATCTCAGGATACTAACTGCCTTTGGTTAAATTGAGACGATGAAGCAAAAACATCCGCTGTTTGTTTGGTGTTAGTTTTTACTTTCACGTTTCCATGGACCACTCGCTGTGCGTATTATATTTTAATATTGCGGCTAGAGGTTCAAAGGTAACGAGTACCGCTATGCCACCACAGTCTAGACTATTTTACAGTAATTGCTCATTTCTGTAGTTTCTGACAAAGAATTAGTCCAAGGACCAGTAGACATTAAGCTAACACTAGCTGGTCGTAAAACGTTCTGGGAAAGAATCTACAACAAGCAGATTTTTTTAAATTTCTGTTTTATTTAGGTACAAATGATTTGTACAAATTCAACCTTGTTTTACATATTTTTACAGGTTGGGCTGTTCGAAAAATACTGTACGAATGATAGTAAACTGTGTACACCAGGTATGTAGTATACCATAGTGTTTAAAGCGCATGCGCAGAACATGGTTTTTAATAAAGGGGCTTCATGTGTACCCGTCTGTTTCAGAAGGTTTCTTTGATGTTTACTATTCATGAAAATTGGAATAAAATTGAGAAGATGGGATATGCCACCGCTGGCACTACCAAACAGTGTATCCGTTCCTGTGCAGTAGCATTTAGCAGAACTAATTAATAACATTTAGCATAATAAATTAAATTATTTTTTAAAAATTAAATACAATTTTTGTTAAATTATTTATTGATTTGGTGCAGACTCATCAAACACATAGTTGAAAAACATTTGCCCTTTATCACTTCGAAATTGTCTCATAATAAAGTAATGTTCATCAGCTTGGGGCAAAAAACTGTCTTTTACCATTTGAAGAAAATACATTGTTCTACTGTATAAAGAAAAAATACTGCTAATTATGACAATGAACCACTCAGTACAATAAATAGTGTTGTTTGCATTTTTGGTAAAAAAATACCTAACTGGTCATCTTTCGAAAAACTAATATCCTTTAAATTTCAACAATAAAATTATAAACATTTATTCATGGTAATTTCGGTTCATTGTATGATGGCACGTGATTTATATAATTGATGGAAAAAACACGAGATAGACTGCTTTGCTTACGTTAGCCATTTTAGTGAAATCGGCCAAAAAGTCAGCTTTACGTGAAGTATCCATCATGACTGTCTGGTTTGGGTGGATACTCGCATGAAACTCGGGGACAAAGATTTTAGGCAGATGGCGTTTACGATCTATGATATGGTTTACTGAGGAACCATCATAATATTGAAACCACGAATTTTGTAACACCGACTTTCTTTCTAACCTCGAAGTGGTATTCATTAAATGATTTAATGCACAGGTGTTTAAGATTTTTCGAATTTTGATAACTAGGAAATAAGATGGATATACCCAACACTGGAAAATATAATGCAAGGTTAAGAAGAACACATTACTCATTTAATTAATTACATAACAATTGTGTCTTATATATATTTAATTAACTACTATTGAAGGGCCACAAGGAGTTCCTGGACAAAAGGGAGATTTGGGTCAGAAAGGAGACCCCGGCTTGAAAGGGTTGGACGGCATCCAAGGTACTACATGTAAATTAAGGTTAATGAAGCTTATATTACACAAACTAATTAATGACATGGGTCTTAGTAAATAGGCATTTAACTATCAACACTGCGTTATTTTATTTAAAAACTAATTGACATCGAAAAATATCAATTTCATATACCGGTTTGATATTTTGAAACATGAGGACTTAAATTCACTAATGAAATTAAATTTGTATTTCTATAATTATTTCCGTATAAATGTCCCGCTCTTTACAACTTAAGCCGCATTTAAATTTCTCCAATTTCACAATTTGAAATGGAATTTAATTTATGATTATTTCGCATAAAAAAGAAATAAACTTTAACTCCAAAAAATAAACAACAACAACTACAAACCCGCAAAACCTCCGATTTCAAAGTAATTCCTTTGTCGTACAAATTATCGCTTTATTCTGTTGGTACTCCACCAAACAAGAATTGAAGCAATCTGTAACTGTAAGTATAATATATACAAGGATTTGCTTCAAGCTTCCATAGTTGACGGAAATGGGGTCGTCAGGTGTTGGGGGTGGAGGTTGTCAGCTGTTAAGTGTTTGTTACCTTGTTTTCGTTCTGAATATAGCAAAAATACATGTTGCTGGAAATCAATCAATCAATCAATCAATCAATCAATCAATCAATCAATCAATCAATCAATCAATCAATCAATCAATCAATCAATCAATTAAGCCAATATAAGATGCGCGCTGTGGTCTCGTGTTGCGAGGTTTCATCACATGTCTCATCAGAAACACTCTGAACCGCCCGCCGAAGTTTCGTTTGAGTCTACAACAGAATTTTTTAATCAAAAACCAGAGAATTGTATGATGTTTGATATTTTGTAACGTCATAGCTAAATGGTTATTTTTAGGTCCAAAAGGTGAAATGGGTTCACAAGGACTACAAGGAGTTAAAGGAGAAACGGGATTAGCTGGTGTAAAAGGTGACACGGGATTAGCAGGGCCTATCGGTCCCCCTGGTCCCTCAGGACTGAAGGGAGACCCTGGTTTAGACGGTGTTCAGGGCCCACCTGGCAGAGACGGGACTCGAGGCCCACCCGGTCCAACTCAAAGTACAATTTCCATGCAAGCATTTGCCGGTCCAAGTTGCTGCGATGCTTTGGGTAAGGCGATTCTGTATATAATAATTCAATTAATCAAACATACTGAAGAGTTAGATTGCATAAGAATTCGTAGTCAAAATAGAGATGGACACGTTAAGGAACATATTCCCAAAGGATATGCGTCTTTCCATTCAGTGGGAAATTTAGAAATTAAACTCGAAACGGAATAATTAAAAAAATGTTTACCTGTTGTTAAAATATGTCATTCAGGATATATATAATTGGGATTTTTTTAAAAGAAAGAATACTTGTACAAATATAAAACCGATTAACAATTAAGGTGGCCAGTTGCTATAACGATGGACGTTAGTCATAATTTCATACCTACCATCGGATCAAGACACATGTACTTTGAAAAGGGAGGTAACTTCTACTGGACATCAAATTAAAAAATAAACACTTTTAGGGACAAACCATTTACAAAAAAACCAGTGATTTAGCAAAAAAAAAAAAAAAAAAAAAACAACTAAAAAGTAAAAAACTCCAGCCAATCCCGATACGAAAATTGTTAAAAAATAATATGTAGTACTTGAAAAAATAAAAGAAGGTAATAAATATATATCAGATTTGCCATTTTGTCTTGTTTTTAGCAAAACCGACTTTTACACAAACCCAGGAATTAATCAAGGTCACTGAGGGGTCAACAGCTGTAATAAATTGTGACGTCAATGGTTCGCCATTCCCTACAATTCAATGGACGCCGTCTCCTAGTTCTTTAAGCAGTAGGCATCATATAAATGGCACAGCGATTGTCATAGACAACGTATCAACAAACGATTCGTTGATATACAACTGTCTGGCTAGTAATGCCTTAGGATCAGCAGGGAAACAGATTGTATTAGAGGTATTCAGTAGGTATATATAATGAAAATAGGCGTAACAGTGCCCGTGCATTCCATTCGTGAAGTGACGTCTTAATTTCTCTGGTGTCTTTGTGTCGTCACAAAACAGTCAATTTATAATACAGCGTTTCCGATTTAAAAGCAAATTGTGTGACATTTTTGTGGTTATTAAAAAAAGAAATGTTTGATCGAAGTCAAAATTATTTTTGTCTTCTTAATATATTAAGTTTAGTGTCTACAACATTTTCTTCAGATAGCTCATCTACCGTCTGAAAAAGGTTTGTTCATAAAGATCACGTTCCTTAGGAGTTTGAAAACGTATAGCGAGTAACAATACTGAAAATGCACCCAATCATATAACATCTTGTCCTAAGAGATATTATCCCTTATATAATTGCATAAAACCCCACCGTTTGTTTTGGAGAATAAGAATAACGTGCAGCACAATATAACAAAGGTTATCGTTGGTTTTACGGTCACAGATTGAGTATAAATGGAATTTATGAAAAATACTATCTCCCTTCCATTTAATGTTTTTTTTTAATTATGGGTTAAAATTATATTCGCTAAGTTAATGTTGTTTGTTATGTTGAGATTTAGTACTTTAAACAGTCTAATCACGATTCAATCAAAAAACTGTTTTACTGTTTGATAACAATTTTAAAAATGAAATGGAATTAGGTTGGTTAATTTGATGTCTTGTCAACATTTAATTAATTTTATTGAAATCTTGATGCAAATGTGTGTTTCAGAACATATCAACATTGATGAGATACCAGAAAATCATACTTTGCTCATAGGACTTCCGGTTAAAATTGAGTGCAAATTTAGCGGAATTCCCACCCCAACGATCAGCTGGTTCCATGAATTGGATGACGGGACAAGGGTACCAGTTACAACTGGAGTATATTCTATCCCTGGTGGATCTCAAATTCAGCTCATCAGTACGTTGCCTAATGATGCTGGAAAATATATCTGTCAAGCAACAAACGGTGTAGAAACAATAGAGCGATCAGCTTACTTAATAACAGAAGGTAAGGACTCGTGTATTTTGGTCAGACCTACTAAACTGAAGTTATCTATACACACAGATAGCTTTCTTAAAATAACTGAAGGAGCCATTCTACAGAGTGATTCAGACGAATTAAAACAAATCCTTTACATCAGATTGTTATGAAAATTGATTATGTCTGCATTAGTAAGACTGCACATATAGGATAAAACTGTGAAATATGTGTGTCTTTTGCAGATATTTGTTTATGTTTATATGCATGTATGTATCCCTTTGTTGACAATTGCATAATATGATTTCGGCTGTTATATACATGCAAATAAGACTCTGTATTCTATCAATAACTTCTAGGTCCACCAAAGATACAGATGCCACCTGTTATTGAAGTCGTTGCTGGTAAGGATTTCACACTGCACTGCAACGCTGTTGGCTATCCACAACCTACAACCACGTGGTTCCCACCAGTGAGTTTATTGTATCACGTAATCAATGTTATATTTGACAAAAGTGAACTTTTAATAGCGGTGGATACCCAGTTGATTGGTTTTTCTCATATATTTATCATCAATTCAGAGCAGTTCTCAACGAATCTGTGTCGACATGCAACATGTATTTTAAGAAAATAAACAGTCTGTGTTTATAGCGATAATGTCCAATATCAATCATATTTTGAAATTTTCTTGGCAAATAAAAACGAACGAGTCAAACAGCTTCATGCAATGTAATGGGATTTATAGTCAAAAATGACAATTTTCTTTTTGTTGTTCAATAAAGGGCTCTATTATGGCAAGCCCGAGTTTAAGGTCCCCCTAAAGTATGACTTAGAAGCTTCGCGTCAAATCGATGACGTCATTTTAAACTGATTTTCAATCAATATGACGTCCATAAACAGTTAATTTCCTCATTACTTTAGATGAAACATTCTTTGGTCATAATTACTCTTCAACTGCGTCAGCAATGTGCCAGGGTATCTTTTCTTTCTGTACAAAGCAGACAATTCTGAGTCCACTCTCCCGACATTTAACGGAAATGGCCGAAAGATGTTCCGATTGAAAACATCATCACAGACTTTTTCATTTACCCGTTTTACGTTTCAGCCCAATGTGAACAATGTCTACGAGAATAGCAATGGCGACCTTGTCATGTTGAAAGTGGTGAAGAAAGACGAAGGACCGTATCAATGTAGCGCATCAAATAAGTTCGGAACTGACACACAGACCTTCATATTGAAAGTAAAAGGTATTATTACATAATGAATTTTCAAAATGATTTCTATTGGTCAAGACCAGCCAAAACTCCCGACTGTTTATTCTGATATTGTTTGATTAAAACCAATATTGACTACCATTTTCGATCACGTGTTGTCATGTGGCTTTATTCTGATGTTGTTTGATTAAAATCAATATTGACTATCTTTTTCTATGACATTGCCATCAGGTGGTTTTTGAGTTTCATTTGCGGGGGGGGGGGGGGGGGTGGTTATAATTATGATAAACTAAAAACTACTTTTTTTTTTACTTTTAACATTAAAAAGTAGAGACTATAACGGTAAATATGTTAATGAGACAACACAAAATCAATGCAATTATATAAATTTCATACCAAAAATATTCGTTTTATTTCAAATGTCAATGGCCCCGTGCGGGATCCGGGTGGCCAAAAGAATAGACCGCAGTCGCGCTAACTTGTCGTAAAAGGCGACTTAATAGCGCCCAGTACACTGACCGGCGTGTCAGGTCGGTTTGCCTAAAGACCGACTGGGATGTGTGCCCCAGGTGGTTGAATGGGGTACCCCTGGCAAGTTGGGGTTGTCAGGCCATAATACGGAAAACCTGACCGCAAACCATATTAGTGCACCGTGTTGGGAAAAATGCCACGTTCCTCGCTCGTTAAAGAACGCTGCTGTAGTATTCGCTATGAGTAGGGATTTCGATCCCGCTACAGGAGGCTGAATTGCCCGACCCTATCCATCCTCCCATTTGCCAGTGGCAATCTGAAATCCGTTACCCCTATTTTTCCTTGTGTCCCATCCCTTTTCATTCATCATCATTTCATGTTCATTCCTGAATATAACTGAAATAATGCTGCTCGGGCGTTAAACACCATTAATCAATCAATCAATCAAATGTCAATGAGACAAAAAATAATTCCTTTGTCTGATTATTATATAATAAAACAATTAAAGTCTTTTGTATCAGTCGATATAAGTTTTAATAGACTCAAACATTAATATTAACCTCCGCCTTTTGCGTCGGTCTATTAAAACTTATATCATATTGCATACCTCAAGGTTGATGTAATGTAATGTATGACAAAATGGAAATTTGATCCGAATTCTTGTCCATCCGAGTGCAAACATATTATAGGAAATAGGTTTATATATCCCCAATGTAAAGAATCTATCTTGCATTTGCTTATCATACTTGGGCTTTCAGGTTTTGTGAAATCAGAAATAAATAAAGACCGAAATTCCTTCCAAAAGCTTTTAATGAATACTCCTTGGTATTTTTTTATTTTTTCTTACTTACGTTCAAGAAACAGAATACGTTGCTAGGGTCTTTCTTCAATGCTTTATTTTTTCTCAAAATCTTTCCATGAACCACAAAATCACTCTTTTTTCATATTTGTTAATATTGTGATGAAATGTATTACAAGTCTATGAATACATTACTAATATGTTTTACTTGCATAACAATAAGGATACAAACTGGATTCCATGCATATGAACCCTTTTTGACAAGTATGCAAAATTTGAAGTATTTAATTTCCCTTTGGAAAGCCTATTTCTACATGTTTAATTGGATACCCTGCTTAATATTTATTCATATAAAACGTGAAAAATAGTAGCAAATTAATATTGCTCTTTTTATATTTTTATTTCATTTAAGAGACACCCCAGGTAAACATTAAAACAAACCAGGTATCTGTCGGAAAGGCAACAACAAACTTTGCCATAGATTGCTCTGCTCACGGGGAAGTCCCGCTAACCGTACAGTGGTACAAAGACGGTTCTCCTATATCCATGAATGCAAAGCATGTAATTTTGGCCGACAAAACCTTACTGGTGTTGGGTGTAACCGTTCCTAACGACTTAGGAAAGTATATGTGCGTAGCATCGAACAGCCTAGGATCTGACAATAAAACAGCAGTTGGTAAGTGTTACGAGAACAACAAGTTTGCATTATTACACCTTATTTTAGCTGTTGTTTTAACGGATACATTTTTTAATGAAATAAGCTGCTGAAAGAACTGGAATAGATGAGGAAAAGTTGTGATAAACTACCTACAAATGTAATTGTATTGCCATTGTAACAGTATTGGTGCAAAATGTTTTGCATAATGCCTCTGTTTACCCGTCCGGAGCACTTTACTAAATAAAAGTGCTATTTATATATTGTTACTGCTTTCCCTGCCGGAGCACTTCGGTTAATAATAATGTTATCTATTGTTAACAACAAATTATACATGTAAACATACTACATTGTTTTAAACACATTGTTTTGGGGATAAAATTTAGGACATAGCAAACATTTTTGTGGTAATTTTCTTACGGAAAGAGAAATTGCCCTTATGAGCATGTTTATTATTTTACATGTATTGTATTTATAAAAAATATTTTAAGACAAAATTAAAAATATGTATACATATTGATAACTTGGATCGAAACCATGTTTATATCTCAAGCTTTATTTGAAATAAAATTTCAATTTTAAAAGAACCTGCAGTTGTAGGTAACTGCTTATAAGAGTTGTAACCTAATTGAAACAAAAAGTAGGAAAATCCACTATATCAAGTATTTTATAATGGGATTTTTTAAAAATATAAATCATCCTAATCTAGAGACATGATGGCCGAGTGTTCTAGTTAGGATAATAATAGGAGCTATATATCTCGTTTCAACGCAGGATAAATTGAGTTGGAGTCGGTCTTCTGTTAAGGAGGACCATACTTCAGCCTTATGTAACAAGGACTGTATGTTGTCTTGTTGAACGGCTTTATAAAATCCTGACGGAATGATACATGCGTATGGCTTGAAATTAGAGCGAAACCAAAAATAAACACCCACAACATATTGTTTCCACTGTTGACCTTCAGACAGCATTAATATAATTCCTTATACCTATTACAGTTTATGAAGATAAAGGAAAAGTTACATGTGACGCATCATTTGCTGCCTGTGAAGTTATATGTGGGTAAGTGCAAATGTTTTATTGTAGTATAAATAAATTGAACGAAAATATTGATTTTTGATTGGCTGGAAAATATTTTCATCTCAGAGGATGAAAACAAATCATCGTCATGGAGACACGAACCCTATGATGTCATATATTACTCCGCGGAAAACTTACTTTTTGTTTAAAAAAATTCAATTACACAAATAACATTGTTGACTTTATTCTAATGTTTGATTTTATTTATAAGTATTAACTACAAACTAATATTTTCTTTTTCGAAGGATAACAAAATTTCTAGTTTTTTGCACATTTTTTTAATCTAACCCGCTACTCGGATTATACAATGGGCAAAACGCAAAATTTTGTTATCCATCGATACAGAAAATATGTTTTGTAGATAATGCTCAAATAAAATAGTGATAACATACTTGCCAAATGGGCCGGTGGAACCAGAAAAAGATTAAAGAAATAAACTGACCTATATGCTATCTGTATCGCATTTAACATCTGTTACCTATAACACGCGTGGACAATGTATCGGTTTTTAATTATACAACGATTAACTAGTTTTGATATAGAATATATATTGAATATTTGCATATCGGAGAAAGAAAAAAAACTAAACAAAAATTCGATTAACGATGTGAGGCAACACCGTCTGCCATCCGTTAAAAATCTTTTATGGAGTTTTCAATTTGTAATATTTAAATTTTTTGAGGCACGCTTTCACAACCGACTTTTAGAGTTATAGTATATTAAATCGTCAAAAAGAGTAGTATTGAAATCATGATGTTTTAAAATTAATTCTATCGGTTTTCAATTAAAGCTAACCGTTATAAAAAATGTGATTTTTTTGTTTATATTTTATGTATTAAAATATTCCTAAAATCAACGGAACATATGACACCTTTCATAATCCACATCAAAAGTGCAAAATTAGTTATATAATAATGTTGTGTTTAGCATTCACTATGCCAAAATAGTGGCCAGGGTTGAAGACATAGTGCACGACCCGAAGGGAAGTGCACTATGTCTTCAACCCTGGCCACTATTTTGGCATAGTGAATGCTAAACACAACATTATCATAATTATTATACTGACTGTCTTGACTTGGAAAATTATAACAAAAAGAAAAAAGGGTATTAATAGAACATTAAATGATTCCCCGCCACGTTGTGATGTAAAGTATTCCTTTCCAAACCAGGGTGCCGTTTCATAAAGCGATCGTTAGCTTAACGTGCACGTCATCCCATTTAAATTGCATGGGATAACGAGCACGGTAATTAGCGATCGCTTTATGAAACATTTTCAGGCTTTCATTGCCGCTTTGTTTTTTTTTGTTTTTTTGCAGAAGTTATACGTTGATCAGCTTCTTCCGTTGACTAGGATAAAAATACCTTATTTAAAGCGCAGCAGTGATCAATCAATGATTACAAGTTAACCCCGCCCATTCGCGTGAATTACAATTGATTGACGTTCAAATCAATAGTTTTCTTAAGCAGGTGGAGAAACTATGAGGGCATAGTGCACGGAGCACAATTCGTTTAGAAATATATGTCAAAATAGTAAAATATTTCTATTAAAAGACATTCTTACAGAAAGTATAATAATATGTATTATTATATTTTGAGAATAATATTCATATCATTCATTGTCGTAAAATGTACCTTTTAAGTAATCTGACATATTACTCGATTGCACATCAGAGCATACATAACATAAAATAAGTGTCAGTTTTATTTTTATTCTCTATTATTGGTAGGGTACAATGTCCATCAGATTGTCCACAGGCCACGGCTCCTGTTTACGGCACAGACAGATATGATCTGGTACGTTCTTAAATCTTTGCTGCTTTGCGTAGGGAGTTATACAATAGAAAGCAAGAGTTTGAGTGGTCAGAATAAGGTTTATTACTGAAATTTTTTTTATCCTGGTACGATAAGCTACAGTTACACCGAAGTTATTTTCATGACTGCTGATAAAATTATTTACTCTTAGTAGCTTTCTTAATAGTTTATTTTGATCGATCATGGTACGTCATATTTTTTGGCTTATCCAATATGTTAACAATACAAAGTAACCTCAAATATTATGAATTCAGCTTAAGTTTATTAAATTATTTATCCACGGATTTACATTGCTCGATTATGCTCATCGAAAATTATGTCCCAATAATAAACATTCTTCAATTTAGTTTTTTTGTATATTTCAAGATAAGTTATTTAAGGTAATAATATCACTAGAGTTACATGTTTATACCAATTAGGGATGCACACAATATTCAGCCACATTTTATGGTAATTTTAGTGAATATTTTTGCAGAAATTAGAAAAATCGGGCTAAATCTCTTTGTGTCACTACTAATGTGTATATGTGATAGTAGCTCAAATGTATCCAAATACAGTGTAATGTTCATATTTCACAGAGTTCATCGGTCTGTAGGAGTGGCGTTCACAGTGGAGTTATAAGGACTGCTGGGGGTGAGGTAATATGGGAAAATGCAGCAGCGCAACCCCCTTATGTGGCCTCAACACGTAATGGAGTGTCAAGTTCATCCCTAAGGTTTGTATTATGGGCCGCGCTGCAATTATACCCGTATGTGACATAATTATTAGTCACAGTGAATAAGTTTGTTCTGCTCTGTGGTTTATTTTAAGTATTATATATTCTACGTTCGCATTTAAAACCATTCTACTGTATGTTTTAAAAAGATTTTAGCTAGCGATTTCAGCTTTAAAACATGTGAATTTAATCACAATAATGAATTAAGAACAAAACATAATTCAAACTATGTTGAATGAATGAAAGTTGCTAAGCGTCCTGCAAGCATTATTGCAGCTATATTCAGCAAGAGATCCAGTTAACGAGATCTAGTCAACGAGAAACTTGCTCGGATATCTAGAACAACATAAGGGACTGCCACTGGAAAAAAGAGTAACGGGTTGGGGCGGCAAATTTTGCATTTTGTAGCGGATACATGTCCTACTTTTTTCAAAATCTACTAAAGGGGTCTTTATCGTACAAGGAGGGTTGGATTTTTCAAATACGTTACCCACTACGGTCCGCTCGCTCTTTGGCTTCGTGTGTTATAACTGGACAACCGGATTCAGATAAACATTCATCACACTAGAACCCAATAAAAATCAATCCGATCACGAATAAGTAGTGCCTGCCTCTAATGAAAGTCCAGTCGTGTTGCTCAAGGTCGTTTTCAGGGAAAAGTCAAATCTATCTATGACTCATACAACCTATTTTTAGAAAACGATTAAAAGTAATTTTGGTGTCAATGATGCACAATTCGTCAATTTTTATCTTGCTATGTCATACCATTAGGTAGCAATAATGACATTTTTTTGTTTTTTTTTTTCAGTTCGGCTACGTCCTTAAATGACGCTATAATTTTGACTGTGTGAACAAGAATGTTTGAAACGATATTTGTTTGGTGCAATAAAGATAGGCATAACGTTTATATCTTGTTGGTTCATAAGTTAAAAAGAGCATTGCCGTGCTCTTGCTACGTAGTAATGCCATTTAATATGCGTACTGTTGAAAATAATACGTACAAAAAGAGGTGTCTACCGTAAAGTTACAGTTAAAAAACAGTTTTGACATGTTGCCAATATTGGTTTAAAGTAGTTATAGATTGGTGATTTATGTTTGACTGATTAAATGGTTGTCATCGAGCAGTACGTCAGCTTTGTTTATTACAAAAGTGTTAAAAATAAATAGCTATGGGAAATGTAGATGGAACAATGTGCAGGAAATATTAATCGCAGCAAAAAAGTATTGTATGTTGTATTTGAATAGAAAATTTTGTCTTTTTACTCACTGGATACAATACTGCTTGTTTACAAATTAATCTTTTACGTGAAAAGCTGTATTCTCCGGACTTATTATTCGAGCGAAGACAACACCCTCCTGTCAACAATCTCCAGCAGTAATTACATTTATAATATGTGTACGATTTGACAAAAATTGTTCTACACTACAAGTAGTTTTATACAGACTACAGTACAGTTTGACTTTTGTTAGCTGTTTGTACAATTTTAAGTTAATTAGAATTTCAGAATACAAAACCTAGCCAAAATTTTGCCCAGGTAAAAAGGCTTTTTCGTGCATAATTTTGTTCTGTATAATTAATTTCCTTCCGAGGTTTTGGAATGATAAGTTAACACGTAGATGTTTACGAACGGACAGTCAGAAAATAATGCAATAGCTACGGAAAAAACCTAGTAAGGGAGCTAATCATGTAAAGATGTTTCTTATTTATTTAAATGTACGGAACGTATCACGAATACATTTTTGACAAATTGTTGTTAATCGCCTTGTCCATGTTTGATTTAGTTACCCACATATCCGTCTGTTTTTATTTTCTCAAGTTTTAAGTAAAGCTTATGGTTATTGGTCAAGGTATGTTTTTACGTTATTAAGTCGCCCAAAACGAAGTTTGGGAGACATATTGTTTTTGCTCCGTTTCTTATGATTTTTTTTTCTTCCACTTTCCGCCAGAATTTTGTCCGATTGTTTTCTCTGAGACCGTAAATTGGATCGACATGAAACTTCACACAAAAATAGGTCATGGTGTGAAGTTGTGCCTTTCAGGTTTAAAATTTTTAAATTGGCGGCCATCTTGAAATGGCAGCCATTTTGAAAATGAAAACAATCCTAAAAATCCAAAAGTTAACGGATTTCGACGAAAATTAGAATATAGGTAGAGTATGTTATACCACACCATATGACGCACATGTTGAGTTTTTATGGCAGCCATTTTGAATCCCAGATGACCGCCAAAAATTCAAAATCCTCGGAATTGCACGAAACTTGGTTTTTAGGTAGATTACCATGTTGCGATCAGATGTTAGTCATTAAAATTTAAATTTAATCATGGCTGCCATCTTAAAATGGCAGCAATTTTGAAAATGAAAATAAATCCTTACAAATCCAAAAGTTAACGGATTTCAATGAAAATTGGAATAAAAGAAGAGTATGTTATACCGCACCATATGACGCACATGTCGACTTTTTATGGCGCCATTTTGAATCCAAGATGGCTGCCAAAAATTCAAAATGCTCGGAGTCGCACGAAACTTGGTTTTAAGGTAGATTACCATGTTGAGATATATAGTTATTCATCAAAATTTAAATTTGAACATGGCAGCCATCTTAAAATGGCGGCCATTTTGAAAATGAAAAAAAATCCTTCAAAAATCCAAAAGTTAACGGATTTTTATTAAAATTGGAATATAAGTAGAGTATGTTATACCACACCATATGACGCACATGTCGACTTTTTATGGCGCCATTTTGAATCCAAAATGGCTGCCAAAAATTCAAAATGCTCGGAATCGCACGAAACTTGGTTTTTAGGTAGATTACCATGTTGCGATCTGTAGTTAGGCATCAAAATTTGAATTTGAACATGGCAGCCATCTTAAAATGGCGGCCATTTTTGAAAATGAAAAATAAATCCTTAAAAAATTCCAAAGTTAACGGATTTCGATGAAAATTGGAATATAAGTAGAGTATGTTATACCGCAACGTATGACGCACATGTCGACTTTCTATGGCGGCCTTTTCGAATCCAAGATGGCGGCCGAAAATTCAAAATGTTTCGATTTGCATGATAAAGTTGCTGTGAATGGATCTCTGAACTAGAGTGTTCAAGGGGGTCGTTTGGGAGCCAGTTATGATCCATACGATCATAATCATGTTTAATTATTTTTTTTCTTCCACTTTCCGCCATAACTTTGTCCGACTGTTTTCTCGAAGAAGAGTATTATACCGCACCATATGACGCACATTTACACCTTTTTTGGTGGCCATTTTGAATCCAAGTTGGCCCCCAAAAATTCAAAATGATCTGAATCGCATGAATCTTGTTTTTGTAGGTAGATTGCCTTGTTGCGATCTGATATTGGTCATAAAAATTTGAATTCGATCATGGCGGCCATCTTAAAATGGCAGCCATTTTGAAAATGAAAATAAATCCATTAAAAAATGCATAAGTTAACGGATTTCGATGAAAATCGGAAAATAAGTAGAGTATGTTATACCGCATCATATAATGCACATGTTGACTTTCTATGGCGGCCATTTTGAATCCAAGATGGCCACAAAAAATTCAAAATGCTCGGAATCGCACGAAACTTTGTTTTTGTTACATTACCATGTTGCTATCAGATGTTAGTAATCAAAATTGGAATTTGAACATGGCGGCCATCTTTAAATTGCGGCTATTTTGAAAATGAAAACAAATCCTTAAAAATCCAAAAGTTAACGGATTTCGCTGAAAATTGGAATAGAAGTAGAGTATGTTATAACGCTCTATATGACGCACATGTTGGCATTTTATGGCAGCCATTTTGAATCCAAGATGGCTGACAAAATTTGAAAATGCTCCGATTTTCACGAAACTTGGTTTCCTGGTAGATAAAGTTGCTGTGAATGGATGTCTGAACACCAGTGTCCACGGGGGTCGTTTGGGAGCCAGTTGTAATCCATAAAAATCATAATCGTTTTTAATTCTTATTTTTATTATTTCGGTTTCCACTTTTTCTAGATGGTGAACTTGTCCGACACATTTCTCACAGACGCCTTAATAGAATAAATGAAACTTGGCACAGTTGTAGATCGACATATGGAGGGGTGCATTCGATAGTCAGAATTTTGATAATGGCTGGCTGCCATTTCAAAATGGCCGCCCATGACAACACCCACACAAAATAGCAAACATTTTCCCGTGGTCCCATTTAAACAAAATTTGGTATGGATGTAGATTTTAGTATTTCAAGTGAAACGCTACCTTTGAAATTGTATTCTGATGTCGCATTTCAAAATGGTGGCGAAAAAAGTGTATAAGTTTAAAGTTATCCGATCTCGATGAAATTTAACGTGTTCCGATTGCTAAAAAATTTGGTGTAGATGTAGATTTAAGTGTCCCAAGTGGAACGCCACATTCGGAATTTTTTGGAACGTGGGTTTCAAAATGGCCGCCAAAAACGCGTCAAATTTTCAACGTTGTCCGATTTTAATGAAATTTGATGTGTAGGTACATTTCAATGTCCTGAGTGGAACGCAATTCTATCCATGGGGATTTTGGGCGACTTCTGTGTTGGCATCCAAACACCTTAAATTTAATTAATAATTGACATAGTATTATTCTATTAAAACTAGACATGATATTATTCTATTAAAACTAGACTCTTATTGCATTTATAGTCAATACAGTGCTTTCGAATATTAAAATAACATTTGTATTGTATAAAAGGTTCAAACAAATTGCAATTTATCATATTATGTCGATTTAATCATAAAGTAAATATGAGAGTAATAAACACACACATGTTTAAAACATTTAATGAAATTAATCAATAGACAATTTGTTCAATTAAATCAAATTAATTGATTACTAATGTATTACATTTTTCAATATTTTTTTAACTTTTAAAAAATTAATTGTGACATTTATTAAAATAAGTCTAAGGGTGTCCATTATTGCAAATATTAAAAATCAGTGCTGCTATCGTACATTTTTTTACAAACAGAACCGTCTAGTGCGTGATTTGTAAAAGGCTGCTACTATTTTAATTTAGAGACGGTAAATGATGACCACCTATCATAAACCTCCATTCCTTCAATATCCGTTTTCACATATACATTATCGTTTACATTCAATTGTATTACAAATGTTCCGCATGCTGAGTGACATCTTCGGGCTGTATAAACTCCCCCGATATAATATGGAAATGGAACAGTGTTCTTGTACACAGTGTAAAACGCTTCATTCGTTGCGCACGACATCACAGTGATGCTTATAAGATATATGCCTTCTTTTTCACAAGTGAATATTCCAGTTGATTTAAATGTAGATACGTTGTATAGCCCAAACGTTGATTTAATGTTAGGAAACATCAAAGTTGCTCCAGGTGATTTCAAACCACTTCCTATACCAAATGCTGTAAATCCCTCTGAAACAAAATATTATCGAATATACATTTAGATGACAATGAAAAAAATAAATCATTATGCATCTTTTTTTCGAAAACATGTAGTCAGTTGCCAAATCTTAACCAACGATTTAAATTACTATAATTTCTATTTGAATTCCTAAAATCACAAAAATCTTACCATATTTTTCGTTTTCAATTGTATTGTTGTGTATTTCTTCAATTTGAACTGTTAAATTCAATCGTAATGTGTTCAGAGATGTATCTAGTAAACTGAGCTTCTGGGTGTTCTTTTATAATTCATTGTACATGGCCATTAGATCCTGGCCTCTGACTTGACTATTAGCAGTAAGGGAATTGACTTCGCGTTGGAGGTCGTGGACCTGCTGATGTAGATTACTTAGAGTTTGTAATTGATTTATCGTTGTAACCTGCTTCAAGCTTGTTATTTCGTTCTCAAGTTCTTTTGTCCTGTTCTGAACTATATTTAGTTCCTGTTGTAACTGGATATTGTTTCGCTTAACGTCGTTGAACATTTGCTCAAGTTTGGCAAATTTTGAAGTCATGTCAGCTATCGCTTGTCCTTGTGTACTTGACAGTATATTGTTCGATGCTTCTATTTTATCCATTCTTTCAGTTAATCCGGTTAATGACGTTATATTCTGTTGTTGCTGATAGACATACTGTTGCAGTTGTAACATGGCTTTTCTTTCGTCTATAAATAACTTAAGTAACCAGTCGTACCGGTCATCAGTTATCGAACTTCCGGACTGTCCAGGTGTAGTATCAAATAGAAATGAATTAGAAAAAGAAAAAGAACAAAACAGAAAAAAACAACAGATACATCTTGAATGTTCAAAAGCTCGCCACTGATATCCCACTGACTTCTTACTTATTTTAAACAAACAAGCCCACATGTATTAAATGTAAATACTTGGTATAATCAAATATAGGGGCATGGCCTTAGCTACCATATCTTTCATATAAAAAGTTTGATTATTTATGTAAACTGGCATATTTATTTTATAACTACAAACACTTTCATTTCAACTAAAAGATTTCAATTACATTGTTTTCAAAGTGACGAGACTGTTTTTGAGCCTTAGTAGTTTGTTAATTGACAATCAGTTTATAGTTACTGCCTGTGTTTTGAAATACTATTTTAACGTGTTTCCAATCCATTTGTTGATATTGTCTTTATTATGCTTAGTCTATGATCAATGTAGTCGTATCTTGTTTGAAGTTGTCTAGAATTAAATAAATTCAATTTGATAAAAATGTGTTTATTTGAATATTAGTTGAGTGGAGCTAAAAATAAAAAACTAATACATAGTATTCAAACGATTAGTGTCAGGTATTAAACGGCGAAATAATTCAAAATTACATCGTGATGGGTCGAAGATTTATTAAACGTCTTTATTATTGATCAGTGTTAAGTTTGTTAGACGCTGTAGACAGCTTACTGTACGTATTCCACAGATTGTAAGAAACACTTGTTGGTTTACAAAATGGTATTTTTAGTGTAAAGGTGGAGCTAAATAGAGTACTTTCAATTGATAAAATAAAAAACACTATATATTTTACATAACTTAAACCTATATGAATTTAGTTTTTGTCTTATATGGTGTCTGCGCTTGCCCGATTGACTAACGCAAATCCATTATGAATTTGATTTGATGCATTTGTTTAACGTAATCCAATAAAAAATGTCGTTTTATACAATGTTGCATATCATAGGATTTTACTACAATGATTAGTACAACAATTTATTTTAAATCTTACTTTAACTGCAACTTATTTGAGAAATGAAATTTTATGTTTGACAAGTTTCGTTGTGAGAACATACTACAGAAATCTTTCCGAAAGCGTCAAAAGGTAAAGAATCTTTACGATTACGATGGTAAAAAGCAAAAGAAACTGACCAAATCATAATAGGCAAATGTCCAGAGACAATTAATAATGAGAATTCAGACAAACATGAACACTAAAAAGCAAAAACTAAAAACTAGAAAGTTAATAGACTGGCCTAGGTGATATTAACAAATTCTTTGCCGAGAACCTTTTTATTCTTAATTTCATCCAATCAAAGCATTCTGTTTTCTCAGTTGTTATGTTTATTGAGAAAATTCTCATGTTGAGCAAACAGGCTTTATGGCACTGGGGCCAGGAATTATAAAAAACCCATGGGTTTACTCAATTGCTTCGTATGGCTAAGCAGTTACGTAAGTTATGGATTCTCATGTCTAAGGAAAAGACAAATCCAGAAAAAAACATAAAGAAGGAACACAATTTAAGGCTATTTTAGATGACAGGTAACTTTTTATTCCGACGTGCATGTACCACAATGTTCTCATTAATATAATTTTCATTTCAGCTTGGTGCCATCTGTGGCGTCGTGGTTAATCTGAATTGACAAGGATTGCAAGTCTCAGGAGTTTAACATGAATATGAAGTTTTGAAACGATATAAGATCAATAAGGATAAGCATAACATTTCAGTTTTTTATCTTGCTTGTTTTTTTTTGTTTTGTACTAATGAAGAATATTATGCTATCAGCCTAAAGATCGAAATTTCTACCGGGTGCTCAAGCTTTCTCTCCAATAAACAACCACAGGTATAGCCTAAAATGCTAGGAAAAGCGTATTACCTCATTAAAGCAATTACACAAAAGAACAACAGTACAAATGGGTGATTTAATTGGATATTCCTATTATTGATTAGTAGTGTATGATACCCAACATTGTCATCAACAAACTACCTCGCATGACATAAAACCTAGTTTAACCTACCGTTTCCACGCCTTTACCAAGTCAGGGCCATTGCTGTAGTTGTTATTAAATTATTAACTAACCACTCTATATAATGTTTTTGCAGATATTATTAGTGGCTTTATTTTTTTGCACATTAACTTATTTGTCATCAACATCGGACTATGTTTTAGCAGCATCAAGAATGCTGAAGAAAGATAATGCTATTGAAATGATTGACAGTCTATAAGGCCATTCGTTGGTCAGTCTTTGTCTAAATTTTTGACAAGAAACACCGTCATTTGTATCGTTGCATAATCTTCTAGACTTGTATATTATTTTTTGTTTATGCTGTATCGTCATGTTTGTCGATACGATACTTAATAAGCTTTACCGGTTGGTAGACTCTTTAGACGTTAATATAATATTTTGAACTACCTGTATCGTTTTTTTACACGATCCCAGTGGACTTATATTATTCCATCACTGAATGAAAAAATACTTGAAGCATTTAGAGTTAAACGCCACTGATGAGTCTTAAGTAGACGAAACGCGCGTATGGCGTAATGAATTTGTCACCTTGGTAATTTTGATTAAATCTTGTTGGAATATTTGAGGAAAGCCAAGTAACAGCACGGCACGTCCGCGGCTGGCGTACTTGAAAAGCAACTATTTTGGGTTAAGTTGGAAATGAGAAAGTTTATGATTAATATGTTATGACTTGTTTACGTCATTTATTTATATTGACATTCAATGACTAAGGCCATTCGTTGGTCAGTCTTCGTCTAAATTTTTGACAAGAAACACCGTTATTTGTATCGTTGCATAATCTTCTAGACTTGTATATTATTTTTTTGTTTATGCTGTATCGTCATGTTTGTCGATCCGATACTTAATTGGTGACATTTGTTTAATAAATGTTGTTATAATTAAGCAAAGATATTAAAAATTAGTATGCTGGTATTATTTAGGCTTAATTATGTGATCTGTAATTAGTAAACTTTATCAGGAAAGCTTCTGAACGTTCCTCCCACTTATCATTTTCTTGGCCACACTTCTTTTCAACAAAATTCAATTTCAGCAGACTCCAATGGTGTTTTCGTGTTTTGTACATGGTATTTATAGTGTTGACAGATTATGAAATCACTTATTTTATAAATAAATCAAGATAGATCATTTGTCAGGTTTAATTGGTTGCCATAAATATGGTAAGTGTTTTGGATATAGATATTATAATATTTGTTTAATTCATATATCAGTACAGATTAAGCTTTTGCAGTAATTATGCGAACTGCTAATGTATGTTACAAAAACCCGGACTCGGGTTACTCACTTTCTGTTTTTTTTTTTGTTTTTTTTTTGTTTCTCGTTGTATTTGTTTGTTTAAAAGGGGATTTCTAATCTTCCCTTGTTTTTCATTATTTTATATCTGATCATGTGTAGTATTCATTTGAAAATTGTTTGCCATTTTTTAAAATCTAATAAATTATAATTTTTAAAAGTATTTCATTTCTTTTTTTAAGTACAAATGTGCATTGTTATATTATTGTATTCAGTGACGGGAACATTCTGCAATCTGAAACGTAAAGTAACGTAAATAAAAAAAATACATTATGTACGATTTAAATCAGGACCTCGTCATTCTTTTATTGAAATAAAATGTAAATATAAGAACTGAATGCATTTTGTGAAGTTTCATTGACTCATGTAAGCGTCGCTACCACGCGTCATCGCAAATGTGCTTCTGTCAACGCTTTCATACGTCAATTAAACATAAAAAATGCATTTAATTCTAAAAACAAAATATATTCTAAATAAAATAATATATATTTATGCGTCTCACAAATATAATGGATATATAAATAGAAAAATAGTTAATTATATATTGTAGAAATTATGATTTTAATCATTGTGGCATGTATACCGATATTATTTGGTATTTACTATAAACAAAAACATCTATATGGAATGTCTATGTGGAAATGAACAAAGCAGAATAAAAACTGTCGTTTCCTGGATCCATAATATACCAGCAGAAACAAATTAAATTTCTGTATTGGGCGTTTACAATAATGAAAATGGATCATGCAGGTTAAAATAATAAATGTGAATGTTTCATTATACTTTTTGTATAACTCTATATATGGTCCAACTTTGTGACACATAACAGTAAAACATCAGTGTTGTGTTGAAATGAAATACAAATCTTATTATTATGGCAATAGCAATTTTCTGTAAATATAATAAATAATATCCGAAGACTTAACTCTAAACATACAATTGAATAATGAACATTAAATTTTGGTTTGTCAGTTAAAAATGAAAACGGTTGGATCTCGATACAGTTTTGCAGTAGATTACTCTTTCATGGTGCAATTCGTAGCTGTTGTCGCAATTAACAATTGTTTTTATGAACTGACTGAATGTTTTTAGTGGGATATTTCTAAAACCCATTTTAGCTAAAACAATAACACTTTCAACAAACGGAGAGGAATATGGTTATTCAAATAACAATTATTTCAAGGTATCCGGACCACAATTGACCACATGGTCATATTTGGTGTCCCGGATAACCATTGCTTTTAATGGAGCAGACCTCAATAATGGTCTGACATCGGAATTTCTATTTGAGTAACAACCTTTTTTGTTAAAAACTGTTAACATTGACAGTGTACTCGATTCAAATCTTTATTGACTAGGATCGCAAGTTTTCAAACCGATGATCAGGGACTCTCTCCGCACTCTCTCCTGTAGTGCGGCTTCCAAAAATAAAAATTGGACGCCGTGATAAAGGTGAAAAATTGATGAAAGAGGCGATAAAAATCATTCAATCAAACAAAAAATACTCAGCGTGTTAGTATTGTACGATGAATACATGTTGTATTGTTATTTACAAAGTTGTGTCTTAAACATTGCACATGTGAGATAAGCATACATGGAATCATTGTTATTAATATAAAATTCTGGCTGTAGTAAGCCACCAGTTGTGTTACTCGGGGGCAAATCAAATCCAACAAGAAGATACTCACGCAAAGAAAAAATATTATTTATTTATGTGTGTGTTGTTTGTTTTTTACTCAACTATGTACACAAGATTATCGCAAAATATTCTACAGGTCTGACTGCTAACCACAGTGAGTTACGTCGCTATCTTCTTGCATGAAAGATACATTTTCAAAGTTATAATGTAGGCGCACTGTAGTCCATAAACATTTTGGACCCACCCAAGTAACAGTGTTAATGTTTAGGTCCAGTTCATTTTCCGAATCGATTCGTTTTTTGTAAACATGTTTTCGTCCTAAATATAGCTAAAATAATGTATACATTCATAGAAAGGTCAAGCTTTTTTTATATAAACAATTCAAAATTTGGCGGGAAACAGATTTCATTATTTTTAAGGTTTTGTATGACATGTTTCTTTATAACCACGAAGAAATATAAAGGTTAATGTTAGTTTCCTTGTTTTCACATTTTTACTGAAAGTTGGACAAAAATAAAACAAAATCTGACCAAAAACCATGTGACGCAGACAATTTTTACGTAGTTTATTAATTTTGAAATTGGATTTAGAAATTGATAAAATGTTGATATAACGACATTCTAGGTATACAGCATACAGAAAACCTGTTTTTTTCATAAAAAAATAATTTCTATTTTGATATATAGTACTCTTGTAGAATAATTGTCGATGCGTGTTTCTTATGTTAACTTTTCAAATTGGTAGAATGCGTTCTATTACCAGTTTTTTCTCATCCGCATCTTTAATTTTATTTCATTCATACTATCTTATTTTAATAACAGACAAGGATGACCACATATCGTATACATGCAGTAGCTGAGTTATCTGTTTTAATGCATATGGTATCATTTAAGTTTAATTGTGATACAATTGATCCAGATCCGGAGTTACAATCAGCATCTACAGCCATTGTCCCACCGATGTAACACGGAGCTAACCGAACATTGTTTTATAGACACTGTATTTTGAATCATTGATTGAACAAGACATCACCGTAATGCTAATAAGATATAAACCCTCTTTTTTCACATGTGAATATTCCACTGGTCGTAAATGACGTCAGATTAGATATTCCGTACGATGATTTAATATCTGGAAACAGTATTGTCATTCCGTTTGACATAACACTGTTTGATGTACCAAATGCAGTAAATCCAAGTGAAAAAAAACTTTTGTACATGAAATGCATTAAACTTCGTCACTTCATGCTTTTGTTATTAATCTTCGTTTTGAATTTTTGGATCTAGATCTATTATTTCCCGTTGACATTGAAGACATTATTTGTATATTTTGAAAAAGAGTTAGTGCATTGTAAGAATACTACTATATAAATCAAGGGCCTCGTTGGCCGAATGGCTAAGGAAGTTCATCTACTATTCATCACGTGGTCTGTCAACACTGAGATTGCGGGTTTTCTCTGGGTACTACGGCTTCCTCCCGCAATAAAAACTGGACGCCATGAAATAGCTGAAAAATTGCTGAAAGGGGCGATTTCAAAACCAAAAAACTAACAAATTTATCTTCATCTACATACAGTTTCAGTGGCAATCAAAATTTCCTGCCAATTATCCCAACTTATTTCCTCAATTGTTTACTCTCTATTAACCATCTTACATTTAGCTGTATAACTGCTGCCTGAAAATATTAAACCAATCAGTTTATCGACCTTATCCTAATTAATTGCCAAGGGGTTTTCGATGTACAAGGTTTCTTCACTATTGTTTGGGGTGTACAAATGCAGACAGTCTTATATTGACGCGTGACATGATTCCTACTTATTGCTTAATTGTTTTTTGTTAGTTCTAGTTTCACGTAGGGTAATGACTGCTAATCAACCTGGATTGTAATCTTTTTTTCTGAAGGCATTTACATTATTTATTCAAATGCAAAAAGGACACTAGTGGTGGATCTTATTGTAAAGTATTCCCAGTTAAACGATATTTTGCAGATCAATTGCTAAAAATGGTATAACGCTTCATCACAACAAAAACGCATTAGATGTTCTGATTTATTAGTTTCTTACCACGTGTGTCGTATCCATTCATATGGTCTTCCGTCTGTTCAAGTTGTCTTTGAAGTGTTCTTTGTGTTGTTCCAATATTGCTGAGTTCTTCTCTAAATATGGCATTACATTTTGAGTGGACAGAAATTGATCTTCCAATAGTGTATTCGTCTTTGTCACGTTTAATTGTAAGGAAGTCTGATACTTTTTTAAGAAGCTAAGCTTCTGCTTGTTTGCGGTTACCCCGTTATACATTGAACCTAACTGCTGACCTCGGGCCTGAAGATTAGCGGAAAGGGAATTAACATCATGTCGAAGATTCGTAATTGTGGTTTTAAGTTTTTTGGTGAAGTTGACAGAGGTACTAAGTTCTTGTCGCAGCTGAATATTTTGTTCCTGAACTTCACTTAACAGTCGTTCCAATTTGCCCTGTTTCACACTAAGTTCAACAATTTATTTTTGTAAAGCAGTGTAACGCTCATGGGAATTTGAACTTACAGACTGTCCAGGCGTAGTATTAGCCATTAAAAATTCCACGGAAGCAGAAATACAGCAACAAATTAGAAATAAAAAGCGCATTTTGCTAATATGGTTTACTGCTTCTGATATCCGAGTGCGGTTTGGTTAAAATGTTATCTTTAACACACAAATATATAACTAGTCTAAGCTTTTGTAAATAATGTCCAAAACATGTAAACAGACAAAGTGCACTGCGTATTAGAAATCGTATTATCCTACAGTGATGTTAGAATATTAAAGTTAGGGCTACCAAACTGGTTGGGTTTTTATGCCCACATTTAAGCCCTCTCTAACGTTCGGGGTAAAATGGCATAAAGGGTAAACCTATGGTAAAATCTGTATATTCGTGCCCTAATAATTTTTTTCTAAATTTTGACGACAGTTTATGTAGAAACCACATTTAAAATATGTAATGTTATCGTCACGCAAGTAAGGCGGGTACATTATTTGTAGCGGATTTGCTCTAAATGTTGTGTGAAATGTTGCTTTCCTTAGATTATTTTCTTGGCACTGGAAATGTGGGCATCTTGGGTGTATAAAACTATTTACAACTTGACTATCTTCAGAACGTTCTAAAACTGTCCAAGTACTACATGAACATACATGTTTATGTATTGTACATTTAAATATTGGCATAGTTATTTTGTAAATCTGTCTATATCCACTAATAATGTATTTTAAAAAGAGTTTTTGTTGGTGATAGCAGCCAAAACGCAACAAACAACCCTTTGTCAGATTATTATGTAATGAAACAATCAGTCTTTAGAAGTTCTGGTCAATATAAGTTTTAATAGACTCAAAAATTAATATTTACCTCCGACTTTGACGTCGGTCAATATTGATTTTTTGTGTCTATTAAAACTTATATAGACCTCTACAGAATACTATAATTGTATATTGTAAATAAATCTTTACAGTTTTTAAAACTAGCTATATATGAACTGCCAAATGAAATAGTGAGTGAGCTATTTAAAATCCAGATTTGCTCTGCATATGTAGAGCGGCTAACATGCTATTAAATATTATGACAGTTCTAATTATAGATAATCTTGCATGACCACTCAGAATGTCAAGAGGCAGATATACTTCTACAAAATATTTCTGTTTTGTGATTTATATAACGTCGTTCGTGCAATATTGTTTTAAATTTATTTCAATAATAGACGAGTTTAAAATAGGCACGTTCTGATGTCGCCGTTCTATTTCCGACAGATTAGATTACAATGTATTTTAATGTGCAAAGAGAAGAACGGGGAAAGAAACTTATCAAAGGAACATATAACGCCACATTTATTACACTAATTCCCTGTTGAACGAAATATGTTATACCAACGTAGTATTAGCATTTGTCTGTTGTATATTGTCGTATGCAAATGTTATGTGAATTTCAGAATTTTTAAGGGGCCTCGTTGGTCGAGTGGTTAATATACTTCATCTACCATTGATCATGGTTTGTCAACGCCAATGCTTTCTCCTCAAGCTGAAAATTGCTGACAGTGGCGTTTAACATTCAAACAAAAAAAAGAAAAAAAGAATATGCAATTAAGATATAGTTATTGGTTAGTATTGGTGGCCGAGTGGGTAGGGATATTTGTCTACTATTAACCTCGTGGCCTGTCAAAACTGAAATTGCGGTTCGAGTCTCATTGCCGGCAGGGTTTGCTCGACTCCTATCTTAATTGATATAGCTCGGTTAACAATAAGCGAATATAAACTCTCTGCCCATGTGTAGATAAGTACAAAACCAAACTCCTCATTAATTTGTCTCCAAAAACTGTTTACAATTACATGTGATTGTCTGCCAAAATCTATTTTCAAGACAAGACTTGTTCTCTCTTAATTATTGTTAAACACCAACTTGTTTCTTTCATGCCAATCATTATAGTTATGCCTTAAAAAAACATACAATATATAATGTTCTTAATAAAACCATATGGAAAGTGTATACTGTCAAGCATGCAGCAATTGCTTACCTACTAAACAGCTTCTTGACATACTTTGTCACATTATGTTTGAAAATAACGACATTTTAACTCCTCTAAGATCTTAGTGAATATAACGGTAAAACTACATATCTCGTGTTTTGCGAAACAAACTGGTTACACCGCTATATAGTAAAATTTTGTCAACAGGGTTTTTTGCTCTTTACAAATGATTCATTTAGGAGAACCGGTTATACATGTGAATACAAAAGCTTCAACTGTCCATCAGTCAAGCTTATGCAAAGATGCGTGCACTTGGTTCCATTATAAACACCGTTTATCTGTTTTACTGGAACATACTGGAAGGAACCCAGTGTTTGTCCCACAGTACAGCCCAGCGTGTCCTGGAAACCTTCTCGTTGGGGGTTGCCAGCTCAAAAGGAAAACATTCTGAAAACATCAAACAAGCTACGAAACTTTCAATTAAAGTAGTCCATTGTATGTTCAGACATAAACGCTATCGATACTCTTCATGGTGAAACACTGGCCGGATTCTGGGAGCTTGTCTATGCAGAGGCGAGAACTCGTAACGGGAATAAATATTCCTGTAATGGATTTAAGTCAATTAGTGCTTGCATTTCAATGTTTCCGTAGTGTGTCGGAGGATCTGCACATTTTGTAAACAGTTATGAATCTTGTGTAAGGGCATCGATAAATCAACTAAAACACAAAGAAATAAAAACTGCCTATACATTTAGATTTCTAACAGTATTTAATAAGCGATGAACAATTTTATTGAAATAAAAACAACGTGTCAAGATTAATAAAACACAAATATCTTGTTTGATTTTATATGTAATGGTTTTTACTATCACTTTTAAAATAACGGGTTGTCAGGTAAAAATAACACTCATAACAAACATTTCAGCGTTTGACAATAAAAGTGAACGCATGGTACCAGAAGAATAACTTGTTTGAAATTTAGTGTTCCTTAATGCACATCTAATGCACATATAACTGTTGCAAAACGTGAGGTTGTTTTCTTATTTCAGCTTATTTTAACCTAGATTTCAACATAATATCTGGGGCTGCATTTCAAAGAATTCACTTGTTGTTATACATCTAAAGAAGACAGAGAAAAAAACTACTCAGAATATCTGTGATCAACCAGGTAGATATGTCACTTTGAAAACCTATTTTGGAAGATAAAAACATGATCCAATTACTCTGCAGCATAAGGTTCTGTTCAAATACCATATAGACTTTTGTATAACTGATGATATTTACTACGGAGCTCGTCCGCTTTGACAATATTCCTAAGGTGAATTGATGCGCGCATATTCTAGATCTGCTAGACGTTTGATTATACACTGAAAAGTGAATAAAAAGCAACTAAAATCACAACAATATGTGATGCTGGTTTTGGCGAAAGACGGATTTTTAGTGTTTAGATGTACATGTACAAAAATGTGCCATCTAATAGATTTTAACCAGTTTAGTTAAGATTTTACTGTAATTACAAAATTTTTTAGATGATATAGATTTCCCTTTACCATATAACACATGCAAATACATAACAATTAACCAAAACATATTGTCAGAACCTGTAAACTATCAATGACACAAAACACAAAAACACCATCTAACACACATTTTATATATTTCAATGGTACATGTAACAAAAGTTCATTTTTATACATCCTAGTTTTATAGACTATTGAACATTTTTGTTTGCTAATATGTTCAATAAAAAATATTAAATTGATATGAGCAGAAATGGATAATTTTCTTATAGTGATTATTTTCGGCTACTTCAGCTTCCTCACTACAAATAATTGTAATAGTTCTAAACATTGCATTAAAATGTACTGACTTAATAAAAAACGGCATAGATGGGTTATAACACATACATTGCTTACCATCTTCCTGTCCTTCTCAAATGGTTTTCAGAATTTTACGTATTTTCTATCTCTGTCTGTTCGCTTAACATATTATCAAGTTTAAATGTCAAAGATAACCGTTGTTTTTCTAAGTAAGCAATACTAAGTTTGTAGTGTTGGGTTTATTGTCCTTAATAATTATTGTCTTAATAAGGAAGCAATATTAAACTGTAATGTTTTTTTTTCATTGCCCATTAAAGACATTCTAACATCATTTGTGTTGTGTCTCATTTTGTTAATAACTCGAGATTGTATATTGTGGCATATTGTTTATGCTTTAATAATTCCAGTTTTTTATTAATAAGTTTCTCTGCCACTCCTAATCTGGATATGCATCAGTTCATCTCTTGTCCTTGTTAATTCAGTTTCAAGAATATTTTTTGTCAACAAAAGAACTCACATTGTTTGTTTCTGATTCAAGTTTTGCATTTTAATTATTTTTAGCCAAATTTTACTAAGTCTCTAGCGTAGAGATATTCATTATTAGTGCCTTTTGTTGATTATCTAAATATACCGGATAAACACATTTTGGCAATAAATTTAACTATACTGAGATTTCATTAAACTGTAGTCTTTGACAAACCAATACGACAGAAATATAAAGAATGGAAAACAGTTGCTTAGTTTTGTGAACAGTTAAGGCATGTTACGCATTTGAATTTGTCGAGCCACCGCAGATAGAAATTTTCCAATAGTTATTTTACCGATTGATCATTCACCTGTCATCACTAATCAAGACACAATTATTATCTATTATTTGGACCTTTCGAACTGTCAATTATTGGTACAATTATGGCTTCAATTATTTAAGTTCTTTGTTTTTATTTATTTTTTCGAGTTATGCATGGTTATCTGCACAATTCTATATATACGCCATCTTATACAAACAATTATACACACAATCTATTAATTTTGTAAATATATGAACCTCCGATACAACGCTAAATGCATATTAAACAATCTACTATCCTACAGTTTTGTGTGTAACATCTTTCTACATAAACAACTTAGCAAATGCAGAGCGTCGTTGTGCTATTTTTGCTCTTTTTTCAAATTTCTAAAGAGGTCTTTAAAATAAATACATCATTCATTCAGATGTTGTCCTTAATATCCGAGGTAAGTTTTTGCATGTAAAAGATACCATGCAGCAAGAGTATTTTGGCCGATTTTAGTAGCCTTGTTGTTTGGAAATTGCTGTATTTGAGTTTCGACTTTCTTGTTTCTGGTATTCTGTTGCCAATTGTTGTTTTTATATTTCTGGTCATTTGTATCGTGTTTCCGTATTGATTAACGAGCTTTTGAATTTGTTTATATTTTCCGCGGCTTTTCCTAATATATATTTACGGTCTATGCCACTTCCTGTGGGACAACATTCATACTAGTTGGGAATTCACCCTGTGAAACTGAAACATTTTACTATACGGAAATATCTCTCCAAACACCGAAAACCATGTAATCGCGTAATCTCTGGGACTTTAACTGATAGAAGAAAACTGAAAGTGAGAAATGTTAAGGAATTTGTTTGAAAGTATAGGACATAAATTTACTAAAAATATATGACCAGTGGAGGCGAGCGGTATGCCTTGAATGTTTCAAGGACTTAGTAAAAAAACTAACAACACGCTAGTCGTAAACAACATGGGTCTTCACCACTTGTCGTACTGTGATATGTCCTCAAAATAATCTCAATGTCAAAGTTTAGATGTGACCTTGACCACTTTAGGCCTACAATTGTGTTATCATTACAACTCGATTCTCCGGGTACTCCGGTTCCTCGCCCCAAAAAAACTGGACGCTATAATGCAGCTGAAAAATAACTGAAATTGGCCTTTAACATCATTAAAACAACAAACAAAAATTATTACAACTCGAAAACCATAAAAGATTGAAGCAGATAATCAATAAGAAATAATCTTCTCATCGAAACCTTCATTTGGTACATTTGGTCCAAAACTTTTTTTGAGTTTCAGTCCTTGACACGTTTCAGTTAACAGGTTTCTTTACTTTGAGAAATTTATTATTCTATCGTGTAACGATTTATTTAAATGTGAGACGTATGTTTAATCATCCCTTATAATAAATAAGACCTTATGGATTAATAAACATTTTGTTGGATTCTAAATTTAGATATAATTACGTTTCACAGTAGCAATAATATCGTATTTAGGATGAATGTCGAACACGTTATAGTGAAATAATGTTTAACTGTAGTCATAACAGTATATAATATGTATATTTCAAGAAATGCTGCCTTTCCTTTGGTTAGCGGAATTAGGTCTATAGATGACCTTTTTTTTTAAAATGGAGATACACATTGTTTCCGAATATAATATTTATTATTATTATTTGTAATTGAACTAACATAAATCTTGGTAGGTCATATTTATGCACAACATTCCTGTTTACTTACAAAAAGTAAGGTAGTTTATGTGCACAATTAGAATAGCAAATGAAATAGGTATAATAACTGACACAAATAGGTAGATAAAGTACTTTAAATATAGAAGTCATAAGGTAGCTTAAACATGCTTTCACGTGCGTTTGTATTACAGTAGAAAATGTATGTTTGTCGACTTTGGAAGATTTATTTCCACGATTGCCAGAATTTATTGATTAAGATATACTATATAAGCGTTAAAAAGCATCGTAAAACTTCGTTACATCAAACGTAAAGAAGCAACGATTCATTGAATTTTACTTTTCGTATTAAATTGAACCTATTAAACATCTAAACAACATTAATTCGTGTTCTCAACATAATGTGGATGAACAACTACCTTAATGACATGTTCTTGATTTTTTTACTTTGTAACAGATTATGGTCTCTAATTTGTTTAATTAGAAAATATGTCCTCAGCCAGACATCCTTTTTACAGATAGCAGCGTGTATTTCAACGTAATTTGAGTTAGACTGACACTATTTCAATTTATATAAAGTAAACGATGACCACTTATCATAGACATTCATATTGTCGTAATCGGTTTTCACATAGACATTATCGTTCACATTCAGTTGTATTAGAATTATTCCGCTTGTTGAAGAACACATGTTGCTTTGTGTTACATAAAACGGAGCTATTGCAAAATTGTTTTTATACATGGCAAAGGCAGAATCACTTGCTGAACAAGACATTACTGAGACAGTAATAATATATAAGCCTTCCTTTGCACAAGTGAATTTTCCAGTGGATGTAAAAGTAGACAGATTAGCTATTCCAAACGATGATTTTATGTCAGGAAACAACAACGTCGTTCCAGATGATTTGGTACTTGATGATCTACCAACCGCTGTAAAACCAACTGAAACAAAAACGTTACCATTTTAAACATATATATTCTATGCCAGTTTGTCATGTTATTGTATATTTCCTAGCAAAGGTCGGGGCGTTCTGGTATTCCTAGTTCTCGCAATTAAAACAGAACTCAATGATATGGCTAATAAAATGATACAAATTTGGCGTTGAAAACAATACCAAGAAACAAACAAAACGGTTATTTATTGATTCACCAATGTAATATTTTTCTATTCATAAATGTCGCTTTACTAACAACTTAACCTTCATTGAAAAATAACAAAACACCTTTCTTACAAAATACATATAAATATAAATTAAGGTAATAACGGCCCTAGCATAAAACTATTGTGTCTAAAATATGATAAGAAGGCTTTAATAATATAAAAGAGCAAACATGAATTTACTTTCATAATATTTTTGCACTTGCACTAAGACAGATTCAAATGTACAAACAAACCTTCATCGGATAATTCTGTGATGGTTTTGTTCATTTGAGAACTTAATACCATTTGCCCGTTTTTGAGGTCTGTTATGTCTCTTGTAGTATTAGTAACAAATAACGCATGATCTTGCTTGACAAATCCTATGTCATTAAATATGGCAACAAGGTTCTGTCCACGAGCCTGATTCTCAGCCATAAGTGAGATAAGGTTATGTTTAACGTCTTGAAGATGGGTAAATCGCTAAGAGTTTGTAGTTGATCGATAGTGCTAACTTGCTTCAAATTTGTTATTTCTTCTTTAAGCTCGTTGGATCGATTTTAACAAGATCGTAAATGTTTTTCCAATCGTAGCTTAGTTTGTTGTAACTGGTTGTATTTGTCTTCTAAATGAGTGTATTTGTCTTCTAAGTGAGTGTACCTCTCCTGGATGGAGAATGTATCATTTGTTGGCATATTTTGTGACGCTACAACTTTATTAAATAATCATAATTATTGTCAGTCATCAAGCCTCCAAGTGGTCCCTTGGTACTGGTGTCAAATAAAAAAGCATTTGATGAATTCAAGAACAATATCAAAAATAATGTTCCCATCATAGCGGGTTTGTCAGGATGTAACTATCATTAGGATGTTTTATCTTTTACTGTACCGGATATAGTATGTCAAATGTATATAGAGAAACTTGTTGAGAAAATACATTTATCGTCTAGCAATTAAAATATGTTAACAACGTTTCTGTTAATAATACAGTGTATATCGAATGTTGACCTACTTGTATCTGAATAAAAGATATTTTGAGTTTTTAGAATTACTTTGTAACTTAGCCCAACGAAAAAAGGAATTGATAATTATACACGTAGAGTTGGACCAATTATATTTGCATTAGTTATACTTCTATATCAATTCTAAAATTGTTGCAATTGTAAAGGAATCATACGATTTATATTTTTTAATATTTAATATAAAAAATAAAAAAAACAACTTCTCCGCTTTTTTCTCTGTTGGTGATCTATAACAAGTTTTAGTTCTGTTAGTGTGACACCATTCATCTGTAGTTATTTCATTCCCCAATTAAAAACATTGGTTTAACTTATCCGTTACATAGCTGAATTCCCCAAATTTTACAAGGAAAGTAATAATTTCGATCTAACAATCAATTAAGCGATGCAGATTTTGCGTGATTTATTTCCTAGATTGCAATCTAACTGATATGCTGTAAATGAGTCTTTGTACATGATTGACAGCTCTACTGCTGCAAGTTAAGAGTTTTCACGCAGTGTCCTGGCATCCTACCTAATAAACACAGGAGAGCATGATAAAGTTGCTCAATCATGAAATGGGGTAAAAGTTTTTGGAAAATTAAAACACAAGAGTTGGAAATAATGATAGAAATTAAGCAAACACAGATTAATTCTCGAGTACATTATGGAGAATGCAATATGACAATGAACAGAAATTGCTTTTGGCACATCCAAAAAGCGTAAAACGTTTATTAAAACATTCAATCTTCTGACCAGATATTTTGATTGCAGATATCTTGAACCTAAGTTACAACGGGAATCTTATTTGGTTTTGATAATTGTTTTTAATTATTAAATACCCACTAATAGTATATTTAAATACGTATATGCCATCATGATTTTAACACATTAATGTAGTCCCTAAGGAGTTTTTGAAGTAAAATATCATTTTATTACCAATGCAACTATCATTAGAGCACCGGGTTAATTTAGAAACAAAACGTATTCTAAATAACATATATATTTATGGCTCCATATTTGTCTCATCAATGCAATAGATAAAGATAAATAAAGAAATAGTTAAATTGCAGTGTGTACAATATATGATTAAAATAATTGATGTTTGTATACTGATAATATTTGGCACTAATTATAAAAATGAACGTCTAATGTAACATATTTGAATAAATTATAGAAATAAAATTTAAAAAAATGTTTTCTAAACCTATAATATTCCAGCAGAAACAAATTTAATTTCTGAATTATGTGTTGATTTACACTAATGAGACTGGGGGTCATTAAGGTTCGAATAATAAATGTGGACACGTCAATATATATAGTCTAAATTTATTACATATAAAAATTAGCATCAAAGTAGTGTTTAAACTGAATAAAATACAATATGAACATTACGGCAATAGCAATTTACTGCAAATGTAAATAATATTTGAAGACTTAATTATAAACCACCAAATGAATAATAGAACAAGAAATTTAGGTTGATTGGTTTTTCAGTTGATTAATCTTTCTTAATGCCATTCTTAACTTTTGTCACAATTAAATATCGTTTGTTTGCATTGATCTCATAATGGCTTATGTGTGATATTATTATACCAATTTTAGCTAAATATAACAATTTTTAACTTTTATTCAGGAGGAGAACTAAACCGGAAATAAAACGTTATACAAATGAAAACTTTTCAAAAAAGACAAAAAAAAACTACATGTAATCAATAAATATCATATTTCTGCAACTAAGTTGCTCAATAATGTTATCTGGAATGAGTGTTACTTGGTGCTTTATTTAATAAGAAAACATAAATACCAAATTTGTGAGTTGTATAAGTATTGTGAATAATTTATAAAGAAGTACAAGATAAAATGCATTTTAGGATCTAGACTTTTACATAAACCGAACGAATATATAAAGTAGTTCTCATGGTCTACGCAAACCTAGATATTCTACTCAGAGTGTTAGTATTGTACATTGAATACATGAATTGTAGTTACCGACAAGTTGCGGCTTAAACATTGGACACGGCACACACGGAGTTAAACAACATATATTGAATAATAGCTGTACATTTAAAATATTGGCTCTTATCAGACACCAGTCGTGTTTCTCATTGCCTTGCCCGCAGCAAATCAAATCCAGTACACAAATATGTACACAGCTCGAGCATCAAAAAGATTCTGACCACTCACCACAGTGAGTTACGTGTCTGGACCTGGTGCTCTCATTACGTGACAAATACACATTTTCTTATGTACA
Source organism: Limnoperna fortunei (assembly GCA_944474755.1). NCBI lineage: Eukaryota > Metazoa > Mollusca > Bivalvia > Mytilida > Modiolidae > Limnoperna > Limnoperna fortunei. Next base: position 27,542,416 of record OX104123.1, read on the forward strand.
ATTGAGGTGCATTGTAGCCCATACATAAAATTCGACCCACCGACCTCAGTTCTTTTGAAATGACAGTGTTAATATTTGGTATTTTGTCTTTCTTATTTTCCGAATGGGTTCGTCTTTTGTTAACTTATTCTCGTCCAAACTATAGCTAAAATATCGCGTGTAACCTATAAAATGAATCAAAGCTGTTAATTTGTCAATGACGTCTAAAAGATGTGATGAAACCTGTTTATAGGTCATAAACTAAATCGGACTTTTAAGCGTCGCATGATATTTTTATCTATGCTTACGTAGTTACACAGAAAAAAAATCAATAGCAAAGCAAAAATGTATAGAAAGATTTAGCTTTTTCAAAGCAAACAAGTCAAAGAAAAAGGTAAAGTATTGGCTGGTTAGAATATAAAATAAAGTTTTAGTATGATTTTTTATTTATAAGCAATTTAATACAGAAATAAAGTAAGCAAAAGATAATTATAGGTCAATGTGTTTATTTGTCAGTTAAAAACAATTAAAAAGTTGGCCGGAAACGCGATTTTTCATAGGTTTTGTTTCGTTATGGCCACGAAGATACATTAACGGTAATGTTAGTTTGGTTGTTTTGACATTTTTAAAGAAAGTTAAGAAAACATAAAATCTTGAAATGTTAATCAAAATCTGCCCAAAACCATGTGAAGCATACAATTTTTAGGTGATTTCTTTAATTTGATAAGCGTTAAAATTTAAATTAGAAATTGATAAGATATTGATATAATGACATTCTAGGTATACAGCATACAGAAAACCTTATGAAAAATTTTCCATTAAACAAAAATGTATATTTTTAGTTATATTACTCGTGTAGAATCCTTGCCGATGCATGTTTCGTTTTGTAACTTTTCAATTTGAAATTTTTTCTCATCCACATCTTTAATTTGATTTCAATTCTATCTTATTTTAATCACAGACAACGATGGCCACATAACGTATACATGCATATCTGAGTTATCTGTTTTGATAATATAATATCATTTAAATTTTATTGTAATACAATTGATCCAGATCCGGAGTTACAATCAGTATTTACAGCCAATGCCCCACCGATGTAATACGGAGCTGACCGAACATTGTTTTTATAGACACTGTATTTTGAATCATTGATTGAACAAGACATCACCGTAATACTAATAAGATATAAGCCTTCTTTGTAAATATGTAAATATCCCACTGCACGTAAATGACGTCAGATAAGATATTCCGTACGATGATTTAATATCAGGAAACATCAGTGTCATTCCGTTAGACTTAACACTGTTTGATGTATCAAATGCAGTAAATCCAACTGAAAAGAAAGACATGTGTACATGAAATGCATTACACTGCGTCACTTCCTGTTTTTGTTATTAATCTTTAATTGGAGTTTTTGGATCTAGATTTATTATTTCCTTTTGATATTGCACGATTAAGACCTTATTTTGTATATTTTGAAAAAGAGTTAGTGCATTGTTAGAAAACTTTGTATATAAATCAAGATTGCGGGTGCGAGCCTCACAGCAGGCAGGGTGCGCTCGACTCCAATATTAATTGACATGGATCGCTAGTTATCCCACCGAAGGTTGGGGGTTTTCTGTAGATACTCCTGCGGCCTGCCGCAATAAAACCGGACGCCATGAAATAGCTGAAAAAATGCTGAAAGTAGCGTTAAACAGCATTCAAAACAAAACAAAAACAGACAGACTTTTCTTAATCTACATACATTGACAGTGGCATTCACAATTTCCCGCCCATTAGACCAACTTTTTTCATCAATTATTTACTCTCGCTTAACCTTAACCATACTACAAATAGCTGTATTACTGCTGTCTACGATTATTAACAAATCAGTTGATCGACATTATCCTAATTAATTACAAAGGGGTTTCCGATGCACAAGGTTTCTGCCCTATTGTTTGCATTGTACAAATGCAGACAGTGTAATATTGATTCCTACTTATTGCTTAATTGTTTTTTTTTTAGTTCTAGTTTTACGTAGGGTAATGACCTCTAATCAACCTGGATTGTAATCTTTCTTTCTGAAGGCTTTTACCTAATTTATTCAAACGCAAATAATAGGACACTAGTAGTGAATCATATTGTGAAGTCTTCCCACTCAAACGATATTTTAGCAGTACAATTGCTAAAAATGTTATAACGCTTCATCACAACAAGACATTAAATGTTCTGGTTAATTAATTTCTCAACACGTGTGTCGTATTCTTTTCTATGGTCTTCCGTCTGTTCAAGTTGTCTTTGAAGTGTTCTTTGTGTTGTTCCAATATTGCCGAGTTCTTCTCTAAATATGGCACTTACATTTCGAATAGACAGAAAGTGATCTTCCAACAATGTATTCGTCTTTGACAAGTTTAGTTGTAAGGAACGCTGATACTTTTCTAAGAAACTAAGCTTCTGTTTGTTTGCGGTTACCTCGTTATACATTGAACCTAACTGCTGAACTCGGGCCTGAGTACTAGCGGCGAGAGAATTAACATCATGTCGAAGACTCGTAATTTAGGTTTTAAGTTCATTGGTGATATTGACAGACGTTCTTGTCGCAGCTGAATATTTTGTTCCTGAACTTCACTTAACAGTCGCTCCAATTTTCCCCGTTTCCCACTAAGTTCAACAGTTAATTTTTGTAACGCAGTGTAACGCTAATCGGAAATTGAACTAACAGACTGTCCAGGCGTAATATCATCCATTAACAATTTCATGGAATCTGAAATACGACAACATATCAGCAATAGAAACCACATTTTTTGCAATATGGTGTAATCCTACTCATACATGTACCTGAGTTCGATTGGGTAAAAATGTTATCAACACCGAAATAATACCTAATCTAAGAATTTGTACATATAGCTCGGAGAGCTCTCCATAAGCAAAACAGCGAAGTCGGCAAATTTCATCGTGTCCAGATATTAACAAATATTTTCGTACAGTTAAACTATATATAATTTGCTTCTTTAGATATTTTTCTATGTGCATATAATTATCATACCTTCAATCAAGATGATTTTAGCCCATTTGTAAGCTAATTTCCATCGATACCCTTACATTCGGTCATTTGAATTTCAAAAAGTCACGTGACAACAATGTGACCTAAATCCATTGCTTAAATTAGCTTTATATCTTTAAATCTGTATATATTCGTGCTGTAATGAATTCTTTGTTGACGACAGTTTATGAAGAAACTGAATTTAAAAAAATATGTAATGATATAGCCACGCAATTAAGGCAGGCTCTTGTTTCTTAATTTGACAAATCTGTGTCGAAATATATTTCTTTTCCTAGGTTATTTTCTTGAAACTAAAAACGCTCTTCATCTTATCAGGTTGTATTACAAAGTTTTACAAAATAACTTCAGAACGTTCTAAAACTATACAATCATGTACTACAGTAATATACATGTTTTTTTTTTGTTTTTCTCACCTCGCTGTCGCTTTATATACAAAAATCGAATATTAGCGCCAACCTCTAATTACTTGCAATCTTTATCATAGTTGAGACAGTTCTACTAGCATAGAGCTTATGCGGGAAGGAATGATTTGTTGTCAAAACGGACGTCTAAATTGTTTGACAGAGAAGAAGGACGTTGTGTCTTTAGTTACTACAAGAAGTGTTCTTTGTCATTTTTTTTTAGATTGTTTTAGATTTATTTGAATTACAACTGAACATTACATGTCGAATGGATCCCTAGATCTTAAAACGCAATATGTGCTGATTGGAGTATATTGAAATAATATGCTTCATTTGTAATGCTATTTGGGGATTACACAAAATTTATTACTCCCGACACAGGAATGTTAAATTTAAATGCATTGACGGTTGACTGGGAAGAAATTAACGAACGGTGGGTTTGGTTCATCGTTTTTTATTAGTTAAAGTACCATATACATGAAAATATGCTACGAATTGAGCTTTATGGAGATCAGCCACCAATTGTCCTTTTCAATGTTCTGATTGTGAGCGGTCAAATCAGCATATTTTTTACGGTTAAGCTATAGTTATAGTTATAGAGTATTTAGTTTTGGTGTTCGTGTGTGTGCATGTATTGTACATTTGATTATTGGCATCGTTATTTTGTATTATTTCCCTATTCTTTTCTTTGTACATTAAAATACATTGTAAACTAAATTTTAATCTGTCGGAAATAGAACGGCGACACCATAGCGTGCTAATTTTAAAATCGTAAGATAGGCTTAATTGATATAGCCTGGTAAACAATAATAGAATATAAAGGCCTCGTACTCCTCATACATTTTTAAATTCAAAAACTTGATTAATATTAAGCACCAACATGATGGTTATATGCCAATCATTGCAGAAATACTTAATATAAATACTAGATACATTGTTCTACATAAACTCCTCTGGAAAAATAATTGAAAATGCAATTTATTTATAACAATCAGGTGAGTGGTATGTACGCAGATACAACGATTCCAACGTAAACTGCATGTTTCAGTTCTACTAGCTACATTATTGAAGAAGTCCAAAACCTTTGATGAAACCAAGACGTACTATTTAATATTTAAATTAAACACTGACGTTTAGAACTAAACATTGGAATTATCAACTTCTGCTGCAAACCATTTCCCGTGTATACTTACAAGCGGGCTGCAATTGCTTACCTGGGACATTATTTTTGTTAATTACGACATTTAACTCCACTAATACCGTAGGAAAATTACGGAAAACTCCGCCTCGTTTGCTTGTTAGAAACGAACTGGTTACACCGATAGATTCCATCGAGTATGATAACTTAGTGAAATTGTGTCAACAGAGTTTCTCATGCTCTTTACAAATGATTCACTTAGCAGAACCGGTAATACATATTATGTCATACTGTATATGTGAATACAAAAGCTTCAACTATCCATTACAGTCAATTGGTAATGCAAAGATGCCTGCACATTGATACAATTAGAAACATCGTTTATATCTTTTTTACTGGGACCCTACTAGAGCAGACCAGCGTGTCCCTAGCTGTCGGATAGGGAGACCCTGTCGTTGGGGCTGCAGCTCAATCCTAAATATTAATGTGGTATCCTTATAGATTTGTTTACATCGAAGTTTTCACCCTTTGAATTCAACGTTTATTAGTTGTTATTTATTTACAAACACAGAAAGCCTCTCCGCGGACGTGTATGTAGAGTGCCAAGATCCTTGTCCGATAATGACACCTTTTTAGATTTCAAAAGTTTCATAGGCATCAAATGCACACTTTTTGAGTTATTGCCCTGTCATTTCTGTAAAGATTTCTAACATTTTTGTGGCAAATGTTGCCTTGAAATTTGAATGATTTCCCCCAAAATCATAGGATTCTGATCGACTTAATATGAAACTATATCCTGAAGTTAAACTAAAATGCATCAATAGGCTTCTTACACACCTGATATGTAACAAAATCTCGTAGTTTCATTGAAATCAGATTTTCGAATTATCATCCGGAAATTGAGATCAAATTGAGACGGGTTGACCCTAGGACCACTATAGCACTATATACACCGGACTCTCGTTGAGCAGGGGGTACGCATGAATGATCCAAATGTCGGAGGAGGAAATAACGAATATTTTGGAAGGAAATCATATTGAAAACACCAACAAGCTACGAAATCTACGAAATTTTTAATTGTATGTTTAAACAGATACGAAACGAATCTGTACTCGCTATCGATCTACTCTTCATGGTGAAACACTGGATAGACTCTTATAGTTTTTCTATGCAGATTTCAAGATTATATCTGCGGTTGCATTTTAGGCAGTTGCTGTGGGCCTAAGAGCGGCAAAGAAAACAAGTCTTTGATTAATCAGGAAGATATGCATCTTTTAAACCCTAATTTAGATTTTTTAACTCCACTTTTAGCAATTTTCAACTATATCATTGCGTCAAGTATTTATTGATGGCGGAAGCCTGAGTACCCGGAAAAAAACCCCGACCTTAGGTAGGAAACTTTGCAATCCTTGTCAGTTAGAATTGGACGCGAGTAAACCCCGACTACAGTGAGACTCGAACCCGCAATCTCAGTGTTCACATACCACCATATATTTATGAAAGTTTGTTTAGAAGAAAAACAAAGCTATGAAATAAAACCCCTTTTCAAATTACTGGCTTGTCGTTTAACTCATTTCTATTTAAACATATTTAATGCATGAAAGCAGAAATGGATATTTTTGTATATTGGTACTTCGGGTACTACATCCTCCTAACTAGAAGTAATTGTAATAGTTCCAAACATTGTTTTAAAATTGATTTAACTAATAAATAACAGCAGCGGTGTGTTTTAAAACATATCTTGCTTACCATATTCCTGTTCATCTCTAATGGTGTTCTGAATTTTACAAATTTGTCTTTATTGTTTGTTTGAATGGTGTTTTAACGCCACTTTCAGCAATTTTTCAGCTATTTCATTGCGTCCAGTTTTTATTGGGGGAGGAAGCCGGAGTACCCGGAGAGAACCCCCGACCTGCGGTAGGAAAACTGGCAATCCTTGTCAATTAAGATTGGAGTCGAGTACACCCTGCCTGCAGTGAGAATCGAACCCGCAATCTCAGTGTTGACAGACCACGTGATCAATAGTAAACGAATACCTTGACCACTCGGCCACCGAGGCCCCCCAAATTTGTCTTTATGTATGTCTGTTCGCTTAACAGATTATCAAGTTTCAATGTCGTCCAAGATAACCGTTGTCTTTGTAATAAAGCAGTCATCAATTTTGTGGTGCTTTGTTGTCCTCAGATAATTGTTGTCGTAATAACGATGCATGATTCAACTCTGTAGTGTTTTGTTTATTCCCCATTAAACACATTCTTACATCATTTGTGTTGTGTCTTTTTGTTCATAACTCAACATTGTTTACTGTGGCATTATGTTTAAGCTCCAATAATTCCAGTTTTTTATTTGTTATACTAAACTCTTATAATCTGGAAATACAACATATGTTCAGTTGTCCATGTTAATTCTGTTTCAAGAATATTTTGGTTGTTCATCAAAAGAACTTATGTTGTTTGTTACCGACACAAGTTTACATTTGAAATTATTTTTGGCCAAATTTAACTTAGTTTGTACCTTAGAGAAATTCATTACTATGGTCTTTTGTTGATTATCTAAATATATAATAGTTTTGCAACCCTTCAGTTTTCAATGGCTCCGGATTAACATATTTTGGAAATATAGTTACTGAAATTTGATTTTATTAACCTGTACTATGATTTAAACTAAATGCACCAATATATAAAATGTTGTGCACAGTTAGGGTCAAATTTATATTAGAAATTATACTGCAGTGTTATGTTCCTGTCTTCTATGTAAAATTTCATCTGGCAAATTACGTATTCCAATTTGTTTTTCAAATGGTACCGTTTAATTTTTTATCCAAATACAAGTCAGCTAACACAAAATACTGATCAGAAATAATTTCCACGGAAATGAGGTTTAGTTTTGCATTATACTTACAGACAATATAGCATTTGTCAATTTAGTGTCGTCAGTTTTCTGAGACTTTACAACTTGTCGTCTTACAAATAATCTAAAGGTCAAAATTCAGAAGTGAGCTTTTCAGCCATGTAATGTTTTAATCTGCACCCCATCAATAGTCAATTCTGCCTAAAAATGACACAGGAACCTCTGTTGTCAAGTTGACACAACAAAGGATGAAAAATTACTTTCTTATAGGAGTTTGGGAAAGACCTTCTGGTTGTTCTTGAACAATTAGCTCATCCCTAAAAACGACCAATTCGAGTATCCAGCAAGGGGCAGAGATGCATTGCATTTTACTTAGCGTATCAAATTGAACCTAGCAAACATCAAAATTACATTAATTCATTTTCATGATATGGCTGAAATATTTGCCAACAGTCATATTCTTGCTTTTCTTAGTTTGTAGCAGATTATAGTATCTAACATTATTTCATTTAGAAAATAAGTTCTATGTCACACATTATTTTACAGTCAGAAGTAAGTTTTCAACGCAATTTGAGTTAAACTGACACTATTTCAATTTATATATAGTAAGCGATGACCATTTATCAAGAACTAATTGATCATGGTCGGTTTTCACAAATACATTATCGTTTACATTCAGTTGTATTAGAATTGTTCCGCTTGCCGAAGAACATACGTTGGACAGTGAGACATAAACCGGAGCTACTGCAACATCGTTCTTACACATGTAAAAGATGGAATCACGTGGTGGACAAGACATTACAGAGACACTTATAAGATATAAGCCATCTTTTTCACAAGTGAACTTTCCAGTGGATCTTAAAATAGACAGGTTGGATATTCCAAACGATGACTTTATGTCGGGAAACAACAATGTCGTTCCAGATGTCTTGACACCGGATGATAAACCAATCGCTGTAAATCCAACTGAAACAAAACCAGAAATATTTCAAAATGCACATTTTATTAATGTTTACAACAAAGAACACAACATTATATTATGTTTACAACAGCAAAATAATGCGTTAATCGGTTAACGTATGGCAAGAGGTATTTGAACCACATCACAATAAACGCAATATCAAAGATACCGCTAACGCCAATTTCATTTAAGATTTCAAACAAGGCGAAAATATCTCCAACAGTTGACCATGAATTATCGTCCTAGTCAAACGGACGCGGTTTCGAATTTATAATATAATTAGCAGGAAATTTGAACTGAAATGGGGGTTATAATTCGCACGAAACTTATATTATCCCACCTACAGAGTTTTTAATATGAATATTTTCAAGCTTCTCGATGTTCAAAACATTTAATTTAACCTCCATGATTGTGAATTTGTACATTCTGTATTAGCACTGAAATTTTATTGGTCTGCTGTTTCGCTGATGAATTTAGTTTCTGAATATAATATATGTATCGTTTCTTTACGATAGATTTTATTTAGGACTGAATTTAGTCAATAGTTATAACCATGCTTATAGGTATCGTTATATAGCATGCGCCTAAATTTAATTCCTGAGATTTCTGGTGGTTTACGGTTTTCAGTATTACAAAGTTGTCTTTGTCGGATTAGACATAACTCTGTTGCAATTTTAAAACAGCCAAAACCTGTTATAAATATTGTAATGATTCATTCCGTAATTGTTGCCTCACGTCCAATTAGTTGTATTCTATCTATATTGAGAAAAAGAACAATTCTATGACCATCAGTAACCGCTTGAAATGCAATTGACGTTCTGCGAGTGCGGCACACTCCAAACAAGTTACTTACTGATGTGTTCGCTTTACGTATAGTTTAACGTCAAGCGAAAATGGGAGGTTCTCCCTTATTCCCCTTATGAAGACGTGATGACAAGCTCAGTAGGTCGAACCCTATTCCAGTGCGCAGTGTGAGAAAAAGCATCGCCATCATGGTACTTTGGACACAATTAACCATGTGTTCTTCTAACGTGTTTTTCTAGTTATGAAGAAAACAATTACGTTAGCTTCGCTCGATCACTTTTTATATAGTACTCCCTGGAATACGCTTGCGCCGAGATAGTTACGTTGTTTCCGTAAAGCACCGGCTCTTGTGTTGTCCGGGGCCCTTCCGACGGCCTTTGAAAAACCGAGAGGTCCGGTGACTTCGTTCTTAAATCTTTTACATTACAAGAAACAAAAATGGATTTCTATTATTTAGATTTCTCTCATGTAAATTTATTTATCGTCACCATTTTCCATTCAAATTTTCCATTTCTTTAACAATAATAATTCTTATAGCTAAGGAGCTTAAGTGTACTCACACAAACAACGGTCATGTACTAGAGGAAGAAGTTAGTTTAATTGAATTTAACGCAGATTCAGTTTGGTCATATTTAGCAAAAAGTTCATGTTTACTTAATACACAATATTAGGTAAAAAATAGTTATGCACAAACGAGTAGTTCGGAATCTTCAGAAAAAGAGGTTAACTGAACACGATAAGGTAGTGAATGTTTAGTTATAAAGCAGCTTCAAAATGCTCTCACGAATTGCGTAAGCTCAAAAGTATCGTTCATTTATATTACGCGAACTTAACATATGTTTTAATGGGGGTGTTGTCTATTTCGCGGAATGTATTGCCATGATTGCCAGCTTATGTTTTTCATCGTTGTACCTGTAACCTTCAATGTTTAAAAACATAAGTTTGTTTGATGTTTATCTTCACGTCAAATACCTCACGCAGCGATAAGCTCAATGTTCCAAATAATTGACGATATATTACTGCCTGAATGCTGAATGTAACAAACTAGTACGAAAAAAGATATCAATCTATTTGAATCAATTTTATAATTATTCAGCTATGTACATTTGTTGTTGTAATAAACAATGTAAAATGTATGTCTCGCCATCCAAAAACATTAAATATAAAGCCAAGGGACACAAAGCAGTAAATACAGCGGAGGAACTCAAATTCTACGACAAACCTACATCTGTACTCATTCTAGAAACATATATTGCGTATTTGTCTTCATGTATATGATGTATTTTATAGAATTTTTTTAATGAAGCAACAATCTGGGAGCAAGAAAGCACTAACGTTTTGGTTTCCTCATTACTCATCATTAAAAGAGAAAAAATATACATACAGAAAAGAAAAAAATGCGCTTGATGTTTCGAAACTATGTATACAGATGCTGATTCTTAACCACTGAGTACAATTATAACAATTTTCCAATAAAACGCCTACCATGTTCGCTGTTTTCAATATTACGGTTGGGTGTTTGTTCTGTTATTAAAAAGCAAGCAACAATAAAACTACTTTTGTCATATTTTTGCACCAAGAAAAATTCAAAAGTATATACATACCTTCCTCTGATAATTCCTTTATGGTTTTGTTAATTTGAGATCTTAATAACATTTGCACGTTTTTGATGTCTGTTATGTCTCTTGTGGTATTAGACGCAAATAACGCGTGATCTTGCTTGACAGATCCTATGTCATTATATATGGAAACCAGGTCCTGTCCACGAGCCTGATTCTCAGACATAAGAGAGATAAGATTATGTTTAACGTCTTGAAGCTGCGATTGTAAATCTCTAAGAGTTTGTAGTTGATTTATAGCGCTAACTTGCTTTAGGCTGGTTATTTCTTCTGTAAGCTCCTTGGACTGATTTTTACAAGATCCTAACATTTGTTCCAATCGTAGCTGATTTTGATGTAACCGGTTGTATTTGTCTTCTAAATGAGTGTACCTTCCTTGGATGGTATATGTATCATTTGTTTGTATGTTTTGTGACGCCGCAATGGTGTTTTCTAATTTTTCTAATCGACTGGTTAATCCTGTTAGCATGGCAATTTCCTGCTGTTGCTTGATCACGTATTCTTGAAGTTGCAATCGCGAGTTTCTTTCATCCATAAATAGCTTCAGTAAATAGTCGTAATGATTGTCTGTCATCAAACCTCCAGTTAGTCCCTTAGTACTAGTGTCAAATAAAAAAGCATTCACTGAAGACACAAAAATCAAAATCAAAAATAATTTTCCCATCATGGCAGGTTTGTCAAGATTTAACTGTCACAAAGCTGCTTTATCTTTAATTGTAACAGAAATACTTTGGCAATTTATAAAGAGAAACCTGTTGATAAAATACAATTATTTTCTAGCGATTAAACTATGCGAACAACTTTTCTGTTGATAATAAAGTTCATAACAAATGTTGACCTATTTTTAATTGAATAAATAAAAGAAATGTTGAATTTTTTTAATTACTTTGTATCGAACTTTAGAAAAAAATCAGACCAGCGAAAAAAGGATTTCAGAATTGTGAGTTGGACGGAACAAAATAGCTAAAAATCGTATTTGGAATGAATCTTCTACATGTCATTGATCTGTAGTCATAACATGTTCTTATGAATAAAATGTCATTTGTTAAAATTATTTTGTTAACAAATGAACTGACCAAATTTTAAATGGAATGCAATATTAGATAGCCTGTTAATTACCTGTTTTGTGAATATTATTTGAACGTTTTTATTTAGAAGGATTGATTTTGACAAATATTATTAACACGAAACGTCATTGACCTATCCATTTATATAGTCGCTGGTTGTAGGAACCTATAAATCAACGAGACTAGAATCTAACGATATCTTACACATTTCATTTTCGTCCACTACTCAAATAAGCGAACAAGTGTCGACACGGATATGATCGTATTTAATGCTTTCGTAAGGCACCAATAACGCTGTCTGTTCGAGACTCTAGGAACTAGCAGTACGTTTATATATCAATACATTAATAATTAAAATAAACAAACAAAAAACATCAGTTTTTATAAATTTCTAAATTAGATAGTTGTACCTTGTATGGTTTTCTGTAATGTTTATATGATGACATATGTATTAGCTACCCAGGGATAAACCTTCTTACAAATAACATGTATGACATCGTTCTTTATAGCACCATTTGTCGATAACACCTGTGATATCACATAACAATGACACCAGATGGTCACCAACTTTTAAAAAAATGGGTTGTAATAAATATTTATTCAAATTTATAATAATATTATACATTATATTAATTTCAATGTAGTAAAGTACAGCAAAATGTCACACTGTTTCATTTATATCATACCACATGCCATCTTTCTGAATAGAGATCTCACCATCAGTGATCTTAACATGATCAGGAAGCACACTTTTAATCCACAGCACCTGAAAAGTAGGAGCAACAATTAAAATGCAAGCCACTACAAGCACTGTTAACAACCTAAAGTCTTAGTTTTACTGCATGCAAGGTGTGCTCAAGTTTCTTGTAAAATAGAAGCTTAAAATAAGTAACAGGATGGAGTTGTTCTCGTTGAAAAAAAAGCGTGGTCGAAAAGGGGTCATAAAAGTATACGCATTCATCGTGATCTCTTATATGACCTATTTCTTCTGGTTTCAAAACAGTACTCTTTCAGAAAATGACAAAAAAGGGAAAAGCTGCTTTTATAACTAATGGGACCGTTTCAAAATGTGCACCGACGTCACGAAATCGAAAGGTACTTTAGGATTTACAAACAGAGAATAATAAGTGCTTGAATGCGACAAAAATACTAGTCGGTTGGTCTATACCTTTTCGTCCACAAAGTATAAAGTTGGTCAAAATGACACACACAAAAATGGCGACGGTAAAAATTGCTCCCGATTCTCGCTGAATTTAATCTTTTTTGGCCATGATAATACAGTTAGGTAATTGAAATACTAAAAAATATAAAAAATATAACATACTTACTATCACATTGCAGACTTTTAACTGAATTATTGGCCCCGCATTGTTCTAGATACTGTCATTTTGCGTTCTCATTTAATCTCGCTACAGTCTCGTGGCTGACAAGGAAATCGTACATACTTATGGAGACTTAGCTAGAGTCCAATCTCGTTAGTTATACTAGTCCCAGATGGTTGGTAGTAGGATATAGACATTGTTTGAATTTACATTTTCGACCTAAATATTCAATGACTTTTTAGTTCTAAGATGTTTCTATTTCAAAGTTGTCTTAGTTAGATTTGTCATAACTTTTAGTCACTTTGACGATACACGAGCTAAAACGTCTTCATAATTTTGCCTTGAATATATCTTTAGTGTTAGCGTCAATGACGACCATTGATTGGACGTAACTACAGAAAGCATTTTCGTTACTATGCAAGGTATCACATAGTACCACATTGCAAATAACGTAATATCTTTAATAAGAATGTCATATCATAGCTATATTCTAATGTGTATGTCATATCATAGCTATATTCTAATGTGTATGTCATATCATAGCTACATTCTAATGTGTATGTCATATCATAGCTTTATTCTAATGTGTATGTCATATCATAGCCATATTCTAAAGTGTATGTCATATCATAGCCATATTCTAAAGTGTATGTCATACAATAGCTATATTCTAATGTGTATGTCATATCATAGCCATATCCTAATGTGGGGTATGTCATATCATAGCCATATTCTAATGTGTAATTCATATCATAGCTATATTATAATGTGTATGTCATATCATAGCTATATTCTAATGTGTATGTCATATCAGTTATGTTCTGTGTATGTCATATAAAAGCCATATTCTAATGTGTATGTCATATCATAGCCATAATCTAATGTGTATGTCATATCATAGACATATTCTAATGTGGGGTATGTTATATCATAGCTACATTCTAATGTGTATGTCATATCATGTCTATATTCTAATGTGTATGTCATATCATAGCTATATTCTAATGTGTATGTCATATCATGGCTACATTCTAGAGTGTATGTCATATCATAGCTATATTCTAATGTGTATGTCATATCATAACTATATTCTAATGTGTATGTCATATCATAGCTATATTCTAATATGTATGTCATCTTTCCCATCTTTTCCTTGTGTTTTTCTCTCTCTTTCTTCAGTTGTTCTTCTAACAAAGCAATTCTAGAAATAAGGTCGTCGTCTGTCTGGCATGCTGAGTCTTGTGTCATAGTTGTTGTCATCAGGTCATTCTCATCTGTCCAATCTTCATAGTCGGGTACAAATTCTTCTTCCTCTAGATCTGTCATTGCATATTTAACAGCTTTGGCAACAATATCATCAGACTTTCTTACAGATTCATCAACTACAGGTGATGATTCTACTGGTACTGGCTCAGCAGTATAATAACAAACAGGAAATGATAATTCTGAAGATTTACCAGTATTAACAGGTACTTGAATAGCAGGATGAACAGTAGGAGGAACATATTGGTTATCTTTCAAAATCTGTATATTTGCACTCTTATCGTGAGAAAAGCTAACATCATAATTTACAAAAACCATACACTCTTCATCCGGCTTGTGGTCTACATTCATTAATTTATGTTTCTGAACGGATCCAAAGTGGTTTATGAGTTGAGATTTATTTTTGGCTCTGTATTTGCAGACGGAACAGTGAAAAGGAACAGATTCTAAAGGAAGGTGATGACGGATATAATGCCATTTAATAGTTTTCTTAGCAGTTGAAGTAAAATTGCAGAAGTATCCATTACAAGCATACATTTTCTGTAAAGATAAAATGAGGTTCATAAGTACTCTATTGGGAATTCTTACTCAACTGAAAACACAGTTTTTTAGCCCAGTCAGGAATGTTAGATGAGTGATGTGGCTTCAGACGGTCATGGTGTATTACTTCAGTTCTTCTTTGGTCTCGAATTTTGTAAAAAAACAGGGCTAAGTATCTCCACTATAACATAAGGGCCCTTCTAAGGAGCATCTAGTTTTCTGTAAAATGTGTTGGATTTATATACCAAGGACCCAACCTTAAAGCTATTTTCTTTCAGCCGACTATCATAGTCCCGCTTCTGTTTAACAGCATTGGACTGTAAGTTTTTCCTGGCTTGGATGTAGACATCTTCTAGTGTTTGTCTCAATTTAGTGGCATACTCACTCTGATTTAGGGGTTCAGCTTTTGGAAATGGGTACATAATATGATTGGGCAAATATACCTCTCTCCCAAACATCAAGTAGTTTGGTGTAAAACCTGTAGCTGGGTGTATAGTACTTCTGTATGCTCCCATTAACAAACCTATGTTTGGTCCCAGTCCGTCTTGTTCTTGTTTACAAAACCCTTAATCATATTCTCCAGTGTCTGATTAATTTTTTCTATTAAGCCATTAGATGATGGTCTGTAGGGTGTTGACCTAGTCTTTTTAACCTCGAGTAGGGAGCAGACTTCTTTAAAAAGATCAGACTCGAAGTTACTGCCCTGGTCAGTATGAATTTCTAATGGTACCCCAAACCTTGATATAAATTCATACCAGCTTTTCAGCTACCTTTTCTGCCATCTGGTTAGGAAGGGGATACGCCTCCATCCAGCGGGAAAAATGATCACCTAATATATACTGGTTATTTCTACTGGTTCTTGGTAGAGGGCCAATAACATCGAGTGCAATTCTATCCATAGGGTGACCTACTGTGTAATTTTGAAGTGAAGCTTTAGGTTGTTTACTCTTTTCAAATCTATTGCAGACTTGGCAATTTTGTATATGAGATCGAACATCATTTCCCATACCATACCAATGAAACTGAGATTTCAGTCTCTCTGTAGTTTTATTAATACCCATGTGAGCCCCAAATATGTGATCATGACATTTAACAATGACTTCCTGTCTCAGTATCCTAGGAACTAGGAGCTGGTATTTAGTTTCATTGCCTGGACCAACAATTTTCTGATACAACACTCCTTCAACTCTGGTTATCAGATTAAAATTTAACCAGTACTTACGTACTGCTGGACTATTCTGGGTTATTTGTTCTCTACCTGGACAAGTGCCAGAATCTTTCCATTCATGTAGTTTCTGAAAGTCATTGTCTTCACGTTGAAATACTTCTAACTCCTTAGGTGAATAGTTACCTGTGAACCTGTTAGATACTATTACCTCGGGCTCCTTTTTGCTTTGACTCCTGGTTACAACTCTTAAAGATGTTTCTTCTGTTAGCTCACCCGTACCGAGATGAGTTACATCGTCAACCTCTTTTTTAAAGTCATGCCATTCCTGCTGGATCTGCTGGCAGTCAAAACAGTTGGGATTGTAGTTACCTGTTTTTATGTGTTCACAACTGACCTCTTCTCCATCCTTTCTTGATAATCCATCAGCGTTTTGATGCTTCTTACCTGCCCTATGCTGTATATCAAAGTTATACTGGGATAAAACCTCCAGCCATCTGGCTACCTGTCCCGGAGGGTCCTTAAAGTTAAATAACAACTTTAAAGAGCCATGATTAGTCCTTAACAGGAATCTCTTACCTAACAGGTAATGTCTGTATTGGTGCATGAATGTGATAACTGCAAGTAATTCTCTCCTAGTTACTGAGTACCGTTGCTGATAGGGGTCTAACTTCTTTGAACCATAAGCAATTACTTTTTCCACACCATGGTGGTTTTGTTACAGGACTGCCCCTATACCTACATTTGAGGCATCCGTGTCTAGAATGTACATACTATCATCACGGGGATATGCTAGTATTGGAGATGTGCAACGAGCATGTTTGAGTTCATTGAATGCCGACTGACAATCAGTATCCCACTTGAACTTTACATCTTTTCTTGTGAGTCTTGAGAGAGGAGCTGCCAACTCACTGAAGCTTCTGACGAATTGGCGATAGTATCCACAGAAACCTAGAAATTGTTGTACCTGTTTTACTGTTTTGGGTTCTTTCCAGTCTTTTATTGACTGTATGGCTGACGGGTTTGGCTTTATTCCCTTATCTGAAATGACATGTCCCAAGAACAACACCTCATTTCTGAAAAAAATCACAATAAGTTGGTTTCAGCTTAAGTCCTGCTTTGCTTAAACGACTCAGAACCTTATCAAGCATTTGAATATGGGTCGTCAAATCAGAGGAGTAAATTACGATATCATCTATGTAAATTAAAAGGGTTTTCCGCTGTAAACCTCTAAGAATTAATTCAACACACCTCTGAAATGTACTCGGGGCATTACATAACCCAAAAGGCATTTTTTTATATTCGAATAAACCATACTTTGTAATAAAAGCAGTTTTGTCTCTATCAGACTCTTCTATTTCAAGCTGCCAGTAACCACTTTGAAGGTCCATAATAGAAAATATAGAAGCTGATGACAAACAGTCCAGACACATATCAATACGAGGGATAGGGTAGGCATCTTTGACACTAAGGTCATTGACTTTTCTATAGTCTATGCACCATCTGACCGATTGATCCTTTTTCCGAACTAAAACAACAGGACTAGCCCAACTTGATTTGGATGGAGTTATGACTCCAGCCTGTAATTGGTCCTGTAAATATTTTTCCTCGTCCCCTTCAAATGCTTTAGGGGTTCGCCTGAGTGGTTGACGTACTGGTGTGACATCTTTTGTATTAATACGATGCTTCACAAGGGAGCATCTTCCCTAATCAGTTTTGCTCTTAGCAAATGCCTCCTGGTGTTTCATGAGCACCTCATGCAATTTGTTTTGTAACAACTCATCTTTTAAATTTGTACAACTCCTCTTATACAAATCGACCAAGTATTCTGGTAACTTGGAGAGCTTAGCCTTATTCTCCGTGTCATCAGAATCCTTACTAGTGCCAGCATAACTTGCATGTACTAATTCGACATTTGCCTTACTATCATTATTCCAATTTTCAGGTATCTCTGGGACAGCCTGAACAGCATGAACCTGGCTGATGGGAGTAACATCTGCAGAACACATTGTTTTTATCATATTAAAATTGTTTTGAGAGCAAACCTCGTTCTCTTTATCCATATTATCCAAATAATTTACATCAATAACAGGATGCATTTCTCCATTCATATGGTTCTTTTCTAATTTAACTGGAAAACTTTCTAAATTTGCTAGCATGACAGGAATTCTATTTTGAAAGGGGTCAACAAGACTTCGAGCAACCACTACATTACCAATATCATTATAGACTGGTTCCAAACTAGCATATCTGGTATCAATGTACTCAGCCTGTTTTCCAATTCCCTCAATTATTATCTCGCTGTTGGCGGGGACAGTTACAGACTCCTTGACATGCACTCTTACAACCCTATCTGACTTACGTATAACCTCACAACCAACCCAGGTACCTCCAACTTCTATACCCTTCTTGGTATTAATAGTGATATTATATGTATGATTGATATCACATCCTAATAATACTTTATCCCTGATTGGAGCAACATACTCTTCCCACCTAAAGCATAGTTTACCAATAGTTAAATTTGCTTCGATGACCCCTTGAGATTTCAGTCTTTTCCCTTCCTCTGCTACAACCATATTATCTTCATTAAACTTGAGGGCTGAGACTTGGCTATCAGACCCAGCCCTTTCTAGTTTAACTGACCCTGTGTTTTGGCTCCAGTAACCTGTTCAACGTCTGCTTTGTGATCTTTCCTCAGTTCCTCTAAACTTGATTTCAGCTCGGTATGAGTAACATATGAAGTCTGTGTTCTACATACCTCAAAAACGTTTGATTCTAAACAGTAATCAGGGGACTCAATTTGCCTTATGTCACATTTTTTACCTACATTTTTACGACAACATTCATGCCACGATACCATATTAATTGCATCTTGCATTGTGGAAGGTTTCTGTAACAACACTTCATATGCCACTGATTGATCTGGTAACCCTTTAATAAAATGTTCTGTTTTGAACCTGTCAAGGAGTTTGGCGTCTTGAATCTCAGGGTAAGCTTTTATTACCAGTTGTTCTACCCTACTAGCATAGTCATGAAGACTTTCTTTGTTTATCTGTTTAACAAACTGTAAGTTTGTTCTGTATGTCTCCGGTAAAATATGGTCCCCAAAGCGTTGTTCCAGTGCTTTGTGGATTTCATCAATATCAGCCCGTATGCGTAAAGGCAATTCATTTACAAATACCAATGCGTCATCTCTTAGGCAGTTCAGCATAAGTTCTTCCACTTGCCTGTCATTTTGCCAGTGAAACCTGTTGAACAGCAGAGTAAACTGTGTCCAAAATGCCTTAAAATCACCCTTACCATTGAAAAATTGACTTTTTGGCTTGGGTTCATCCCTCATGAGTTGGTTAGATAGGCTATTTGTACCTGACATATTTTGTGTTGAATTGGTCATGAGAACATGATCATCAATGCCAATATGACAAGTTCTTATTACCTGGTCAGCTCGCATGCTTGCATGTGCTCCCATATTAGCCACACTGTTTTGACTAAAATTGTTTCCAATGCATGACATACCCTGTTTTTGTGATGATATCTGAGATTTGATATTGAGTACTTCACCCTTAATTTCATTAATTTGATTGGCAAAGGTATCTTTTATTTCCATTAACAATGCCCTTAAATCATTTGGGATACCTGATGTTGTGGGACCTACATCATCATTTGCCATTACTGATACTGAATCCTTGTGAGAAGGGGTCTGATAGTGACTTACAAGTGGACTAGCTACAGGTGATACATCACTGTGATCAGCTATGTCAAGTAAATTACCTGATATTACATGTGGGTGTTCATTCTGCCCAACTGTGTTAATACCTCCTCCCCACTTTTTAAAATTTGTATATGAGAGTGACCTACTCCTTAACTCCATACTGTGGAAATAACTATCCCTGTTTGGTTAAAATAGTTGCTAAATATGCACAACTATTTCAGTGTAAAAACAATTATGGCCTATTAGTAGCTAAATGCGCTACTGATTAAATATTATACAATTTATTTTTACAACCCTAAAAATAGCAGCTAATGCACTACTATTTATTGATTGATTAGAATTTTAAAGGAGCTGTATGCACCCCTTCTCTAAAAAAATCTCATTTGATTATTGCACAACTGTTTTCTATCTCATAAAAATATAATAATGACTAATTGCGTCACTATTTTCAAAGAGTTTTATCTATATAACAATAATTGAGTAAAACTGAGAAAATTGGGATCCCACAGCTGCCACCATTGTCGTGGTTTTCTTCTTTATGACTACGGTAAATTAGTTGTCCTATGACATATATATTTTTCCAGGAACCCTTGGGCAGTAAAACCACAAAAAATTCCCTCGGATTATTCTTTTGGTAGCGTATATTATCTTAAATGAACAATTCTTAAAATATATATCCTTTATTAACATGAAGACAGCATTTGAATGACAACACAGATAAAAATAGCATTCGTGTTTTTCCCTTAATATGAAAGGCCAAAATTAACATAAAAAGGCGGAGCTAATAATTGGAATTTTGTAGGTCTATGGGGTAAAAACCTGTAGGTATTATTTTTTAACCAATTAAAATAATATGCGAGGGTTAACAACTAATGCGCCGTTACCTCTATTAAAATATTAAGTAGATGGGAACCTCCCGAGTTGTCGTCTGCCAAAATGAAAAGTACCGACGAAAAAAATTGCACCACTTTGACCTCGCTCCGGAATTTATACTACTCTGGACCAGAAGTTAAAATTATAAACAGGAACAAAAATACATTATAGAACACCGATAGTAAAGATATGAGTTCTCGACTCAAAACAAGTATTTTATTAAAAGAAAATGGTTGATACCATTCAGGTAACATATCTCTCTAATATTAATGTGCCAAAATAATCGGTTTGAATTTGAGATTAGAAATTTTGTGAACTGTACATGATAAAGTCCCGCCATTTCGGTTTCAGCTAAATACCGACTGAAACACATTTATTAAAGCCAAATAAACTCATCATCATCAAATTAATTGCAACCTTTGGCTAAGTGTTCTGATTTATGCATCTCCTGGTTTGCAGAGATACATATGTACAACACCATATTCTAATGTGTATGTCATATCATAGCCATATTATAACGTGGGGGATGTCATATCATAGCTACATTCTAAAGTGTATGTCATATCATAGCTATATTCTAATGTGCATGTCATATCATAGCTATATTCTAATGTGTATGTCATATCATAGCTGCATTCTAGTGTGTATGTCATATGAAAGCCATATTCTAATGTGTATGTCATATCATAGCCATATTCTGATGTGTATGTCATATCATAGCTATATTCTAATGTGGGGTATGTCATATCACAGCTATATTCAATGTGTATGTCATATCATAGCTGCATTCTAGTGTGTATGTCATATCAAAGCCATATTCTAATGTGTATGTCATATCATAGCCATATTCTAATGTGGGGTATGTCATATCACAGTCATATTCTAATGTGGGGTATGTCATATCACAGCCATATTCTAATGTGTATGTCATATCATAGCTATATTCTAATGTATATGTCATATCATAGCTATATTCTAATGTGTATGTCATATCATAGCTATATTCTAATGTGTATGTCTTATCATAGCTGCATTCTAGTGTGTATGTCATATCAAAGCCATATTCTAATGTGTATATCATATCCTTGCTACATTTTAATGTATATGTCATATCATAGCCATATTCTAATGTGTATGTCATATCAAAGACATATTCTTATGTGTATGTCATATCATAGCTATATTCCAATCTGTATGTCATTTCATAGCTATATTCGAATGTGTATGTCATATCATAGGTATATTCTAATGTGTATGTCATATCATAGCTGCATTCTAGTGTGTATGTCATATCAAAGCCATATTCTTATGTGTATGTCATATCATAGCTATATTTTAATGTGTATCTCATATCATAGCCATATTCTAATGTGTATATCATATCATAGCCATATTCTAATGTGTATGTCATATCATAGCCATATTCTAATGTGTATGTCATAGGATAGCCACATTCTAATGTGTATGTCATATCATAGCTATATTCTAATGTGTATGTCATATCATAGCCACATTCTAATGTGTATGTCATATCATAGCTATATTCTAATGTGTATGTCATATCATAGCTATATTATAATGTGTATGTCATATCATAGCTATATTCTAATGTGTATGTCATATCATAGCAACATTCTAATGTGTATGTCATATCATAGCTATATTATAATGTGTATGTCGTATCTAACTATATTATAATGTGTATGCCATATCATTGCCATATTCTTATGTGTATGTCATATCATAGCTATATTCTAATGTGTATGTCATATCATATCCATATTCTAACGTTGGGTATGTCATATCATAGCTACATTCTAATGTGTATGTCATATCATAGCTATATTCTAATGTGTTTTTCATATTATAGCCACATTCTTATGTGGGGTATGTCATATCATAGCTATATTCTAGTGTGTATGTCATATCAAAGCCATATTCTAATGTGTATGTCATATCAAAGCCAAATTCTTATGTGTTTGTCATATCATAGCTATATTTCAATGTGTATGTCATATCATAGCCATATTCTAACGTGGGGTTTGTCATATTATAGCTATATTATAATGTGTATGTCATATCACAGCTATATTCTAATGTGTATGTCATATCATAGCTATATTCTAATGTGTATGTCATATCATAGCTATATTCTAATGTGTATGTCAGATCATAGCTGCATTCTAGTGTGTATGTCATATCAAAGCCATATTCTAATGTGTATGTCATATCATAGCCATATTCTAATGTGTATGTCATATCAAAGCCATATTCTTATTTTCTTATGTGTTTGTCATATCATAGCTATATTTCAATGTGTATGTCATATCATAGCCATATTCTAACGTGGGGTATGTCATATTATAGCTACATTCTAATGTGTATGTCATGTCATAGCTATATTCTAATGTGTATGTCATATCATAGCTATATTTCAATGTGTATGTCATATCATAGCCATATTCTAGCCATATTCTAACATGAGGAATGTCATATTATAGCTACATTCTAATGTGTATGTCATGTCATAGCTATATTCTAATGTGTATGTCATATCATAGCTATATTCCAATCTGTATGTCATATCATAGCTATATTCTAATGTGTATGTCATATCATAGGTATATTCTTATGTGTATGTGATATCATAGCTGCATTCTAGTGTGTATGTCATATCAAATCCATATTCTTATGTGTATATCATATCATAGCTATATTTTAATGTGTATGTCATATCATAGCCATATTCTAATGTATATGTCGTATCATAGCCATATTCTAATGTGCATGTCATATCATAGCTATATTTTAATGTGCATGTCATATCATAGCCATATTCTATCGTGGGATATGTCATATCATAGCTACATTCTAATGTGTATGTCATATCATAAACATATTCTAATGTGTATGTCATATTCTACATCCCCTGAAACGTAAAACGTTGCCGTACGAACGTTAAACGGACGAACCAAAAACGACATACAAACGGACGAAGAACGAACGAACGCTCTTATCGTCCAGACAAACCATTTAAAAATTAACTAATCAGAGACAAGCTATACGCTTCAATCATTCGTATGTGTGAAAACGAATGGAGACGCCTATATCGTGCTTTGTAAAAATCAAGCAACGTTCGATCATTTAAAAAAAATCTTGAGAATCAAGCTGGTATAGTAAACAAATGAAAAATTGAAAAGAAATATAATAAAATAATTATACTTTATTTTAATTAAATCATCATTTAAATGATTTGTGACAGCTCAAACAGGTAATACACACATAAAAAACGTGACAACATAACAAGCCTACGAGAAAATTTGTTGGGTTGAGTATTTGTATAAAATATTTATGTTCGTGATATGGGCTTAACATGGAAATGTTTTAATAATGGACCTATAAATATTTTTTATCACAGTGTAAAAAGAAACGAGCTTAATCGTCCATTTTATTTTGATTACTAACAGTAATTATTACACATTCCCGAGGAAGCTTTTGGGGACGGTATACATAGTCAAATGACGATCAGTCTTCGGGGTAAATGATTCTCTGTTACTTGATTGGGTGGTTAACTAAATCTATAAATATTTTTCTCATTTCATTGGTTTACGTCAGGATCGCACTAGTATGTGTATTGAAATTTTGATATATTCTTAGGTCGAATCGGGGTTGTAATCAGTATTTTAGTGTAGTAATGTAACGTTCCACATATTGACTTCTATTTCATTCAATGCATTGGTCAGTGAACAATTATAAGGTAAACATTGTATCAAAATCTCCTTACTTTATAAAGCTGTTTTGGAAAAAATTATATGTTCTATATCTTTATTTTTGTTAATCAATATTTTAGTGTAGTAATGTTACGTTCCACATATTCATGATATTGACTTCTATTCATTCAATGCATTGGTCAGTGAACAATTAAAAGGTAAACATTGTACCAAAATCTCCCTACTCTTTTAAGCTGTTTGGGTTAGGAACAAATCATATGTTCTGTTTCTTTATTTTCGTTCTGATATTGATGCAAATTTAACAAAACATATTTTTATAGCTAATTTTGATCATTGTTGTTTAAGGACTAAGGAGTCAACTTTTGTTTAATTATGTTTTAAAAAGCACGTGTGAAGTGACGACAGATGTCCTTACAAAGAACATGTACATTGTTTACCTATCTTACATATAAATTACAAAAAAACAGATACTTTAATAAATCCATAAAATTTGTAGTGCAGCTAAGAGACGGTTAGCTTTTTAGAAAAGCTAAACTTGTATAATCTAATTGCATATAATGAAATGTACTAATCCAACTGTATATTTATTATGTGTTATATATTTGTTAAACCTTATAGTTTCATAAATTAAGGGGTAATTTATTACAAAAATTATCTATTGGAAAATGTCCATCAAGGTGGTGTTCGAAAAACACATTTTAAGTCACATTTGTAATATCAATCCCGAGATCTTTGCAAGAATATTAAAAACCATATTTAACATTAAAACTACTGAGACCTTCGAGATACAATTAAAAACTAAATTAAACATATAAAATCACTCCTGATACATAAGAAATGCAATCAAAAACCATAATACAAATATAAAATCAATCCTGAGACCTTTTAGCTATATATGCAGTTAAAAACCATATAACACATACAATTTCACTACTTAGACCTTAGCAATACAATTGAAAACCATATTTTATATACAAAATCATTCCTGAGACCTTAGCAATACAATTAAAAACTATATTTCTCATATAAAATCACCCCTGAGACCTTTGCGATACAATTAAAAACCATATTTCACATATAAAATCACTTCTGTGACCTTTGGGATACCATTAAAAACCATATTTCACATATAAAATCACTTCTGAGACATTTGGGACACAATTAAAAACCATATTTCACTTATAAAATCACTTCTGAGACATTTGCGATACAATTAAAAACCATATTACATATATAAAATCACTCCTAAGACCCTAGCAATACAATTAAAATATATTTCACATGCAAAATCACTTCTGAGACCTTTGGGACACAATTAAAAACCATATTTTACATGCAAAATCACTCCTGAGACCTTTGAGATACAATTAAAACCAATATTTCACATACAAAATCACACTTGAGACCCTAGCAATACAATTAAAAACCTTATTTCACATACAAAATCACTCCTGAGACCCTAGCTGTACAATTAAAAACTATATTACACAGATAAAATCACTCCTGAGACCTTTGCGATACAATTAAAAACCATATTTCACATACAAAATCACTCCTGAGACCTTACAAGATGCAATATTAAACCATAGCATACTATAATTAACTTCTTTGACCTACTAAGAGATGCTAAATCAGTCGTGAGACATTATATATGCAATTTAAAACCTAGGAAATGAAATGTCTGTATTTCCAAACAAATACTGTGCCATCAAATTAAGATTTTATGCAAGATTATTCAGTTTTTTTAAGTTTGCTGTGTAAACAGCTATTCAGTTTTTGTATCAAATGAAGACAATGTAGGGATGTTCAAAGACTTTGGGATAAAAAATACATTTGTAGGTACTAAAATAGAAAATTTTCAAATGTGTTTATAAAATTCGGAGAGTGTTCAAATAAATCATATTTATTTGTACAACCTGAATATTGTAGATTTACATATAACAAAATAGACAAAGAAAGTATTTCAAATTGTTTATGTTTATATTTAATTTAAAACATGTTCATGGTTTTAATGAATTTATAGTTTTAAAATAAATACAATTTATTTCACAACAGAATGT
Source organism: Limnoperna fortunei (assembly GCA_944474755.1). NCBI lineage: Eukaryota > Metazoa > Mollusca > Bivalvia > Mytilida > Modiolidae > Limnoperna > Limnoperna fortunei. The sequence goes on from OX104123.1 coordinate 27,568,953, forward strand.
AGTATTTTCTATCAGACTAACAAAGTGTAAAATATTTTCTTTTGCGAATGCTGACGAACGAATGAACCTTTTTTTTACCTGTACTGCGCATGCGGACGAACGAACGAACGGTTTTTTTTACTTGTTTTGCGCATGCGGACAAACGAACGAACGAACGGACGTACGGATGGACGAACGGAAAACGATATACGAACGAACGGAAAACGAAATACGAACGCATAAATGGGAACGTTTTACGTTTCAGGGGGTGTAATGTGTATGTCATATCATAGCCATATTCTAATGTGTATGTCATATCAAAGCCATATTCTTATGTGTATGTCATATCATAGCTATAAGCCAATGTGTATGTCATATCATAGCCATATTCTAACGTGGGGTATGTCATACCATAGCTACATTCTAATGTGTATGTCGTATCATAGCTATATTCTAATGTGTATGTCATATCATAGCCATATTCTAACGTGGGGTATGTCATATCATAGCTATATTCTAATGTGTCTGTCATATCATAGGTATATTCTAATGTGTATGTCATATCATAGCTGCATTCTAGTGTGAATGTCATATCAAAGCCATATTCTGATGTGTATGTCATATCATAGCTATATTTTAATGTGTATGTCATATCATAGCCTTATTCTAATGTGTATGTCATATCATAGCCATATTCTGATGTGTATGTCATATTATAGCTATATTCTAATGTGGGGTATGTCATATCACAGCTATATTCTAATGTGTATGTCATATCATAGGTATATTCTAATGTGTATGTCATATCATAGCTGCATTCTAGTGTGTATGTCATATCAAAGCCATATTCGAATGTGAATGTCATATCATAGCCATATTCTAATATGGGGTATGTCATATTACAGCCATATTCTTATGTGTATGTCATATCATAGTTATATTCTAATGTGTATGTCATATCATAGCTATATTCTAATGTGTATGTCATATAATAGGTATATTCTAATGTGTATGTCACATCATAGCTGCATTCTAGTGTGTATGTCATATCAAAGCCATATTCTGATGTGTATGTCATATCAAAGCCATATTCTGATGTGAATGTCATATCATAGCCATATTCTTATGTGTATGTCATATCATAGCCATATTCTAATGTGTATGTCATATCATAGCCATATTCTAATGTGTATGTCATATCATAGCTATATTCTAATGTGGTATATGTCAAATTACAGCTATATTCTAATGTGTATGTCATATCATAGGAATATTCTAATGTGTATGTCATATTTTAGCTGCATTCTAGTGTGTATGTCATATCAAAGCCATATTCTAATGTGTATATCATATCATAGCGATATTCTAATATGGGGCATGTCATATCACAGCCATATTCTAATGTGTATGTCATATCATAGTTATATTCAAATATGTATGTCATATCATAGCTATATTCTAATGTGTATGTCATATCATAGCTGCATTATAGTGTGTATGTCATATTAAAGCCATATTCTAATGTGTATGTCATATCAAAGCCATATTCTAATGTGTATGTCATATCATTGCCATATTCTAATGTGTATGTCATATCATAGCCATATTCTAATGTGTATGTCATATCATAGCTATATTCTAATGTGTATGTCATATCATAGCCATATTCAAACGTGGTGTATGTCATATCAAAGCCATATTCTAATGTGTATGTCATATCATAGCCATATTCTAATGTGTATGTCATATCATAGCCATATTCTAATGTGTATGTCATATCATAACCATATTCTAATGTGTATGTCACATCATAGCCATATTCAAACGTGGTGTATGTCATATCAAAGCCATAGTCTAATGTGTATGTCATATAATAGCTATATTCTAATGTGTATGTCATATCATAGACATATTCTAACGTTTATGTCATATCAAAGCCATATTCTAATGTGTATGTCATATCATAGCTACATTCTAATGTGTATGTCATATCATAAACATATTCTAATGTGTATGTCATATCATAGCCATATTCTAATGTGTATGTCATAGGATAGCCACATTCTAACGTGTATGTCATATCATAGCTATATTCTAATGTGGGGTATGTAATGTCATAGCTACATTCTAATGTGTATGTAATATCATAGCTATATTCTAATGTGTATGTCATATCATAGCCACATTCTAATGTGTATGTCATATTATAGCTATATTCTAATGTGTATGTCATATCATAGCTATATTATAATGTGTATGTCATATCATAGCCATATTATAATGTGTATGTCATATCATAGCCACATTCTAATGTGTATGTCATATCATAGCTATCTTATAATGTGTATGTTGTATCTAACTATATTATAATGTGTCATATTTTAGCTGCATTCTAGTGTGTATGTCATATCAAAGCCATATTCTAATGTATATATCATATCATAGCGATATTCTAATATGGGGCATGTCATATCACAGCCATATTCTAATGTGTATGTCATATCATAGTTATATTCAAATATGTATGTCATATCATAGCCATATTCTAATGTGTATGTCATATCATAGCTATATTCTAATGTGCATGTCATATCATAGCCATATTCAAACGTGGTGTATGTCATATCAAAGCCATATTCTAATGTGTATGTCATATCATAGCCATATTCTAATGTGTATGTCATATCATAGCCATATTCTAATGTGTATGTCATATCATAGCCATATTCTAATGTGTATGTCACATCATAGCCATATTCAAACGTGGTGTATGTCATATCAAAGCCATAGTCTAATGTGTATGTCATATAATAGCTATATTCTAATGTGTATGTCATATCATAGACATATTCTAATGTTTATGTCATATCAAAGCCATATTCTAATGTGTATGTCATATCATAGCTACATTCTAATGTGTATGTCATATCATAAACATATTCTAATGTGTATGTCATATCATAGCCATATTCTAATGTGTATGTCATAGGATAGCCACATTCTAATGTGTATGTCATATCATAGCTATATTATAATGTGTATGTCATATCATAGCCATATTCTAATGTGTATGTCATATCATAGCCACATTCTAATGTGTATGTCAATAGCTATATTCTAATGTGTATGTCATATCATAGCCATATTCTAATGTGTGTCATATTACGTCTTATTTTAAAGTGTATTTCATATAATAGACATATTATAATGTGTATGTCATATCATAGCCATATTCTAATGTGTATGTCATAACATTGACATATTCTAATGTTGGGTATGTTATATCATAGCTACATTCTAACGTGTATGTCATACCAGAGCCATATTCTAATGTGTATGTCATATCATAGCCACATTCTAATGTGTATGTCATATCATAGCTATATTCTAATGTGGGGTATGTAATGTCATAGCTACATTCTAATGTGTATGTCATAGCATAGCTATATTCTAATGTGTATGTCATATCATAGCCACATTCTAATGTGTATGTCATATCATAGCTATATTCTAATGTGTATGTCATATCATAGCTATATTATAATGTGTATGTCATATCATAGCCATATTCTAATGTGTATGTCATATCATAGCCACATTCTAATGTGTATGTCATATCATAGCTATATTATAATGTGTATGTCGTATCTAACTATATTATAATGTGTATGCCATATCATTGCCATATTCTTATCTGTATGTCATATCATAGCTATATTCTAATGTGTATGTCATATCATATCCATATTCTAACGTTGGGTATGTCATATCATAGCTACATTCTAATGTGTATGTCATATCATAGCTATATTCTAATGTGCATTTCATATTATAGCCACATTCTAATGTGGGGTATGTCATATCATAGCTATATTCTAGTGTGTATGTCATATCAAAGCCATATTCTAATGTGTATGTCATATCAAAGCCAAATTCTTATGTGTTTGTCATATCATAGCTATATTTCAATGTGTATGTCATATCATAGCCATATTCTAACGTGGGGTATGTCATATTATAGCTACATTATAATGTGTATGTCATATCACAGCTATATTCTAATGTGTATGTCATATCTCAGCTATATTCTAATGTGTATGTCATATCATAGCTATATTCTAATGTGTATGTCAGATCATAGCTGCATTCTAGTGTGTATGTCATATCAAAGCCATATTCTAATGTGTATGTCATATCATAGCCATATTCTAATGTGTATGTCATATCAAAGCCATATTCTTATGTTCTTATGTGTTTGTCATATCATAGCTATATTTCAATGTGTATGTCATATCATAGCCATATTCTAACGTGGGGTATGTCATATTATAGCTACATTCTAATGTGTATGTCATATCATAGCTATATTCTAATGTGTATGTCATATCATAGCTATATTTCAATGTGTATATCATATCATAGCCATATTCTAGCCATATTCTAACATGAGGAATGTCATATTATAGCTACATTCTAATGTGTATGTCATGTCATAGCTATTTTCTAATGTGTATGTCATATCATAGCTATATTCTAATCTGTATGTCATATCATAGCTATATTCTAATGTGTATGTCATATCATAGGTATATTCTTATGTGTATGTCATATCATAGCCATATTCTAATGTGTATGTCATAGGATAGCCACATTCTAATGTGTATGTCATATCATAGCCACATTCTAATGTGTATGTCATATCATAACCACATTTTAATGTGTATGTCATATCATAGCTATATTCTAATGTGTATGTCATATCATAGCTATATTATAATGTGTATGTCATATCATAGCCATATTCTAATGTGTATGTCATATCATAGCCACATTCTAATGTGTATGTCAATAGCTATATTCTAATGTGTATGTCATATCATAGCCATATTCTAATGTGTGTCATATTACGTCTTATTTTAAAGTGTATTTCATATAATAGACATATTATAATGTGTATGTCATATCATAGCCATATTCTAATGTGTATGTCATAACATTGACATATTCTAATGTTGGGTATGTTATATCATAGCTACATTCTAACGTGTATGTCATACCAGAGCCATATTCTAATGTGTATGTCATATCATAGCCACATTCTAATGTGTATGTCATATCATAGCTATATTCTAATGTGGGGTATGTAATGTCATAGCTACATTCTAATGTGTATGTCATATCATAGCTATATTCTAATGTGTATGTCATATCAAAGCCACATTCTAATGTGTATGTCATATCATAGCTATATTCTAATGTGTATGTCATATCATAGCTATATTATAATGTGTATGTCATATCATAGCCATATTCTAATGTGTATGTCATATCATAGCCACATTCTAATGTGTATGTCATATCATAGCTATATTATAATGTGTATGTCGTATCTAACTATATTATAATGTGTATGCCATATCATTGCCATATTCTTATCTGTATGTCATATCATAGCTATATTCTAATGTGTATGTCATATCATATCCATATTCTAACGTTGGGTATGTCATATCATAGCTACATTCTAATGTGTATGTCATATCATAGCTATATTCTAATGTGCATTTCATATTATAGCCACATTCTAATGTGGGGTATGTCATATCATAGCTATATTCTAGTGTGTATGTCATATCAAAGCCATATTCTAATGTGTATGTCATATCAAAGCCAAATTCTTATGTGTTTGTCATATCATAGCTATATTTCAATGTGTATGTCATATCATAGCCATATTCTAACGTGGGGTATGTCATATTATAGCTACATTATAATGTGTATGTCATATCACAGCTATATTCTAATGTGTATGTCATATCTCAGCTATATTCTAATGTGTATGTCATATCATAGCTATATTCTAATGTGTATGTCAGATCATAGCTGCATTCTAGTGTGTATGTCATATCAAAGCCATATTCTAATGTGTATGTCATATCATAGCCATATTCTAATGTGTATGTCATATCAAAGCCATATTCTTATGTTCTTATGTGTTTGTCATATCATAGCTATATTTCAATGTGTATGTCATATCATAGCCATATTCTAACGTGGGGTATGTCATATTATAGCTACATTCTAATGTGTATGTCATATCATAGCTATATTCTAATGTGTATGTCATATCATAGCTATATTTCAATGTGTATATCATATCATAGCCATATTCTAGCCATATTCTAACATGAGGAATGTCATATTATAGCTACATTCTAATGTGTATGTCATGTCATAGCTATTTTCTAATGTGAATGTCATATCATAGCTATATTCTAATCTGTATGTCATATCATAGCTATATTCTAATGTGTATGTCATATCATAGGTATATTCTTATGTGTATGTCATATCATAGCTGCATTCTAGTGTGTATGTCATATCAAATCCATATTCTTATGTGTATATCATATCATAGCTATATTTTAATGTGTATGTCATATCATAGCCATATTCTAATGTATATGTCATATCATAGCCATATTCTAATGTGCATGTCATATCATAGCCATATTCTAACGTGGGATATGTCATATCATAGCTACATTCTGATGTGTATGTCATATCATAAACATATTCTAATGTGTATGTCATATTCTACATCCCCTGAAACGTAAAACGTTGCCGTACGAAAGTTAAACGGACGAACCAAAAACGACATACAAACGGACGAAGAACGAACGAACGCTCTTATCGTTCAGACAAACCATTTAAAAATTAACCAATCAGAGACAAGCTATACGCTTCAATCGTTCGTATGTGTGAAAAGAATGGAGACGCCTATATCGTGCTTTGTAAAAATCAAGCAACGTTCTATCATTTTAAATAAAATCTTGAGAATCATGCTGGTATAGTAAACAAATGAAAAATTGAAAAGAAATATAATAAAATAATTATACTTTATTTTAATTAAATCATCATTTAAATGATTTGTGACAGCTCAAACAGGTAATACACACATAAAAAACGTGACAACATAACAAGACTACGAGAAAATTTGTGGGGTTGAGTATTTTTATAAAATATTCATGTTCGTGATATGGGCTTAACATGGAAATGTTTTAATAATGGACCTATAAATATTTTTTATCACAGTGTAAAAAGAAACGAGCTTAATCGTCCATTTTATTTTGATTACTAACAGTAATTATTACACATTCCCGAGGAAGCTCTTGGGGACGGTATACATAGTCAAATGACGATCAGTCTTCGGGGTAAATAACTCTCTGTTACTTGATTGGGTGGTTAACTAAATCTATAAATATTTTTCTCATTTCATTGGTTTACGTCAGGATCGCACTAGTATGTGTATTGAAATTTTGATATATTCTTAGGTCGAATCGGGGTTGTAATCAGTATTTTAGTGTAGTAATGTAACGTTCCACATATTGACTTCTATTTCATTCAATGCATTGGTCAGTGAACAATTATTAGGTAAACATTGTATCAAAATCTCCTTACTTTATAAAGCTGTTTTGGAAAAAATTATATGTTCTATATCTTTATTTTTGTTAATCAATATTTTAGTGTAGTAATGTTACGTTCCACATATTCATGATATTGACTTCTATTCATTCAATGCATTGGTCAGTGAACAATTAAAAGGTAAACATTGTACCAAAATCTCCCTACTCTTTAAAGCTGTTTGGGTTAGGAACAAATCATATGTTCTGTTTCTTTATTTTCGTTCTGATATTGATGCAAATTTAACAAAACATATTTTTATAGCTAATTTTGATCATTGTTGTTTAAGGACTAAGGAGTCAACTTTTGTTTAATTATGTTTTAAAAAGCACGTGTGAAGTGACGACAGATGTCCTTACAAAGAACATGTACATTGTTTACCTATCTTACATATAAATTACAAAAAAACAGATACTTTAATAAATCCATAAAATTTGTAGTGCAGCTAAGAGACGGTTAGCTTTTTAGAAAAGCTAAACTTGTATAATCTAATTGCATATAATGAAATGTACTAATCCAACTGTATATTTATTATGTGTTATATATTTGTTAAACCTTATAGTTTCATAAATTAAGGGGTAATTTATTACAAAAATTATCTATTGGAAAATGTCCATCAAGGTGGTGTTCGAATAACACATTTTAAGTCACATGTGTAATATCAATCCCGAGATCTTTGCAAGAATATTAAAAACCATATTTAACATTAAAACTACTGAGACCTTTGAGATACAATTAAAAACTAAATTAAACATATAAAATCACTCCTGATACATAAGAAATGCAATCAAAAACCATAATACAAATATAAAATCAATCCTGAGACCTTTTAGCTATATATGCAGTTAAAAACCATATAACACATACAATTTCACTACTTAGACCTTAGCAATACAATTGAAAACCATATTTTATATACAAAATCATTCCTGAGACCTTAGCAATACAATTAAAAACTATATTTCTCATATAAAATCACCCCTGAGACCTTTGCGATACAATTAAAAACCATATTTCATATATAAAATCACTTCTGTGACCTTTGGGATACCATTAAAAACCATATTTCACATATAAAATCACTTCTGAGACATTTGGGACACAATTAAAAACCATATTTCACTTATAAAATCACTCCTGAGACATTTGCGATACAATTAAAAACCATATTACATATATAAAATCACTCCTAAGACCCTAGCAATACAATTAAAATATATTTCACATGCAAAATCACTTCTGAGACCTTTGGGACACAATTAAAAACCATATTTTACATGCAAAATCACTCCTGAGACCTTTGAGATACAATTAAAACCAATATTTCACATACAAAATCACTCCGGAGACCCTAGCAATACAATTAAAAACCATATTTCACAAACAAAATCACTCCTGAGACCCTAGCTTTACAATTAAAAACTATATTACACATATAAAATCACTCCTGAGACCTTTGCGATACAATTAAAAACCATATTTCACATACAAAATCACTCCTGAGACCTTACAAGATGCAATATTAAACCATAGCATACTATAATTAACTTCTTTGACCTACTAAGAGATGCTAAATCAGTCGTGAGACATTATATATGCAATTTAAAACCTAGGAAATGAAATGTCTGTATTTCCAAACAAATACTGTGCCATCAAATTAAGATTTTATGCAAGATTATTCAGTTTTTTTAAGTTTGCTGTGTAAACAGCTATTCAGTTTTTGTATCAAATGAAGACAATGTAGGGATGTTCAAAGACTTTGGGATAAAAAATACATTTTTAGGTACTAAAATAGAAAATTTTCAAATGTGTTTATATTTATTTGTACAACCTGAATATTGTAGATTTACATATAACAAAATAGACAAAGAAAGTATTTCAAATTGTTTATGTTTATATTTAATTTAAAACATGTTCATGGTTTTAATGAATTTATAGTTTTAAAATAAATACAATTTATTTCACAACAGAATGTAGTATTTTCTATCAGACTAACAAAGTGTAAAATATTTTCTTTTGCGAATGCTGACGAACGAATGAACCTTTTTTTTACCTGTACTGCGCATGCGGACGAACGAACGAACGGTTTTTTTTACTTGTTTTGCGCATGCGGACAAACGAACAAACGAACGGACGTACGGAAAACGATATACGAACGAACGGAAAACGAAATACGAACGCATAAATGGGAACGTTTTACGTTTCAGGGGGTGTAATGTGTATGTCATATCATAGCCATATTCTAATGTGTATGTCATATCAAAGCCATATTCTTATGTGTATGTCATATCATAGCTATAAGCCAATGTGTATGTCATATCATAGCTATAAGCCAATGTGTATGTCATATCATAGCCATATTCTAACGTGGGGTATGTCATATCATAGCTACATTCTAATGTGTATGTCGTGTCATAGCTATATTCTAATGTGTATGTCATATTATAGCTATATTCTAATGTGGGGTAGGTCATATCACAGCTATATTCTAATGTGTATGTCATATCATAGGTATATTCTAATGTGTATGTCATATCATAGCTGCATTCTAGTGTGTATGTCATGTCAAAGTCATATTCGAATGTGAATGTCATATCATAGCCATATTCCAATATGGGGTATGTCATATTACAGCCATATTCTTATGTGTATGTCATATCATAGTAATATTCTAATGTGTATGTCATATCATAGCTATATTCTAATGTGTATGTCATATAATAGGTATATTCTAATGTGTATGTCACATCATAGCTGCATTCTAGTGTGTATGTCATATCAAAGCCATATTCTGATGTGTATGTCATATCAAAGCCATATTCTGATGTGTATGTCATATCATAGCCATATTCTAATGTGTATGTCATATCATAGCAATATTCTAATGTGTATGTCATATCATAGCCATATTCTAATGTGTATGTAATATCATAGCTATATTCTAATGTGGTATATGTCAAATTACAGCTATATTCTAATGTGTATGTCATATCATAGGTATATTCTAATGTGTATGTCATATTTTAGCTGCATTCTAGTGTGTATGTCATATCAAAGCCATATTCTAATGTGTATATCATATCATAGCGATATTCTAATATGGGGTATGTCATATCACAGCCATATTCTAATGTGTATGTCATATCATAGTTATATTCAAATATGTATGTCATATCATAGCTATATTCTAATGTGTATGTCATATCATAGGTATATTCTAATGTTTATGTCATATCATAGCTGCATTATAGTGTGTATGTCATATTAAAGCCATATTCTAATGTGTATGTCATATCAAAGCCATATTCTAATGTGTATGTCATATCATTGCCATATTCTAATGTGTATGTCATATCATAGCCATATTCTAATGTGTATGTCATATCATAGCTATATTCTAATGTGTATGTCATATCATAGCCATATTCAAACGTGGTGTATGTCATATCAAAGCCATATTCTAATGTGTATGTCATATCATAGCCATATTCTAATGTGTATGTCATATCATAGCCATATTCTAATGTGTATGTCATATCATAGCCATATTCTAATGTGTATGTCACATCATAGCCATATTCTAATGTGTATGTCACATCATAGCCATATTCAAACGTGGTGTATGTCATATCAAAGCCATAGTCTAATGTGTATGTCATATAATAGCTATATTCTAATGTGTATGTCATATCATAGACATATTCTAATGTTTATGTCATATCAAAGCCATATTCTAATGTGTATGTCATATCAAAGCCATATTCTAAAGTGTATGTTATATCAAAGCCATATTATAACGTGTATGTCATATCAAAGCCATATTCTAATGCGTATGCCATATCATAGCCATATTCTAATGTGGGGTATGTCATATCATAGCAATATTCTAATGTGTATGTCATATCATAGCTATATTCTAATGTGTATGTCATATCATAGCCATATTCTAATGTGTATGTCACATCATAGCCATATTCAAACGTGGTGTATGTCATATCAAAGCCATAGTCTAATGTGTATGTCATATAATAGCTATATTCTAATGTGTATGTCATATCATAGACATATTCTAATGTTTATGTCATATCAAAGCCATATTCTAATGTGTATGTCATATCAAAGCCATATTCTAAAGTGTATGTTATATCAAAGCCATATTATAACGTGTATGTCATATCAAAGCCATATTCTAATGCGTATGCCATATCATAGCCATATTCTAATGTGGGGTATGTCATATCATAGCAATATTCTAATGTGTATGTCATATCATAGCTATATTCTAATGTGTATGTCATATCATAGCCATATTCTAATGTGTATGTCATATCATAGCCATATTCTAATGTGTGCCATATTATGTCTTATTTTAAAGTGTATGTCATATAATAGACATATTATAATGTGTATGTCATATCATAGCTATATTCTAATGTGTATGTCATATCATAGCCATATTCTAATGTGTGTCATATTATGTCTTATTTTAAAGTGTATTTCATATAATAGACATATTATAATGTGTATGTCATATCATAGCCATATTCTAATGTGTATGTCATAACATTGACATATTCTAATGTTGGGTATGTTATATCATAGCTACATTCTAATGTGTATGTCATATCAGAGCCATATTCTAATGTGTATGTCATATCATAGCCACATTCTAATGTGTATGTCATATAATAGCTATATTATAATGTGTATGTCTTATCTAACTATATTATCACGTGTATGCCATAGCATAGGTATATTCTAATGTGTATGTCATATCATAGCTTTATTCTAATGTGTATGTCCTATCATAGCTATATGCTAATTTGTATCTCATATCATAGCCATATTCTAATGTGTATGTCATATCATAAACATATTCTAATGTGGGGCATGTTATATGATTGCTACATTCTAATGTGTATGTCATATCAAATCCATATTCTAATGTGTATGTCATATCATAGCCACATTCTAATGTGTATGTCATATCATAGCTATATTATAATGTGTATGTCATATCTAACTGTATTATAATGTGTATGTCATATCATAGCTATATTCTAATGTGTATGTCCTATCATAGCTATATTCTAATTTGTATCTCATATCATAACCATATTCTAATGTGTATGTCATATCATAGACATATTCTAATGTGGGGTATGTGATATCATTGCTACATTCTAATGTGTATGTCATATCAAAGCCATATTCTAATGTGTATGTCATATCATAGCCACATTCAAATGTGTATGTCATATCATAGCTATGTTATAATGTGTATGTCATATCTACCTGTATTATAATGTGTATGTCATATCTAACTGTATTATAATGTGTATGTCATATCATAGCCATATTCTAATGTGTATGTCATATCATAGCCATATTCTTATGTGTATTCTCATAGTCCTAAGTATTCGTTATATCACGCTTATTATTAAATTGTAACAAAAAAGCACGCCGAAAAAGATTTGATGCATTTGAACCCGATAAAAATTTCGACAATTTGCATGAAATAGCTGGTGTTAGATATTTTTGCAAACTCCTGGATGTTTTGATATTACGAATCCATCATTTATATGTAAATTAATATTCTTTCACCCACATACATTTTTACAAAGTATGTTGTGTTTATAATAATAATAATAATAATAATAATAATAAGGTAAGTTGTGCTCTATATCAGTCTTAGTACATGATTGTCAGCTCTACTGCAGAAAAAGTTCTCAACGAGTGTCCTGGCATCCTACCCAATAAACAACTGGAGAGAATGATAAAGTTGACCAACCATGAAACCTGTACCTTATGGAGAATGCAATATGACAATGACCAAAAAATTGCTTTTGGCACATCCAATAAGCGTCAGACGTTTATAAACTTATATACATTAAAACTTTTCAAATAGGACAAACGAATCCATACAATCAATAAATAACATATCTTTGTCACTACATTAACTAATAAATAATGTTATCTATACTGAGTGTCATTTGATGCGTTATCTAATTCAAACAAATATACACACAATTTATTGGTTTTGTAAATATTTTAATTTGACAGTCACTCTCTCATGGCATGATGACACATTTTTTAAAATTCTAATGTAGATCAATTGTAGCATTTACATATTTTTGGACCCATCCAAATCAATATTTTTGAAGTAACGGTGTTAATGTTTAATCTTTGGTCCAGCTCATATATATATTTTTTGTTAACTTGTTCTCGTCATAAATATAGCTTAAATACTGCTTTCAACAATAAAAAAATAAAAGCGTTCTACTTGTCAATGACTTCTAAAAGAGGCGATGATACATGTTTATAGTTCACAACCTGAATCCAAATTCTAGCGCCGCATGATGTTATCAACTATGCTTACAGAAGATAGTTACAAAGAAAAAGAAATATAATAAATAGCAAACGAAAAATATCAAAAGTATGGAAAGATCCAGTTTTCTCGGAGATTGATTGAGAGCGATTGTTATATCCGAGAGGGATAAAAGATGTTGGCTGGTTAGTTTCAAATTAAACAATTTTTATAATGATTTTGTATATTAAACAATTTGATACTGAAACATAGTAAGCAAAGGATAATTGGAAATTAATGTGCATTTTGGTTAGAAATAAACTTAAAAAATTGGGCGATAAACAGATGTCAGTTTTTTTAGTTTTTGTATGACATGTTTTGTTTCTTTATAGCCACGAAGAAATAATTTGGTTAATGTTAGTTTGCTTGTTTTGACATTTTTAATTTCAATTTGAACTCTTATCAGGCAATATAAAAAATGTCAAAACAAGCCAACTAACAAAAAAAACAATGCTTATTTTAATATTTTAAACAAAAGTTGGGGAAAAACTTTATTGTTGAAACGTACACTAAAATCTGACAAAAAATCATTTAAAAGAATACAATTTTAAGGTGATTTCTTAATTTTGATAAGTGTTGAAATTGACATTAGAAATTGATAAAAGTTTGATATAACAACATTTTAGATATACAGCAGAAACATTTGCCGTATACAACTATTGGGTGATTTATCAATTGTGATAAGTGTTAAAATTTAAATTAGAAATCGATAAAATGTTGATATATAGCGACGTTTTAGGTACACAAAATGAAAAACACATGCTTAAATAATGTTCATAAAACATAAATTTCTATTTTTAAATATATTACTCTTGCAGAAACCGTGTCGATGCATGTTTCTTAATATGACGTTTAAAATTGATAGATGGCGTTCCATTACAAGTCTTTCTAAGCCATATCTGTAATTTTATCTCAATACAGACAACGATGACCACATATCGTATATATGCATGTCTGAGTTATCTGCCTTGATGGATATGGTATCATTTAATTTTAATTGTTATGCAACGGTACCAGATCCAGAGTTGCAATCAGTATCTACAGCCAATGTCCCACCGATGTAATAAAGAACTACCCGAACATTGTTCTTATACACACTGTATTTAGAATCATTGATTGAACAAGACATCACCGTAATGCTAATAAGATATAAACTTTCTTTTCAAATGTGAATATTCCCCTGGACGTAAATGACATCAGATTTGATATTTCAGACGATTACAATGTCATGTCGTTTGACTTGACACTGATGTACCAAATGCAATTAATCCCACTGAAAAGAAACATTTTTATTTGGAATGCATCAAACTGCGTCACATCCTGCTTTAGTTATTAATCTGTGAAAATATGTGTTTATAGATCTATATATTAAAATGTCATTAACATTGCACGATAAAGACCTTATTCTGTATCTTTTAAAAAAATAGAAGGTGCGTTGTATAAAAATTTATTCTTATCTAACTTAACATACATTTTAGCATTCAAAATTTTAAGCCCAATAGACCAACTCATTTCATCAATTGTTTAATATTTATTTTGTCTTCCTTCATTCTACATATAGCTGTTATTCTTATGCCTGTAAATATTCATTCCATCAGTTTATCGATCTTACGCACGATAATTGCCAAGAGGTTTTAGATGCACAAGGTCTTTTCCCTTTTATTAAGGATGTATAGTACAAAGATAGAGTCTGATAGTGACGCGTATTTCTTTTGCAATCAGAGAAACATTGTCTTCGTGAAAACAATTATTTTATCAGTAGTTAAGTTGGTATTTTTATTCAAATATATAATACTAAGGGGTGACATAATTCCTAATATTGCTTACGGTTCTTGGTAGTTCTAGTTTAACGTATGGCAATGATTGCAAATTAACCTGGATTGTAATATTTCTCTTTCTGCTTTTATCTAATTTCTTCCAGTGCAAAAATGACACTTGTGGTGGATCATATTGTGAAGTTTTATATATGTTATATAAAATCCTTGTCTCAATTGAACGTTACTTGTATTTAGTTTCTCAGTCTATCAACCGTATAGTATTTACTTAGTTTTTAACTTAAGTATGCTATAATAATTTGGAAATACACATCAATTTATCCAATCCTAACTTACATGATTTGTTGGAAATCCAATAGCCTAAAACGGATCAGTAATTATATCTCGCTACAATTATATCGGTTTTTTTATAGTAGTTTCATTCTTAACTTAACATTCGACAAACATATGATTCCATAACTAAACGGTTTTGCTTATTTGCTTTTTACAACAGTTTGAAAAATTAAGAGACAAGTTATGTGCAGCTAGATTTTCTGCCTGAGATAGTACTATTGGTTGCGCCCTATATGAACTGAACACTCTGCTTAACTCTGTGCAAACCATAACTGAACGAACAAATCGAATGCACTACAGGAAGTAATGCTATGTAGAATTCTAATTTGGTCTTGATATTTGTCATCAAACAAAATAGTATGATTAAGATGTATTCCTTACATGCTGGGACTGTACTGGTAGAGCTCGACCTGCATAGTTGCCCAGAGCATCGCTTGGTAGAGTATAGGAGAGGCCTTATTTTTAGAAGGGGAGCTGTCAGGTTGAAATACAGAAGGCCTAAACGTGATCCATAGTTGGTAACGTTTTTAGAGGTTGCCACCATCTTTTCACGATAAAAACCTTTTTGTAGATTTTGAAGACTAGCAGGCTCATTTATCGACGCTAAAACTGCTAAATTCTCTGTTCCTACCTGATACTCCATACGATCTTCAGTGGCAGTCAAATTATGTTCCCTTTTGTCGATCGCTTTCGTGATTCATTGTTTGCTCAACTTGTTTTTGTTCTGAATATAACTGAACGTTGCTAAATGACGTTAAAATCAGTCGATAATGTTCTCGATAACATATGGCAGACCCATTGCCGATGTGGGGTTAAACAGCATAGACTTTATTTGCTTTGTATTGTCGCGACGTAAAATAAAACGAATTAGTCTGGCGATTAAAACCATCATTCGTAACACAAGGTTTATTCCGTTCTTTACCAAATATGGCTGTCCAATCAATACGCTTTATATGAGACTTGCAAATATAAGCAGCTATAATTTAACTAAAAAGATGCAGCATTGTGCATACCAATCAATAAGATATTGGAATAAAAATTAACCCGTAAGTGATAGATTGAGGAGTCATCATGTGCATCTAGAAAAAATTATTGCGTATGTGAATACGTTGACTCGTAATCGATGTGCATTTATAGTATAAATGATTAACTGAAGATTATAGATAAACATTGAATCTTTCCTTTAATAAGACAGTAATAAATAACTAGAGGTCCTTTAAAGGCTGTATCACTACTGGTAAATCAGTGACTTTAAAACATGTATCGAAAAATATTTGCATTCGTACATGTCGCATAGGCAAGAAATTGTAAAGACAAGTCTTACTGCACCATGAATACAAAAAAAGTTAGTCTTGCCTCGTTTATTCAGAGGTCTAGAAAATATTTAAAAGTTTACCAAACATGTACAAGTATATTTGTTTGTGTTTGCTCATATTAGACGTCCGACGTAGCAGTGTAGTTATAGAGAATAAAATCAAAATTTTAATCAGTAAATATGTTATTTCCTTTAGAAGGTGCTTTTCAACTTCCGTCATTGCGAAATTGAGAAATTTAGTTAAGGGCCTATCACAAACTAATAACGTGTCCCTAGTAGTTACTATTTAAGCCCTTAGAGACGAAAATAAGTAAATAACAGTGAAAGACTTTTCTCCTATATTTCTTTGGAATATCCATTTAAGGGAGAAGATAAATAAAATCCAGCGATTTTAACATGGATTTCTAATAATGACTATTATCATTACCTACATAAAATGAACAATCTTGTAGAGAACATGACAAACATCATTGATACCTGCTTTTTAGAGATTTCCAAATTTCAGCCAAACATAAACTAGGGATGTCCGTGTGGAGCTTTTGAAAAAAGAACTAACAAATTGTTTGAGTAATTAGGACTGGTAGTTTAGGAGGAGCAATACCTCACTACCACTTTCAATGAACACAGTATCGAAGTATTCAAAATACTAGTTTTCAATGTGCAATACATGCGTTTTGTATCATGAAACTCATCATTTGCGTAAAATTTTTTAAAAAAATATAACATTTTTGCAATTTTAACTACCATTTTCTTTATGTTATAATTACAAATGTGCTCAATTGTAGTTTTTCCAATTCAAAGTGTTTTTTCTTGTAATATAGAACTAAAAAACGCATTTCATTATCCCATTACTGTGCGTGTTTTTCTGTCATTCAGTGTTGCTCTGAATACATAATGCCAAACATCAGTTATTTTACATTCTAAATTTATATTAAGGTACGCAATTTTGTTGTTTGCCAAACAGGACACCATGTTAGAAAACAGAAAAATTCAATAGTTTATCTCAAAGTTATTGGTATAGCATAACTAGATCGATACTATTTCAGTTTAGTGACCGTAAAGGATGAGTACATATCATAAACGTTCATGGCCGAGGGACCGGTTTTTACATAAACATTGTCGTTTACATTCAGTTGTGTTAGTATAACTCCAGTTGCTGAGTTACATATGGTGTCAGCCGTACCACTTGATATATAATATAGAGGAAATGCAACATTGTTCTTGTACACATAGTAGAAAGACTCTCCACTTGAACATGACATTACATTGATGCTAAAATGATACAAGCCTTCTTTTTCACACGTAAAGATTCCAGTTGATTTAAACAAAGACAGGTTAGATATTCCAAACGATGATTTAATTTCAGGAAACAACAATATCGTTCCAGATGACCTGACACCTTGTGATTTTCCAAATGCTGTAAATCCAACTGGGAAAAAAACAATAAAAAAATAACTATAAACTACATAAATATTCCACATATCGAAAACAATACATGTATAAAAAGGTTACTTATTTTTAATTGCACGTCAAAAGCAGAGGAGTATGATATGGAAGTTAAGAACTTCAATATATCAAAAGTCGCATATATGATACTTGTTAACACCACTTTTAGTGGACTTTAAAACACCCAACACCGACCTAGCGGATGTTTCTGGTTTATTATAAACACTGTTTGCAAAATTAGAATCGTGATGCTCATTGCCGTAATATGTATGATGTTCCTATCTTGTTCAAGAAAATGAGTTGGATAATCCATGGATCGACTTCCAAAATGTCTTCTTTTAAGGAATGTTTAAATATATAATTTTTTTAAAGTTTGCTCTATTTGGTATAGTCTAGGTAACAAACCGTTGTAATATAAAACTCGTGTTAGAGCCTTTTCCGACACCCCGCATGAAAAATGAAAAATATACATACAGAAAAGGAGAATTACCTATAAATCGACAACAAGAAGATCATTAATGGAGGGTTTCAGTTACTAAAAACTCTTACCATATTCGCTGTTTTCAATAGTACGGTTGTTCGTTTCTTCAATTTGATCTTGAATAATTCTTTGTGTTGTCAACATTTTAGCAAGTTCTGTTCTTAAAGAGTCGCTTTCATTTTGCAGTTGATGTGTGAATATTTTATTCGTCTCCGTTAAATTCAAGCGTAGTGCGTTCTGAGATGTATCCAGCAGACTGAGCTTTTGTTTGTTTTCTGATAATTCCTTGTACATCGCCATAAGGTCTTGGCCTCTGGCTTGACTGTTCACGGTAAGAGAATTAACATCACGTTGAAGGACTTGCAACTGCTGTTGCAGGTTTCCTAGTGTTTGTAATTGATTTATCGTTGCAACCTGCTTCAAATTTTCAATTTCGCTTTCTAGTTCTTTGGTCTTGTTGTTGGCTATATTTAGCTCCTGTCGCAACTGAATATTGTTTTGATTAACTGCGTTATACATTTGCGCAAGTTTGGCATAGTTCAAAGTCATGTCAGCTACTGCTTGTTCTTGTTTACTTGACATATTTGAAAGTTGAGCATCCATGTTGTCAGTCATTCCGTTTAATAAGGAAATATTCAGTGCTTGCTGATAAACGTAATGCTGTAACTGTAACCTAGCTTTCCTTTCGTCCATGAATAATTTAAGTAATGCGTCATACCGGTCATCTGATATTAAACTACCGGACTGTCCAGGAGTATTAGTATCCAACAGAAAAGCATTTGAGTATGAAAAAACGCACCATAGAAATAATAACATGTACATCTTATTTCGCCACCAAATAGTCATTTATCGGTTACCCTTGGTCAACTGATAAATTATAATTCATTTATCTTAGTTATCTACATCTGCGCAAATATTAGATATTTTAATATGGGTAATATGAAAGATATGCAACACGGATCACATGTTTTTATACATTGATAAATGAATGTTATTTATAATATATTTACTGTAACTGTCCGAATATTTAAAAAGGTTTGACAATTTATTCCTTCAGAGAACTATGGACCTATTTAGTTAAAATGCAGTCTAACAATAATTAGTTGTTAGCAGGGTGGGTGGCAATAAATCGCTTAGTCAGCGGTTTTCGAGATACAAAAATGATGATAGGTTACGGCTTCCACCCGTGCCATTAACTTTTAGAAGTGTTAAATTACATCCTCTTACCTTGAATGTCCGTGGTAGTCGCGTCCAAAAGCTGATTTATAAAAGGTTTTCTAATTTTTAATGAAGGAAATAACAAAACACCGAACACCAAGGAAGCTGTCAATAAAGACAATCCACAAATCAAAGTCCAATAAACTGACAATTTAGAACCAACAACTAAAAATATAGCAAATACAGCAATAGTCTTGATTTGGTGCAGGCATTTCATACGAATTGGTGGGATAAACCATGTTTCATGGCATGGTTACCCCCGCTTCCATTACTCTAGTATGTGAGTTGGCTTGTCGATGAAAATGGATGGGTATCATATGCCACTAGTCATAAATAGGTGTTGGCAAAAATCATCGAATTACAATCACTTTTTACTGAAATCAAAACTTGCGAAAACTATCGGATATCATATTTTACAACGAGGTATCTATAGCAAAACTTATTAAAGGGGCGGACAAGTATCTTTTTTATTGTAGCCATGAATTATAAGTTTATCAGGAAGAAATTAGTGATGTTTGCAACAATCAGTATACTTGCTGCAAGTTCTTGCATACATGATTAAATGAGGAATATAGATACCATATGCAAATACGGCTGGAATATTGCTTCATAGGTACGGAACATTTGTAATTTTGAGATTAAAATCGTCTCGTTTGTCGTAAATTCTTGTGCTAAGATGACCGATGGTGTCATATTCGAGATATAAGTCTGAAAATGATGTAGCTGAAGCTGTTTCTCTGGTTTCTTAAATTTACAGTTTTGAAGGATATATAGACGGAATCTACTTAGCAAATTGAGGGTTGTTAATTGAAAGGAAATCCTCAGTATGTCTTTATGTGAAAAAGGAACTAGATTCTGTTATCGTCTTGTCGTAAATACGACGCTGAAGAAATCAGTTCCATATGAATACCGAAACACATCTGCAATAAGTGGGGCACAGTTTGCACCCATTGAAATTCCGATTGTCTGTTAACAAACACAAATAAGTTACAAACACGCTGTCGATCAGAAAATCTAGCACATACTTTGAACTTGTAACTTGCTGTAGTATAATTTGCCTTTATTTCGTTAGTAGAAAGAAAAACGTATTTTCGTAATCTTAAACTACATTTTTGTAGGCATACGTGGACGCGAAGGCTTAATGTATTATTTATTCAAGACGGTATTTTAGTTTCTTGTGAGGAAAGGTGTTTTAAAAAGTTGAAAGGGGACAGATGAAATTTTAGATATCGATCTTGATTTTAAATTATCCAAGAGTTCTAAGAATCCACTTATGATTCGCAAATAAACAGTTTCCAAGTATTTTTGATGTCCTTAACTGGAGACAATATCTTAGAGTCAACTGTTTTAACAACTCTTCGACAGAGTTATATAACATTTTGTATTTTTGATGATAAACGCTCTACAACATCGTGGAATATTTTTTTAGTTTTTTAGTTGAGCTTTAATGAGTCTTGATTGGAAGAAACGATCGTCTAGCATAGTAAATTTGTAACTTTAATGAAATATGATACACAACAATCACACGTTTGTTCACTGTTCAGTTCACTTGATAAGTTTACTTCACTGAATATCATAATGTAAATTGTTTGAAGCATACACTAGAAATTAACAAACGATTACAAATAATGACAACAACGTCATGATAATTTTTTATGATACAATTAACATTCTACATCACTAACACATGTCAAATCACAGTATATGTGGGCCGAACACAATAAGCAGTATTACAAATCCCAAGTGATGATGTCAATCATACTATATTTGTCCCGTACAAAAAACTCAGCAAACTAATGTGAACAACATTTTCATTGAAAGATATGCTGCTGTCGTTAGGTAGATTTAATAATAAACATTTTGTCTAAAGCAAACAAGACATCAATATCTAAAGGATTTGTTAATACGTGGGACAAACTAAAATGTGCATTAGAAATAATGCTATCTTAAAGTTAACTTATTTCAAGAGTTTTATATCCCGAGCCGTATTTTAAACCTGATCGTACAAGTTATATCTATAAATTATTGTTTTACCGAGCACCAACTATTTCTAATGAAGTATCGCAGACTATAGAAACAGTTTGTATCTTTATGCATTACATGTGATTTGCAAGACGTGTTATTATTTTACCTTTCGCTTAATAATGTTTCTTTATGAAAACTGTTGACATTTTAAACCGGAAATATCGACATTTTTTGTACTTTCCGTGATAACACAGTAGTTTTGAAGTTGTTGAACAGATGAATGCATATATATAACATTAGTGACGAGTAAGAAATTATAAATATTTGTTTACTTATTTTCTTATACCGCTCAACATAATGCATTATTTTATTAAAAAGCGGAAAAATTTTAACTATGAGATTGCATTGTGCGTGATACCGAGAAAGCCATTTCTGCTTAGTACTGTTCTTATATTCATGGCCAAAACCACGCATTTTGCCGTTTTGCTCACATCTTGCCATCGTTGCTATGGTTACTATTACCAAAATATATAGTAAAAGGAAAAATGACAAATACAATAATAATGAATTTTACATTGAGTCATGCTAACGCATACGATACTATGATTTTTAACTATTGATTAATTGCTTGCCTACGGTCTATCGAGCAGTATTTAGATATATTCAGAACAAGACGAAGTTCACAAATAATTGTGGAAATAGGATGGTAAATGGACATATATTTGTTATTGACAATATAAACGAATTAAGCGAATGTACGAGAAGTTCACAAAGAGTGCAACAAGTGCGGAAATAGGATGAAAAATGAACATACCTATGTCCCTACCACTATAAAAGAACTACGAGATTGTAGCGTCTACTCTTGTCCAAATCTATAAATGGTCTATTTCATTCAATGTCGACTCGGTCCACATTAAAATAGCACATGATAAAAACCAATATCTGTGACAGATATGGACTGTGGGTTTACCAGTTGGAACCGTCTAAATAAATACTACACGAACTGCTTCGAAATCTCTTAATTAGATAAATTCGTCCATGAAACACTTTTTATTCCGTACAGATTTATAGTTAAGAGTGTCTTTGTTTGATACAAGTATGGGAAATGACAAAAATAAACCATACTAAAAAGTATTTGTTTTTGAGTTGATTACAATTCAGTAATCAACAAATACATTGTATAAATCACAACTTTATTATCGTTTTATCCATCCTTGTGTTAGTTCTACAACATATCTAATTGTTTAAATTTTATAACAGTTTTTATTCCTATACTTGCATAATGTTTGCATATTGAGATCAGTAAAAATGCAACAGACTATCTATTTTAAATTTTCCTATACATTGATTTTTCCAATGATTTCGTAGAATCAGAACAACATTGTTTAACCAGACCTAAAGATATTATCATAATTTAAAGTTGAACTTTAAAATTTACCTGCGTACAGTATGTCAAAAATAGATCAGTATCTACGTTTGTTAGACAAGTTCATAATTGTTATATATGCATTCTAAACAAATAGTACATCAATACATTGATAAAAAAAATCAAATCGGCCGCTAAAAGCGCTGAGCTGGAAGTTGGTACGAAACAAACTGAATGAAATGAGAAGAGCACTAAACTATATTGTTTGAATATAGATAATGGAGATAATTTTTTGCATTCTCTGAAATCATATGATATTCATGGGACTCAACTTTATATAGAACGAAGTCGCGTTTCTACTGGAATTCAAGCAATTTTAGGGTGCTCGGATTTTATGTCAATTGAGAAAATATTATTTTGCCGTTCGATTTTTTTATCGTTTACAGTTTAACAGTCTTCTTACGAATTCTTAATGTACATAATTATGATAATCATTAGTAACACTACAGAGCAACAGGTCCTCTGCAATACAGACCAATATATACCTAATTTAAAAACACAATATCAAGTAACAAACTTGATCAACATGCACACAAATTAAGCTAACGCTAACACTTACAAATATTCACAAATTGAACAATTCTTCAATCGAAATAAAACAGCCAGATCTAACTGATTCTTAATTATTTATCAAATTATGAACCTGTTGAATAACAAAATATTCTAAAACATCTGAGCATAACACTCACAACTTTTTCAAATGACACTATGTTTCCGCCAACTAAAACATCAAAAAGTAACTGGAACTGATTCATAATGGAGAAATAATCGAATCCTTACTAAAATGTTAATGGTATGGATCAGTTTTAGTTACATTTTGAAGATTTATGTTGGCGGAAATATTGTTCCTTTGTGGAAATTTGTAATTTATACAGTATTTTGATGTTTTAGAATTTTGTTAGCCAACAAGTTTATAATCTAATCACTAAATTATTTATCAAATTATGAACTTGCTGAACGATAAAAATGCCAAAATATCAGAATATAACATATAACATTTTTTACAAAACACTTTACGACACATCAACGTGACATTATTTTATTTCATGGCATATTATTTTCATTTGTCGATTAAACTACACACCTACATTTGATACATGTATATTTATTATCTTTACAATATGTCATGTTTAAAACCGGTTTCAAAAGGCGAAAATTGGAATAAGGATTGCATCAGTGACCAAAGAGGGATAACTCTTAACAACAAGAAATGCATTTATTATTGAACGTATGACTTCAAATTAGGGCTCTGCGTTAATAGAATTGATGAGGGCGGGGACAGTCAGTCCAAAAACATTATAGATTCTTATGGGCTACATCTTACCAAAATATATTCCTATCGTTTGTCCAGTTGAATTTTTGCCTGATACATAAATTAGAAACCACTTGGCGAGGGTAGAAAAAAGCAACTTTAAGAAATAGATAGATTCGTTTAGTTGTTAGTAGGTATATTTTCATAACTACAGCTATTTTGTGAAATCTAGTAATCAACGGGGAAATATGTGTCAAACAATTCTCGCGATGACCGTAAGAATGGACATCTAATTGTTAATTGCATTAAAAATTCTATCACTCTCTCCATTTGTATCTTTCTCAACATTTTTACTGAATTTTAGATAAACTATTTCTTAACATTCTATTTAAAAATTCTCAGACAACAATAATATGCTAGCTAATTTAATGTTCAATTTAAATGTTAATAAAATGTAGCTTTTTAACTCATGTTGACCCTGATTTACAAATGCTCAAACATTTAGAAACGCAGTGCAGTCTGTACCTGTTTTTAAAATAACATTTTCATTTTTAGCGTTAAAATACTATTTTGGAAGTACGAGTAAAATAAATAAATGATATACTTTACCAATAGAACAGAACAATAAAGAATATTTTAAAATGTACATTCATTTTGTTAAAATTAATGTAAACATTAGATGTAAATGGCAATACTATATGTACTGACTATAAAAATGCATTTTTTATCAGATTTGTCTGTCTTTTACTCTCACTAGAGTTTGATTCATGTAATCTTTAAATCATAAACTCCAATATTACTCTTACAAAAAACAGATTTTTAGATTTCAATTTTGTAGTTAATGACATGTATAAAACATTCTACCAGGTAGAACACATATATTGCCTGTATTCTAAGAACAAAGAACCGTAGCAATATCAAAACCTCGACTCGGACCAAATTGAAATAACACATTCTATAAAACAATACCTATGACAGATATGGACTGTCTTGGTACCGTTCAAATAAATATTTTTCAATATAGATATAAGAGACTATATAACATCCACAATGTGCAAATTGTGGTGAAGCCCACATGTCCTCACCCAAGGAGTGCCAGCACTTTAAAAAAGAAAAAAGAAACACAAAATTAAAAACTGAAAAATGCATCACGTACCCTCAGGCTCGTCGTCTTTTTAATACATGGAATAATCCGTAGTCTTGTGCATCAAAGTCATATGCCAGTGTGACCAAACGTGTTTTCTCTACAGCTGAAGTATCACCTGGCTTTTTGACCAAAAGAACCATAAAGAATACCATAATGTAATATAAAAAATTGCTGACAAAAATGGTTAAACATCATTCAAACAAAAATCATAATGCACACGACTGCTTACAGAGAAAATGTTTAATATCAATATTTTTTATGTCTTTAGAAATTCCAGCTGTCAAATATCGACCGATAATAAAAAAGTCACCCACGATTTCTCTAGCGTTGTACAATTTCGTCGAGGATAAATATATAAGACCCAAAATCATACAACAGTGTAATATATTATATTAACTTGATATTTTGACATTGTAATGAACAATAATACATTGCACATGCAAATAATCTTCGAAAAAATGTTTGCCTGTCTTGTATAATACATATATTAAAAACAATTAAATTAACCATCGTGTGTTGTCATCAATTACAAAAACCTCATTATAAGATATGTAAAGACATCGCAATGATAGCGGGAGAGGATTTTAGGTTATGACTATCTTTCGTTAATAGCTGTTCAAGTGCCAAAGCTATAAACATTTTCTCGTCCTGAATTGAACTGTAATATTATTCAATAGACACTAAACAACTATTTAATCAACATTTTGAATAATGATTTGAAAAAAATGATTGATATAATGTTGCTTAACGACCAAATGACTAGCGAGCAATATCTCAGCTATATTTAGGACAAACCAATTAATTATTAGGGAACGAAATTAATGGAAAAATATAGAGCTTGTTAGCTACGGAAGATTAAACATTTACAGCGGCTATAGTTAGTCTACTCGCTTTCGAAACTGTTTAAAAGGTGTCCTTATCGTAAAAAGTATAGTGTCACAAAGATACGTTACGAACTTTGGGCCACGAGCTTTCAGTATTTCCCTAACAAGAATGCATCCTTATCATCCAAAAAGGTACAGTTCTATGAGTCGAGCATTGGGATATCATCGCAGTAGTATCACAGTCAATCAATAATAATACAATAAGATAATTTACAACATTAAATGCAGTGTTTCCCAAGTGGAGTAGTAAAACTGAGCTCTGGGTTCTCCAAAACACTCAGTCAGGAATTTATTACAATTATATGTAAAGGGCGTCAGGGCACATACTTTGATTATAATTGGTCATTGAATTGTCTTTAAACTTTCCATAATTGGTCAAAACTTACATTGGACGTATTCACTGTAGCTAGATTAAGTGCACTATTTTACAGATGTAAAAATCGAAGTATTGCACTAGTGTAACGTCAAATTAGTTTAAAAAAACAGCTATACGAATTTTAATTAATATCGTTTATATTTTTTGGTTTATTAATTACCTCAAACAACATCTTCGACTTTTGATTGCTGTTCTAATTCAAGGCCGACAGCGGTACGTTGGTGCAAGTACGATTATTTTCATAGTACTCGCGTTTTGTTTTTCAATTTGCTATTTCTTGTTTGTTTTTGACGTGTATGTCGCAATTAGGATTTGTCACGATTTAATTTTTTGTTGACCAAACGGTTGTCTTCATTTTTTCTATTTGTTGATGAACAACAATCTGACGAAAAAGATTCTTAGAGAGAACAGGTAAGGCTTACGAAATATTACAAACTGATGCATACGTTAAACATAAACAAAGCTAACGAAATGAAGGAGGAAAATATTTATGTATTTAAAGAGAATATGTTTGAGGAACAAAAAATTATAAATATCGCAAAACATATTATAAAAATTACAATGTTTTATAAAATTTATTGTCGCAGTAATTCGCAATTTACAAACTACCGATCCAATATGTCCAACGATATAAAAGATTTTCTTAATCCACTAAAATTGATACCTACGAATATAAATAAGTGCATGGTACGTTCAGATGATGTAATTTTACCAGTGTTGAAAACGACAATCATTAACAAATAATTGTTTAAATTCTTTGATTTATGAAACTTTAGTTTATGTACACTTGAGGTTTTGCTTATCGTTATAAACTTTCAACCTTTCTAAAGTAGCCATAACTCTTTTGACAGAACAATATACATGTAATAAACTATGCAAACACACAACGTCTTTGTCGAAAAATGTTGAAATTACCACGAACTATAAAAATGGCATGAAGTAATATTTATAGTGCTACAAAACATTTTTGGTATTGATTTTTATTTTGAATGTCTGATCCAGAGCATTTTATTGTTTTCTTTTTTTTAAATTAGAGCTGATCAAGCATGTAATACTAGTTTGTTGTCATGTAATACTAGCATGTTTGTTTCTAGTCCTCTTTTTAAAACAATCCAGCAACAAGTGTTATTACTGACAACTTATACATGTACTGAAGTGAACGGATGAAATAATTACGTTTATTTTAGACT
This sequence comes from Limnoperna fortunei, assembly GCA_944474755.1. Taxonomy (NCBI): domain Eukaryota; kingdom Metazoa; phylum Mollusca; class Bivalvia; order Mytilida; family Modiolidae; genus Limnoperna; species Limnoperna fortunei. Next base: position 27,597,571 of record OX104123.1, read on the forward strand.
TGTTTAAGAAACAGATGTTATATTCGCAAATAAATTGATGTTATTCAAGAGACTGTAGATTAAAACATATTTAGACAAACAATTGAACTCCGGACAAAAGCAAAGGACAATGAGTGTATTGATTTGGGAATATTTTTTTTCCTTTTGAGTAGAGGCTACAAAGAGTGTACTCATATTGTCATTTGCAAAAGAGGTCTTTACAGCATGCAAGGAACGTGGTACTCTCCACACAAGGTTGAAAGTTTAAAACGATATGCAAAACATCAAGTGTACATAAACTAAAGTTTCATAAATCAAAGAATTTAAACAATAATTTATATGATATGATTTTGGTGTGTTTAACCTGTTCTCCTGGATATAATTGTTTGCTGCAATTTAACCAAGAAACAATTCAGTACATAAAACCAGAATGGATTAAAACAGTCAGAAAACTCTGAAAACTCAAATAACATTTATTATCTAATATTGTATTTTCTATTCCTAATCATCGATATACCAGATGCTGTATCTCATAGTAGCTTTTTACCACATCTGATGCCTTACATTTGAACGTCATTATGTTTACAGGCATGCAAAACGAGTTCTTAACAGAGAAATCGCTGAAACAAACATAATACGCTCTCAAATTTAGTGTGGGCCCGAAGTATTACGGTCAGCACCATGAACTGAAATAATCTTAGAGGGTAATTTCATCACGAATACTCAACTATAAAAATTTACTACGTCCAAGGCGAGTTTCGTCTAATCATAACCCATAAATAGCTCTATAACAAATATTGTGGGAATAACAATAAGTGAAGATGGTTAAGTGCATTTTCGATCAAAACGTTGAACTGCTACGTTGCAATAGAGCAACCTTAGAAGTTAAAAATATTTTCACAATTTTAGCAGCACTTTAAACATTCAGTATTCATAATAAACACCTACCGACTGGTGTTTCAAGCAAATAAACTGGTACTCAACCTGATGTCACTACTTCACTACGTAATTCATTAAATGCGTTCTTTCGGTTTCTGTGTTCATTAAATTTTAATCATAGTATTAAGTAGATATTACTGGTAATGTTACTAATTTTAAATAAATGTCATTATTTACATTATTAAATTGCAGTCTTCTTTTAAGTCATCTTAAATACCAATGCTTTTATTAATAACACGACACAGTTCAATTGAATTTCCAAGCGTAAATAATCGAATACTAAAAGAGCCAATAAAACAGGTAGCAATCAATATTCTTTTTTCATCGTGATTTGACGAATGTAACAAATTCTTTATTATAGATGACGTTTATTTACATTTAAAAAATCAAAAGACCAGTTATAACAAACTAGATTTTTATAAAGATTAAAATATTTGAAAGAACAATTATAAATCAAAATATGTGCATATAAAAAAATACATGTATGATAGTTAGACGTATTCCTTATAAATGTTTTTGAAATAGAAGTGTTTGAAGAGGCTATCATAATGTATTAAATCTCATTGGAGAGGATATAACACTTAAGCAATTTTCTATATGTATTTCTTGTATTATTAGCTGCAAACCAGTTGTTAGGTTTTGGATTGTTTCCTTTCGTTTACGTATATAGATATAATATTTCAGATAAAAAATACAATTTGCATCAGGGGTGTTACAGTCAGAGATGATGGGTCCAAAAATAATATATTTTTTTTATCCAGCCAAATTTCTAAGATATGTCTAATCAAATGCTTCCAATGGTTTTAAATACCATAGTATTCGGTAAATGTGGTGTCAACATTCAAGTGTTATGAAACAATTATTAGCTCGTTAGCGTTTTATTTCATCGATTAAATCAGCTTCGAAATAAAGTAGGTTTTTTATTTACCTAAAAAGAGTATTTAACCGAATCAATTGGCTTAAGACATTATTCATCCATAATTTATTCAGTTTTTAATCCACTAATAGTTTAGTATGTTTTTCCACAAAGTATTTATTGTATTTAACACAATGTATATGTCTTCATTCCCTACATATAGCATTTCGTTTCAACCTGATTTGTCTTATGATGCAATCTAAGGTATTTTCCATTTTTGTATTCATGAAATGTTTAGAGCTTGACAAAAGTTTTTATTCCAATCACTTTAAGTCGAACTTTGTCATTATTTTCATCTTGATTGTATTCTACTTCGTCCTATTTCTAAGAACTCTATAAAACGTTGTTTTAAATTGTAATTCTTTAAAATAGGTTTCAGGTGAGTTCGACAGGACTTAAAGAACTTAAAAAAATAATAAGAAAAGCGATTTGATAACAAAATTTACTTTCGTTTTAACAGTATTAGATTAGTTTGTTTGAATGGCATCGGTTTTAATATGGCTAGGAAACCTGAGTTCCTTAAAAAACCCGACCTAAAACTGGCAATCCTTGTCAATTAAGATTGGAGTCGATAGTGATCACCGATGTCTCAACACTGGAGTTTTGCTTTTGAGCCCGACTTTGAAAGTCCATTAAGATTCGAGTCGACATTAAATAGTATAAAATTTAAGATCATTTTTATATCGCAAAATAACAATTGAAGTTTTAAGTAGAGCTGACTAGTGATCTGGATAGTGATGATCGATGTCTCAATACCGGATTTGTGCTTTTGAACCTGACTTTGGAAGTCAATGAAGATTTGAATCGACATAAATTACAATTAAAAAGTATAAGATATAAAATTTGTTTTAAGCCGCAAAAAACCAATTGAGTTTTCAAGACGAGCTGCAGGGTGATCTGGATAATGTCACTGTTGTCTCAGTTTCAAACATGGAGTTGTTTATTGATAATATTAATATTTTGTGCTGCCAAGGATGTTCTCACTGAACACTCTGTCTTCTTTCAAATTAAAATTAAACGCCATCATAAATCTTATATTTTGCTGAAAAGAGTGTAAAACCACATTCAAACTAACAAAATCAAATAGGTAATCTAAAGTTAGTTCGGTTATTGTTCTCTTAAAAGTAGTATTATTTTTCATAGGTGTATATAGTGTACATTGTTTTCTTACACACAGCCCTAAGGCAAAGAACGTAGAGATGGTGTTTTAACTTGCGATTAATTTTATTATGTCGGCTGTTGTTAGCAAAGGAACTGCATGTCCAACTGAATGTCCATGCTACTCCTCTAATATTTACGGTATTTATATGCGATGTGGCAATAAGAATTTATATTTAATTCCCTCCAATTTGCCGAATACGACGTACGAAATGTGAGTATGGAATTCATTGCTTTTTATGCATTACGAACAAAAAATACTGGAATATGTTACAAAATTGTTCAATGATATTATACATATTTATTATTGTAAAATGCAATGAATTCTTCACAGCGTAACGTATATTATACTAAAAGTTACACTCCCCTTGCTTGCCTTTTTTCTGCTTTTAACAATGTATTTTTTTTCACGAAAAATCAGTAGAAAATATTTATCCACGATAACCTGTCCCTATTAAATACTATGCCACTAATTTTTACGTGTCACAAATCGTCCTTGACTTTTACATTGTAAGTCAACTATGTTTGTTTCTACAGGGATCTAATCTTGTTTACAAACGTTCGTCTGCTAACGTGACATACAATGGTAATCGGTCAAACCGCGAGACTGTTCCCGCGTAAACAGCAAACGACAAAGCTGTTTACACAAAATCTACTGCACCTATAACCTAATTAAGGTCAACATTTATTATGGGAAACCGAGATCTCAAAACACAAAGTCCGCTGCATTTCAAAACGCTTAATATTTTGTGGAAATATATTGTTGTTTTCAAATTAATCAAAATTATCAAAATAATCAATAATTAAACCTCTACCAACACAACCAAACACGCGGTTGACTTTTACTATATGTTATATGGTAGTTAAGTAGAATCTTTGGTGTTCTTTGTTAGAGTAAGCGGCTGACTCTAACGGGAAACTTCAAGATATTGTTAACTGTGCACCTACGATAAGCAAAAAGAAGAATCAATCAATACTCATTAGGTTCATATCATTCACATTTGTTCACTATATTCATTCAAGAGACATTGGTATTTTATTTGTACTTGATTGGCAATGTCTTGCCATATACAATATAATGTATGAGGATAAAAAATTCAATGTTTAGGAATTTAGGGTCAAACAAGATATATGAGATGAACGTAAACTGTGTGATACACTATCGCGGTTGCGTTATCTGTAAGTATATTTGAATTGTGTCAACATAGAATAAACTAGTTTGCACATATACCGTATAACTGGTAATTTTTGCGGTAATTTAATTTTTGCGTTATTTCGCGGTTGACACTCGACCGCAAAATTTAAAATCGCATAAAAAAGTATGAATTATTCCTATCCGTAAATAAAGTTTCACAAACTTGTGTCGATCGATATTTTGTTACCCTTCGGGATATTAATTTACATTAATAGTCTCGGTGGTAAATAAAAATCATCGAAGCGATGTGAATAGTTTTCTCCTTTTCGGAGTTTAATAAAATATTCACTATAAAAACACTAATAATTTTTTCCTTTATTGTTATTGTCCATCAGATAGATACAAAATAAAGGATGGTTTTACAAGAAACAAAAAGACCAACAAATTTTCCTTTATTGTTATTGTCTACCGGTATAAAACAAAGGATGTTTATACAACAAACTGTGATTAATCCGTTATTTAACAGTTATTATTACCTGTAAATATCGATTTCCAATTAAAATCCTACCTGTGTTTAACGTGTGTTGACAGAAGCTTGTCATGCTCAATATGATTTTCCTTTAGCGTGGAACATAATTCATAGCCCAAATCACGGGGCTAATCAGGATACACAACAGAAATAAAAACTCGACAATTTTTTTTGTTCAAGATGTAAAACCGCAAAAATTAAAATCAGCAAAAATAAAATATCAGAATTTCAATCCCAATCCGCAAAAATGTCACACCGCAAAAATTACCGGTTATACGGTATTTAAAATATATCTAGAATATTTTGATGGATTTCTACTTGATATATTTCACAGGATAATATCGTGGAAATGCATTTTAAAACTCGAAATGAGAATATCTTTTTACATGCCCTTGTATTCATCGGTCCATATACATGCATACAGTAAGAATTGCAATTTGCGTGAGCTGTAAATACATTCCTAGATTATGAAACCGAAATACAACTTAAAATTAATAGTATTAAATATAATATCCTCTTTTACGCCGCACAATGAAAGCTGAATTTATAAATGTAGAGTTGTAAACGTTAGAGTTTTGCTTGCGAGCCATATTCAGGCAAAGTCTGGTCAAATCCATCCCTTATTGACAAGAATTTCCACTTATATTGGCGATGATCCGGTGCTATAAATTGATAGACTGACATCCTTCAGAGTAAAATCTGGACGATATCATATTGCTAAAAATAGATTAATTGGAATGTTTTGTCTTTCCATTATATATATGATGCGCGGATTAATCTTACTATGTCATTGGCAATAACTTAATGAGTCTATGCAAAGAACATAACGTAATCATTTCTTCCGTGTTACAAAACATTTAGACTTGTGCTTCTGGAGGAAAATATTTAAATGCCAAATAATCAGAAAAGGAATTGTTCATTGATGTCATACATCTTGTACACGCCGCAATAATGAGTTGTGCAGAGGACTTCAAATTAACCATTTACCATGTCCTAATTGATCACTAATAATAATCTCTGGCAGGCAATGCATACGCGTCTGGAGAACCTTATTTAATTTACGGTTTTATTTGGTTACGGTAACATTCTGATGTGTTTTAAGTGTTTGTTTTGTTTAGTTTATAATCGGTCGGTTTCTTTGTTAAATATTAAATATCATACACTTTAAGCAAAAAAGGTTTTCGTGGAAGCTTTTGAAATGTAATTGCTAAATTGTTCTCAAAGTTGGTTACGGTGATGGACTGACATATTCAGTTACCTAAACTACCCTGACTTTATTTGTGTAGCCATATATATTGTAAGGTACATATTTTTTGATGATTTGTTTTCTAAATACGACGAATGTCAAGCTATTAGTTGTATAAATAAAAAACAAAATTTATTTTATTCGATTTCTGTTGGATTTATCGTTGACGAATGATCTAAAAATACTTCAAATTGAAATTTCCCTACAACAATTATATTTAACTGTAAAATCATTATAACAATTACAATAATCAAAACACACTGGCTACCATTGAGTTAGACTCGAACCTGCCAGCAATCTCATTGTTGAAAGACCACGAGATCAATAGTAGACGAAATACTTAATCCCTCGTCGGCCACCGTGGACCCCATCAATATATACAACAAGTCAAATAATAATTGCATAATACAGTTGCAGAATGAATATAAGAATTGTTGAGATTTTAGCAATTGCTAATTGTTTATATTTACTTAAAATTTGAACAATCATTGGTGCTTAGAATTCGATAAATGGCTCGAAATCATAATGAAGTTTTTGACTTCAATAGTATTTACAGGTTAAACTAAACATGTTAATCGATATTAATCATCTTCTGACTATATGCTTTCTGCATAGAGACCTCTTGAAACCACTTGTTTGTATTTATTTAAAATGGTTATGAAATATTATATTATTCATACGAAGGCTATGTTTATATACAGATATTTACAACAATCATCATTCCCGTGAATAATTTAAAATCCAACACATTAACCTATAAAATTAACTTAAATGTACCTACCTAAGAATTGATTTAACTGATCGATTATTACAATGGAAACTAAAATGACTTATTCGTATATAGAACACGTGAAATAACAAACTTTGTTTAAATAATACATGAATACATGTAACTGTAAAATAATTATCTCATTTTTATTTTATAGTGATTAAAATATCTTTTAAATCTTTGTAAAATTTATATTGTATATTGTACAATCTGCTGAAATCGTCTGTGCAGTAGTCCTTATCAGAAAAGTCGGCATAGAGGCAATCCTGATCACATTGCACAATAACTTCAAGGGTGAAAGCCGTGGGGTCACAGTACATCGGAAAAAATTCCATGGGTTAGAATTACACAAATCTGCAACAATATACTTATTTACTCAATATATGCCGTATTTTTACATCGGCATTCAAGGCTTACAAACATCCCTCTATACTACAATCAATCGACAGTTGGTTAAAAATTGTTAACATCATTCGCACTTCGAGGAGCAAGCAACATTAGCTTGATCATAAGATTTACTTAAATACGTTGTCTATAAAAAAAAGTTTACTATGGCAATAAAGCAAGCATTTCGATCTCCCAATAATCAATGATTTTTCAATTTAATTTGGAAACGAAAGGTGTTATTTATAATGATTGCAAATCATGTTTGTAGGCAGATACTATAGGCTATCAAAGGGCCACCTTCGAACCCATCTTCTTAGTTTTGTCGGAATTGATATGTTTGTTTTTTATCCCACCCGGGAAAGGAAACTACATTATTTTAATGTAATAAATATATTCACAACAGAACAGTATAGCCGTGGCTTTTCTATGGACATACACTGGGCGAAGCCTTCCAGGCTACCCGGTTGACACTCTCCTTTAAAATTTTAGAATAATAGCCGGCATGTACATTGACGTCATGGTTTCTCTATATTAGAGGAGAGCTAGACTCCAATACAGATCCGTGCATTATTCCTAAAAGCTGAACATTATATGTATCAATATTATATTTGTGTGCCAATTGTATTTCTAAAGCACAAGGTTAGTAGATCAGGGCTAATAATATTTATAAAAAAAATTTTTAGTTCAAGGGAAAAGTGAGTGAATACATTTGTACTGGGTGTGTCACTATGTATGTATGCGTCAATAAACACCCTCTTTTTGCACTAGAGCAATTATGGTTTTGATCACAAGCCGTCAGTTATGAACACAATGTTAGCGTGGAAATTGCAGTATTTTTGTTTTAAACCTTTAAGATATAAAATGCAGAAGTATGTACAATACTTATATATGAATCAAATTGGCAATACATTACGTACTCCAGTTGATATATTGATGTAAACTTAAAAGACAATAAAAAGAAAGAGAATATAACAATAAAAAATCCTAAATCATTTGGGCGGCAAACACTTCATCGTGTTCAAACTTTAAAAGAACATTAGTCTAATGACAATGAATGTAATGTGTTATTTTTTATAATACATGTATAAATTTTGATAGCTGTATCTTTTATCAGAAACAATAATGTTTATATTTACTTTAAATAAGCTTTTACATACAATAGTCGACAAATGCTATGTTTAATACATTCAATACAAAAACAACACAGGTCAATAAAGCGTCAGGCATTCTTACGATCATGCTCAAATATCCACATAAAAACAAGATTCAATGTATAGGCACTAGTTAATAGTAAAATTATAACACATATTTATATTTATACATTAGGATCGTTTTCGAGAGAAAAACATATTGTAGGTAATCATATTTATTTTAATAGGATAATTATTTAATTCGCTTTAAATGGTTCGACAATCATGGACAATGGAATGCAAATTACTTTAATATTGTATAATGGAATGACAGTTTTTTAAATTTCATTCTACATCATCCACGATTTCAATAACAATAAACAATACTACTATTTTTATACTACATACAATAGCCGACCCGAACCTTTTCCAAGTCAGTATTATATTAAACCTAGCTTCTAATAATATGGGACTCTATGGAAATTATATTTTATTGTTATCTAAGAAACTTAGCCTCTTTTTTGAACTGGTATATTAATTTTGATTATTATATACCTTTTAGATCTTGGACTAAATAATATTTTTATATAATATAAGAAACTTACACGCATTAAGTTATCATTAAACAGCTTGTCCGAACGGACCTAATAGAATCTTCCCAGTGACAAGATAACTCATTCAACAACTCATCATTTGTGTACCTTTGCAGAAAATTGAGGTAGGGGCATTTTGTGCAGGTATATCATTATGTTAAAAAATAGTTCTAGCAAATTGAGTCCATAGATGGATTATTTTGACCTCGTTATAAGGTATGGTACAAGATGGCAGGAAAAATTCAAATTTTCCTTAGCTTATTTGATTGATTATATTATATTATGTTGCACAAAAAACATTCATGCCTATTAAATTATACGTTTTACCCATTTGTAAGGGAGAATCAATATACCCCCACTTCGAAGAGGATGGGATACTGTTTTACCTTTGTGCGTTAGGCCATCTAACAAAAATTTCCGTCGAAGTAGTTTTCTTAGAACCTTTAGCATGCAGAACCCTGATATTGTGCATATTGCTTTATCCTATAGTACCATATTAAGCGATTTCATGCTACTTGGTCATCTGCATCCTGTTTACTGAATACTAAGATTTTTACACATTGTTGACATAAATGCAAAATATTTGGGAAAGCTTGTTACTGCATGATTTGGTAAATGCATGTCACGGTATCTGACAATCTGATCAATATTTCTATGAGATGGCAATAAAATCTGACATGCGGTTTGCTATAGGAACGTGCTTCGAAACTTCTGCTAATAAGAAGAGATTGAAAGCCCTAACAGCCATGTTAAAGAAACCTACCGTTTGTATGTATTTCTCATACGCTTCTATCTAAAGTTTGTTCCAAGATGGAGACCACTTATGATTTTTAAATCAGGAAGCAAATCTCAACATGCCTTTTAGTGGACGTTTTAAAGTTAATTTCTACTATATCAAAAAGGATAATCTTACAGGTCTTTGGTCGGAAAACGATTTTTGATATTTTAGATAATTAGAAAGTATCAACGGTCAGGGCAGTTATGCTGAATATTCGATTATCAAAATAATGAAAAGTATAAAGTATCCAATAGATTGATTTTGTGAATACAATTTCAGCTATATTGAGCACTAGAACAAAGTAACCAACAATAAAAAAATTTTGGATATGATTCACGAAAGGGGACACAAATCTCAAAAGATTGGAATATTTGATTGGGGATGGAAACTTTAGCCTTTTGTAGCGGCTACATTGAGCCTTCTTTGTTTCAACAGCTACAAAAGGAGTCTTCAATCGCTCAATTAACAAAAACACGTTACCTATCATGATCCGCGACCAGGCCTTCCGATTTGTAAAATGACAAATCCAAAGATATAAGAGTCAGCCATATCCGCTGCATGTTACGCGCTGAGCATTTGTCGTCGAGCCATGTAAATTTTTCAAAACCCAGTACTTAACACTAAGAGATATGATGAACATTTCCTACATGTGTTCTCTTTGAACATACAGCGTTCTAAAGATAGCTGCCATCTAGTAAAATCATTAGATGCAGATATGAAAATTAGTATATTTAATTCATATTATAGTTGACGTTTTTAATACAATTTCATATTAAATGGGTAGGAATTCTGTAATAAATTGTCAAGTAACATAAATTGTTTATCTCAATTTTGTTCTTGTTTAATTACTTTTACAATCATATAGATTTACGAGATAAAATGCAATGTTGCAATTCGATTAATGTAAGAAGAGTTCTCACTATTACCCACTATTGTATGCCATCAGTCTTATAACCTGAAATGAGGGACTTTCATATCAGCAACTTAGAAAACGTTTGACCATTATATTATAACTTAATTTATTTGTTTCATGCCAACTTCAAAAAAATCTTTTTGTCAGGAATTGAATCATTTTATTAAAACTGTTTAAGTTATTACAATACACTTAAAATTTACAGAATCCTCGTCATAATTTAGTCTAAAACCAACATCAAAACGTATTCATTGTAGTTTGATTGTGATCTTTTTATAGTTGTGTATAAAGAAACCTGCAGAAGAATGTAAATCTAGGATTAATGTAAACAATTCAAACACGCGTTTTAGATATTAATCGTGAAAATTGCTTTAGTTTTGAACTGTTCTTTTAATTTACTTTGAAACAGCAGCAAGTACGATTTTAAATAGATATTATTTTTATATTGAACTTTTATCACCGACTAAATATGGACGTTTAATTATAGTTCTTATTAATGAGTAGACACTGTATACTTGTGTGCATGATTTTTATTGAGTTTCAGGTACTTACCTTTCACTTTTGTATCTCGTGTTCGTATGTTTATTAATCTTTTCGACAGATAAGTCTTCTTACCTTTTTCGTTTTCTAATTTACAACGATCGGAAAAATAAGATATTACTTATCGTTTGGGTTTGGGCAATTGTTAGGTCCAACAGATAAGCAGGATTACAAAATATAGTAAAGATGATCTCATTAAATACAACATATCATATCATAACATATTAGAAACCAAAACTAACATCACATCTAATTACCTTAAAAACTAGAATGTTTCAAAAATTATTTAAAAACATTATTATTAATGTAAATTACAATCCACACATTAATGATCTAAGAGTATGGACATTTATCTCAATCCACAAAACGTTATATAAAAATAAAATGAGCCCACACACAGTATGTTAAAAAAGGTCATTCTTAATTTCCAAAGTGTTAGAAACTACAGTTATAAATATGAATTTTACGAATTGTTTAAATTCTTAATAAAATTTATAAGTGTAATTTATTATATTTCACAAGTAGATATATATTTTTTTATTTTACAACTTTCGGTTTCACTTACCTAATGTGGCAATAATAACGTATTGCGTAATAATGTATATTTAATAAATCACAACAACTGTGCAAATACACATCTTTGTGAGGCATGTTTAAATTATTAAAAACTATAAATATGTCATTAAGAGATATTTATAGTGCAATAAAACAATCATGATATTAATTATCTCTCTGCACGTCTGACTGGGAGAAATGAATGGTATGAGTTTGAGTTTTCTTTTTAAATTCTTCTAAATATAACTGGATCAACCATATAGTACTAGTTCATGTGATGACCATACTTGTGTCGTCTTTCCTCAACTTTCAATCTGGTCGAGCTCCATATGTTAAAGAAGACATAAGCTGAACGATCTCGAGGGGTTTCAACGTTTTTTAATTATTGAATGAAAACGTAGAATAAGCCGCACCTGAGGAAAAAACTATTAATATCTTATACCATATTTATCTAATAGAACATTAGATTGAGCAGAAAATGATTTTCACGCGATCTGCAACTTACTCTTAATTGACGACATTCAGTGAGTCCTCAAAGAGTCGAAAAATATACTTTTGTTGCGACTTAAAAATATGCAAACGAGGCCTCAAAGTGATGTTCTAATAGTCAGTAAAGTAAAAATACAGCTAGCTGGACCTTTACTCAATCCATGAAGATGGCGATGAACGAAGGTCTATAACGGAAGAAATAATTTTATTATCTAATATTGTATCTTTCATTTCTAAGCAGTGGTATACCAGCTGCTTCTTCTCATAGTAGATTTGTGTGTCCTTACTGATGCCATAAAGTGTGCATCATATGTTTACACACATTCTGTAGAAGGAAGAGCCGGGGGAACAATGATATAAGCTCTCAGTTTACGGCCAACATCATGATATGGTCAGTCAATAAAAATTTCTGTCTGTAGTAAATATCATCAAAGCTGCTAAACTTCAAAACCAACTACACCATATTGTTGTATTACCAATTTGTTAAGTGGAGATGACATGTTAATCGAAATTCTAATATCTACACCATTGACATAGTTTTTGCCTTAATTGCTAAAGTATATTTCGCAATTTGTAGCCTCAAATTTAAATGAAACGTATTCGCAGTTATCTGCAAACGATTCAGCAGATCAGTCATGCTCTCTCTTAAACCTACGTCTCACGTAATTTATCGAATAATACTAAAAGACCTTATGTAAATCACGTAACAAGCAATATTCTTTATGCATCTTGACGACACTTAAATCTGGTGCAATAAATTTTAAATGTCAGTATGATACATCACACATATAAAATATCAAGAAACTAACTTTAAAAAACTAGTGCGCAAATTATATGTGCAGCTGTAGACATATATTTAAAATATAAGTAGAAGATTTTGATGGATTTCTACCTGATATATTGTATATGGTAAGGTCGTTAAAATATGTATCTTTTCGTTCAATGCGAAAAGTACTTTCATAAAGTTTGTTTTCTATTCATATGTAATAGCTGCTTAACTTCTAGCAATCAACCCATATAAATTCACACTGAAAGTATTGCAAATTGTGCCAGCAAATTCGGAAATTACATTCTAACACATTTAGATTATGCAACAGAAATACATATTTTAAGTTTAGAGATATAAATATATGATCTACTTTTAAACAACATAAACAACTTAATTGACTAATGTAGAGTTGTCAATAAGTCAGCACTTTGTATTAAGGGCTTTTTGTTAAAAGCACTTCTGGACCTTTTTAATAATCATTAAGGTTTAAATTACAAAGACAGATTAATAACCACTAAAATTGCATATCTTTACTAACTTTCGATACTTCACCATTACAGAATTCTATTAATTTTCCGATTAAATCAACAAATATAAATTGCATAACTGTTGTGTGCTGCCCAATGTTGTTAGAAATATTCTTTTGATCAAATTATATAGTGTCGTTAAATACCAATATTTCAATATTAATGGTATGAGAGCATTTGTTTGATTGTAAGACTGATAGTCATTTGTAGACTCGTGCTGGTAGTTAAAGCAAATTTGTATTTCAACATCATTTGGTAAGAGTTGTTTTTTTCTGCCAGATTAATATTGGGTAAACGGACATATTTCACACATAAAACGATAAATCATAATATAGCCTGCGTTATTGCTTAAAAAATTAAGTTGTCTAGTTCACCTTCTGAACATTTATACTCTGACCCTTATATTGATCCTTAGTTCTTTATTTAGTTTGATGACTGGTTATGAGATGGTTTATTCTTGATTCAATTCTAAAATGTAACTGTACTATTAGTTATTGTACTTTAATAATCATAATTTGTAAAAATAAATGTTGTAAATGAATACATTGGTGTACATAGTTGTGGTATGCTATTTTTTATTCCAAGCAGCCTAAAGACAGATTAAGCAAAGATGGAGTTTTGCCTACTGATGATTTTGTTTATGTCGGCTGTAAGTCACGGAGCTATATGTCTAACAGAATGCTGGTGTTCCTCTGATATTAATGGCATACGAGTTGACTGTTCCTACAAGTATTTAGGATATATTCCTACAAATCTACCGAATACAACGTACCATTTGTGAGTAAATAACTTTTTACATTTATGCATTTGATAACAAGATATCAACCTCTTTAAACTTGAATATGTTTTAAAAAGGTAAGACAATAAAAATATGTGTAAGTATTAAATGCGATTTGAAAGATTGGGGACCTTTTCACAGTTTAACTTATAACAATATGTTATGTTCTTCAGATATATAGGGGCCTCGGTGGCCGAGTGGTCAAGGTAGTTCGTCTACTATTGATCACGTGGTCTGTCAACACTGAGATTGCGGGTTCGATTCTCACTGCAGGCAGGGTGTACTCGACTCCAATCTTAATTGACAAGGATTGCCAGTTTTCATACCGCAGGTCGGGGGTTCTCTCCGGGTACTCCGGCTTCCTCCCCCAATAAAAACTGGACGCCATGAAATAGCTGACAAATTGCTGAAAGTGGCGTTAAAACACCATTCAAACAAAAAAAAATCAGATATATAGTTATCAAGTTATATTGATTGTGTTCAATGTGAATGTGATTGTGTTCATTGTGAATGTGATTGATTTGTTAAAACTTATTCAATCTAAAAGTTATAAAGTAATATTAAAGCAATAACGGAGATTTAAAATCCCCAGATTTATACACTGTATTTATTTTAGAGACATTGGCTTTTTATGAGCATTTGATTTTTAGTACATGTAGACACAAAATGATATTATATGAAGATTAATAAATTCAATTTTCAGGGATTTATTGTATAACAACATTCCAGAGCTAAATGTAAACCTGTGTGATACTCTACCGCGCTTGCGCGATCTGTAAGTATATGTATGTCATTTCAAAATCTGTCAATGAAACCGTAAAGCTACAAAAGATTGGGTGCCGGTCGTTAAAAACAACTAATTAAATCAATAATTAAAATTAAAATACAATAAACATATATTGCAATGTGTGCGTTTGGTTAGATTTACAATCATGTGTTGATTATCCAGTGTTTAAGAAGAAAAGTTTGTGTTACGTTCAATAAATGATTACACGCATACAATATAATTTAATCCAAAGATGCATAAAAAGAAATAGTCTTTAGAAGTTCTGAGAACAAATGAGAAGGTCAGAAAAATTTAATTGATGCTATGGAATTTTGTGTCTTGCTAGAGCACAAAATGTCGCTTTCAGTCAGAAAAATGAGTTATTTGAGTAAAGAAAATAATCTCGAGTAAAAAAAATATGTGGTTTTAAAGGGCTTTCATTTCGTTTCTATGGACAAAAGGCCACTTCCAGTCATGAAATGAAATATTCCAGTTAAGTACATCATTCTGATTCTAAAAATATATTGTTGCTAAGGCCTTTTTATAACAGTTACCTTGTTGCTGTGGTATGACCTTGACCTTTGATCATTGACCTTTTGATCAAATGAAGCTCTTTTCAAACTGATTACTGTAAACCTATATGTTTACCATATTATCTCTAATTGTTTTCAAGTTTTAACCAAAAAACAGATTAACCGAAACGCGTCAAGGGAAGTAACTCGAAAATGTTTTTTTTTGTTTGCTTCTATCATTTATGATTTGTCAGGTATAGTGCTAACAAAACCTATGACTTTAACTTTTGATCTTTGACCTTGACATTTGTAAATGTAATATATGTCACTTAGGATCAATGGTGGTGGTCCCAAGTGTGAAGGACTTACGGTTTTTGAAAAAATTGGTTGACGCTTTGCGACATTTTACAGGTCAAAAACACGTAAACAGAAAGTCGATTGGAAAAAAATCGCATGATAAATCATCGCCATAGGTCCAGCGACATTTTATACACTTCAAATTTTAAGAATCGATTACAGTTTCTGCGTTTATCTGCTAACAAGTGTTTTCGTGTTTGGGAAGATAACTCTGTTACTAAAAATAGATCGGTCTAAAATCATGAGCCATGTAATCTCCGGATTTGACCGATTAATGGTAACAAGTTTCAAAATGATATGTCGAGACACGTTTTGGCAAACCTCCGCGGGAGAAGAAAAAAAATTAATTATCATCATAAGAAATACAAAAGGTCTTCCCAATGTAGTGGGAAAGACCTAATTAATAAGTAAATCTGTATATAAAATAAGATTTTCTTTTTAGTCGTTTAACAAACAACCGTATACGACGAGTTCCAGATGGATATTTCAACAGATGTGTTCAATTAACTTCATTGTATGTATGCACACATTAAATACAACGCGCAATATTAAATTTCAACAGTGTATTTTTAAAATTCTTCAACTCATTACAACAAAGTAGATATCTTAAGCACACAAAAAGACACTACGCTAAGTTGTAGATCTCAATTTATCTGGTGGATTGCACTTAATTTTTCTCAGACTGTTTATTTAATAGTTTTAACTTCTTGTGTCAGCGATAAAAGTATATGCGAAAAAATTATGTTATCAAAGTTACCAAAAAAAAATTCTATATTCCAGTTCCAAGTTATATCCAATAAGTAGTAGTACTTGGCGCCAAAAATTACTGGGCCTCGTGGCTTAGTGATTATAGTAGTTATTCATCTACTATTGAGCACGTGTACTGCCAAGAGTGAGGTTGCAGGTGCGAGTCTCACTGTGAACAGGGTGTGCTCAACTCCAATTTTAATTGACAGGGATTATCAGATGTTTTACCGACGGTCGGGGTTTTCTACGGGTATTCCAGCGTCTCCCCTCTCAAAAAACCGGACGCCACGATATAGATATAAAATTGTTAAAATTTGCGTTTAACAATATTCAAACAAACAAACAAAATATATTGGAAACCAAACCAATATAATAAAAATGCTGTAGTTAATGAAACGTTAATGTAACGATACAATACAAGCTTTGTAGTTAGCGGAAAGTAAATAACGTTATTACGTTATAGGTAGTTAATAATTTATCGCATTTAATTCTAAGAAACCAAAATTATTATCAATAAATCTTGATATATTATTCAGTTTCAGTTATTTATTATCCATATATTAATGCATACGTGTTTGTTTTGCTAGAGATATTGACCAAAACGTCCTGACATTCATCAATGAAAGTACATTTACATATATGTCGAAACTTGAAAATTTGTAAGTACATAGGAAATAGTAAATCTCCACAGTAATTAGATTGTCGATAAATGCCCTTTTAACTACACGGAGGGCGAAACCGGCTATGTCAATATACAAACATTTTTATTTTTGATTCGTAACGTCCGGCAAGCCTCATTTCATCTATATTCATGACGTGAAAGAAACTAGTAAAATAGTTTGACATTGCTACAACATTAAAACGTCATTCGAAAACAAATAATTATACAAACAAAAATTATTAAATAAGGAACAAGTGTATATATATATATATATATATATATATATATATATATATATATATATATATATATATATATATATATATATATATATATATTACAATATTTACATGACGCATGTCTTTCATCATTATCCTAGACTTCTATTGGTTCAAACCGTTACCGAGTGGCTATAGTAGTTTTTTACTATTGATCACGTGATCTGTTTACACTGAGATTGCGGCTACAAGTCTTAATGTGGACAGGATGTGCTCGATTCTAATCTTAATTGACAATTATTACAAGTTTTCTTACGGAAGGTCGGGAGTTTTCCCCAGGTACTCCATCTTTCTACCCAATAAAAACGTAATATTGCTGAAAATTGCTAAAAGTGGCGTTAAATATCAGTCAAATAAACAAAAAGCTGTATTAAGGACGAGAATAAGAAAAGCGGGACACAGTGGCTAAAAATTTTAAACTAAATATAAAAGGTATTATGTATTGAAAAAGAGTACAATTGTGTTTTCTCTTTAAAAAAATTTGTTTTCGGACAAAATAAACAAAAATGGGAGATAACCGCTTAAACACATTATCTTGAAAAAGCCAAACAAAATTAAAATGATGGGCAAATGATGTCAGTTAAACATATCGCAGAGTTGCCGATTTTTTTATTTTTAATAAAATACATTTTTAGTGCCAGCTTTAATTTATTCAAGAACAAAAAATTCTTATTTTTACATTATTGTTTTACTGTCAAAGTTTATCAAACTGCAGAATACTTAATTCGAATCTATAAAACAAATATGTGCATAATAAACAAGTCCAATATTATTAAGGATATTACATTTTCTCATGGAACAATATTTCATAAATACATTGCAGCTGATGAAAAATATTTTTTTTATAATGAAGGTTTATGAGACAAATAAACAACAAAAAATAAACACATTATAGAGTTTCCCTTAAGCCATAGGTGGCCGAGTGGTCAAGGTAGTTGGTCATCTACTATTTCTCACATGGTATATCAGCAAGGAGATTTCAGTTTCCAGTCTCACTTCGGGCAGGGTGTACTGGAGTCTAATCTTAATGATTGTCAGTTTTCCTACCGCAGGTCGGGGGGTTTCTCCGAGTACTCCGTTTTCCTCCCGGAACAAAAACTGGACGCCATAATATAGTTGAAAAATTGTTGAAAGTGACGTCAAACACCATTCAAACAAACAACAATCAGCTAATCCTTATCTACAATGTTGTTTTTATGGATGAAGGCTACCTTTATTCAAGTGCACACTTCAGACTCTTTAAAGTCTCTTGTTAAGTAACTTCTTGGCCTATGTGGTATGTTGGTTGTCTTCTACAGCTAGTAGGATGCGCTCACTTTTTGGCAACATGCAATAATTGCCCAACAAAAAAGGACTATGGAAAAATATGACATTCATTTGATATGAACAAAAGATACTTTCTTCATGTTTGTCCATTTCGTGATCGTTTAGAGTTAGATTTTTTATAAGATAGGAAAAACTGACAAAAGTCTTGTTTGAGTGTTGAAAAAAAACTAACTTAAGACGGCTTTACACTATTGACATGGTTTAAAATTGCTTAATTTTGTTTTAATATATATACATACAAATGGCTTTTTAAGTATTTTACATGTAGCGCTGTCTTATAATAAAAATAGCATCCAATTAATTTGTTTAGCCTATATATTTCTAACCTCAAATCTGTTTAATACGCAGTTTTATTTAAATAATTTAAACTACCTTTTGATTTTCTCAGACAAAAATGCACAATACATGAATAGCGCTAATTAATTTACTTCAATCCAAACCTGCAAATTGACCATCACAGTAGACCAATAAACAACCAACTGATAATCAGTGTCAGAACATTGACAATATGTCATTCACTCGCATAACGCGAACATACTAGAAAGAAGTTATGTTTTGCGAGTGTCATGTGAGTAGTTAGATAACAGTGATCCATACTTTGCTCAATAGTACATATTTGTTGAAAGCGCAACTCAAAACCAGTTTCGCAATTGTCGGCATGTTGATGGCTTAGTGCAAAAACTGTTATTCTTTTTTCTCTCACGATGACTATTTTCCGTTATTTTATCTTGCTTTATTTTACGTTGTTATTTGTTTTTGTCTGCGTGTTGTCTGGTAGATAAATTTACTAAATAATCACATTCATTTAAATATAATGTGCAGATTACTTGGCTGTTTTTAGGTAATAGTCATAATTATGACTGATTACGCAATTATTCAATACAAAAACATATTGAGTGTTCATACAATTAGATATTTGACAAAGTAGAATGCAGTTTTGAAACATATTTATTATAGAACTTCAGACATAATCTCTATATTGTTTATATAGAATTTGTAAATGTTTACCATTTTATCATCCAGAGATTTGAGCTACAATGAAATTCCTGCATTGCATGAAAATACATTTAACGGTATGACTTCAATGCGATCATTGTAAGTAATATAACATTTCAGTTGTAGATTGGTCGACTATTTACTTCAATATTTATAGTCTTTAACGATTTCCTATTCTATTCGTGTTACAATTCTAAAAATATCTATATAAACATCAAAATTAAATTTATTTTTGAGACCGTCTGTGATTCTTACATTCCAATGGCAATCTAAATTTACCATATAACCGACCAGTAAATTGTTCGGGAAACCGAGTAACTAATTATTGTTCTCAAATTAGACGAGTTGTTGTTTGCAGGACACCAGATCATAATACTAAGTATTTAGAAATTGAAGACCTAAATACCAGATGATTTTGTCTGCTACCTTTATTGTACACTAATATATTGGTAGCACGACAAAAAGAGGTTTCTTTTCCATTCAATTTCTGTTTGTTTGTATGAATGATGAGAATCCCCGACTTGCAAATTAAGATTGGAGTCGAGTACACTCTGCCGGCGGTTAGACTCGAACCCGCAACCTCATTGGTGACAGACAACGTGTTCAAAGGTAGACGAACTACCTTAAACACTCAGCTACCGAGGCCACCCCATTCAATTTCTGTTAAATATTTTTGTAATTTTAATTTTTTAATTTACGGGTAACATAATCTGGCTTAATTCTCCATGCATGCTCGATGGTTGAATCGTAAAAAATATTTATTTATGCCTGATCAACACGTATACTGTCTAACATAAGACATAAAAAAGTTACTTATATTTATTCTTGACTTAATGAGTAATACTATACCTATTCAGACCTTTGAGAAAACAACATTTTAAACGTCATACGTTGCTTTCTGCTGTATTGATATAGAAAACTGAATTTCGCAGTTTAATGATCGATATATAATGTGAAAACTCAGTATATTGTGTCTCTTAAATGTTCCTCTTCTGTAGAAGTAAATATATATGTTTTGATGGAAACCGGACAAATCGGAGCATAGTAACCACCACTTAACCCACTAAGAGTACAACAACTCGGAACGCATATATTCTTTGCAAGTGTTATAAAAATACTATAGTCCTGTTCTGTCATTTCAAATGAGTAGCTTGGCCAAGTTGTGAAAGAGTAATAACAAGTGGTCAGGCAATAATGAGAAATATTCTTCAAACTAATTCCAAAGGTTATAATTTCATTAAAAAGCATTGGACCGGAACAATATTCGACTTTGGTTTGAACTTGTCATGCTTGAAATATCAGCTCAATATCTGTATGCGTTTAGATGAAAGCTTCATCGAACTTGATCTGTAACTCATCATGGTTGATTCACATACCAAATATCAGCAAAATAACTGCATGCATTTACAAAAAAGTCCGGAAAACAGTTATTTTTTTATAAATTTTCCAAGTCTCAGGGAAATAACATCGTCAAAAGGCATTGGACCATAAAGATGTTCGAACTTGATTCGTAACATGGTTGATTAACATACCAAATATCAGTTCAATATCTGCAGGCATTTAGAAAAAAGTCCAGATGGACTGACGGACTGACTGACTGACGGACACACGGAGTGCAAACCCAGACACTGCGTTATTTCATAATATCTTAACAACCATTATGGCATATCATTAGTGTGTGGGGAGTTTACCTTGACCATTCGAATACAACATGAGTCAGTCCTTGGTTACTGCTGTAACAAATATTTTCAAAGAACATGTATAAACATGACCCACCCAACTTTCAACAACAGATGGGTGTCAATCCTCGGGTTCCAAACGAAAGTTGGTAGCCCTTTTAAAAGACGGAATACAAACTCAACAGAATGGCGCTGCAGTGTCCATAACAAGAACGTCAACTGTCCAATATTGGTGGTACAGAATGGTGGTGGTTTTTCGGTTAGAAAGACACACCTGCTCATTTCTAATCCCGGTATACTTACATCGGGTACAGATTCAGAAGGAGATTCGTACCAACGCAACAAAGAACGTGTTTGACTTGGCACAACAACTGGTAGACCTTTTTTAGAGCATGCTTACGTTAGGCAACCTAAGGACCTATACCAACATACAAAATCCTAACTTGGAACATAAACGGCATACGACAGAAACTTTGTTCAGTAGACTCAAGTGATGTTTCCTTTCAACTCGACATAGAATACTTACAACAACACATACCTTAGAAATGAGACATTCTTCCAAACAGACGTTTACCTCAAATCTAGCCGTCACCAATTATTACCACCCGACCGTACACAAGATCTTTTACGCAAGGCAATAACTTGGTAAATTGATGGAACTTTCAAAATCATCGAAGCACTTGTTTACCAATACATACTTTTATCCAGTCCAGCTCCTTCACAAAACAGCTTCCCGACAACTCGTCGATCATACTTGTTTTATTACGGTCCGAGGTGTCTTGGTCCGATTTACCGCGGTCCGAGTTGTCTCGCGTTTCTCTTGATTTAGTCGCTTTACGCAATTTTTCATTATGTTCTAAATATGACAGTTTATTATAACACCTTATGGGATCAAACCACATGTGCTATACAAAATAGTAAAGATTAATCCTAATGATCTATTGGGTTGTGTGTCCCACATGGTCACAGTTTTTAACGTTATACGTTAAATGTAGAATGATATACCAGTCCTTAAGAGTTTCAATTACTTATTGGATCCAGCAATATTGTAATTCTATTGTTCGTGGTCATTTCTATGTCACGATTGCTATTATCTACATAAAATTCAATAATAACATCTTAAACTTACGTATTTGTAAGGTGCAAGCTGTTCCTGACGGACATATCATTGGTAATCCTAAAAACAATCTAGCTATGTCTACGTATGTCATAACCCGTAGTGTAAAAGTGATACAAACACCTATAATAGTAATCATTATCTCATGTATTACCAAAAATAACATCATGATCGCCCCATCACCATTATTTGCTATATATTGGTACTTGTCATGTGAACATAAAAATTCAGAGTTGTTGTTTTGCGTTTTTTTATAAATGCATGAAATTGACTTAAGTAAAAACTTCATCATTCCAGATATTTAGATGGAAATGAAATATCATCAATCACGATTGCTGCATCCTCTCACAGATTTAAGGACTTTGTAAGTAACTATTTAAGTTCGGTAAAAAGTTGCAGTAGTAAACTTTCTAAATTAAACTGTATACATAACCTTACTAATGCAGTGCATTCTTTACACAGTAAAACATTTGTTTTATAAAAAATGTAAGATGAACTTCGTTTGACAAGGCACTTAAAAGATTAACTCATAATGATAGTACTCTAAATATAGATTATTTAGGGACTTATTGTCTCTTATTCTAGACTGGGCCTATCGGACAAGGGCCTTATTTTACATTTCGGTCTCATAAAAAAAGTCACATATTTCACTTATAAAAAAGCACACAATAATTGATAATGAGTCAATAGTCAATGATTTCAGCTCGGTACAAGAATGAAATTTCACAACTCTTATTTTAACTAGCTTGTCACTGGCTTATTGAGGGTTTATTTCTATGTTAAATAAAAACATATTTCTAAATGTGTTAAATGTTAATAGAATATATAACTATTTCAGAGGTTTGTCCGGAAACAAACTAACAAGACTTGATATTGTGACACTAACTAATTCAACGAGGATTTCAACACTGTAAGTATTTGTCGGTTACAATACTATTATCACACTGAAACAGGATGTAAAACCTTCTTCAAAAGTTGTTGCAAATCAGATAAGAAACACTGTACTTGCAGACAATAGATGTCAAAATAACAGTCCATTAGAGATGGTTTAAATATAATAAGCTCTATCGCTTGAAACGTAACACGTTTCTATTTATCCAGTGTGGGACCGGGGCACAGGAGAATAAGCCTGCAATAAAAGTCTGCTAGCAGAGGCACCACGTGCCGTGTGTTGCGACCCGTGTCGATTACAGGACGGGATTTCAGTAGGCCGGGTAAAGGGTCCCGATAACTAACTGAACACATACTTTTTCTATGTGGTCATCGAGTTATGTCCTGACTTCGATGAATCGGCATGTTACGTCTTGCTCTTTGTGAATCCTTATCATTTAAGCTACTCCATTACATTATTTCTCTTCAAACTGTTGCACGAAATGTGTTTACCATTTGATAGACAGCTTCCTTACATGATTTGCAAAGAAGGCGGTGGCTGAAGAGCAAAGCTTCCTCAGCTTTCTAGAGACGATATGTTTGCCGTGTGTTGCAACCCATGATGGTGGAGTAAGGGACCCTGATGGTTGAGAGATCACTCTCTACTGCATCCATTAGTGCGGATCAGTGGCTTTCGATATTCAACACACCACGTTGGCCCTGACTTCAACTAGACGGGAGGCCAGATGGACCCGGTTCGGTCAATCGGCTGGTCACACCGAGCCATTAACAAGCATGTCTTCATTCTTTTTATCACTTGTTTATATCTTGTGTATCTTAGTACCAAAGTTGTTCAGTTACAAGCTGTTAAGAAGGCGTTGGCTCATGGGTCAATCAAGAAGATTGAGTTTCGAACAGTTGTTTCGCCAGTTCAGTCTGGCACGAAGCTTGCGTTCCTTATGAAATTCATCTGAGTATACCACCCTTGGAACACCTGATGCTTTCTGCTGGTGATCCGCAGACACCAAGCATCGCCCCTGTTGGCGGGTGGGTGACAAGGGTGGTTAAACGCATTCTTTTTATCATGGCTTCCGATGCATCTTTAATACAAACAAGTTCCAAAAAAGGAAAAAAATGACATTCCGCTTGAAGACATATTTGATGATGAACACTGGAAAAGATTTATTGTATTAACTAGTAAGGATTCTAACAAATCTGTTTCAATGTTTCTCCCTCTGTCATAGAAAAAACCATCAAGGATTGTGCAGAAGACGTTAAAAGAAAATAGATAAGAAAACCGACCGAGCAGCAAGAGTCAAAAGCCAAGGGACAGTTACAAATCCGGATATAGACAAAAACAACACAAAAACCAAAAACATAAAACACAGAAAGAGAGTAACCCGAACCCAATAAAAACCATGGGTGCACGAGTAAGCAGTGCCTGCCTCTAATTAGACACCCGTCGAATTTCTCATTGTCTTGTCTAAGGAAAAGTCAAATCCAGGAATAGAAAACACTATGACTCAGCGAAAATGTCAGATCGTATTTGAGACACTGATTTCCCATAACGATCAATTAAGTCGTGGTGCCGACCATACAACACACCTTCGTTTGAGTAGTTTAGCAGTCAACAGCAGTGATCGATCTAGAAAATCGGAATAACGATCGCAGGATCTAGAATAACGTATAGTTGTAAACGTAACTAAAATTAAATCTGGCTCTTTACTTATTGAAGTTGCTAAAAACAGCAATCCGTAAACTTATTACAACTACATAAAATTTTAGATTTGGAAATTACATCAACGCCTCACAGAACATTAAATTCCTGTCAGTGTATTATTCATTACAGAGACGGTGATTTCTCTGAACTGAAAGATGAAGAAATTTGTCTTGAACTGAAACCTATTTATCAGATATTCATATAGAACTTAGTGAGATCATTGATATTATCAAGATTATTAAGCCAAACAAAGCATCCGGTCCAGATATCATAAGCCATCGAATGTTAAAAATTTGCCCAGAAAGAATTGCTATTCCCCTTAAAATAATTTTCAACAAGTCCCTGGAACAGTGCAAATTTCCCTGTAGTTGGAAAATAGGTAATGTTTTAGCTATACTCAAAAAGGGGGACCAATCACTACCTTCAAACTATAGACCAATTTCATTGATCAGCTGTGTAGGAAAAGTAATGGAAAGAATTATATTCAAACATGTTTACAATCATCTCCACGCTAATAACTTAATATACAAATATCAATCAGGTATCCTTCCAAAATATTCCACAGTTCATCAACTAATAGAAATGTACAATTGTATCGTGAACTCACTAGAAAACAAGGAAATAAATTGCTTTGTTTTCTGTGATTTTTCTAAAGCTTTTGATAAAGTCTGGCATAGAGGTTTACTGTATAAACTCAGCGCCCTTTGCTTTTTATTGTGTACATCAACGATATAGCTGATACACTTACCTCCCTCTGCAGACTATTTGCTGATGACACTTCATTCAATTTCTCTAGCCATGATCAAATACAGCTTAAACATGTGATTGATCGTGATCTGGAAAAACTTGACGAATGGTCCAAAAAATGCTTAATGTCTTTTAATCCAGAGAAAACGGAAATAATGATTTTTTCCAATACGGTAATATCAAATCTCAACTTTCAGTTAAATGGAAACAATATTCCTATCACAAATCTACATAAGCATCTCGGTGTCACTTTTAGCGATGATGGAAAATGGCAGAAGCACATAGAAACTATAATAGTTAGTGTAACAAAACATTTAAATGTCTTACGTAAATTAAAATATCAGTTAAACAGAAAAACCTTAGAAAAATTATGTTTGGTTTTTATTAGACCTATTTTTGAATATGCAACTGAAGTCTGGGATAATTGTGGTATTAGCAATGCTAATAGACTGGAACAGTTACAGTTGGAATGTGCAAGAATAGTAACTGGACTGCCGATATTTACTAAAAAAGAATTAATTTATCAGGAAATTGGGTGGGAGACATTAGCTGTAAGAAGACAAAGAAGGAAACTACAAATGTTTTACAATATTATAAACAAACACGCCCCGGACTATCTTTGCAATCTTATACCCCCAAATATACAAAGTATGACAACATATCCTTTAAGAAATGGCGAAGATATTATTCTGCCTTTCTGCAGATTGTCTCTAACTAAGGACTCATTTATACCTGCCACAATAAAAAATTGGAACAGTCTTGAACCGTCAATTCGACATTCAAAGTCTCTCGGACAATTTAAAATGGAAATGAAAAAACAATCAATTAATAACAAAAATATCCCGGAATATTTCTCATATGGACCAAGAAAACTTAATATAATTTTAACCCAATTAAGATGCTCTGCGTCATTCCTAAATAATGACCTATGCAAAGCTAATATTACCACAGACTCTTCCTGTCGTTGTGGCTCTACAACTGAAAATGCACAACACTACTTTTTTGAATGTCCACTGTATAAGGACTATAGGGAATTGCTAATCAATGATCTCACTTGGTTACCTAATAATATCGCAATGGACCTTAACTTACTAGTTTTTGGTAAGCCAGAGTTAACTATCGATCAAAATAAAACTGTATTTAACCATGTTTATACATTTATAAAACGGTCTAAAAGATTTCTTATAGTTTAAGCACCATCGAAGAACGTTAATCGTAGCTTCGTAATCATCAACACCTATATAGCTATATTTATTTCATATTTTGATACTTAGTGTATTTTTTATTTCTCCTTTTCTTCAACCATATTTGTTCTTATCCATTTTATGTAGCATATTATTATGATTATGACTATTATTATTATTATTATTATTTGCATGCTCATTCGTATAAATATTACATGTAAATATTATATTTTGGAGAGGACTTCATAAGTATGATTTACTTGTGTCCAATCCATTTTGTTATTAACAAATAAAATATGTTTAAACTAAAACTAAAACTGAAACCTCAGGGTGTTACAAAAGTAAAAAGATTTATTGCAAAAAGACAAAATCAACAAATTAAACTTGATACCTTTCTTTTAAATTTCAATACTTCATCGTCCCTAAAGAAAGCAAAATTGGACTGGACAATATTAAAGTCAGCGCATACATTCCAAATCCTGTGCGCTGCTTTAAATGTCAGAAATTTCGCCCCCGAAAAGGATAATGTAGAGGCTCCTTGGTATGCTTTAAATGTGCAGAGGTAGGACATGAGGGCTTTAATTCCACAAATAATCCGAAGTGTGCCAATTGTGGTTAAGCCCACCTTTCCTCATCCAAGGTTTGTGCTCACTTAAAACAAGAAAAAGAAATTCAAAAATTAAAAACTGAAAAAAATATCACATACAATGAGGCACATCGCATCTTCAATTCATCAAACAATGTCTCGTCTTATGCATCAACGTCATACTTCAGTGTCACACTGCTACATCTTCGGCACCATCTCAACCATCTTCAACTAAAATTTAAAAAATGTTATTTCCAATTCAAATTCTTCAAATTCTAATAAAAACTCAAATCAAAAAGGAGATCGTACTTAAAATTGCTTCGTGATTCCATTAAGGTTTACAACAGGTTTGGTAGTCTAGAACATCTAGAAACTACTATCTGGGACGATCCCATGGATACACTACCCCCAGGTACTGGATCTAAAAGTAGATCCCCTAGCAGAAACCGGCCGAAAAGCCCAAAAACTGTCAAATATTCCCCTATTAGCAGACCATAATGGGTACGATAATACAATGGAATTGTCAATGTCTTAAGATTAATTTTCTTGAAATTACATTATTAGTTCAAGCCTTTCTTCCTGTTGCATTTTGACTCCAAGAATCCCTCCTAAAACGAAGTGATAACATATCTTTAAAACACTACTCTGTAAACAGCACATATGTAGACGAGAATGATAGAGCTGCTGGTGGCTCTACCATTCTTGTAAAAGATCAAGTTTTACATAGCCCTGTAGATCTCGACACTGATCTTCAGTCGGTTGCTGTAAGGATATCTTTGGATAAAACGATTACTTTATGTTCTGTGTATATCCCTCCGAATTCTATATTAAATTTAAATCAGCTGAAACATCTTACTGATCAGCTTTGGGCCCCTTATATATTACTTGGGGACTTCAACGGACACAACCCTTTATGGGGCAGTAACACAAAAAACGATAAAGGTAAAATTATTGAAAGCTTAATGAATCAGGAAGATCTTTACATTTTTAATGATGGAACTAATATTTACATCCTGGGAATGGATCATATAAGGCTTTTGATCTTACAATTGCAGATCCTTATCGGTTGCCCGATTTCTCATGGAAAGTCCATGACGATCTCTGTGGCAGTGATCACTTTCCCATTATATTGCAATCTTTGCACTCTTCCAACACAGAACGAGCCGCTCGGAATAAATTTAACAAAGTCAATTTGGCTCTATTTGAACAACTCTGTATAGATCGACAAAACTCGGATACTTTTGAAGCTATTTCTGATCAATTTTAAAATTCAACGAAACACTTATTTCAATTGCTGATGAAACAATTCCTAAGTCCTTGACAAATCCAAATATCCTAGTAAACCATGGTTCGAAGACAGCTATGAGGACGCTATTAAAGACCAGAAAAAGGCCGAACGTCCATTAATAAGCACTCAACTCAAAATAATCTTAACCAATTCCGAATCTTTCGAGCGTAAGCTCGAATGATAACGAACCAAAGACTACGCACCTCGTGGCGTAACTGTTTTTTTAATTAAATAACCATACCCCTATGAATAAAATTAAAGGTAAAACAGTCAAGCAAATGTCCATCATTTAAGGATGGACAAGACTCGTTAACACCAGTGTCAGACATATCTAATAAATTGGCCGAAACATTTACAAAACACTCCTCTGCTGAAAATTATCATCCCAATTTTCAGCTGATTAAAATTCAAAACGAAAAATCAAAACCCAATTTCCTGTCAAAAAATTTAGAAGATTATAATAAACCTTGTTCTTTGGAAGAGCTAATTTCTTTATCGAACAAATCTCACGATACATCATGTGGTCCAGATGACATCCATTATCAACTTCTAAAACATCTGCCATTATCTTCTCTCCAATGCCTTCTGAATCTTAATATCAACATTTGGGAGACATGTGACTATTTTGAAAATGGCCACTGTTGTGCCTATTCCAAACCCAGGACAAGATCACTCAGAAGCGTCAAACTATCGGCCTATAGCCCTCACAAGCTGTCTTTGTAAAACCATGGACAAGATTATCAACGATTGCCTCGTCTGGCTTTTAGAATCTACTTTCTAATATCCAGTGTGGCTTCAGACAAGTGCGAAGAACTCTAGATCATCTTGTACGTTTCGAAACGTATAAACGCCTTTGAAAAACGAACATGTTGTGTCTATCTTTTTCGATTTAGAAAAAGCAAACGACACAACATGGAAATACGGTATTTTAAAAGATCTTTTTGATAAAGGGTTAAAAGACTTCCTACCTTTATATCAATTTTTTTATCTGACAGAGAATGTAAAGTTAGGGTCAATTCCACATTATCTGACCCTTTTGAACAGGAAATGTGTGTTCCTCAGGGAAGCATCCTTTCTGTCACTTTATTTAGTATCAAAATTAATAGCCTTGCTTTATTTAGTAGGTTAATAACCTTGCTCAAGTTTTAAAAGATAATATTGATGGTTCTCTATACGTTGACGACTTCCTCATATGTAACTGCAGTTATGTTTAAATAGAATAGAGAAATGGGCAATGGAGAATGGTTTTGAATTCTCCACTTCCAAAACCGTAGGGATGCATTTTTGTAATAAACAAGATATGCACCCTGTTCCCAACTTAACATTATACGATAATCCCATTAAAATTGTAAAAGAAACTTCTTGGTCTCATAGTTAATTTCTACCCAATATCAAGATGTTAAAAAATAAATGCCTTAAAGCATTAGATATTTTAAAAGTCGTATCCAGCAGCGACGGTGTGCTGAATGCGATGTTTTACTGAATATTTCCAGATCGATTGCCGTATTAATGGTTCTGCTCCCAAGTCATATGTCAAAATCCTTAATATTATACAGCATCAAGGATTGCGACAATGTCTTGGAGCTTTTAGAACCACACCTGTAAATAGTTTGTATTTAGAAGCAAACGAGCCTTCTTTGTATAAAAGAAAAATTAAGCTCCCCTTTGCAATATGCAACCAATAATGACATCATTTTTGTAGAATACCTTTACTGATTTTAAATCGTTTATTCTAAAGTATATTTTAATACATGGCAGAGTGTTTAGAATATGGACGTTAATAACAAACTTCATGAGATCCAACCACTTCTGTACCCGAATAATTTTAAATCATTTAGAGGTCGTAGAGACCAAGCGGTTTTAACCAGGTGTCGTCTTGGTCATACCAGGACGACACATAGTTATATTTTAAATAACGAACCACGACCCGAATGTGTGCCATGCAACACGCCATACACCATCAAGCATGTTTTTATTGACTGTGTGGATGTGGCGCACATTCGCGAACGTTTTAATTAATGTAGATTCATTTTTTAATTTATTTAAAACTGTCGCAGGCGACACAATTTTAAAGTTTTTAAAAGAAATTAATTGATATTACAATTTAATTTGTGATACTTCATACTTTTTATTGTTTTAATTGACCTTTTTATCGGTATATACTCTCAGATTATTGTATGAGATCACGTTTTAATTCTAAGGACTGGACGTTCTAATTATGAAATTATAATAATTTTCACGTCCTGAATTTAGCTGAAATATTGCTTGCTGGACGTACAACAACAATCAATCAATCGTTTCCATTTGCGCGTTCATTTTTCGTTTCCCGTCGTTCGTATTTCGGGTTTTCGTTCCTTCGCCCGTTCATTTATTTTAAGCATAAGTATAAGAGATTTATTTTATTTATTCCTTCGTTTAACTATTTATGTATATCATTTATGTAATACTATTATATAGTAATTTATTATTTTAATATAAAAGACAAGTAAACTAACATATTTAATTAATTTGTTTACTTGTCTTTTCTATTAAAATAAAAAATTACCATTTTTGCAAAAAATAAAGTTTATTTTGTCAAAATGAGAACTTTTTTTAACCATACTTTAAAACCATTCGTTTCAAGTGAACGATAGGAGACTGTACCTTGTTTTTGGTTTGTCATTGCGTGAGCGTTATCGTTCGCTTTCTTTCCGTTTGCATATCGTTTTACTTTCGTGGGTCTATAGTTGGTATGGAAAAGCTTTACGTTTCAAAAGGTGTAAATTAAATGATGATCAGACTATAACCCTAAACTCTTCGCTCTCTTGCTGTAATTAGACCTTCAACATAAACATAAATACCAGGAATTTAGATATTTTCTTAACCATTTTGAAAATACCATTATACGCAGTTTAGGTTGTGAACTAATAATGTAAAGATTATTCTATTAAAAGGATTTAGTGCTCGACACGAGGTGCATTGAAGAAGTAGAGATATATATTTTTCGTTTTAAAAACTTTGTGGTTTAATTTTCAAACATTCTTTCAGAAATTTAGGTGGAAATTTATTAACGACTATCGATTCAGCATTGTTACAGCCTCTGACAGAGCTACAGTATTTGTAAGTTATTTTAATTGAGTTGCCTTTTTTAAAGAACTTTTACCGACATTAATAATGTTTCATCACGTGGATCTACACTTCGATGTAAACATACCATCGCACTATAGTTTCGTCCTTTTTAAATCAATGCAAATTGTTGATTCTTTATTACAGCTTTATCTTTGTTGTAATTATGTTGTATGTTTGAATGGTGTTTAATGCCGTTTTAAACTGTTTGTTTACCTGTATCATGGCTTCCAGTTTTTTTATTGCGGATGAAGTCGGAGTTCACGTAGAAAACCCCGGTCTACCTGTAGGTAGTAAATTTTGTGTAATATTTCGTTGTGAATACTTTCAGATACTTAAATGATAACAAACTGACCAGAATAGAGGCATCAATTTTTCTAAATATAACAAAGCTTAGTGGTTTGTAAGTATAATTTTGTGTTAAATCTTACGTAATATCGTTAAAACGTTAACAGCATTTGAATTAGTATGAATACATGTAGATATTTTGCGTATTATAGTATTAATACATAAAAGTCTTAAAGCTAATGTTCTCTTTGCTTTCCCTAGACCTCATATCAAGAAATATAGATTTTACACCCCAACCTAGTTGCTTACGATACGATATCCACAAAGGACGTAAAAAGCTTTAAATGCCAGACTTTATCTAGGCTAAGTGTTAAATTTATTTGCATTCATCGGTATATAACATAGACCATATCAGCAGGTTGTTAAATCCATTCAAGTTACTGTCGTTCATTTTTCAAAACTTTCCAAGTTGTTATTTACAATATGTTGTATTCTCTTAGATACAATTGTACGTCAGACTCTAGACTAAATTTTACTATTTTTCATATATAATATAAAAGGCAGATCTTACTTTTGCACGATTAGAGCCGTGATTATCTTAATTGATGTTTGTTTGAAATACTTGTATTTTAAGGATTATGTTTTTCAGACATCTTCATAATAATCCATTGTCAGCCAATGGGTATGAGTACCTACAAAATTTACGGTCTATTACGGAACTGTAAGATAATTTTATCTACATTTTTGAGAATAGTATATGGTATACAATGAAATGTTATTGCAAACCTTGGGTATAGTAATAGTGTACTGGCTTTTCCGATCGGTCGATTGAAAATATTATTTCTTACGGGTAGTCAGTGATTATATGAACAGTTTAAATACCCAACGGGTATTTATTAAATGGATTATACACATTTGATCTCTTGGAATGTCTACTGGAAATAATTAAAATAATGCATTTAATAATTGCAATTTTCATTCTCTTTTCAATTTATTATTGTTTTACATTTGTGATGGTTTAAACATTCTTGATCTAGAATTATTATATTAATGATCAATATTAATATTACAAATAAAATCTCATTTTCTATGTGTTTTCATTTCAACACACTGTTTTATATCGAGGAATCTGATATCAAAACATTTGAACATGGTCGGTATTTTTAGCAATCAAATTGGTTTTATTTATTTACTGCTTTATTTGCTTAATTCCCGACATATAAATTACTCACATTATATAATAAAGTATATATAGGTAGACGAACATCAGAATGTACAAAATTTATTTTACAACAAGTTTATTTTCAGAAATAACACGGATTTGCAAAAGTATATCAAAACAAGATGAGTTAAACACGCACGTGTAACGTAAAAACTCATAATATATATATAATAAATTTAAATAGGTTCTTCCATACGTT
The DNA here is from genome assembly GCA_944474755.1 of Limnoperna fortunei. Classification (NCBI taxonomy): domain Eukaryota; kingdom Metazoa; phylum Mollusca; class Bivalvia; order Mytilida; family Modiolidae; genus Limnoperna; species Limnoperna fortunei. The sequence goes on from OX104123.1 coordinate 27,631,349, forward strand.
TTTGGGACAGACAGGTTAATTTTAAACGAGTGATATAAATTTTATGTTTTTTTCGCGAGGAAGCGCAGCGGAACGAGCCAAAATACATAAAAATTTCTATCACGAGTGAAAGTTCACACCGTCTTTCCCAAATGCGCATGAAAGTATCTATTTCTTCCGTAAACCAACAACTTTCACATTGCTATATCCTATAGACTCTCAATTGTTTTATACTCCATTGTCTCTGACATCCAATCAGAACGCTGGAAACAAGACATCATAGAAGAACATTGTTATGATTCCATAACAACGTTCTTGTTTCTGGCGTTTTAAATGGATGACGAAGCAAGTGCAGATGTGTGCGCGTGAGTTCATCTGTACTGGGTCATCTGTACCAGAAATGGGCCATTTACGGAAGAATCAAGTATTTACTTTTTTACTATATCCTCCAAATTTGGAAATTAAAAATATCTTCGACAGTTAAATGTTAAGCGCAGTATTTTGATTTATTTCTTGCAGTAATATGAACTAAAATTGAGAGTACACGAGAAAAATATGTATGTACAAAATAAGTGCCACATAGCTAATCATTACATTTTACGTCTTTCAGAAATTCATTACTCTCAACATACAAATCTAGGGAAGTGCTACATAGTACCCTTCAGAGCATCTGCTATTATTTGCAATTCGTTTTTTTCTCGTTTTATGTTGAAGTTTTTGTCACAAAACAAATTTTGCATTGAAATAATATGTACTCGATCATTTTGCAAAATGTAATATATTTACTTACTGTTTTAAAATAGAGAAAATATTCAAATTGTAGTCTACAAATGGGAACTGAATATTTTTTGTTACTTGTAATTTTCAGTCATAATTGTAGTTCTTCTTTTAAATACAAAGCATTAAATTATCGGATAAAAAACATATTTTATTTTTAAACAGACGCATAGACGGGACAAGAAATACCACATCTGATGTTTTTGTTGATCAAACGTACTTTAAAAACATGCCATTTCTTAGGAACTTGTAAGTCCAATAATAAAACAGCAAGATGATATGTTTCATGCCTTTTACTGGATGGGGTTTGCCAATTATCTATAACTGGTAAATTAAATTCGAATTAAAGATTTGAAATATACAATCAAGATTCAATCATTTCCATTGAAATTCTTGCTTTGAAGATAAGTTTCAGTGCTTAACTTGGTCTGACTTCATCAATGTAGTTTAATAATTATAAATAATGATTCCTGTGAACGGAACACCAGCAATGTCTGCAAACTACAACACAACGTAGATCTAACGCAATCATTCATCATACAAAATTGTTTTTTTGAACTATCCTACATTTCTCATATTGAGAAAATAATTAATTTTAAAGTGAATCTTGTGTACTGCATACACACTAGAACCATATGTTTGTATTTATGATGTAGTGTTGTTTAAAATAATTTGGAAGTAAAGGAACATTTTTATGGCGAACATTTTAATTTTTGATTGAATGAAAACATTACACTCACTTGGTCATGTGATACATCAATAACGAGTATTTTTTATATTTAACGTCGTTTAAATCAAGTGATAACTTGTTGCTCATTTTCTTATATGTAAAGTATAGCATCTGTTGTTTACTGAACAATACAAATTACACACTAAACTTATAACCTTTCGACTTACAGCAAAAGTAAACATTGCATGTCTTAAGGGAATTTGTACTATTACATTTTACAGATACATCAGTAGGAATTTTATCCAGTCACTTGAGGACGACTACTTTACTTACACACCAGCCATTGCATATATGTGAGTATTTCATCCAGTTTCATATTTCACAAAAATAAAAATTATGCATGTTGAAGTGTGTGTATTTAGTGTTGTATTTCGCGTAGTATGTCGTATTGATTATTACGATAAAATAAAATTAAGAATTACTTTAATAATATAATAGAAAGTTGACCAGTTAGGGAACAGTCAAATACAATAAAAACAAAAATCTTTGTGGACTTATCTTATTTTCAGCGTGAATTATCAGCTATCATTTACTTAAAGATAAAATCATCAATAATATAATCTTCACGTTTGTAATAAACATTGAGAGATACAACCGCTAATTGACATGGACTGAATCATAATGTGGCCAGACAAAGTTATAGCCTTATCGGTCCCTATAACCCAGTTTTAAACTGTTTTGACGCGGCACGCTTACTAGACATAACATAACATAAAGTTTTTCACAAACTTTGCAAATGTTTAATTGCTTTTTAGAAATAAAATGTTTCTCCTAGAATATATATTCCTTGAAATACTGATATTGCACAAAAATGTTTTTTTTCGGTAGTATAGTGTCGAGTACTTTCCATGAGATGCAATACCAACGCCGATAAAACAATTTGACCAGAAAAAATTACTAATAGTATTTTTAACACTGATTTCTGTACAAAAAATTATATTTTTGTACCTTTAATTATTATAAAAATGAAAAAATATAAAATTGGGTCACAGCAACAAAGTTTGAGGTATTGAGGTATTTGAACTATATTACGCGTAGAAACTCAGGCTTAAGATGTCATTTTATTTTTTTTTCAAAAAATAGCGGTAAGAAGGTAGGCGAAGGATACTCAGCCAAAGTTTATAACTTGTCTCTTATATTCCTCTATTTATGATATAATATATTGTATGCTGCATCATCTTTTACTAAAGTTGAAAAATCCATGTTTCAAAGAAGGGGACGACGTATTTAAATAAGAAACCGTTGTAGTTCATAGAAAGAATGTTATCCCAGCCCCTTGATTGTGGATTTTTGCGCTGTGTCTAATCCTCCTTAGAAATTGTTAAATATGTGGACGAAAATGTGCATTGCAATGATAATGTCTATATCGTCATGGTTAGATCAAAGGAAAACGTCACAAATCAGCGATACAAATTGCTATTATTTGTATTATGAATATAATAGTCAATTTTCTGGTATGTCGGTTGTTAAATCCTTACATAATGAATTTATTAGTTTTGAAAATTGGACAAATATTGCATGTCATTGTAAGGGAACTCGTAATTCATCTCAAAATAATAATACATGATAATATATTACATAATGTTCACTGTATTCTGAGTTATACACTGTATCTTCTCAATTTCTGTATTCTTTAGTTACTGTGACGACAACGAATTAACCGAAATGTCTTCAAAACTATTACAAAATTTATCGGCGCTGTATACAATGTAAGTATGTCATAACCGTTATATATCAGTTTTTCCTGGGGACAATACGGTTGTTTTTTTAACTTTGATTTGTCTTTTTGGTGAACTAGACATAGACATAACCATAGATTTATTGAGTGCAATATCGGATAACACAGAAACAAGTACTGAAGAAATTTATCAACATTTAAAATGCCTACTAAATTCACGGCATATCTTCAGTTGTCATATATGTAGTATTTCATTCTATTAAGTATAGTATTTAGCAATCTGCATTCATAACAGTTAAATATCACAAACATTATATAAAAATTGATTAGAATGAATAGATCACTGTCCTCGAAAGAATAAGTGTACTTAAATAAATTTTGGGTTATAAACGGGGTATGAATATTAAGTAGTGTTTTTATTATAGAATAGAGAGATAAACCACAGAAACCTCGCATTTCAATGAGTTTATTTTAAGACACGAAAACAAAAAAAATTACTATTGCAAATATCAAATACGACAAATTGAGAAAAACACTGACTTGAAAAACTAGCAGCAAAATGAACTTGCAGTAATGAACCAGTTAATGCAATCCCTTACCCATCGGCCTAACAACATAGACATGTAGAACATACGAACATACAGACATGCACACAAAACAACATGTATATAAACACCCTGGCTTGTGACAGGCCTACAAAATGATTTCAAAGAGACTAATCAATCAGAGGAGATTATACACAGTCCCTTTTATGATACACAATCTCAAAACCAACACGTAGACTCTATACGTTAAAAAGAAAAAAAACTCACAGAATATAATATAAATACCGAAGCATCAAATCGACCACTCTCGAATCTACTCGATTTACGTAAAACGTTAATACACACAATGCAATCAAATATCAATACATAAAGTAAGAAATTAAAAAGGATATATTACCGGAAGAAAAATGGCAAGGAAAAAATTAAGAATATTATTGAGATCAATCGCTAAAAAATAATAATGTCGTTCCTTATGTAATTGAAACAATAAAGGAACATAATTTTGCTTTGGAAACCCAGGCACTGATAACTAAATTATTATATTTGTGCAGAGACTTACAGAGAAACAAAATAAAGGTTATCAAGGCAGGAACTTTTCAACTTTTGCCACGTTTGTATACAATGTAAGTGCTTTGTATACAAATATAAAGTATGCTTATAATTTTTACATAAGTCTAACACCATATTGGTTAACGCGGAGTTAGCTACATTCCTTGCACAATAAAGGCCCTTTGTTGTAGATTCTGACAATAGTAGCCTCTGTATTACCTCTTCGAAAGGTAGTTGTAATTTCTTACAGATCGCCAGCACAGTCACAATTTTTAGTCTTTTAGCTCAATCCATTTCCCAATAAATAAAAAAAAACTTGTTCTTTTACCTTGCGCTCGTCCTAAATATACATGACATGATGTTTGCTGGTTGTTCAGCAATAATTTAAATAATGAAATATTAACTTCTTTTTAAATTACGGAACGGACTCTTTCTATGCTGATGTAGTAGACCTCTTAATTGTCAAATCAAACATAAATACAAATGAAGTGTTGTAGTATGGTAGAGATCAACCTTGAGACACTACCTTTGTATATATCGATAGGCTCACGAAGTCCATCATAACATGTCTTTAGTGTAGATACAAGGTTTGCTAAAACGTAACTTTTCCAAAAAAGATCTCGCATTATCTGTCTCTTAGCAATAGCCTTACAAATGCAGCAGGTTGTAGAGAAAGGCATCGGTCGAGGCATGTTAATTTAGGAAGAGATGGAATATTATTTTCAACAAAAGCGAATTTTACTAAAATAAAAATACAATCATCAAAAATTTAAGTTTGCATTTGTCCTTTGTCACCAATTTCTACGGAACAAGTCAATAGTCATTTGTTGCAGTTATTCGGAAGCATTTCAGTAATTCATTATGTTGACCGCACAATTTTTTAAGAGACGATTTTAATATTGTCACTGTTATTCTCTGGTTAGTCGTTGTCAACCCAATAAATTGTTAGATGAATACGCAAATGCAGGTGCCGCTAGAATGTTGCTACAGAAAACATGGAATATGCACTATAAGGAAATTGAAATCCTTTGTCGTAATTTGATTTGTTGATCGAACTTTATTGTCAATTAAAAGATATACGTGAAGGTATAAGCAGACCTAGCTGTCTCTGTGTTATCTTTAATTTCAAGTTCAGCGGGGAAGATGCGATCAACATAGTAACCAACTTGTGTATTATTGTATGAAAAATCGTGTATTGAAGGAGACGGCTAAGTTTTTGTCCTTGATAAAATCTGCCAATTTTAAATGTAAATAGTCCACAATTTGTTATATGGTAGGACATCGATTTTATATTATAATTTAAATTAAACTATTATGTTATTTTTCACTGCGTTGTTATGGAGGAGTGCCTTGTTACTTATAAAAGGAATGCCGATTGTCTGTTGAAATTAGCAAACACGACAAAAGGATGCACAAATAAGGAAAGATTTTACCTGTACATATGGTTTACATATCCTTCGAGTAGATAATAAACAATATATTTTTTTCATTTTTCGTTTTTATCAGCACAGATAAAAACCTCTGATTTTTTATTCAAATTTGGTATACTATTTATTGTCATTCGTATCCTATTCATAATATCGGGGATTGAAAAAAACCTAGGCCCATTTGATTATGACTGCACGAACAGTTCTGGTAGTGAGTTAAATATTAAAACAGAGGTAAGCGACCTCATGATTAATTCATTTTCATTCCTTCATCTTAACGTCCAGAATATCTTACCCAAGCTAGAAATAATATCTGCCGAATACTCTTGTCATCTTATACTCTCGTACACTGAAAGCTGGTTAAAAGAAAGCACACGTACCGATCCAGATCGTCTCAAATTTCCACCATTTCGAAGGAATATGCAAAATAAAGTAGTTGGCGTGTCATTGTATATGTTAAAGACGCTGTTAATTGTACACATGGACCCGATCTTCAAGTAGGAATTCTATATGGTTAGACATAAAGCTGAATAATAAAAAATACTTATATAGAACATTTTATGTTGCACCCAATAGAGATCTTCAAACCTGGAGAAATGTTGAACTTTCCATTGAACAAGCCCTAAATTGTAATCACGACATAATTTTGAGGAGTGTCTTTAACACCAATCAACTAACTAATAATATAAAAGATAAGATTGGTACGCTTATGACCCAGTTTAGCTTGCATCAACTTATAACTGAACCAACGTACATAACTGAACACAGTTCATCCTTATTAGATTTGATTCTTGTAAGTAATCCACTCAGTTTAATCTATACAGAAGTGGGGGGTCCCCTTATTGATCAAACAAGATATCATTTACCGGTGATCGGATTACTCCGACACCCAAGCAAATCCCAAACATCCTTTAAAAGGAAAATATTTCTTTACGATAAAGGTGACTTCGACGCGTACAGACAACTACTTTTAAACGTAGACTGGGACGTGCTATTCATCCACAAAGACATAGACAAAATCACTGACATTTTAACAAACACAATTTTAGAAATAGCAAACCAGACTATTCCCAACAGATTCATAACAGTGCGTAAGGACAGTTGCCCATGATTCACTACCAGTATTAAAAAACTCATACATCGTAAAAATCGGAGCCACAAAAGAGCTAAAAAACATCTTCAAAAAGTCACTGGGAAAAATACAGAACAGTCAGGAACAAATGTAATAATATGTTAAAAAATGCTAAGAAATATTACTATTCTAAAATAAATGAAAAAATTCACTTTGAATCAGCTGGTTCTAAAAATTACTTGGAACTAAAAATGACTGTTCAATACCGCCATTACAAACGCACGACGACTTGGTAAGCGACAATTTTGTTAAATGTGAACTTTTCAATGACTTTTACAGTGGGCAATCAAACCTTGAAGATTCTAATATGACAGCACCAGAACCGACCAACCCAGCGTACGACAAACTGATACATATACATATACTGGAAATGACAGAGAAGACGTATTAAAACTACTTGACGTGACAAAAGCTACCGGACCGGATCTGATAAATCCTAGACTTCTTAAAGAGGGTTCCTCTATTTTAAAACATCCTCTTTGTAAACTATTTAACTTGTCAGTTACAACTTGTAAATTTCCGACGCAATGGAAGCAAGCAAATGCAACTCCAGTGTCTAAGAAAGATAACCCTAGTAAAGTAAAAAATTACAGACAAATTTCCCTCATTAGTGTTATAGGTAAAGTAATGGAAAGGTGTGTCTACAAACATATTTACATTTTTTTACACAAAAATTGTATTAAAACTGAACATCAGTCAGGTTTTACTTCTGGGGATTCTGCAATTAACCAACTTCTGTGTATCACTAATGAATTTGGAAAAGCCTTAGACGATGTAAAAGAAATCCGAGTAGGTTTCTGTGACATCAGCAAGGCTTTCGATCGGGTCTGGCACATGGGCTTACTTAACAAGCTTGAAAACATTGGGATAAGTGGTTCTTTGCTATTTTGGATTAAAAATTATCTTAATAACAGGAAACAACGAGTAGTCTAAGACAACACTTATTCACAAAGGCGCGTTATAAACGCAGGTGTGCCCAAAGGATCGATTTTAGGGCCTCTACTCTTCTTAATTTTCATAAATGATATTGTTAGAGAAATTCATTCGTCAATAAAGTTATTTGCAGACGACACAAGCTTGTATGTTATTGTTGAAAACCCGCAAAATTGTCCAGAAATACTGAATAATGACTTGTCAACGATACATGAATGGTCGACCAAGTGGCTGGTGAACTTTAACGCTCAAAAAAACAGAAACTATGACAATAACGACAAAAACAAAAAAACCCTCCCATCTTCCTCTAACTATGAATAAAACCATAATAACAAATGTTACAGAACATAAACATCTTGGTTTAGAAATTTCGCATGATGGCAGCTGGGAAAAGCATATTGAATTGATAACCAAAAAGGCGTTTGATAGAGTTAATATTCTTAGACGATTTAAATTTACTCTCGATAGAAAAACCTTAGAGAAAATTTACTTAACATCCATTCGACCAATTTTGGAGTATGCCGATGTTGTTTGGGACAGCAAAACACATTGGAAAGCGATCAGATAGAGGCTGCTAGAATGATCATCACCGGGGCGACTCGACTAGTTTCTGTTCATAAGTTGTACAAAGAAACGGGATGGGAAAAACTTCAAATAAGACGTGAACATCACAAATTAACATACTTTTATAAAATGGTAAACGGTCTGGTACCCACATATCTAAGTGACATAGTCCCTCAAAATTTTGGAAACATCCACGATTATAACACTAGACAAACCTTATGTATACCACCAGTTAGAGCTCGAACTTCTATTTACCAGAACTATTTTCTGCCGTCTCCGGTTAGGTTATGGAACCAGGCGCCTGGTGAACTAAAATAAAGTAGTTCCCTAGCATCTTTCAAATCCAACCTCAAGTCCAGTCGTATCAAAATACCTAATTATTACTATTCTGGAACCCGACCCGTTAAAATCCACCACACGAAACTGCAAACATTATGTAGCTCCCTCAATCATCATCTATTCCTAAAAACATTGTAAATTCGCCCAACTGTAGCTGTCAACAAGATGTGCCCGAAACAACTTCTCATTATCTTTTTCATTGTCCTCGATTTAATGAGTCGAGAAACCGATACATCCACTCGATTGATATTCCTCGGAATTTGACAGTTGATCGTCTATTATTTGGATCACCTGATCTCACGGACGATCCAAACGAAAAACTGTTTTCATGTGTACAAATCTTTATAGTCAGCAGTAAACGTTTCACATCATAGACTTCAGCAGTACTAAACCTCTTTAAATTTCTTTTTCTTCTATGATCACACCTCACCCCCTCCCCCACCCTACCCAAATTACACAACATAATTTATTAATTGATTCCTAGTGGACATCCTCCTAGAGTAATTCATAACTATTAATAATACTAACTCACACTGGATAGGGATTAATATAAGTTCTTGTAACTTGTTTCCCAATCCTATTAATTATTATTATATAATATAATGTAATGTAATGTATCAATATTGTACTTGTATATATAATTAATTAATAAAATATCTTTAAAATAATATATTTTTTTCTTCCATGATTTCTGTCAACATTGTAGTTTATATAAAAGTTAATAAAACCCGTTAATAAAATGTCATCAAATATACCTATTTAATAGAATTTTCTACGCCTGACGCACGTTTTGTCTAATCAAGACTCGTCAGTGGCGCACATACCCCAAAATATATAATATGTAAATATATATAATACAAACGGTTAACATACTGGAGAGCTTTTATTAGAATATGTATCTTTTCACTTGTAATGTGTTGTATTTTTAGAGATTTGAGCAGTAACCAAATACAGACAATAGAAGAATATTCCTTTTTAAACCTGACGAACTTAAGAAACCTGTAAGAGTTACTTTAAATTAGTTTTTTATATTTAGCTATCTGTATTTAAAAAAAAAGAGAAATCTTACAAAATAATAAATATCCTTAACATTCAAAGAGAATGTGGTGTAATCTGATTTGCTCTGGTTGTTGCCTTTATTTACACTTCAAAACATTGATATAAATTTTGCATGTGGTTAAACTGGGGTAGGGTTTACATAACATTTTGCACCATAACATGTTTTGTTATTTGTTTAAGCCAAGTCGTTGCATTCGCAGCATATAACATTTTTGAAAATGATTATCAACAAGCAAGTACATGCAAAACAATTCTTGACCCCAAAATGACCAAACTTGTGACAAATTTATTCAACCTTTCAGTAAAATTGTTTAAATTCAATACTTTGAGTTAAATTTAAATAAACAGCAATGGTTTTAGATTAAGAATTGAAAGACATTTAAGGGATACTACCGGATATTAGGTTGTTGATTTATAGCAAGCTGTTTTCAAGTTTTACAACTAAAACATGTCTAGGCATTCTCAAACGAAAAATAACACAAATCAATTTGCAAGAACATATCGTATTTTTAGTAAAAAATGTCATATAATTGTAAAATTTAGAGACCTTTTTAGCATTTATTATAATCTATAAATGGGTATGTTATATAATTAAGAAAGTTGATCTTACAACCTTCATCAGATTTGTTTCAAAAAAAGGTATAAAGTATAGAACAAATATTCGTGAATAGATAGACAGGATGAAACACATGGCACTTAAAATAATACAAGAAAAAAATGCGTTTTCTGACTTATTATATTAGATAGTGAGTCGCACAAAAATAAGTTAAATCATAGTTGTCAAAATAAAATTTGTTAGTAGCAACTGATTAGACAAATATTTAATATATTACACAGAACAATTCATACATTGTTTAAATCTCCACTCTGACAATGTTTCAGAAAGGACTTAAAAATCTTCAGACCCAGAGACAACTATTAATAGCTATCGGCAGAGAACATTTTATTATGTTTTTTCCAGGAATTGAACTAAAGGCAAATGCTCGTTTATGAGCATTACAAAATTATAAAATGGTGTCTCTTATATTCCATAACATTCAATCGCGATGGCTACTACAAAATTTACGTAGAGGTAACCTGAACTTATCTTTGAGAAATGAATGCTCTACGGGACCAATAATGCAAAACTCATATCATACTGTAGGAATCAAAATGATTTTATTATATTCAAATCTGAAATTTATATACTCTATAAATCGTTCTGCGATATACTGATATACAGACAAGAACAGTCTGTTAAAATCGTCTCGCTTATAGTTTAATTTATACGAGACCCCGTCGTCGATATCAAAATATTGAGCTAGAAATGAGACAAAATGTAAAATTTTAACTGTAGTGTGTGTCCTTCTTCTTAAACACAAAACCATATAGTAATCCAAAAGTAACAGATCTTACATGTTACTACAGCATATATTAATAGAAGATTTAGCTTCAACGACTTTGCAAAATTGTAAGACTTACAACTAAACTGACGCGATATCTACATGCTGTTAACAATATCCACGAGTTATTTTATCACTTAAAAAATTAATCTGAGAGTACGTCTCGTAAAATTAGTTTGACAATTGTCATAAAACTTGATAATTTTGAAAGAAAGTGTATTTTAAGAACATCTATGGAAAACAGACAAATGGTGCTTTACCCAAATTTAGAGTCTCGTAGTAATATGTAAGTTTTGAGACAAACCCAAATGAACAACATGGTATGACTATATGCCACTATACTAGTAAGACCCGTGGTATAGCACATATAAATGATTGGTGTAGAAACAGATGGGCGCACTGGTTAAGTTTTCCAAAAAATTGACTTTTTTGTTGTCTGAAACAACATAATCTTAGTTTTGATGACAACGATACAATTTACGTAATATCGATACCAGACTAACAGGTGCTGTACTTGCCATTCATTAAGCAGCACAAACTTTTTAAACAGCCAGTGAAGGAAGTAAAGATCTTTGATCAATACATTCTTCAACCCGTTGTGCAGAAAAATTACTGTAAAGAACAAAAAAAAAGAATTAAAATAAAAAAATTGTCTCAACATTAGCTGATGATTCCCTGCGTTAACTTCTTTTTGAATAATAAATGATATTGATAGATTAACTATTTGAATGTTTTTTAAAAGTCTAACAAGAAATATTGCAACTGTTTTCAAGAAGAGTTATCAAGTTGGGAAACAGTAAATCAACGATGGACCAAAGAGACCGACATTTTTGCAAACTCTGAAAAAGTATAGAATAATGGGTAGAAACGTTGAATTTAACCCTCTGTATGGCTACACAGTGTCTACTTTTATTTGAAAATTTAAAAAGGGCCTTTATTTAGCAGGGAGAGAGGAACTTCCAACTACGCAACCCGTACGTTCCGCGGCCAGATTTTCCGTATAAAACGCTCCCTTTATGGCAGTAGCCAATGATAAGAAATACTATATGTTACAAATAACTAAGTAAACTATTCTATTGTTAAGTACAGAAATATTTTATATACCAAATTGTATCTAAATAAATAGATAAGACTGTTAATCTCCTTTATCTTCAAACAGTGGTAACTAAATACAGAACGTAAGATAATACTAATTTGTGAACAAGACGAAATAAGGATATTGAGGGAACAGCATACAGTATCATTTTGTAATAATTTATATTCTGATATGTATAAAACAATAAAAAAAGAGGTAGAAAAATAATCATTCGTAAAGCGTATTAATGTATCTTATTTGTAAGAATAAACAACTAATATTTTTCCTTATGATATTTAATAAGTAAGTAATGAGGTAATTTGATTTCCACGGAAATTGAAGAGTATAATAAGTAAGGTTTGTCAATGAAGCTTTAAATTCACTTGTAGTGGTCTTATAAAATTTAACAAGAGGAAAAGTTGTGTTACCAAAATAAAAAAAATCGTAAGTTACTCTTTTATTTTATGATGCTGTTTTTCGAGATAAAAAGCTTTATCAGCAAGTTTAAAGATATCGACATTTTATTTTGAAACACTATGTTTACGAATAGGATAATGTGTAGAAAATATATATTTTTACACTACTACAAGAAGACATTCCCAATATTTTTGTCCATTTTGTCTCAAATTTATTTATGAATTGAGGGTTTTGGCAGATTATTTAATTGTTGTCTTGATGTGTGATTGATTGATTGATTAATGGTGTTTAACGCCCGAGCAGCAATATTTCAGCTATATTCAGGCGATCTTGATGTGTGTTATTGTCCAATAAAATTGAGGTTTCATTCGAACGACACATGTAGTTCATTTTGTTAGTGTGTGATTTTGTTTACTTTTGATAAATTAAACTACTCGTACTAGTAAAAGGCGTGCGTGTACAGTACTTGCACCCGTAAACGCAACACTTTGACTGATTGATAACTGATTGCTGACGGATTTTGGGACGCTGACGGATCGCTGACTGATTGATGATGACTACATCCGTCCAAAATTATGAATCCGTCATTACCTTGGTAACCGTCAGCGATCAGTGCGATCAGTCCAATCAGTGCGATCCAGAATCCGTCATTTAATTATGTGCATAAATCGGTTAGTTTATTGACGGATTCGTATAAATTAATAATTTAAAGATAAAACGGATTCTGCGTCATTTGTATATAATATATGCATATACCATTTTTATAATAAAATAAAAACATGCGTTTACAAGAATTGTTAATACAATGTCTCGTTCTAAATGAATAAATAAACATATTTAAAGATAAAAATTCTTTATATTATATAATTAAGCACATTTCTTTAAAGCTGGACATATCTGCAAACCGAGTCCTGTAAACCTTCAAAAAACTTCTATTTAAGGCACATCAGTAGCGACGAGGTAAATGTTTTTGTTTTCGTAATCCATTATTGATTCTCTTTTTTTATTCCCGCGACTCGTGATTTCGGCCTGTTTTTACTTTTTGCGACCTGCTACATTTATATTTTTTGTCATATATTAAGCCGACCTGACTCCCCCAATCAGTAACAGATTTTTTCACATTTAGGAAAGAACGTGGCCTCTTTTTGACATCATTACTAGTTACTTAAAAACATGCCTGTGTGTTTTTATTTAGTCTACAAAATTTAAAATACAATTATAAAACTGTTGTGTATAACAATTGTTGAACTGTTAAACCATCATTGTCAATCAAAACGCATTGTTTACTAAACAAAAAGTTGTATTGTAAAATATACAGCGATTCTTGTCGCAAGTTTTATTGGACAGGTAATAAAAGTTGGTTAAAAATGTATACATACAATCACGCTGGATTGTTCCATTTGTTTCATGGCGTCCATTTTTTATTGGGGGTGGGGTGGGAGGAAGCCGGAGTACAGGTTAATCTGTATACAGGCATGTGATAACTAGTAGATGACTAACCAATCAGCCACCTAGGCCACAATAACGCCGGGGAGAATTGTCTGCGAATACTGAAGTTAAGCGTAAAAATGTGTTACATGTACAGATAGACACGTGTTTCAGTACTAAATACAAGATACAAGATTAAGCTAATCACAGCGCCCACCATTGAGCATATTAATCATACAAATAAACACAACAGTATCAAAAGAAGAAAACATAGAAATAAAGTTAGTTATTGGTCAATGGTATAAATAGCATCACGTAATAATAATGGAAAAAACTAAACTTAACAAAACAGTAAACTTAAAAATTATTTATACTTATATATCATTAACTGTGGAATGACTTTAACAGACATCGTAAAATAAGAAAATTGCGACGGCTAAAATGCGGAAGCAGAATTGATTTTCGTATTACGCTTACATGTTCGCATATTTAACTCATAAGCTTCGATATACAAACGCGGTTAGTAGTTTAATCTTTATTTGAGATTTAATTTTGTGTAAATTCATGTGACACAATGAGATAGTGAATAAAATATATAAATAGACGTTTTCGCGTTGGTCGTAAATCTTATTCAGTATTATACACCGGAATTATTAGGAATTGTGGCACAGTACTTTATTCTTTATTTGAGATTTAATTTTCTGTAAATTCATGCGACACAATGAGATATATAGTGAATAAAATATATAAATAGATGTTTTCGCTTTTGTCGTGAATCTAATTCAGTATTATACAGCGGGATTCTTAGGAATTATGGTACAGTAGTTTATTCTTTATTTATTTCTGTGTACATTCATGTGACACTATGGGGTAGTTAATACAATATATAAATAGATGTTTTCGCCTTTGTCGTAAATCTTATTCAGTATTATACACCGGAATTCATAAGAACCGTGGCAAAGAAAAAAAATGAAATAACCACGAGAAATGATCTTTTTAAGCGTTTACAATAAGAAAAACCTCGACCTCGTAGGTTTAGGTAGCAGTAACCAATTATTGATCACCAAGTTGTCTGTCCAATCCTTACAGCGAGATGGTGTGCTCGACTTATCCCTATAAATTTGCAAAGAGCACCAGTTTTCCTATCGAAGGTTGCTGTTTCGTTAGGTACTCCAGCTCTTCCCAATAAATACTCGACGTCATATTATATAAACTAATATAATTTTTGAAAAAAGTGTTAAACAAACTTTAAACATACATACAATGCTAACGCGAAAAGGTGAAGTGAAAAAATGTTACGATTTCGCCTTCACGTTTTTCGTGTTTCTCGCTTTTTCTGCTTTAAAACTTTTCGAAGACAAATACGAGATGTACGCCTTGGCATGCGAGGTCAAATATTTTTTGAATTTATTGTGTGTGTTTTTTTTTCATTTCCTTTTTTAATTATGTTTTTAATAAAATGACACTATGTGGTGTTTATATTCCGTCAAAGATGCATTAGTGATAGATTTTTTTTCGGGGGGTGGGGGGAATTTCCATTTATCATTTATAACTTTAGACTAGATGTTTTCCGCTTTAAAAATACGGACGTGCGCCTTGGCACGCGAGATGCTTTTTTAAGTCATTGTGTGTGCGTTTTTAAATTTACTTTGTTTTAATTATTTTGTTAATAAAAATTACACTATGTAATGTTTAAATTTCGTCACAGATGCATTAGTTATAGATTGGGGGAATTTCCATTTTTTATTAATAACTTTAGACCAGCTTTAGCCTTATTATTAGGTAAAACGATCCATCAATGAGGACATAACAGTTGACATTTTTATTCTTTTAATATTTGCGAGTGAAACGAATTTTCACATTTCGAAATATTAATTTTACTAACCGGAAGTTGAATGGACGGATTGGAGCGATCAGTCCAAATCAATCCGTCAGATCAGTCAAATCGTTCCAAATCCGTCAATTGACGGATGGACGGATTGGGAACGATTTGACTGATATGACTGATTGGTAACGGATTTTGGAACGCTGACGGATCGCTGACGGATTGATAAAAGTGTTGCGTTTTCAATCTCAAGTACTGTAACTTATTAAAACATCCATGCCAGATTCCACATTTTATTGGGGTACTTTTGCTTGCTTATTTATATAACTATACACATTGATTGCTTTAGATCCAGGTGTTTGCCATGAGCTTAACAGGTTTTTACGAAGTATTATGTGCTATTATAGTTTTATTAATTTATTTGTCTATTTGATATTTACACCAAAACAGGCCGCAAAAGTAGAGTTGCTGTTGACTTTCGCCTTAGATATCCAAGTTCTGCCGTCAGCCACATATCTGAGAAAAGACCTTCGGAATTTGAACGTACTTTGCTTTTAGTCTAACATATGTACTACTGTCAACGTCCAATAAGAAACAACTTCATTTTATTGTTAAATTCATGAAGTAACGTTTACTTTTTATAAAGTCTAAATTAATTTAGGGTGATATGCGTTTGCTGTCGTTTGTATCAGACTTTATTACAGGTTTAAATTATTTCTGAGTCCACGAGAAAAGCCCGTTAGTTTTAAAGAAGTCGTCTTGGTAATGTGGTTACCAAAGTTTGTTGTTTGAATGTGTCCTAATTTTTTTGCTTATTGTCAATTCAAAATAAATTAACTAGTAATCGGATTGCATTTTTACCAGGTAGGCAATCTTTCGGTAACAGTTTTATAATTGTATTTTTAAAAAAAATGACCTGAATGGTCGAGTTCAGTAGGAAGTGATCACTTCATTATTGAACATAGGCTCTTCATCACTTGTATTGGAAGCTGAAGTCTTACTTCGGGCAAGATCTGTTCAATCCCCAACTTATTTTAAAATGATTTTTTTTTATTTTTCAGCAGGTACTCCACCTTTCGCCAATAAGTACCACGTTTGAACACATCAACTAACATATTGTTTTACTTTAATTCAACTGATGTTTTAATTAAAGTGTTTAATACAGGAAACGAGCTCGTTGATGGAAATACTATAATAAATTCGCAGATACTGTGTATCAATAAAACAGTAGAAAAATTCAACGACGGAAGAACAAAGCGGTGAATTACAAAAAACAACAACTA
Source organism: Limnoperna fortunei (assembly GCA_944474755.1). Lineage (NCBI taxonomy): Eukaryota > Metazoa > Mollusca > Bivalvia > Mytilida > Modiolidae > Limnoperna > Limnoperna fortunei. The sequence continues at coordinate 27,648,471 of OX104123.1, forward strand.
ATACTCATTCATTAACTTGCATGATAATGACCAATGGTCCTTAAGCTAAGTATAAGGTGTTTTGAATTGCAAAATGTATTAAGTATAAAATAGAATGTAAATTTTTGTACCAATATCTTGTTTTATTTACTTCAGATTTTTGTATGGTAACAAGATACAGACAATAGAAGAAAGATCCTTTGTAAACCTCACTAATTTATATAACTTGTAAATATTGCTTTTTTGTTCCTTATAATAAACCAATCTTCAAGCAAGTGCACCAGTAGTCTTTTTAATTTTAGCTGCCAGGAGTGCGACCCTACCTTTGTATTCTAAATTTATTGGCAAGTTTTAATATCAGATTATTTGTATGGCCTTTGGAAACTGTAATGCAATTTTAGCAACCATAGCTTATCATTCGGTATCATTAATAACGCTAGTTTTACCCCTGAAACAAAACAAATGTATTACAATGACGATTAGATTTTCGACCATGTTAAATAAGGTATGAGATATAGCTAAACGCAAAATGTATTTTGTATAGAATAGAATAATTAAATTCTTCATCAACCATAATATTTTTCCTTTTAATATATGTTTACGAATATTAGACACATATCAGTCTTTTATTAGTGACATTAAATAGAGATTGGTATAGACATTAAAAGAAAATTTATATGTCGCAATGTTTTATGTATATAAAGTATTTTAAATACTTTTTATGCTTTATTCTTACCCATTATCAACTTTTAACCTCGTAACAATATAGGCGGCTTAAACCGTCAATTAGAACAATAAACTAAAGTTGTTATGATATATGCTTTTAAAAAAGCGTTTTATAATTGTACGAATTAGCTTACTGTTGAAGTCATATTGTACCACACTTTATACAAATAGAAATGTCATGTATCATCTACTTCTATGCGTTAAAACATATCCAAATAGCTTTGTTTTCATTATTTAGATATGTGCATAACAACGAGATTTCAATGATTAAACAGAACGCATTTGTAAATCTTCGTAGACTTGGATATCTGTAAGTACAATGTTTGAAAAAACGGTTTAATGTAATGTTTTAATTTATTCAAAGTGATTAACATATTAATTTATGCTTCAATCCAGACTGATAATTAACAAAGGAAACAAGAATACAGCGGCGCAAAGTGAAATAAACAACAACAATCCTGCTCAACAACAAACAATGCAATAGCCCGAAATCTCGTAAAAACATAGCGATTTCCTTCCTGACCATAATTATGTTGCTTGAATATACGACGTATTGACATTCTACGTAAAGAGACGACATTGTTTAATTATTTCTGGAAATTAGATTCATTTGGTGGTCAAAACCAACGTAATAATCAACATAGTTATGTGAACAACAATATTACGTAAGGTCGGTCCCAGCCGGACTGTCAGAATATCTGCATTACAATTAGCCCGAATATAAACGATGTAACATAGATACATGTATGATATTACTGATTAGTGGTATATGAGACCCATCCATTTTCATAAAAAAACCAACTAAAATACTACAGTAATGAAGCGGGAGGTTTGGCATGCCACAGAACATGATTTAACCCATTATTTCTTTTGAAATGCCTGTTCCAAAACCGGATTATTGCTGTAGTTTTTATATTTTTGTTTGTTGGTTCAGTTTGCCAGTTTCTGGGACTTTCTTCTGTGGATTGTCTTCTTTGACAGTTTCCGTGGTATTCTGTATTTTGTCATTACCTTTATTTATATACCAAAGCTGACATGTCGCGACAGTCGTAGTTTTTTTATTTTCTGACATTATATATCTGCATTTTAATTATTCCTTATTTGAGTAATAAATAAGTAAGCTTATAGAGTGGAGCGTTCCTGACAGTTGGTACTCCAAGTCGTTGCGAGAAAACGAATCACAAAACACGGCCAATGTGTTGTCGAGTGAAGAATGTATAAGTTTAATGCGTATAAGTAAGGTTATAACAAAACACCGAAGTGAAAGTAACGCCGAGTCTTTTAGGTATGTTACAGTTGCTAGAATAGATGCTTATTTTTCAAAGTTTGTTTTTAAACGAACTGTTGGCGCAAACATATTGACTAATGGTTGAATATTTACTCTCACTTAAGGAATATGACAAGTTTGATCGATGCAGATTATTCCGCTTCTTATAGCAACTACCAACACGCCTTATGTTTGTTGACATTAACAAAACAGCTATTAAGCGTTATAGTAGCTTTTCTCGCTCCAATTTTTCACTCACTGTGGTGTCGGGAACAGCAAATTAAAACTAATTTTAGTTCGGTTTTACAGCTGTAATTGTTTTTAAAATAAAACAACCGACATAAATTTAAAAACATGATTAAGATGTTTGATCTTGGTTTCTCTTTCAGGCAACTTCAAAATAATAAAATAACAGATATAGGAGCACGTGTGTTCTATGATATGGATGTTCTTTATGAAATGTGAGTAAATATTCATGAAGTTGACTGATATTTACACAGTGAAGATATTTTGTGACTTATTGTCAGCTGTTCATAAGTCTAAAACTATAAAGGTTAACGCAGAGATGCTGCATTTCTTGCACAATAAAGATCCTTTGTTGTAAATTTTGAAAAAGTAGTTTCTTTATTCCTTAAGGTAGTTTTAATATCTTAAAGATCGCTACCTACTGTTGTAACCGAATTTTGTATTATTGCATGAAAACTCGTCATCTATATTGTGGATAGTGAATTGAAGGAGACGGCTCAGCTTTTGTCCTTGATTTGAAGATTTTTGATAAAATCTGCCAATTTTAAATATAAATAGTCCACAATTTGTTATATGATAAGGCATCGATTACATATCATATATTAAATTAAATTTTTATTGTATTTTACACTTCTTTGTAATTGTGGGGGAGTTCATTGTTACTTATAATAGGAATGCCGATTGTCTGTTGAAATTGGCAAACACGACAAAAAGATGCACAAATAAGGAAAGGTTTTAACATGTACATAAGTTTTACATACCCTTTGTGAAGACGATAAGTAAATATATTTTTTCTTCGCTGACTTCCGTGAACAATGTAGTTTATTCAGACAAGTTATTAGTTAATAAAATGTCATCAAAGATACCAATTTAAAAGAATTTCTACGCCTGGCGCACGTTTTGTCTAATCAAGATTCATCAGTGGCGCTCATCCCCAAACCTATATTTATAATATGTAAATATATATATATAATCTAAACGGTTAACATACTATGGAGCTTTTATTAGAATATGTATGCTTTCACTTTTAATGTGTTGTATTTTTAGAGATTTGAGCAGTAACCAAATACAGACAATAGAAGAATATTCCTTTTTAAACCTTACGAACTTAAGAAACCTGTAAGAGTTACTTTAAATTAGTTTTTTTATATTTAGCTATCTGTATTTTTAAAAAAGAGAAATCTTACAAAATAATAAATATCCTTAACATCCAAAGAGAATGTGGTGTAATCTGATTTGCTTTGGTTGTTGCCTTTATTTTCCCTTTAAAACATTGTTATTACTTTTGTATGTGGTTAAACTGAGGTCAATTGTACATAACATTTTGCACCATAACATGTTTTATTATTTGTTTAAGCTATGTCGTTGCATTCGCAGCACAAAACATTTTTGAAATTATTATCAGCAAGTACATGCAAAACAATTCTTGACCCCAAAATGACATCAAGTATGACAAATTAATCAATCTTTCAGTAAAATTGTTTTAATACAATACTTAGAGTTATGTTTTAATAAACGGCAATGGAGTTGTACGAATTAAAAGTTTACAACTAAAAATGACTAGGATTTCTCAAACAAAAAAGACATAAGTATATTAGCAAGAACATGTGGTATTTATTGTAAAAAAGTCATATAATTGTAAAATCAAGAGACTTTTTTAGCATTGTTTATAATGAAATAAATGGGTATGTTATATCAGTAATAAAGTGAATCTTACAACCTTAATCAGATTTGTTTCAAATATTAATAAAAAGTATATAGTGTAGAACAAATATTCGTGAACAGATAATCAAAATGAAACACATGGCACAATAATACTAGAAACATTTGTTTTCTGACGAGTAATATAAGATAATGAGTCATCCACAAATTAAATAGATCATGATTGTCATGGAAGCAACTGATAATATAAATATTTAACATATTACGCAGAACAATACTTTCATTGTTTTAAATCTCCACTTTGACAATGTTTCACAAAGAACTTAAAAATAACAGTTGTTCAGACCCAGGGTAAACTATTGATAGATATCGACAAAGAAAATTTTATTTCTTTTTTCATGTAATTGAACAACAAGCAAATGCTCGTTTATGAGCATGATAAAGTTGTAAAATGTTCTAATATTCCATAACAATCAATAGCGATTGCTACTACAAAATTTACGTAGAAGCAGCCTGAAAGTAGTTTTGAAAGAACAGTCTGTTAAAATCGTCTTGTTTGTAGTTAAATTCATACGAGACCCCATCGCCGATATTAAAATATAGAGCTAGAAATGAGCCAAAATTTAATTTTAAACTTTATTGTGTGTCTTTCTTCTAAAATGCATTACCATATAGCAATACAAAAGTACTTGAACTTGAAACGCATATATTAATAGAATACTTCAACGACTTTCTAATTTTTTTCAATTGTCACAAATTGAAAACAAAAGTTTGCAAATAGCTGGTCATTGGCAAGTCAACTTTGTGTTATAGAACAACCACAAAAAAGACAATATGATATCGATTCAAAGTCTATAATTTTCATGAATTCTTCTACAGTAAAATAGTTGTTAGAAATAGAACGTGATTTGAAAAAGTAAGACTTAGAACTAAACTGACGCGATATCTACATATTGTTAACAATATCCACAACTTATTTTATCAAAAACTAATTTTGAGTACGTCATGTAAAAGTAGAAAATTCGATAATTTTGTTAGAAAGTGTATTTTAAGAACCTCTATGTAAAACAGGCAAATGGGCTAAGCATTTTGAAAGTTGCTTTACCCAAACTTAGACAAATTTGCCAGGATGTCTTGATTGACTTGTGGACGTGGCCCACATTCGGGAACGAATCGATTGTGTAGATACCTATTTTAATTTATTTAAAACTGTTTCAGGTGACACAATTTTAAAAATATTTGAAAGAAATTAATTTATTTAATATTATTTCACTATTAATTGTTATGCTTCATATCAGATCAGCAGCTAACAGAAAATTAACAAAATAATAAGAAACGATAAAGAAAAAACAACAAATAAGCCTCTATTACAAACCCATATGAACAACATGGTGATATCAGGCGTGACGCAGTCATCATATGCCACTGTACTAGTGAGACCCGTCGTACAGCACATAGAAATCATTGGTGTAAAGTAAGGAACAAATGGATGTACTGGTTATTTTTCCAAAAATATCGACATTTTATTTTGAAAAAGTATTTTTTCCATTTTGTGTCATATTTATTCTATGAATTGGTTTTTTTGGCAGATTTTTTTATTGTTTTGTTGATCTGTGTTATTGTCCAATAAAATTTGGGTTTCGTTCGAATGCAGGTTCAACATTTTATTGGGGTAACTTTTGCTTGCTTATTTATATAAATTCTATACACATTGATTGCTTTAGATCGAGGTTTTTGCCTTGAGCTTAACAGCTTTTTACGCATTATTATTATGTGCCGATTAAAGTTTTATTCATTTATTCGTCTATTTGATATTTACACCAAAACATGCTGTAAAAGTGGAGTTGACATTTGCCTTAGATTTCAGTATCTGAAAGTTGTATAATGTAATCAACCACAGATCTTAGAAAAGGCCTTCGCGTTGAGAACGTATTGTGTTAACGTCCAATAAGAACTACTTATTACTAATTATTAAATCCATCAAGTAACATCTACATTTTATAACGTTGTCTAAATTAGTTTAGGGTTATGTGCGTTTCCTGACGTTTGTGCCAGGCTTTATTACACGTTTAAATTATCTGCGAGTCCACGAGAAAGGCCCGTTAGTTCAAAACAAGTCGCCTTGGAAATGTGATGTCTTGGCTGATTGTCAATTCAAAATAAATTGACTTGTTATCGGAATGCACTTTTACCAGGTAAAAAATGAAATTATTGTTCAAGTTGAGTAAGAAGTGATCACTTTATTATTGAACACATGCTCGTCATCACTATTATTGAAAGATCAGTCTCACTTCTGGCAAGATCTGTTCAATCTCTATATTAAAAAGAACATATACTTTTCTACATACATCTTTTTTATTTACTTTAGATACTTGTATGGCAACAAGATACAGACAATAGAAGAAAGCTCCTTTGTAAACCTGACTAATTTGTATTATTTGCAAGTATTGCTTCTTTTTTTCCTTACATTTTACACCAATCTTCATCGCACCGGTGGTAAATTTAGCTGCCAGGAGTGCGACCCGAGCTTTATTGGCCAGTTAATATCAAAATATTCAAATGGCTTTTGAAAACTGTAATGCAATTTTTACACTAGATTATCATTCGGTATCATTAATAAAGCTAATTTTACCTCTGAAACACAACAAATGTATTACAATGACGATTAGATTTTCGACCATGTTAAATAAGGTATGAGATATAGCTAAACGCAAAATGTATTTTGTATAGAATAGAATAATTAAATTCTTCATCAACCATAATATTTTTCCTTTTAATATATCTGTACAATCATAAGACACAGACCAGCCTTTTACTGGTAACATTATATAAAGATTGGTATAGATATTAGAAGAAAACTTATATGTCGCAATTTTATATGTATATAAAGTATTTTAAATACATTGTATATGTTTAATTATTACCCATTAACAACTTTTAACCTTGTAACAATATAAGCGGAATAGAAAAATATAATTCCATGTCTTTAATCCTCAGTTAAAACTGGAAAATACAGTTGTTATGAGATTTGTTGTGAAATGTAAAAGGCGTTTTATAATTGTACGAATTAGCATACTATAGAAGTTATAATATACCGAACTCTTTTCCAACTTTTTACAAATAGAAATGTCATATTATCTACTTCTTTGCGTTAATACATATCCAAATAGCTTTTTTTTCGTTATTTAGATATTTGTATGACAACGAGATTTCAATAATTAAACAGAACGCATTTGTAAATCTCCGTAGACTGCGATATTTGTAAGTACAAAAAATTAACAAACGACTAATAATTGTAATGTTTTAAATTTTCTCAAAGTTATCAACATATTAATGATTGCTAAAATCCAGGCTGATAACTAACAAAGGAAACCAGAATACAGCGGCACAAATTGCTAATTAAAGGCGAAATAACACAGCTGTCGATAAAGTGTAATTCCTAACAGATAAGCAACAACAACAATCATGCTCAACAACAAATAATCCAATAGCCCGAATTTTCATAAAAAACATGGTGATTTCCAGTGTGACCATAATTATGTTGCTTCAATATTCTACCTATTGACATACTACGTTTAGAGACGACACGGGTTAACTATCTCTGGAAATTGGTTTCATTTGTTTGTCAAAACTAACGTAATAATTAACATAGTTATGTGGGCAACAATATTACGTAAGGTCGGTCCCAGCCTGACTGTCAGAATACCTGCATCACAAGCCTTTAATTAAGCAACAATTAACTTGTCAATCAGTAACTGGCGGACGTTAAGACCCACAAATATTTAATAAGCTCTCATGTCTCGATATTATAACGTATTTGATAAAATATAATGATCAAATAAGTCATAATCCACCGTTACCTATACGTAAATGTGTTGATTAGCAATCAGGCGTAGAAATATGTAATGCCAATGCGAATTCAAATGTCATCTTTATTATAACAACCAGAGAAATCCAGTGAATACATAATATGGTGTAGGCTTTGCTAAAATGCGAGCACAGACAATATTGTCCTTAATTGATTTTGTTTTTAATTTTTGCACTTAATTCCTTGTTTTACTTTGTTTATTAATTTTGCGATAACACTATTCCACTGTCCTGTATACATGTAAATCGTCAACAAGAAGTAACTAAGTCAAAAAATTTATCTATTAAGTACCTATAGAACCTAATTCATTTTTGGACACTGTCACCGCCTCCCCCATTTTCTGTCGAAAAATGCACCTCATTTTGTGAAGAGTTATCCCTTATTGGTCAGTGTTGCTATCCTAATCCCCATTACCACTATTTCGGACCCACTTTTCAAACGATCAATGAAAATTAAAGGTCATGACCGATAATAGTGACGTTGTCATACAGTTTGCATGGGCGAAAAATATCAAAATGTGTTATATTCGGATGTTTTAGAATAATTATGTGTCTGATTAGAATGTGTTCTTTGGAGAAATAACATATAAGTTCAGGATTCGTTTGGTTTTATGGATCAGTTCCATTCACATTTGGATGTTTTATGTTAATTTTAGTGCTCTTCTTCATTCACTTTGTGACAGTTTTTTGACGATATCAACTTCCGGAGGAAACAAAAATCAGCATTAAACAGATTTTGATCACGTGACACATAATTGCCGTAGACCTCACCGCTCTTCGCAGACAGCTATAACACAATACGAAGCCAAAGATGTACGAAATACGATATGTGAATACGATTATACGATTTACAGAAAATAGAAAAGAAAATACAATGTACTTTGCTGATTAAACTAACTAACTGCTTTAAATCAAATTTCATTTCAAATAATACACACAAAAATAAGGATAATATCAAAACTAATGAAACAATAGAAATCAGGAACAAATCAAAGTGTTTACCGAATTTCACTTAAAATTAATTTATCGATTCTCACTTATAACCTAGTGACAAATTGAGTCGTGAAAAATAAACACATAACGAGATCAATTACTTTTAAAAACTTACTAAAGCATATTATAAAATGTAGAATAAAGCTTAGGAAGGATAATTATACAAACATATTGAAATACAATAGTACAAAACTCACCAAATTAGTATTCCCAATGACTCAACACAAATTAAACAACGGACGTGCTCAAAGGTGTGTTATTGTCACTGTGTTAAACATGAGAATCCTGAAAATTACTTACACATGCAATAGTAATAGACTTTACAGTAGGGGCACACTCAATGTAAATGTCAGATATTTTGCTTTAATCTTTCATCTAAGTCCTCTGGATAAATTCGAAAAGCGAATTTGCTCGAACATACACGATGTGAAATAGATTATTGGATACTCTTGCTGACTAGTGGTGTATGACACTCATTCATTTTCATCAACAAACCACCTACCATACTACAGCAATGAAGTGGGATGTTTAGCATGCCATGGAACATGATTTAACTCATTATTTCTCTTAAATGTATGTACCAAAACCGGACCATTTCTGTAGTTGCTATATTTTGTGTTGTTGGTTTAGTTTACCCCTTTCTAGGACTTTTTCCTGTGGATTGTCTTCTTTGACAGTTTTCATTGCTGTAGTTGCTATATTTTTGGTTGTTAGTTTAGTTGCTTGTTCGTAGAACTTTCTCCTGTTGATTGTCTTCTTTGACAGTCTTCTTGGCGTTCTGTTTTTTTTGTCATTACCTTCATTTATCTATCGAAAGCTGATATGTCGCGACCGTGGTAGTTTTTTTTAATTTGCTGATATATCTTCATTTATAGTACCGTAATGAAACCTATTTGAGTAATAAAACAAGTTAATCAGTAGAGTAGAACATTTTTTGCTAGTTTGTACTCCAAGTCGTTGCTAGATAAACACGGTAAATGTGTTGTCGAGTGAAGAATTTATAAGGTTAATGCTGATAAGTGAAGGTAATAACAAAACAACGAACAACAAGTTAAAAGTAACGACGAGCGAGTCTTGTAGGTATGTTATAGTTGTTAGAATAGATGCTTATTTTCCAAAGTTAGTTTTTAAACGAACTGTTGGTGAATCTTATTGACTAATGGATGATTTACTCTCACTTAAGAATATAAAAAATTTGATCGTTGCAGATAATTTCGCTTTTAATAGGGCTACCAACGCGCCTTATGTTTGTTGACATTTACATAAGTGATATTTAGCGTAATAGTAGCTTGGCACGCTCCAATTCTTCAGCCACTGTGGTGTCAGGTATAATTAAAATGATTGTTAGTACGGTTTTACAGCTGTATTTATTTTTAAAGTAAAACAAACCGAACATAAATTTTAAAAAAGTATCTTCCTTTTTCTTTCAGGGGACTTCAAAATAATAAAATAAGAGTTATAACAGCACGTTTGTTCTATGATATGGACAACCTTTATGAAATGTGAGTAAATAAACATGAAGTTGACTGATATTTACACAGTGAAGATATTTTGTGATTTAAAATAAATTTTTGATATCTTTCAGACTTAAACGTTAAGCAATGAAAAATTAAAATATTTAGCTCATGTCCAAATAATTTTTATATGACATATACGTGCTAGATTAACACTTAATATTTTAATTAATTGTTATATTGTTTGGGTATAAAACTTTGTCAGGGTTTATAGTTTTGTTTGAAACAAGTTGTACATTAGTGGGGTCAACTTAAATGGCAAAAGGAAGCAGAACAATTCTTAAATCACCATTCTTCGGCGGGAAGACTAACAATATTCTCTAAAATGTCAATCGCATCCAGTGTTCTTCAAGTCTAGATCAAACTCTGATGTAGATGTGTATAGCTCATATATTTATTGTGCAAAATATATTTTATGCTGTAACTATAATGATATAAATTCTTTTTGAAGAAATTTGAATGGAAATAACATCAGTATTATCGAACGTGATGCATTTGGCAAAAACCCATCACTACAATACCTGTAAGTATTAATACAACAAACAATAACGGATGGATAAGAAATAATAGCATTAATGCATAAACATATTTGCGACTATACTAAATACTTTGTAAAACATGGTGTTCAACATTTTGATTGGTTGATTTATTAAATTAATTATTTAAATCGTCGACCAAACATTTTTAAAATCGTTTTTAGGACGGGAACAAAAAACGGATTTTACAATTAGTGTTTGTTTTAAAATGCTATTGTAAGAAACTATAATGTATATATTTAAATTAAATAAAATGAAATAGGAAAACTGCAAAACCGAATATACTTATACAAATCCCTAATTGCAGAATATATAAATATATATATTGTATAAAAAATGTTGGGGTTAATTAATGAATTTTTAAATTAGTTAATTTCAGTCAAAACATATTTTGTGTTTGTTTGTTTGTTGTTTAACGCAACTTGTAGCAACTTTTCAGCTATATCATGGCGTCTAGTTTTTATTGGGGGAGGAAGCCGGAGTACCCGGAGAAAACCCCCGACCTGCGGTAGGAAAACTGGTAATCCTTGTCAATTAAGATTGGAGTCGAGTACACCCTGCCTGCAGTGAAAATCGAACCCGCAATCTCAGTAATGACATACCATGTGATCAATAGTAGACGAACTACCTTGACCACTCGACCACCGAGGCCCCCAGTCAAAAAATAGATAATGTTTTGATGCATATACACAGAGCGGACACATAAACCAAAACTTGCTTAGGTCAATTAGTCTTATTTAGCACATTGTAAACAAAGAATTCGTTTTTGTGTAGGTATTTAACGTCAAATCCTCTTAACTGTGATTGCGCTATTTTACCTTTTTGGACTTGGTTAACAGAACGACCAGCATCACTTGGAACAAATGCAAAATGTAGTGACGGTACATACGTCATTCACATTCGTCCATCTGCTCTTGATAAATGTAATGGTATGTTTTCATTTTTATTACATCAACTGGGATTATATCAAGTATTGTACAAAATGAATTTACATAAATTTTATAATTGTACAATAAAATATTGTATTAATTAATATAATACATGAACACATTAACCTGAAAGTATAATCATAGGACTCTTTCTCAGGACAGGGATGTAAATTACTGAAGCATCGGCGCATTTGCATCAGTGAATATTGGTATAAGGTTGACGCTTACTTGATGACCAGTGATCAAAGAGTCTAGAATTCTCTTTCCATAAAGATTCAATTTTATTTTCCAGCAACAATGAAATATCCATAGGAAGGCACAAATGTCAAGTATGTTTAACGATTCCTATGGCTCAACCAAACAAGCTGCCAAGCGCGTCAATAAATGACAACATAGTAGTCATTGTCTACATTTACTGCCTTGAAAGTTAAATTATAATGGTTTTCAATTCTGAAGGTGCAGATGGCCTTAGGCGGTTTTGGTTTTACATTTCTATGATAGCTGCTCTATATTTAATCATTTAAATTTGCTTTTTGGTGTTTCAATGACAAGCCTTGATTAGATAAAAGGCGGATCTGGATTTGAAAATTTTGTAAACTTGGTATCGTTGATAAAACGTTATTTGCAACCACTGGTTAGAAACTTCTACCGGTTGACTGTGGGTCAATGAGGGCTTCCCCCGCCCAATAGTATCATTTTGTTGTTGACAAAAATATTATTTATTTTCGGTGAAAGTCATTGTCTAAATTTACTGTCCTGAAATTAAATTTTTTTTTTAACTATTTGTAAAGTATCGATGGTATTAGCCGGATTCAGTATAACATTTTAATAACACAATCTTGATCATTTAATTTTTTTTTATTTTCGGACTCCGAGCGCCACGATATGTGTAGATTAGACGAAATGTGTCTAAGTTAATTGTATAACCTCGGTATCTCAGACGACAATTTATTACCAAAAGATTTTTGTAAATATCCGGCTTCATGCATGATACAGACTCTTCTTGAAATACAAATAAGAGTTGAAACAGTGTAGATTCAATTCTCTGCCAATTTCTAGTTTTCAAATACGTTGGCAGTCGTTGGCCTATTTTGTTTCCTTTTCTAGTTCCTGTCCTGAATATAGAAGATCGGCGGAAGTTAAACAACAACTCACTCTTTAAGTTTAATTTAACAATTTGATTTTTGGTGCACTACATTACCTTACAAACCAATTCATATCTTATTCAAACATTTTTGTCCTTAAAATAGCGTAAATATGATCAAATATATTAAGAATTTAATATACAATATCAAATTTGTTCAATTATTAGTTACAAATTTAAGTTTAAGTTACATTGTTCGGTCGGTTTTCATTGCTATTTTCCTTAGATACTACTAGCACGATTAATTGTTCAGTTCGATTAGACCTTATGCAGCTTAGATATTATTATTTGTTTCTTTATTCATCGGGGTTTTATTGGGTGAAACGCGGAAAGTCCGTTAAAACCACTAACCTGCTTTAGGCTTAGATATTATTCAACTGAAGATGAACACAAACATCTTGTCAGATACATACATTGCATTATATATTTTCTCAAGTAAAAAGTTTATCTTGAAACTAAAAGATATCAATTAAATAACTTTGAGAACTTGTATTGACCAGAATAAAATAGGTATAAATCAATGTGGCTGATTGATTAAAATAATGATTGTCTAACGGAAGGCGAGCAATATTACGTTTATTTACAAGACGCGAGTTCGTTAACGATCAATAAATCGCTCCGATTGGTATGCGACATATGGAACACAATTTTTAAAGCCACTGGAAAAGTATATAGTAATGGGTCGGAACGGAGAATTATGCAATTTGTAGCGGTTTTAATGCACCTATTGTATTCAAAGTCTTCAAAATAGGTCCTTATTGTGCAATGCTCTCGGAAATCTTCAGACAGGTATACACTACGGTTTGCGGTAAGGCTTTTCGTATATAATCTAAAACCTCCGAAAGAGAGGGTTTCCCATATTCCCATACACCTGTGTCGCGCTGGGATACTATGTGGTTCATGCACTAGGAACCCTTCTAGTGTGGTCACAACTAAACCATCTAAAAAGATTTCTTACAGCGCATAACACTAAATTATAGCTATTTGTATCTTTTTAATATTTAACTTTAAAATTTATGCGTTTAACAATTTTATCAACTGCATTCACAGTTTGCAGCTTATGTTAAAACAATTCCTGTCAAATAGTTGACTGTACCTCAAGTTTAATGCATGCATAAACAAAACTGCATAGTGTCAAATAATCATATTTTTGCAGCCAGCAACTGCCACTGTTACAATGGAGGTTCTTGTTATATTGATACTGATGGTAATTCTGTCTGTAATTGTGTTGGAGAATGGGCAGGTGAAATGTGTTTAGGTAAATGTAGCTTACAGTTTATTAATTGTAATGTTTTCTATATAATATAAACATTTTTAGTAACATATTTATTAATAAACAGCAAACAAAGAGGAATTAGCTGTGTTTTTTTTAATTTATTTTCAATTTATGTGTCATGAAATGAAAATCGTCGTGTCTTTTTTTATCTATTTAACTTTTAAACTAGCAATTGGTATATAGTTATATAGCTTCTATTCAGAAACAGGTGTGTAGGACTTCGTCAAATTAGTAGACGTAATATTACATTCAGCATTTGCTTTTTATGTTTTAAAACTTCAGAAAGCCAATGTTTGTCTTATGATTGCGGAAATGACAGCTGTTACGTAGAACCCATCAGTGGGTCAGGGAAATGTTTTCAACAAATTGGATTTTGCCCAAGTAAGTTTTGTAATTGCTTATATATACATCAAATAGACAACTATATATTATTGCGTTACGTGCAATTAATTCTGCACTTGTCTTTAATATTGTTCAGTGCAAACTTAATACGTAGATGTTTTCTGCAAATAAAAAAGAGATATATTTTAGTTTATTATTTTACTTTATTGTGTAAAATCAACATGACTTTTCCACTCAGAGTAATCTTTTGTGCATTTAATTTGTTCTAGCGAAATCATTTCTTACTTTTAAATGAACAAATAAGTGTGTGTGTGTTTACCCATGTTTAAATTATAATATGACATTGTTTTATCTATGCGTTTGAGTTTATTTAATAATAATATTAGTTTGTTCTAACACTAATATATACAATATTCTGTTTAATAACCAAATGTATATCAATAATACATATATTAGATATATATTGTTAGATTAGTTTAGCTTTTCAGTAGTTGCTTCATGTATATTTCGGCTTTGTTTGCAAATTGTTATTTCAAAATCATTGATTGTCTTTGAAAACACCTTCGTTGATATTTTTTTTATTATTATTGGTAATTAATTTGTTTGAAAAATTACAGTTGTCGGAAAACACAATAGGCGATTATCAACAAACATTCCATATTTTCAAATAGAAGTCCATTTCTTTAATTCACTAGTTTGACATTATTTGAAGACAAACAATTTTCACAATTTAATAAAAATTCAGAGAGTTTATATTATATTATATTCGATATATACTCAGTATATTTTTGTTCAAAGTCAAATGATTTTTATTATTATCAATATGTTTTGTCTTTTTCAGGTTGTTTCGTTATTCTGGTATAAATTGTATTTATGACCTAATAAAATTGTCGGTCAAAATCTCAGTATTAGTTTGAGTTACCATTGCACATGAAAAAATGAAATTAGATTCGCAAACGCATGTAATCTGTACAATTCTAGGTCAGCTCGTTGTCGACGAAATCTCTATCCAGCTACATGTACGTTGTTATATTTTTTCTTTCGGTTAATTTAGACAAAACTGTCAAATGAAAAACAGTTAAATAAGTCATAATTGTGTTATTGTATTTAATGTAACGTGTTCCTTTTGCAATGCATATACATTGTTTCATTTTTTTTTCATTTTTTTTAGAATTTTAGAATAAATGAATTTTAAATCCAGTCATCATAAACATTGATTACCCCACTAGAAAAGGTATGTTTTACTTGTTTTTATGCTATGTAGTGAAAATGATTATCAAGCCTTAACTAACCATACAAATATCCGGCGAAAAAGGAAAAACTTGAAGTCAGAAGAAAATGGTTTTTTGACCAGTCACTTAGAAATTCACCGTAATGTTGATTGCACTCGCAAATAAAATAAAGTAAATAAAACATTTACACTCTATGTTCGATTGTTATACTTATAAACGATAAAGGTAACAATTCGATATATTTGTAAAAACACAGCAAAATACATTTATAAATATAAACTGATTATTAAATGTTTGCTTTAGAACCAGGGAGCAATAATTCAGCTATAACCAAGCAACGAGATAAAGAGTAATCCAACGGTAAAGGTATTCTGGAGCAAATGTTTGCCTGCTACTGGAAGGTAGCAGTCGGAATGGGTAGAGACGGAAAATGTAGCCTATTGCAGCGGCTGCACTGAACTTAATCATTATTCCTGGTAAACAAAGGAGTTTCTGGCGATAGGTTTGATAGACTTTTGGATTATTTTGATTAAAAAACTATTTAAAGGGTTTTCAGTAATTTTATTTCAAAAGTCGGACGTATGTATTGATATGATAAACATGAAAAGTGTTGATGAAATTTGTACACATCTGATCTCGCATTGCTATTTTTGGCCTTAATAAGTTCTGACAGAACATTTTCGCATTATCTTTCTAGATGCAGTATGACTGAAACAACTAACGGAAAAGGATCGGAAGATAAACTGTCCTGTTTTTTTAGAGAATAAGAAATGCATTTGCAATATCGTATGTAACAAGTTTCAGATGATAAGTCCGACTTGGCCTAAGTGTTTTCTTCAGTTTGAATTCCTTTCGTTGTTGCATTGAAAATTACCTTCTAAATCACTTACTCTCCATTTTCTTAATACCTACTAATTGATTATTTCTTTATCGTTGAAATTTATACCTAATTATACCGGCACCAGTTTGCAATAATTTCTACGTGATCCCTTCAGGTAACAAAATAAAGCTTTTATTGTGACAGCAGTTGCATTGAGAGATACAAAGCATGTTAGAAAAAAACAAACCTCTCAATCCAGTATTACATCCATACCTGTTTGTAAAATAACGTTTAATTTATTGATTAGTTGATTGGTTGCTTAACGATCAACAAGCATAATTTCAGCTTTATTCACGATAGGAGAATTAACATTTCATTATTTAAAATGAGCTCAACTGAAAATAGAATGGTCCCACGGAACACAATTATGACTGCCACTAAAAAGTGTGAAGTGTTAGGTAGGGACGGGACGAGAACTTTTCAATGTTTCAATTGTAATTATCATCATGTTGAATATTTCAACAATATTTGTGCATAGTGTAAAAGATAACTTGTGATGTACGCTCTCAATTGTTCTGAATACTGACCCTCTCTGATTCTGATTCATTTTCAATTTCATCGTTTGTAAAGCTTATTTTATTAAAATGTATTCAGATTTCGCTCAGTTTGTTAAAGTGTATCATCACCATTATCTCTGGTAATACTTAAAGGTGCTATTATATCTGCAATAGGTCATGAAACAAATGGAATATGAGTAAATATATCAAGGTTCGTTTCATTCTGCATGTGTAATCAAGCTTGTGTATGTTAAAATGTGTGAAAACTAAGATGTCTATTAGTGTGAATTACATGAGGATAATTCATTAGAATAATACATGTATGATAACAAATATCTCTGTATTAAAAAAAATCAAACTCTTCACAATAGTTGTTCTAGTAATTTTTTGGAAGTAGAACACATCCAACGTATGCTGTCTGATATATTCACACGTTTGCAAATTGTAGTTTCATTTAAAGACCTAACATTTCTCCATAACAATTGCATAACTTAAAAGCGTGTGGTACAATATATTGAATCACTTCTGCAGACATGGTTAAAACTTTATTTAGTCAACTGAAAGCTACTTTTACAGTACACAATTTTTAATAATGATTTCAATAAACAAGAAAAGTTTTTTATCACTGAAACTAGTTTATCTTTTTTGCGCATTTTTTAATATGAAAGAGTTTATTAATGCTTTTTTTATGCATATGTTGCACCTAGATTTGTCTAATGATATTCAATAAAATATCTAAAGCATGTGTTTCTAACCTCGCAATGGTCCCCATTTTGTACTAAAGAGTTGTATGTTAAGGCCTTGTTAAGAACTGGTTTACAGTCAAAAATATAAATCTCGCTTAATACTAGACTTTGAAAATATACGACGGGTCGAGGGAAATTTTTGTTCATAGGAGTAATTTTAACATGTGTCAGAAATATTTGGTCTATGTTCGCATTTTGTGGTTGTCGTTAGAGAGTGTTATTGCGATACAAAAATGACTTTACTTGTGTATGTGTTTGTCGGATAGGAGGGACGGTCGTTTCGCGGGGAAATCGTATACGAGGTTGACTTCTGCACTAAGAAATGGAGAAAATTTACTTGTTATATTATGCACAGAAAACAAATGAAACTAAAACAATGAAAAACAGAAGATTAAAATATTTTGATTACTTTTAAAAATTTATTTAAAGTTCTAACAATAAAGAGACCATTTACGGCAAGTGTAAAATGTGAATATATAATAGTTAAGGTGAAGCAAAATTAAAATATTAACAGGAAATAAAACAATCCAATTTAACCGTTCGACCGCTAATTACGAGCGAAGTTGATAGAAATGTATGCAACCGTCACAACCAGAGAAACCTTGAGTCTTGCGTAACACACGCAAATAAAAATGGCGAGTCTATCAAGGTATCAAACAACATACGGAATAAAATTACGTTTAAGTATGAATCTTTATTACTGATGAGAATACACACAAAAAATCCGTTGCTGTTCTGTTGAAAGATCTCAACAAATAGAGTAATCTATCTACCCTGAACGTAATCTCCAGTGTACATTTTTGCTGAACCGACAGTTACGTCACAATATAGTTTTGCGCGAAAAGCAGCGTGAAATTCCTCTTTCACCCACGGGTTGAGATAAGGATATCTCAACCGGCAAAAAATAGGTACCACGCTATCTCGTTAGTGAGAATACATACTTTCTTCACATGACATTCCGAAACACAGGAATAGATGCAGTTAACAACAGCAAAAATCTCAACAGAAAAGAAGTTAAGAATCAGATCCCTTTGAAAATCAATCCATTCCAATAGTATCATTTCAATACACCAAGACTATTGCCAGCAAAATCAAACAAGTATTGTAGGATCTTGACATTTAAACATACCTCAAACAACCTACTGAATGCACTTGTTCTTATTCTCCTTTCACATCAATCCCTCTAGTTATGTCATAACTTGTGATCTGAACATCATTGACTGGAATTTAAATTTCATTACTATTATAGTGACGTCAATGGTTCGCCAATCCCTATAATTCAGTGGACGCCGTCTCCTAGTTCTTTAAGCAGTAGACATCATATAAATGGCACAGCGATTGTCATAGACAACGTATCAACGAATGATTCATTAATATACAATTGTCTGGATAGTAATGCCTTAGGATCAGCAGGGAAGCAGATTGTATTAGAGGTATATATTATGAATATAGGCGCAGCCTAACTGCTATCATCGCACATTTTATGGTTCATGAGGTTACTTCAGAGCACCCTAACAGTACCTCAGGATTCCATTGGTTTTTCTTTAATTAATTTATTTATTAGCACATGAATACCCCATTGGGTTGATGGCAATACAGTTATACACAAACAATAAACATATATAAAATTTTACAAGACATTATTAACTAAAACAAAATCCAAATTATGCAGTAACAGAGTCCACTTTCCTCAGTACTAACGACTTTTTTTTATAAATAGTGCAACATACTGCAAATGACTTGAAGATGACATTAATTTTACATGTGTTTCAAATTAATTTTTTATACAAATATCTTTGAATAATTGTTTTCTTATTTCGTTGTATTTAGGGCAATGGAAAAAGTAGTGGATTTCATCTTCAATGACATTCATGCTGCACATTTGACATATCTATAATTTCGTTTTAGTTTTTTATAACGACCTCTTTATATTTCAAGAGAGTGATTGCTAATTTTCATTTTACAAATATTTTTTCTTTCTTCAAAGTTTGTTTTTAATAAATAATCATTAATTTCATAACTTGTTTTTATTTTGCTGTAAAGATATATTTTATTTGTTCAGTTTTTGGAAAAATAATGTTTCATAATTAGTTTTAATATCTTTTTTGATTTGTTTTTCATAGGAAAACATTTCTTGTTTAAATTCAAGTTGTTCTACCGTATTCAAGTTAAAGCTATTTGAGAAACATACATTCTTTATAAATGTATACCAAGAATATGTGTTCTTGGAATGCAATGACTTTGATAGTATGAATGCATCATCCAATAACTGGTTATTGGTATGATGACATAAGCGTGTGAGATATTTCACAGCTTGTGTATTAATATAAGTGTCGTATGGATATTGAGTTAGTTCTGCTCTAGCTGCAATGTTTACAGATTGTTTACTTATACCTAAAGTGTATTTACAAAATTTTAAATTTATTTTTTCAATGAAACTAGTATCTATTAGTGATATGATATCAAGGTTATGGTTTTTTAATGTGATGATGACGTCACAAAAATGTCAATTTTAACAACGTTTCAGAGGCTGCAAAAACAATGTTGGATATTTTTGTTCTTTTCCAAAAAAAATTGTACTTCGCATCGAGGACAAAATTGTGTCTACTTCTAAATTGATTTTAGTGCTCTTCTACAAGCTCATCTTATATCTGAAATAGGTTTGTTCAGATGGATAACGTGACTTTTTACACACACGCATGTAACCGTATTGCTCGCATTTGCGATGCTCGGCGCCGCTATTAGCGAGTAAAAATACTGAAAATACAACCTATTTTATAACATCTTGACCTAGGAGTTATATCCTTTTTTTATAATGCATAAAACATTATCAGATTGTTTCGGAGATTAACAACAACGGCGGTTTATATAATGTGCAAAACGGAAATTTGTTATCCATCGATATCGAAAACATTTTTGTAGATAATCAGTCAATAGAATAGTAATAACGTACTTGCCAAATGGGCCGAAGAAGATGGAACTAAAAAAACAGATTTAATAAAAAAAAGTCGACCAATTTGCTATCTGTATCGCATTTTACATCTTTTACCTATAAGATGCGTAAACTATGTATCAGTGTTTCATGATACAAAGATGAAGCAGTTTTGGTATAAAAGGTAAAGAGAAAGAGAAACCAAACAAATATTCAATTGGCAATGTGAGAAGAAATTTGTTCAAAACAGTCTGTCATCTGTTACTATTCTTTTATAGAGTTTTAAATTTCTTATGTTTTAATTTTCGGAGTCACGCTTTTTACAATTGACTTTCAGGGTTAGAGGTATACTATTAATATTGAAAGGTCACAGATGTGGGTACTATAAATATAAAACCTATATTTTCTTGTCGGTTAGGGAACAACGCTGCAATTATGATATCGTTAACCAAAAGAAACGTTTACTATGCATGCATAACTACGTGGTTAGTTTTAATCGGTTTCCATATTAACCTAAACATGCATGCATGGCTAATCCTACTTATTTTGGGTTATTTTTTACAACAGAAAGTATCATACTTTCCTTGCATTCCTTTTAAAGATATTGCCCAAATAGAAGGTGAAAATCTATAAGTATTGTATTATTTTGAGATTCACATTCATATTATTTAATGACACAAAATTTACCTTGATATATTTCCAAATTGCACAGCAAAGCATTCATAACATCAAATAATCGAATAAGTTTCAGTGTTAAGTGCAGCTTAGATGTTTATTTTCTTTTATTGGTAGGGTACAATGTCCATCAGATTGCACACAAACCACAGCGCCTGTTTACGGGACAGACAGATATGATCTGGTACGTTATAAAATCTTTGCTGCTTTGCGTAGTAAGCTAAGCAAGGAAGCAAGAGTTTGAATGAGTGACATGCCCATGTGGTCAGAATGAGCTTTATTCTGACGCATCTTTTATTCTGGTACGACAAGCAACCGTAAGCAAGTTATTTTCATGACTGCTGATAAAAAATATTCTCTGTTGGAAGCCCTAAAATAGTTTGATATTTTATCGACCATTGTACGTCACATTTTTGATAGAACAAATATGTTTAACCTCCAATGTATCTCTAGTTTATATAAGAATATTTAATTTTAGGCTGCTCGAGTGTGCTTATTGAAAATGAGGTAGCAAAAATCCACAAGATTAAGATGCTTCCCTCATTTTTATTAAAAGATAATGTATCTCCTTTATTTATCACCAGAATTAAGTTAGGTATATTTACACTAATTAAGGTTTCACAAAATATGCAGCCACAATTTATGGTAATTCTAGTAGGTATTTTTTCAGAAGTATTTAGAGTATAATTTTCGCAATAATAAAGGAGCTTAGAAATGCGTGTATATGTGAAAGTAGCTGAAATATATTCAAATATAGTTTTATGTAAATTTTTCACAGAGCTCATCGGTCTGTAGGAGTGGCGTTCACAGTGGAGTTATTAGGACTGCCGGGGGTGAGGTAATATGGGAAAATGCAGCAGCTCAACCACCTTATGTGGCCTCAACACGTAATGGAGTGACAAGTTCATCCCTAAGGTTAGTTTTAGGGGCCGCGGTACAATTATATAGTCTATTCTGTAACTATCAGTCACAATGATTAAGTTTGTGGGACGCTGCAGTTTATTTGAAGTATAATTCTCGTTTAAAACCGTTTTACTATATGTATTCAAAAGAATTGAGCAAGCAATTGCAGCTTTAAAACATGGGAATTTAATCACAGTAATGAATCAAGAAAAAAAACACAATGTGGATTGATTGAAAGATAGCTTAACGTCCAGCGAGCAATATTTCAGCTATCTGTAGGACGAGAACAACAAGCTATAATCTAAGAGAAACTTTGTCGGGACAGCTGAAACAACATTTTGACTGCCGCTTGAAAGGTTTAGATTAACGGGGCGAAGAATTTAGCATTTTGTAGCGACTTTTTGTCGACAAAAGTGGTCTTTATCGTACAAGGAGCGTAGGATTCTCCAAAAACGTTAGCCACTACGGTCCGCACTCAGGTTTTCTGTAATATAACCTGACATAACACGAAAAAGGCATGAGTAACTCAAACATATTAAAAACCATGTGTGTACTCAGGCACACCGTTGGGGGAGGTAGTGCCTGCCACTATTAAAACTCCCGTAGTCTTGATCATGGTCGTTATCAGGAAAAAGTCAAATGCAGAAAGAGGAACGACTATCTATGACACATCTAAAATTTTTGAACGTATTTTGAGAAGACGATCAAAAGTAATTTTGGTGTCAATGATGCACTCGTCACATTATCTTACTATGTTTGTATTCCGTTATGTAGTAATAAAGACATTTTTTGTTATTTCAGCTCGGCTACATCCTTAAATGACGCTATAATTTTGACTGTGTGAACAAGAATTTTTGAAACGATATTCGTTTGGTGCAATAAACATAGGCATACGTTTATATCTGTTGTTTTGTCTAGCTGGGTTAAGTCTTTACTTTAAAGAAGCATTGTCATGTTAACATAATAGTAGCCAATATAAGGTGATTCATATCTGCTAAACTTGAAAAGGCTAAACAAAGAAAGTATTGCAGAAACGCACTCCGTTCCTATGCCAATTAATATTTATAACTGTTGAAAACAGCATTTAATTGCTTTACAAAATGTGTTTTACATTTTTTACGAGAATTTATATTTTAGTTTAAACCACAGTTCTGGATTTGCGCTAGATAATACAAGTTAAAAATAAATATCTAGGACAAAAAGATGCACAAATGTGCTATAAATTGATACCCAACAATTTTCAACAGCACACTACGTAATGGAAGCGGGAGGATTGATATGCCATAAAACATGGTTTAACGCACTGTTTCTTTGTAAATGCCTGTACCAAGTCAGGATAATTACTGCAGTTGCTATATTTATGGTAATCGGTTCTCAGTTTTGCAGGATTCTTAGACTTTGATTTGAGGATTGTCCTTTTTTGACATTTTCCTTGGTGTTCGGTATTTCGTTGTTAACTTCATATTTATAGCTAGTACAATTGTTAATAATGTTAAGCAATGTACATATAATTTAGCCTTCTGTAACGGCCACTATGTGTCTTCACTTTTTTGGCATACAAACGTTTAAGTGCTTCATACTTTTTGAACTTGTCACCCAAAAAAGGGTTTCTATTTTTCACCATTATTCATTGCCTTCATCTTTGAGACAACATTCACTGTAAGGAGAAATAGACATTCATAGCCAGTTGACACTAAACAACACAACAATATATAAGAGATCGAGGGGGATGATTTTGGAAATTAAACTCCGTTACTTGATACCAAATCTAAAGCGGCCTATACAGGGATGAAAATCACCATCCAGTCAGCAAGGTAAGCATATATAACAATTAGGCTTCGCCACCATTTTGACAAAACCACTAATGTGTATACCTCTGCGAATACCTGGTATCAAAAAAAGATCATAGCATTAAGTTTGTTACGGTACATTTAAATACTAAGTTCGTCTTATGGGGATGCTAATATCAGAGCACACCCTCTTTATTTTGTCAACAATTCACTTATGAGTAAGCTCTAAATCAGTAATTATAATTCAATTATGGTCGATTGAAGCGGTCAATACGCTTTATATGGACCTTGTACATGTAGAATGATATTGACTGACGACAAAGTCTGAGATCAATTTCTATTTACAAGGTCCATTTAAAGCTTATTAGACGATTAAAAGTCCTCAATTGTTATATTACATATGAAAACCACATCTGAATTATATTTTCATTCTGTACACCCGCCTATAGTATTTACATTGATTGTATAATGAAATCCACGAACATCCGGATCTAATTTAAGTTCCATAACTTAAATATAAAATAAATACATAACATCCATATTTTGTTAAAAAATAAAAACAAATGGTCCAGCTCGTCTATGGTTGCACATAATACAGTATAAACACCGTGATTGATATAGCTGTAAATTGTAAGTAAAGATAGTTAAATTGATATTTTCATCCCAAAAAGAAAACCTATTGCAATGGCAGATATATACCAATTAAGAAAAAATTAAGCATTTTATTTATAATTTGCAAGTGATAAAATATTTCATTCGTCTTTAATAATAAATATGCCTGCCAAATACTTCGATTTGCCAGTGAAAAATAAAATATTTGTTATCAACTAAAAGAACAACGTTTTTTTTCCTCTGTATAGTCACTAGTTTAAAACTTCCGGTTAGTAATAAAGCGTGAGACAACGAAAAACATTAGCCGTTACGCATACTTTTAGCTCACTCATCTTTCCAGTTGAATCATAGTTACACAAGTCATTACTGAAGAATATGATGCTCATTATTTGTAACACATAACCGCAACCCATATCATATGGGTTCGTATTATTTATTTGTTCATTGATTGTTGGGTTCATGAATTTCCAGTTAGTCTGCTTTATTTCATACTTGAATCTTGTTCTTATAATTGGCTAACTGTACTTCTGTAATCAATGTCCACTTACAAGATATTGTTAAAAGTTGTAAGAATCGTTGAGGTGTTACAACAACATGTATCTTTTTATCGCCGAATCAGTCCTTGAATTTGATTGATCAATGAGACGTCTTTACAAAACCCATATACCCAGTTGTTGCTACGTTATTTTCATCCTATTACACGTTGCAATCATAGTGTTAACCTATTAGAAAAAAGATGAAAATATATCCAATTTACAACAGAAAAAAAAACAAACAATATGCAACTGACCTACATCGACGTCACGCCGTTAATGACGTTTAATGACATTCGGCGCCAAAATGAATCGAACGGATCATTTGTATTTTTTCGGGTTCTACCAAAGGTAGTAGCTACATTTAGAAAAACTTACATTGATTATTCCCAAATGTCTATAAAACTTTCCTTGAAAATGAAAAAACACGTTAATTTAACGTCAATCATTGTGATGTAAAACTGCCTAAAACTCTCATTTTAAATCAGAGGACAAATTCAATTCGTTACACACGTTCATATATATTTTAGCACCTTTAGCACCATGTGCAAGGGGCCTCGGTGGCCGAGTGGTTAAGGTAGTTCGTCTACTATTGATCACGTGGTCTGTCAACACTGAGTTTGCGGGTTCGAGCCTCACTGCGGGCAGAGTGCGTTCTACCCCAATCTTAATTGACAAGGATTGCCAGTTTTCCTACCGAAGGTCGGGGGTTTTCTCCAAGTTCTCCGGCTTCCTCCCCAAATAAAAACTGGACGCCATGATATAGCTGAAAAATTGCTGAAAGTGCGTTAAACAACATTCAAACAAAACAAAAAAAAACACCATGTGCAACCATCGGCTATAGGCGTGCCGTGGCAAATTGGGTGTTAAATCTCCATATATATGGATATGAACGAATATTTATTAATATATCCAACCTTCTGAAAACTAAATATTAACGTAAAGACCAAAGTCTAAGAATATTATAAATATTACCAACAAAAGCAATTTTAAGGGGATCGATGATTAAACGTTCTAAGTCGTAAACATCTAGAATGATCACTGGTGTGCAACCCTACGGTAAACGTCCAGGTGATATTTGAATTAAAATACATCTGCTATAGTGGTAGAAATCTGCGACACATAATACCGCCGGTTAATTTCTGGCCACTAATCTTACGATACTAGTGAAACATATTCTATTTTTGAATTTTAGCTCACATTTATGCTACGCCCTTAACATGCCAATAAGACCTATTTTTATTAAATTACTAGAATACTCAACAACATGTGAAAAATATTGTCTTAGTCTAGGTAGCATAAAGACCCTAACCAACAACAAATGTATTAAAGGACATTTAAACACAACAGTATTTGATAACTCGGACAATAAGTATGAACCGTATCCCAGTTACTAAATTACAAACGTTTAAAAACCACGCGGAAGCCAGGATACCGTCGAGACTTTTAAAACAGTATTTGAAATTTATTTTAGTTTTATTTGAAGTGTTTATCTCACGTGTAGTCATGTTTATAATAAATAGTTTAGGTAAATAAATAAAAAAGGTATTTTTAAGATATATTAGCTAAGGCAGTGATTGTTCCTAAAATACATTTGGACGTATTAGTGTTTAAAAACTTAACTGGTTTAGCGTAATATCAGTCAGTTGCCAGCTATTGAACATTCAAGATGAAAAAATTGTTTTTTCTATTGTGTTCTTGTGTGTTTTCCAATTCGTTTCTTTTTGATACTAGTACACCTGGGCAGTCTGGAAGTTCTTTAACTGATGACCGGTACGACGGGTTACTTAAGTTATTTATGGACGAAAGAAAAGCGATGTTGCAATTGCAACAGTACGTCCATCAGCATCAACAGAATATGACCTCAATAACTGAACGAATGGATAAAATAGAAGCCTCTAACATCAGACTATCAAATACACAAGGACAAGGAATTGTTGAAATGAATATCAAGTATGCCAAACTTGAGCAAATGTATAACGATGTTCAGCAAAACAATATTGAGTTACGACAGGAACTAAATATCGCAAAGAACAGGAGCATAGTACTGGAGAACGAAATCGAAAGCTTGAAACAGGTTAAAACAATTAATCAATTGCAAATGTTGGGAAGCCTGCAACAACAATTGCAGAGCCTACACAGCGATGTTTCTTCCCTTACTGCTAATAACCAAGCCCGAAGTCAAGATCTGATGGCTATATATAACGAGGTCTCCGAAAACAAACAGAAGCTGAATTCAGTAGAAACGTACCAAAACATTTTACATTTTAACTTAACAACGGCTTATAAATTATTGGAAGATACATTAATGAAAATGGGAAATGACAGCGACACTTTCAACAAGGCAGATATTGGTATTAACCAAACAGCTATTCAAAAACATATTGAACAGACAGAGAACGCAATCAAAGAAAGTGGAGAATATGGTAAGCAAGTTTTTCTAGGAAACAAACTTTTGGTCATTCAGTATCTGAATTCGATCCGAGTGTATGTTAATGATGTGTTCTGCTTTAATGCTTTAATTATTGAAATAATGATAGAGCTGCGTTGTATGGCATAAGTTTAATCTCTGGATTAATTTTCCTGTAAAAAGTATTTTTGCTGTAATTTTGTAATGTTAAAGCGCTCCCAAAATAGATAACACTTTTGATGAGTACTACACTCTCTGCACTTTAATGATCTACAGCAATCAAAGTGTGATTTTAAAAATAGTACTATGGACCTGTATTGAGCGTCGTCTCTGCAAGTAAGAGTTTAATGTAGCACGCTCGCTTATCTGCCGGCTGACCTGTTTCTTTTGTTAAATTTTGTAATATTTTGTGTGCTGAATGAAAGGTTTATTATTTATTCATTCAATTTGAATATCGTTCTTTTTCAGTAAAAAAATTCTAGGTAATCGTCTGTCAAGTTGTCTATGTGTTATATATAGCTCAAACATAACTCGGTTTTAACTCATAATTCAATCAGTATTTCCGGACATACCCTTATATATATTCATGTCTTTACAAATGTCATAATTTTGTTTTATCTCAGTTTGTCTTTGTGAAATCCTGCTGTGTTATTTTTAATTTTCTGTGTGTATTTTTTAATGGATTTTAATCTCACAGTTCAAGGTATGAATGTTTTGAAAACGGCTTGATATAATAATCTAGTAAGCTAGTTATATGGCAACTTTGTTCATGAGAATACATTTGCGAAAAGTTGCTCACTTATCTGCAGTCATGAAATATGTTCATATTTTGCGGCGATAAATCTCAATGTATATTTTATTTAAGCCACCACAGAATGATTAGAGATTAATTAGGTTAGGGACAATATCATATATTTAGGGGACCTCTGTGGCCAATTGGTCTAGTCAGTTCGTAATTTCCTTTTTATTAAAGGGTCTCAACACTGGGGTTGCGAGTTCGGTCCCTCATCAGCAGGACGTCTTGATAGTTACTTAATGTTTAACTGTTGGCGTATTAGGTTGCCATCAACGTGATCACAAATATGACATTTACTGCAAATTTCTATTTTATATTTACAGTTGGAATCATGGCAACCCCTGTCCTCTTTCCGAGTTCAAATGGAATAGTGTTTTTTAACAACGTCAAATATTCTTACGGAGTGTCTGATATTGCATCGTTCAAAAACAATGGTAAATTTACCTGCGAAAAACATGGATTATATTTTGTTATTGTTTCAATAATGTCGTGCACCTATAATGATGATACATTCGACATATACCATAATAACGATATCATATCAAACACCTATATCGGTAGAGGTACCAGTCCATCGAATAACGGTTGCCATAGTGGAACAGGACATGCTATTATTGCTCTTTATCCAAACGACACTATTTATGTGAAAATCTCGTATTCTTCAAGTTCATTTTTGTTTCAGTCTTACTCATCATTTGCCATCATAAAGGCAAAGTGAACATTGACTGTTGCTGGTGATCCCTTGTATTGTTATAATTTAAAAACCTAATTCAGACTAAATAGATTCTCATTATATTAGTACTTGTATATCAGTTTAAAGATGTGTTAATATATATCAAGTTTATTACAGTACACCACCACTAGTACAACATAATACTAGATAAAACTTTACACATTGTCATTTTTATATAACGAAAATAAGTGGTCTCTTAATTGCACCATATAAATAACTCACATATCAATTTATTTGCTTAAGATTTATAGTTTGGTGACAGTGGAGGCAAAAATTATATTCTTTGTAAAACCACAAAGAAAGACAGAGCAACGTTTCCCTAATACCACGGGACCCCTTATCTTGCCAGCTTCCGCCACATGCGTCGGTCGGTACCCATTCAATCTGTACATATGTTTTACTGTCAAATAGATTGTCTCTTTATGTACAAAGCCTAACCTTGAGATGTAGGCAACACAGTCGAAACAGACAAACCTTTTTGGAAGGATATGCCACTTAATTCACCTGTTCATCGATGGGAATAGGCCAAATATCATAGAAATTGTAATGTTCCGAAAGGTATAAATGAATCACTGAAAATCAACACGTGACAGAGAGTTAACCAAATTGTTGATCCGACCAATTGAGTGCTTACGTTTTAGTAATATATTTTATTTGTTGTAAATTTGAACAAATTTTTGGGAACATAACTAGAGGCGACTTAGATATTTTGTGTTGATTATTGTGACGACTGTCTGAAATTGTAATCGAAATCTTTTATTTTCCAAATGGTGTCCCTAAATTGTTAAAGACACTGCTACTAGAAATATTTTTCAAAAGTTATTGCTAACATAAGACTGGTTTTTACCCATGATTGAGATCCACTTTTCTTCAAGGAAAATGACAAATCACCTACCCTGATCCCCTACGCTGTCAATAAAAAATTGCAACTGCTCATTTAAGGACCAATATCTGTACTGTTTCCGACACCCCGTTTGTGCGCTTTTTAGAAGTTTCTGTCCCCTTCCAAAAGACTCCCCCGATGATCGTCAAAACGTAAGCATGTTATTTTGTTCAATGTCGAGTTTCACCTACCACAGGAGTGAGTATTGTTTTAAACCTGTATCGGTTGTTATCCTTATGCATTGTATCGATACTTTAATTGATATTTGTTAGGGTATTTTTCTGTTACAATCATCAACTTCATGAAACATGTTGTCATTCATAGTAGTGGATATTTTTTAATTACGGAGAGTTCACCTTTAATCTTTCATGCATTTTATACTTCATGTCACACTTTGAACAGCATTCTATCTTGTTTTTATTTTCCAATTCCTTTACCATTGTTTCTTACAAGGGTCACGCTAAATATTTTCGTAAATACAGTACCGCTCAGTGTTAACCTTCACATTTTACCGCTGTCCCCGTGTTTAGTGTATTTTACATGCGACATCAATACATGTACTTTGGCGTGGTATTTTGTTATAACCTTTCGATACATTGCTTCATTGATAGCATATTTAACATTTCGAAACCTATATTTTATGTGTTTATGTATAACCATATTGATTTTACTTCGTGAAATTTTGCATTGTTCTTATTAGTCCATTCTTTATAATTTCAGTCTTTTACCCTCTCCGGAGGCCTGTATACACCTTTGTGGGAATAAAGATATAAATCAGCACTTCAACTTTTTCCTAGGACAATATCGACTAAAATGACCATCTTCCTATTATAACAGTCTAAAAATGACAGCCAAATTTTAATATCGTCGTTCATCGATTTTGTTACTCTTTTTCATCATATAGCTTTGTAAATTGCTTGTAGCACTTATCAATCGAAGACAAAAGGATCATTCCGGGACGCTGCCTTGACCGTGAAATTTTAAATACCCTTCAATAGACTGCAATTCTCGAACAGTAATATTATTCACGTATAAACAAAGACTGAACTAAATTTCGAAGTTTAACAGTTGTATTATTGAGGGACTTTAATAATAATTAGTTCTGTTTCGAATTCTACATCCAGAAATACTAAAGTTATGTTGGTTCGATCGTTTTTTCCTCAGCTAAAAGAACCCTAAGAAATGGCAACAGTGTTCTGACATACATCTGATCATTTATCCTCAAACAAAAATCAAACAAATAATGGAAAAAAATTTGCATGGTGTCAAGCAGACCAGTGTAATCTGTTAAAAAAGATTAATAAAATGAACAGCTAGTCGAAGCCCTCTGGAAACATTTACCAAGTAATATCGGCAAATGAAACTCACTTGGTGACAAGCTAGTAATCTGAAAGCAGATTTTATATCACATTTTGCCAAAAGAGCAATGTTACCAATGTTTTGTATCATCCTTACCGCGACGTCTGTACTAGAAAAACAGAAAAATAGAAAGTTAAGGACATTGTAAACTCCGGGTAAAAAGAAACATACACACCACGAAACAAAAGTTAAAAGCACAAAACCAGAAAGTGAGTTGCGCGAACCCAATAAAACATATGGTTGCGCTCAGGTGCTCCCGACAAGTAAGCAGTGCCGGCATATAATTAGACACACGCCAGCTCACGTTTTTAATAAAAAAAGTCAAATCCCTGAATAGAAAATATTTTGAAAAAGTCGAATCGTGTTTGAGAGAGTGATTTCCAATAACGATCAATTTGGAATCGACCGATTGGTGACGACCATAGAACTTCTGAACTATAACATCAACCTGTCTACAACAAACCCTTGTTTGAGTAGCTTAGTATGTCAACAGCAGTGAGCGGTCTAGAAAATCAACGTACCGATTGAATGATATATCATAAGGTATAAAGTGTGAAATGTACACAACATACGATGGAGCTTATTGAATGTTGTATCGATGAACGGAAAGTTGACAAATGGAAAGTTGCAGTAATAACGTTTGTCTTACAGTCTAGTTTGTAATTTCCCCGCGTCTAGAATATGTCACATTATAGTGCTCGGAATGGGTAATCATTTTCAGAATCATTCAATGGAAATGACTTCATATTAATCATTCGAAAATCAGAACTCGACTTTTTGCGAATGACTGATATTGAGGGTACAGTTGGAAAAGGGGAATAATAAAATGAGCGAGACTGTATTGTTTCCTTATCAATGTTCTTTCTTGCAATTTATTCCCGATTGACTGATTCAAACGGTATTCTAGTCCGGAATATTGAAATTAAAACCAATTTCCAGTCTATTAAGTAGTTTTGATAGCTGCCTTTCTTTAAGGGTAATTTCGGATTTCGGAGCGATATGCGTACTCGGGTCTCATTTATACGAGAATGGCTGTTGTCTTTCTGTAAAAACATATGTGTTAATTAAAGTAAGTTTTAAACGAAATAGGTGCCCCATGCGAGAATACATGTATGTGAAAGAAGAGTAATTTTACGAGCTGATACCGGATGATTACTATTGCAAGTATATAATTTATTTAAAAACCTGCAGTTTTTCCCCAAGAGAACAAAGATCCCGTCTGTCTTTCTATTGTTGTGAACTACCAATTTAGAATATCCATAAAATTTTTTTTAGCTTGGCTTTAATAAATTCGAATGTAATTTTGGATATGATTGTTCGTAAGATCTATGGTATTGGGTGTGCTTACATCCGTAATACACCCCCGCCCACAAGACAGATACAATGATCGAGCGTTTCAAAAGAGATAAGAAAATAGCAAAGAAAACCGACCGAACAACATTAGCCAGAAGCCAAGGGACAGTTACAAATCCGGATATAGACAAACACAACACAAAAACAAAAAACATAAAACACAGAAAGAGAGTAACCCGAACCCAATAAAAACCATAGTTGCACTCAGGTGCTCACGACGAGTAGGCAGTGCCTGCCTCTAATTAGAAACCCGTCGAGTTACTCACTGTCATGTTCAGGGAAAAGTCAAATCCAGGAATAGAAACACTACCTATGACTCAGCGAAATTGTCAGATCGTATTTGAGACACTGATTTCCCATAACAATCAAATAAGTCATGGTGACGAGCATAGAACGTCTGGAGAGATAACACCAACCTAGGTACAACAAACCCTTGTTTGAGTAGTTTAGCAGTCAACAGCAGTGATCGGTCTAGAAAATCGGAATACCGATCGCAGGATCTAGAATACCGTATAAGTTGTGAAATGTACACACCTTACGCTGGAGCTGCTGGAATGTTGCTGTCGATGAACGGGAAGTTGACAATTGGAAAGTTGAAGTCATCACGTTTGTCGTAGAGTCTAGTTTGTAGTTTTCTTGAGTCTATTTCTAGAAGTAGGTCTAAGTAAGAGGCTGACCTTAGTGCATTGGTGGTGTCTTTAATTTCAAGCTCGCTAGGGTAAATTGAATGTAAATAGTCACCAAATTTAGCATTGTTGAGAGACAAAAACATCATCAATATAGTGAAATGTTAAATTAAAGGTCTGGACCAGTGTCTTTTCTTTCTTCTTCAGTAGGCCTTCTATGAATTCAGTCTCATAAGAGTACAAAAACAGGTCGGCGAGGAGAGGAGCACAATAAGTACCCATTGGAATACCAACAGTCTGTTGAAAAACATGCCCTCCATGAAGAATATGTTGTCAATCAGAAAATCTAACATGTGATAGATTTGGTCTTCAGTATATTTAGTATTAGATTTAGAGTCATTGATGACGAAGTAAGTTCTGTCATGACTAATTACCAGGTATTCACATCGTCTCTTTCCATTTTTCTTGAAAAAGCAGCGCTTTATAAGATCATTAAGCCTGGTTTGAAGCTGCGTATGGGGGATGGCCGTATAGAGTGTCGAAAAATCAAATGTTTTAATGATGTTACAATGGGAAAGATATCCAGACCTCAAGATGTCTATCAGGTCTTTTGAATTTTTTAATATCCACATTTCATTTATTCCACTCCTGGAGTAGAAAGTGTCACTGTATTTTTGAAGTCCCGTTTTTACTGTTGTTAAAATAGTGATCAGGAGTTGTGATAGTGTTTTGGTAGTACACTTAGACGATCCTTCTATGAAACGCTGTTTGTGTGGATTTTTGTGAAGTTTTGGAATCCAATACAATAAGGGGAGATCACAATCTTCGACTTTGATTTTGAGATCAAAGGATGCCAATACCGATTTGTGATTTTCAATAATCTCCTCCTTTGAAAGCGCAGTGAATGTTTAAGTAGGATTGCCATGTGAACTGTCCATGCCTAACTCATTAATTAAACACTCTATGTAATGTTTTTTGCAGATAAAAATAATGTTGTTAGGGGCTTTATCTACTGGCACAACAACATATGTGTCATGAATGTCGGACAAAGTTTTAAGAACATCAAGATTTCTGAAGATTGATGATGATTTAGTACTCGTAGATCTTCTTAAAAGACTTATTCTTATTTGAATCAATGACCTCAAGGCCTTTACCCACTCGGACAAGGTATCAACCTCCTGGTCCCCTTGCTTTGCCCATTTTCTGGCATAGTCCTCTATTGAATCTATCAATAATTTAAAGTTATAATTCCAGTTGATGGATTTAGGTTCACGGTACTTAGGTCCTTTGGACAACACATTGCGGAGTCTTTCATTTTCAACAACATTAAGATCTCCAGTTATCACGTGACCTAAAGGACTATATATGAATGGGGAATTGTGGCAAGAGCAGTCGGGGTGTTTGGCTTTGAAGTCATTGATCAAAAGATCCTGCAATACACGTTTGTAAATGAAAATTCTGGCTGCAATGGGGGTAGTATAGGTATAAGATATAATTGGAATTGATTTGTTTTTGAAGTATGGTGGAATTTTGGAAGTAACAGATATTGCTCATAATAAAGCGCCCATCCATCTGTATAGCCTCTATTTGAAGCAGTTCTTACAGTATGTATGTACTTAAAAACGTCGATGCCCTTTTCGGTCTATTTCTCAAGCCTGACGAAGATATGGATGGATGAAAGGAATTCGCGGTTGCAATTCAACAATACTTGATTAAGCATTGCAGGTCCTTGCCACGCTAACAGGATCTGCTGTTCGCGTTGACAAATTGTTAAACACAATTGCGACGTCGCAAATTGCACCAACAAATGATACATAGTGAATAGAGATACGCCCATTTAGAAGAAAAATACAAGTTAAAGCAAAATCAAATACGATTGGAAACAGGTTACAGCAAAATCAACTTAGATTGGAAAAATATTTGGGAGCATCTGAAAATCGAACAAAAAACTTTAGGACGAAATAACCAGTTTAAAGCATATAAGCAAATAATTCAACTGACAATTAGCGACGGACAACGCGGCTACCAAGCGTTAAATAAATCTTTACTGTTTCTTTTATCCATGAATTACGAATGTAGGTCAATAAGTATATAGATTGCCTGGTAGAATTTGTATCTGATTCGCAGGACTTAAACTGTTACTTCAATAGTGCAACCTTATTTTATTTTTTTACTTTGATGAAACTCTATGGGTTGAACTTTGTGCTTTAGGTCAATTTGTTCCCTTATGTAACAAATATCGAACGCCCGCGACTTCTAGGGACTACTGGCTACAATTGCAATATGCAATGGAGTTGGCCCGTCAAATGAATGACAACTCTTCTCTGGATCCTGTTGTAATAAGTTCATTACACGAACAACATTCGGACATGTTGAGTGTACCTAGAGAAATAAGCGATCACTACGCGTCGATTGCATTTCTCGATGTCCCAATTTCGTGAGCGAGGTTTGGCTATATAAAAGCATAGATATTGATATTCTAAAAAATCGAATGTTTGAAACGAATTGAAAAACACAAAATCTATTATTGTCAAGAATAATATTGACGAGATGTGCATATAATTTGAACATTGCTTTTTGAATATAGCCAGAACCGCAATACCGACAAAAATCATAACAGTAGGCGCCGACGATAAACCATGCTTCAACAACACTTTTCGAAGGGAAATTCGTAAACGAGAACGACACCGTAAAGAACTTTTGAAGCGCAATCACGAACAAGAACAGAAAAACAAAGTTAATAACAAGAAGAAAATGGCGAAAGACAACTTTGAGAGAAATATTGATTATAGGATTAAACGCTCATTTTCGGTAATTCATATGTATAAACGAGGTCGACTCACTCAAAAACAAATAAACGGCTGAATTTGTGAGTGAGTCGACCTCGTTCATACATCGATGAATTAGCGAAAATATGAGTGTAATCCTTATAATTCTTTCAAAAGTATTTTTAAAATATTAACTATTTTTTACAAATTTAATAATAAGAATAGACACAACGAACTGAAGACGAAGACGTGGTCGGTTTGGAGGGAATAACTGACATTGACAAAAGATATATTTTACGATTTCCCGAGAAGATTATTACTGAAAACAAATGAAGACAGAACAACAAACAATATTTTCGTGAATTCCGTATACTAATGTTCCTCACTGAACCTCCGTTTATATGTAACGTCATAGCTTTTCAAACGCAACGTAAACCTAGCTGGACGTTCTTTTTTTAATACGAACAGCAAAAACAAAAGTTGTCATTGCTCGATAGATTTATCATTGAAAATGGAAGGAGCAGTTCTGAAACATGGAGTTAGTGGCAAAAGCGTGCATCTTGCTCATCTCGTTGATTTGTTTTGACTGAGCTATTGTGTGTATTTGAAATTTGTTATTTAATTGAAATTATAAATTACAATAGAAACCCAAATTTACAAGTATCTTAAAAATATGCCTTCACATTCGCATTTCGTCCACACTCTAATTCGACTATTTTCCTTCATTCAGCAATGTGAGCAATGAATCCAGAGCAAAGAGTACTGTTAAAATATTTTCTTGTATGTATTTCTCTATAAACAAATGATTCCATGATAATAATATACAGCTGCGTCAACTAAATATCTTTCCGTTTAATCGATACATGGCTGAAGATATTTTTATGAAAGTATGAACGGATCTGGAAACTACTGGTTTAAGGCCTTTTGAGCAATAAAAAATGAACATAAACGTAAACGAATGTAAGATTAGAATTATAATTAAATAAAAAATAAAAAAAGGGTCATGTTCCTCTCGTTAATATCATGTCTGAAGATTATGAAGGCGACATTGTATATGATGATTTAGAAAAGTGTAACCTACCAAACAATTATTTTTATTTTTTATATTTCAGTTTCGTTGGTAGCAAAACTCAAAGTCGTTTAAAAAATATTCAAAAAGCGAAATTACTTATATTATTGAAAACAAAGCCACCGGTCAAGATAAAATTATTCATCGTATGCTTATGTTAACCAAACAATACACAGCTACACCGCTTGCTATTTTATTCATTGCATCTCTCAGAAAAGGGAAATTTCCTACTGCATGGAAAAAGTGATGTTATACCGATTTTTAAACTAGAGGCTCCCAGGAGCCTGTAATCGCTCATCTGGAATCCAAATGACTTAAACTATATTAAAATTTTTTAAATTAACAGTTTCAGTCTAGTTGTTATAGCTTTTAAGTTACTGTGCAAAAACTTAACATTTCTTCAAAAAATTTGTTAAATACAATAACTCCTATAAGGTGCCATCCACAATTTCTGAAAATTAAATGGTTTTTAGGCATTGTCCTTTAGGGTACTTTAGAAATTTACAGTTTTACTCTACTAATAGGTGTGTTATAGACTAATTTATAATTAAAAAACTGTTCATATGTCCAAATTCATAATGAAAGGGCAATAACTCCTATAAAGAGTCATCTTACAATTTTTGGACTAAGCAATCATTTGAAGGGCTTCTATTGCTGATCATTTGTGCAATTTACAGTTTTAATCTAGCTACTATAGTTTTCAAGTTACAGGACAAAAATGGAAAATGTCATTTAAGGGCAATAACCCCTATAAGGAGTCATCTGACAATTTCAGACCAATTAAATGAATTGTAGGGCTTTTTTGCTGATCATTTTTGCAATTTATTATTTCTCTCTAGCTGCTATGGTTTTTAAGTTACAGGACAAAAACGAAAAATTTCATAAAAAATTGCAATTTAAGGGCAATAACTCCTATAAGGAGTCATCTGACAATTTCAGACCAATCAAGTGAATTGTTGGGTCTTTATTGCTGATCATTTGTGCAATTTACAGTTTCAATCTAGCTGCTATAGTTTTCAAGTTACAGGACAAAAACGGAAAATTTCATAAAAAATTGCCATTTAAGGGCAATAACTCCTATAAGGAGTCATCTGACAATTTCAGACTAATACAGTGAATTGTAGGGCTTGTATTGTTGATCATTTTTGCTATTTACAGTTTTACTCTAGCTGTTATAGTTTTTAAGTTACAGGACAAAAACGGAAAATTTCATAAAAAATTACCTTTTAAGGGCAATAACTCATATAAGGAGTCATCTGACAATTTCAGACCAATCAAGTGAATTGTAGGGTCTTTATTGCTGATCATTTGTGCAATTTACAGTTTCAATCTAGCTGCTATAGTTTTCAAGTTACAGGACAAAAACGGAAAATTTCATAAAAAATTGCCATTTAAGGGCAATAACTCCTATAAGGAGTCATCTGACAATTTCAGACTAATACAGTGAATTGTAGGGCTTGTATTGTTGATCATTTTTGCTATTAACAGTTTTACTCTAGCTGTTATAGTTTTAAAGTTACAGGACAAAAACGGAAAATTTCATAAAAAATTACCATTTAAGGGCAATAACTCATATAAAGAGTCATCTGACAATTTCAGACCAATCAAGTGAATTGTAGGGCTTTTATTGCTGATCATTTTTTCCATTTACACTTTCACTCTACCTCGTATATTTTTCAGGTTATATTGTAAATACCAAAAAATTTGTCAAAAATCGTCAAAAAGGGCAATAACTCCTACAAGAAGCCAATACACAACTTCGCACTAAATGCAACTATTGTAGACCTTAATGTGTTGATCAATTTGAAGTAACGGTTTTCTCTATAGCTATTATAGTTTTTTGGATAATCATTAAAAACCTGTGTTGACCCCCATGTTCTATTTTTAGTAACAGCGGCCATATTTGTCTGTTGATCAACACCCTGGGTACAAACTTGAAACTAGGAATCCTAAGGATGATTGTGGCCAAGTTTGAAAAAAATTGGCCTAGTGGTTTCAGAGGAGAAGATTTTTGAAAAAGTTTACGACGGACGACGGACGACAGACGACGGACGACGGACGACAGACGACGGACGACGGACGCCAAGTGATAGCAATAGCTCACATGGACCTTCGGTTCGGTCCAGGTGAGCTAAAAAGGGAGATAAGTTCCTTCTCTCAAATTATGGACCTATATCATTGATTTTGATTAGTTACATTGGGAAGTTAAAGAAAAGAGTGGTATATAAACACGTGTACAATCATTTAATCAGAAAGAGTCTCCTATATGAGTACCAATCAGGTTTTCTACCAAAACGATTCACCAGCTCATTGAAATATACAACACTGCGAGAAACTTGTTGTTTTGGTATTTTTGATATATATCAATGATGTAGACGATATTTTGGTGACTTTATCGTGTATGTTTGCCGATGATACATATCTCAGTTGTTCTGGAGATTGTCAACCAAATATAAACAGTACTATAAATTCTGATTTAACAATTTTAGATCATTGGTCTTGAAGACTGCTTATGACATTTAATCCTCTGATTAAACAGAGAATTATGACTTTTTTCTAAATCAAAAAGGTAAACTGAAATGATATTTTCTGTAAATGAAAAGATCATACCTATTATGAAAAGCCATAAGCATCTTGAAATAACACTATCGCAAGATGCCAAGTGGTCATTTCATATTAATGGTATGTCAATAACCTAACTAAACATCTAAATGTGTTGAGAAAGTTAAAATACAGACTAAGTGCAAATAACATGTTTAAGCTTTAGACCACTGTTCAAATATGGTTGTAAAGTTTGCGACAAATGTGGAATTACAAATGCGACGCGCCTCCAACGATTTAAATCGAAGCAGCCAGGATAATAAACGCACTGCCTAATTTCAACAATACCGATATTCTTTACTATGAAGGTGGCTTAGAGCCACTAAGCAACAGGAGAAATCGAAGAAAGCTTTATCTTCTATATAATATAAAAAACGGAAATGCACCAAATTATTTTCCAAACATCATACAACCCACTTTACGACACGGTAGGGATAAAATAGTGCCTAGT
Source organism: Limnoperna fortunei (assembly GCA_944474755.1). Taxonomy (NCBI): domain Eukaryota; kingdom Metazoa; phylum Mollusca; class Bivalvia; order Mytilida; family Modiolidae; genus Limnoperna; species Limnoperna fortunei. Next base: position 27,688,801 of record OX104123.1, read on the forward strand.
TGCCGTTTAACGATTATTGTCGAATCCTTTGTTTAAATCAGAACAGAGATGACTATAATCAAATCCCCATATTACAGCTTCTTCTTTTATCCATACCGACCCCGTAAGCTTACTATCATTATTACTCACATTCGATGGTCAGCGTCATACATAAACGCGGATTTCTTTAAAGTATCTATAATAATGAGTTCAGAATGCAGCAGTGCTGCTTCTGTTGCAAATATCCACCAATTTATGGAATGTCCAAAATATACTGAGATCTATAATAACTCTTGCAAAAATTGAGGAAAACTAAAGTTACAAATAAAAACTAGGTACGTATGCTGACGGCGACAAACGCATATCCGAAGAAACTTGTCAATTTTCAATGAGGTATTTAAATTTATAAAAAAAAACTAAACGTTTACTTGTATCATAAATCACACCGAAGTCGGATCAACAACAAGAATACGAGATAAAATAATTTCTTTTAGACTATACTGTATATAAGCATACATGTGTGTTTATCTATAGTGCATGCTCTTATGTATATGTATAGTGTGTTACCTCGCAATTTGATAAAACTGGTGGCATATGTCTTTTTTTCTATGAGCAAATAAAAATTGTTATAAACTAAACTAAACCTCATTTTGTAGTTCTATGAACAAATACCAAAATCATTTGATTATTATAATAAGATTTTTATTGTTATGAATGACCTTTCCGGTTTATAGTATAAATAACGTGACTGTTTGGCAGTAACAATAAAATTACCCTGGACATTGGTAATTTGGCAATCAAATCGCACAATAGCAACCGTATCTAGACTTTTCATGCCATAACCTTTCAACCATAGAGGACAAATCATAATCCGTTGCCAATGAACGCAGTGGGGATTCTGTAGGGAACTGGGAACCGCCGCAGAAGCCAGTGCTAAATTTTAAAGTGTAATTGAAATTATACGTGAATATAGCGTGCGATGTGTCACAATCCAGATTTCTTCACTGTCGTATATCGATACTAGTTGACCGTTCGATTTCCTTACATTTTACCCTTGTTAAATTCACATCAAAATATTTTGACGTTTGCACAGATTCTTATCGAAATCATTTCGTGAACATCATTTTTGCAATTATTGTTGTTTGTTTACTGATAACATTAGCGTTTAATTATGAAGTTAAGAAGTTTAATGTAATTTATATGCGAACATTTTCAAAGGAAAATAAACAAATTGTGATTTTTTACCCATAATATACAGAAACATATACAAAATCCATGTATAAGGTAGTTATTTTACCCAATGAAGCGAGCTTATGAAGAATCTCGTAATAAATATGTATGTCTCATTATAAATGTAAAACTCTATATATCGTTTAAATTTGTGACAATAAAGATCAGCAGCAAAGTAGTGTTGAAAATAGATGAAGCACAAAAATGAATATTGGGGCTGCTATATCATAATAATTTCCTGCAATTATAAATATTTGAAAACTTTCATATAAATCAACCAATGAATAAAAGAAAAAGGTCAGGATTGTAGAGTTTGAAAATGAGAATGCTTAATCTAGTTTAGAGTAAGAATTGTTCGGTAGATTTTCTTTTCTTTATCTCTTTACGCAATTAAATTTTTTTCAATTGTTTCAACATCAATTTTAGCTAAAAAATAAAACTTAACATTCTTAAGAAATACAACATAAACAGTAGTGTTATCCAAATGAAAACTATTCAAATAGGACAAAGAACTACATACAATCAATAATACCACAAGAAATAAGGTTTTTAATAATGTTATGTCTACTATGTGTGACTTGAAATGTTATCTAATATAAACAAATAGACACTCAACTTATTTTGATTGTAAATGTTTTGAACAATTTATAAATAAGGACAAGGTCATATGCATATTAGGAACTAATTGAGTAGTAATATTTGAATTTTAAAACTACATATTGTTCTAAGCGTGTTAATACAAGCATACAAGAACACTTAGACTTGTTACGACATGCTGTGGCTCAAACGGGTTTCAAATCATATATTTAATCAGTTGTTATGAATATAAAATTAAACTAATGATCGCGTCATTTGGAGATGTAATTAGAGTCGGTAGCGAACGGATTCATATTAGCACCTCCAGTTTTACGAATATTTATACTAGCCTCTCGGATTTCATGAATAATCGTTTGCAAATCTATACGATGTCATACTAAGTTTTCAGACCAGCTGAAAGACCCATAGCTTCCAATTCGAAAATATGTTCAGCAGTATGTTTATCAAACATCGAATACTAAAATGTTGGTATTAGTATTACCCAACAGGTGATAAAGTGGTAGAACCTGAATCACAATACACTGATTCGGTATCTTGATTGGTAAGTGTGAATATGTCTAGGTTTTTACTGAAGTCTGAATCAATGCATAGTCTAGCATTGCTTCCTGCACATTCATCAGACCATTTAGTAAATTGATATCGACAAAATAAACTATAATAATTACCTATAAACATCCGTTGCACTTTCCTGACAAAAGGGTCTTTAAAAAGAGGTTTTAAATATTTCAGCAAATAATAGCTAATAACTCCTAATGGTAGCTATCTTTGTCCCATTAATGTTATACTGGGACATATAAGACAACATTTATCGTGTGCACGTAGCGATGCATGACACGCATTTATTAATTAAATTATATAAAATACTTACATAATAAAGTAACAAATAACAGATCAGATAAGGTAGACGAATAAATATCACTACTAACATTCAAATGTATCATTCACAGTGCGCATTGCCGTAACGATTTCATTCCGAAATATATGATGTTAATTTTTCTAAGTAACAAGTACTGCGAACGTTAATGGACACAGAACAAATGCAGGTTTAATAAATGTTGTAATAATAGAAGGATGTTAAAAAAATATGCTGTATTGTTTTGGCCTATTACTTGATCTGTTTCTACCATACGTTATCAGCAAAGTTTCTTAACAATCATTCCAATTAACATTTTCTTAGCCTACCTTCTTTTCAACATAGTTTAGCAAAACCTCTATTTCAATAAACTCTCATGCTGGTTTTTTGTTCTGTACATGGTATATATAGTATAGAGAGATTATAAAATAACTTTTTTATAAATGCAACAAGACTGATCATTTACTGGTTTGGATTTTAAATTGGTTGACATAAATGTGGTAAGATATGCTAACCTTCAGAGCACCCATTCTCACTGTAAGATGTTGTTTATTCTTTGTATTTGTTTATGGTTTGTATGTTTGCTTACTTGCAGCTTTTGAGTACCTCTTTGATATTATATTTGTCTAGTACATATACCAGTACAGACTAAACTTTGGAAGTAATGATGCAAACTGCTTAAAAATGAATCATAAGCTTTCTCCACTTATAATAAATTGTGGAAAGTATATTAAGTGCATTTTTACTGTAATATTAAGGCAAATATAGGGAATATTTAAAAACTATATAATGTTTTATTTATTTATTTTTTTTTTTTTGCATTTCTTATATGTTTATATAATCAATGATTAGGCATCATGACTGTTAGAGATAAATCGTCATGATTTATATTAAAAACTACTATGTTCATTAAATCTTATTTGTTGTGTGTGCACTGACAAAGACAATCGAAGAACATATCCTGGCAGATACCTATGTATGATTATGGTTAAACCACTTAAAAGTATCATCAATTGTCATGCACATTCTGTCATTATATATTCCCTACTAGGAATAAACGCTTATTTTCGGTAATTCATCGTTGTATGAACGAGGTCGACTCACAAACAAATAAACGGCCGAAGGCCTTTTATGATAAGTTTGTGAGTGAGTCGACCTCGTTCATACATCGATGAATTACCGAAAATAAGCGTTTAATCCTTATAATTCTTTCAAAATTGTTTTTTTAGATATTTACATTCTTTTCCCAAAATAAAATTTCATATAAGTGTGTGACGCGTAGGAATATACACAACGAACTGAAGGCGAAGACGTGGTCGGTTTGAAGGGTATTACTGGCATTGACAACAGATACATTTTACGATTTGCCGAGAGAAGATTATTACTAAGAACAAAAGAAGACTGAGCAAAAAAAACAATATTCCATATATTAATGTGCCTCATTGTACCCGCGGCTTATATGTAACGTCATATGTGACGTCATATCTGTTCAAACGAAACGTAAACCTAGCTAGACGTTCTTTCTTAAATACGAACAGGAAAAACAATAGTTGTCGATTGTTCGATGGATTTATCAGTGAAAATTGATGGAGCTGTGCTGAGACATGGAGTTGGTGACAAATACGTGCATCTTGGATCATCTTGCTCATTTCGTTGATTTGTTGTGACTGAGAAAAAAGAAGGTACTTAGGTAGTTTTATCGTTACGGCTACTGTGTGTATTTGAAATGATTCATAATTGATATTACAAGAAACGCAATTTTTAAGTATCGTTTATATATGCCTTCACTCGCATTTCGTCCACATTCGAATTCGGCTATTTCAGGTAATTCAGGAATCTGAACAATGAATCCAAAACGAAGTGGACTGTTAAAATATTTTCTTGTATGTATTTCTCTATAAAACAAATCATTTCATCATAATAACACACTGCTGCTTCAACTAAATAACCTTCCGTTTAAGCGATACATCTCTCAAGATATTTGTATCGCCAAAAATTCGAGTGTACTTGCATAATTTTGTGTCTGAAGCGTACACGACACATGGCCGCCATATTTGTTTACGTTTAGCAAAAAAAAGTAGTTCCCCAAAAGTCGTTCATCAAAGTATGAATGGATCTGGGAAGTACTGTTTTAAGGCCTTTTGACCAATCAAAAATGACTATAAACATAAACGAATGTAAGATAAGAATTATTTATGAATATTACCCAATTTTTCTATCAATCTTTATTATTTTTGAAAGCAATTGTTTGGAACAAGGCATGTCAGACTTGCAACCGAACAAGTAAATACACAATGTAAACTCATGCATTGAGATTTAATTAATTTCAAATATCCTTCCTGGCCCCAAGTTGAAGTATGAGCAACGTAGTAGAGATTTATATGTTGCAATAAGTCATGTCAGTCTGAGTACAGGAAAAAATAATCTTAAAAAAAATAAGAAACAACAAAGAAAAAAATGCAGAATGACTAAAGTTGTGGTAATATCACTGTTCTGAGATTATTACACAATCCTGTGTAAAATGTTGTTTAGTTTTTTGAGTCAATCCCCTTGCGAAACGACACAAAATTGCCTTTTCAGTCTGGCATGAGTGCCAGAATTACAAAACAGTGGCGCTCAAACCAAAACATTATTAAAATCCAAATTATAAAGATGTTGTAGAGTTTTTATTATCAACATTTTAATCCAAAGTGTTACATCAACTAGCTAAGGCTATCTACACCTTGAAAATAGAAACCTTAAAATTTAAATATTTTTCGAACTTTCAGGACAATAAATTTAGATGATGACTATATTACTATATTACTAAAAGAATCACTGATGTTCCTGTCAACACCGAAGTGTGACTACTGGGCTGGTAATACCCTCCGGGACTAACAGTGCCCCGGCAGAAGCATCGACCCAGTAGTTACAAATAAAATGTCATCAAAGATACCAAGGTAAATAAAATTTATTACGACAGGCGCGCGTTTCGTCTAATCAACAAGACTGGTCAGACTCAAATGAAAACGATATTTAAAATTCCAATGATTAAGATGTTGTAGAGCTTGTAAAATCAAAATTAAAATCCAAAACGTTATACCAAATCCGGCTAAGGCTATCTACCGGCGCAGGGTATGTATATTTAACAACTAAGTTGTGCTAGATACTGCGGTTGTACCTAGATTGATGGTATCCCTTCAGAATGTCTATAACAGTAACCATGACCTAATTGATCGTTATGGGAAATCAATTTCACAAATACTGTCGGACATTTTCGCTGAGTCATAAGTAGGTTTTTTTATTCCTTGATATGACATTTTCTAGACATGATAATTCGACGGGTGTCTAATTAGAGGCTTGTACTGCTTAGTCCTCCGGAGTACCTGAGTGCACCAGTTGTTTTTTTATCGGTTTCGGTTACTAATTTTCTGCTTTTTCGTTTTTGTTTTATGTTGTATATGTTTGTTTAAATAAGGATTTGTAATAGTCCCTTGTTCGGTCTGTTGCATTGCTATCTGTCTTAATTTTATTGTTTCATATCTGTTCAATTGTAATATTTCCTATGAAACATATTTATCATTATTGTACAACTAATAAATTTTACTAAAAGTATGTCATTTTTATGAGTACAGGTCTGTATTGTTAGAATAGTGTATTAAGTGATAAGAACATTCCGCAATCCGAAATTATATTATATAATAAAATTCTATATTAGAGACCACCCAGCCATAATCCAAAATTATTGTACAAATCGAATAGTTTCTCAAGTATGCATAACATATATGAACTAACACTATTTCAATTTAGCGACGGTAAATGATGAGAAACTACCGTTAACTTCCATGTCCGGTTGACCAGTTTTGACATACAGATTATCATTCACATTCATTTGTATAGTATAGTTAATGTTCCGGCGTCACATGTTTTCTGATTGCTCGGAGTATATCCGATATAACCTGCAGCTAATTCATCATTGTTCTTGTACACATAGTAGAAAGAATTGGTGTCTAGTATATCCGATATAACCTGCAGCTAATTCATCATTGTTCTTGTACACATAGTAGAAAGAATTGGTGTCTAAATACTCATAACAACACATTACAGTGATGCTAACAAGATACAAGCCTCTTTTTTTTCACAGTTGATTTGAATGTAGACAGATTGGATATTCCGAACGATGATTTAATGTCACGAAACAACAACGTCGTTCCGAATTCTGTGTTGCCATTTGATATACCAAACTGAAACACACAACAAACACATTCCAATAAAAGCAATTTATAATTTTGATTACCATAAACTAAACAACATAATAAAAGTGTATGTTAATATCTAACTTCAAGCAAGATGCCTTTTATCCACATCGATAACAAGATAATTAATAGGTTGATTTTTTTAAATTGCATGCCAAAAAGAGAGTATAATATGAACGTTAAAAATTTAAATATTACACAAGTCATATACATAACACTCGTTAAGAGCCTTTTTGTGGACATTGTAACGTTAATCAATAGTGGCAACTTCACAATGTAATATGTATGCCGTTATTTTTAAAAAATCGTTTTACTTACAACTCAACATACAGAGAAAACAATGGCAAAAGATTTTCCATACAAAATGCATATCAGTATTGGCATAATTGTTACAATAGTAATTTGCTCGAAGACAAATTAAAGAATTATAATTTTTTACCATTAAAGATCTTGTTTCTGTCAGTGAACTTAAAAAAGATAACGGTTCTGACATCAAATTACATTCTCTCAAAAATTAATAAAAAAAACTCAAACATTTTGAAAAGAAAAAAACACTTCTGTATCATCACATTTTCATTAGGACGGGCTAAAACCTACATACATACCTTTGTCATTACATATGGAAACTGGGTCCTGTTCACGAGCCTGATTCTCGGCGATAACCGAGAACACTTTATGTTTAACGTCTTGTAGTTGGGTTTGTAAATCCTTAAGTATGCAGTTGATTATAGCGCTAAGTTGTTTTAAGCTAGTAACTTCCTCTTCAAGCTCTTTGGACCGATTTTCACAAGCTCCAACATTTTTTCTAGTCGTAACTGATTTTGCTGTGACTGGTTGTAGTTTTGTTCTAAATAAGTGAAACATTCCTTGATGGTAATTGTTTCATTTGCTGGTATATCTTGAGACGCCGCAAGGGTGTTTTCCAATTGATCTACCCGATGGGCCAATCTTGTAAGCATGTCCTGCTGTTGCTTTATCACATATTCTTGCAGTTGCAGCCGCGAGTTTCTTTCCTCCATTAACAGCTTTATTAAATAGTCATAATTATTGTCAGTCATTGAGACTCCAAGTTGTCCTTTAGTACTGGTGTCAAATAAAAAAGCATTTGAAGAATACATAAACACAATAGCAAAAATTGTGTTCCCATCATGGCGGGTTTGTCAAGATTTAATTATCACAAAGCTACTTTATCTTGAATTGTAACAGATATCCTATGTCAAATGTATAAAAAGGAAACCTGTTGAGAAAATACATTTATCGTCTAGCAATTAAAATATGTGAACAAAGTTTCGGTTGATAATACAGTGTATAACAAATTTTAAGCTATTTGTTATTGACTAAATAAAAGAAAGGACAAGGTAGATAAGGGCCATGTTTGGCCCCATTTTACTGCACATAAATAAATTAGATGTACTGTCTTAATATTTGTGTTATTCCTCGAAATACCCTCCAGACTAACTGCTGAACAATTTTTCAGAATTTTTTTTGAAATTGCAAAAAACACACTGTTAACAATTCTATAGAGTACAGCAAGGTAGAACCCAAGCTGACAAGAAATAAAAATTTATTATTGGTTATAAATAATACCTTTCAGACAGAAAATTGATTAAAAAAGGTAAACAATGATCCTATTTCATGTGCCAACACTTATTGCTATACAGAAACATGTATCATACCTTGAAGATTGAAAATAAAGATTATATGTATTCATTTTGTTTCTTAAAAGAAGGTTATACAGCAGTATTTTAATCAATATGTAGTGTTTATTCATTCCTCTGGCCTCGAGGTAATTATTTGGCATGGGTAGGCATCATTTGGAATGTGCCATTTTAATGTAAAGTCTGTGAATCTAGTATTCTTTTGGATACTTTGAACCAATCAGTCTAGTCAGTTGATATGTTTTTTACTTTTTCAGTGACTTGGCATGTAAAAAGGACTGAAAAGATGCCAATGAGTCTTTTTGTATAAAAATTATATGTCAGTTTTCTTAAAACTAGTCATATTTCTACTTTGTGCATAGTTTAATTAAAGTTTAAGGTACAGAAAAGAGACCTCTGCTTCTCAACCTGAATTCCATTGTGGTGTATGTCTACTTAATAAGTTCATTTATATACTCATTACAGCTAAGAAAAGCTTTGTTAGTTAGTTTTTGTTCTTTTCTAAGGAAAAATGTTAATTTTTATATCATACCGTCATAGCAACAGTTGTTTTTACACCTGTACCGTCATAAAAAGGTGATATTTTGACTGTTGTGCCAAAATTGTTGAACAGAAGAAAAACATTATACCTTAACTGTCCTTATCAGTTAAAAATGGCTAAAACAAGGATTCACCACATCTTTGGAAACTGTTATAATTTTTATTTGTGTAGCAATATATTCAAACTGCATGCTTATTTTATTTACAGAGTCATTAAATAACATTAAAAAAAAATTTGGTGGAAATCCGGAACTGTTGGCTTTGCTTAAAGGGGTCATTATCCTATTCATGCAATGAATTTCCGGTGCATGTCAAAACATGGCAGGATGAAAAAATAGTCCCAATTTTCTCTTTTGTTTCTGCTTTTGCTTATAACTGCTATTGCTTAAGATTTGGATATTTTGAAAGGTATGGCATTACTGTAGAACAAGAATATATTTTTTTCCAGTCAATGTCTTTACAGTGGAAGCACTCCTTTAAATGTGTAATGTAGTACAATGCAGAGATGCCAACCCCACACAATGGAAAATCTGAGTACAGAAAAATTGTAACTTTGAGGGCCGCAAAGCGGCCCGACGACGCCGCACAGCGGCGTTTTTACGGCCGGGGCTCTGGGGTAAATGAAGCAAAATCCTGCATTCTGGGGCTCTCCTGGCAGTAAATAAGGGCTTTCAGAAAACCATTTTTAACTTAACTTTTTAAAGAGAAGAGAAAGAAAATACAAAATTTTTTACATTTTCTTAGATGTTTCTTAACAAGGTCATTTACTGACAACAGTGACAACGCCTTATAATTAGTAATATAACATTTTTTCATAAAAAGTTACAAGCATAGTTGCCAAATAAATATTTGATAGAATCTCAAATTTTTACTGAATCTTTGTGAAAAATTTCAGATCTCTACTCCATATTATTTTTAGTTTAATTAGACATATGGTGCAATATGCAAAGTTCTCTCCTTTGCGGGATTTGATTAAGCATGGATATTTAGCCGTATATTCTTGCCTAAATGTGTGGCTGTGAATAATCTTTTTCTTCTTTCTAGGCGGAGTGGCCGGATCGTCCGCTATTGTTAACAAAAATGTGTTTTTCCAATCGCGCTCACTAAAACGTTTCAAGTTAGCTATTACTTCCAATGACCAAGATCGAAATTATAAAGTGGAAACAAATACGGAACCGGCACCGAAAAAAAATCCGGATTTTTCTAAATCGAAACCAATGTCGGATTTTTTTTTAAATCGGAGTAACAAGATAACAAAATCGTAGCGCGGATTTTAGGTCGAAAAATCGGGGTAACTCTGACTAAATCGGAGGGGTTGGTATCTCTGCGCCAATGTGACCGCAACATTGAAATGAAAGTAGAAAAAACATTCTTAAACTTTAAGGTAAAATTCCCGCAAAAAGTTCGCGGACACTTATACTTTTTTCTCCATTTTTATTTAATTTAGCATTATATGTGTAATGCCCCATATATGAAATTTTAAGTGAAAGAAAGATTTTTTTTAATAAAAAATTTTGATGTCTCGCCCGTTCAGTTACTTTTGCACAGGCTATCCAAATGGATAATGACCTCTTTAGCACGTGTTGAGATATGAAAGCAGATCGGAAATGGACACGTGATTTTCTACGTATTTATGTACATTGCGGAAATTCAGAAAATCGACAAACAAGCTTTTTTGGAAGAAACAAACTATAAATTAAAAAAAAATCATATTAAAATAGCTACCTACAAAAAATATTTTGTTACAAAATATTACCGAAATAATAAATTAGATTTGCCTTTGATCATCTCTACAAAGCAACCAACTTTCCAACCTGATGTAGATAACATTATTACACATAAACGCGCCAGTTTGTTCACCTTTTGATATACTACTAAGTTTACTTAGATCGTTGAAGATGTAGTATGTAATGGTAAGTATTTATAAATTATATTATATATACTTGTATTATCGTTATTCATATATTACAGAATACATATTCCCCATGGCATAGCCCAAGAATAATAGAATTTAAGACCGCCTTCCCCCTTTCCCCCGTATTTTCCTCCACCCAAAATGAATGTTGAATTAAAAACAATTACAAATTAATATATATTTAAAATGCTTCAATAAAAGATGAAAAGCTAACATTTACGGACTTGGTCGTCTGCTCATTTGTGTGTTTTGATAAACAATATGTCATTACCAAATCACTATTATTATAATTGTTTAAAAAATCGGAAACAAATGTTAATAATTAGTAATTGTTTGTAATAAAGAGTATCTGTATATGAAAATATTTTTTCCCAACAGTGAAATAAGTTTTTACAATATGATATAGTGAAGTATATATAGCTCATTTTTATAGCATATCTAACTATCGATACATTGGTGAAGTGGGATCATGTTTGGCTCGTACAGTTCTGGTTTGGTATACGAGTTCGAATCCCAAACAAGAAAATTTTTTTTGGTTTTTACTTGTATATATGTATGATTATACATAAAATGAATGTAAATACCGCAATAACCATTAAGTTTGTATATTAAAAATTAACTAAGTCTTAAACTGTAAAGTGAAGGGCATCGACAAACGTTAGGGTCATTATAGTTAAGACTGTTTGAATATTTTACTTTTCTGATTAATTCACTCATTCTCTTATAAAAAAACTAAGCGCCATTAACTTGAGTGATGAAAACAGGAAAATAATATAAGTGTAAGCGACATAACAGAAACCGAACCTCGTCCATTCGGTTATATCAGCCATTAACAAAATATTGCTACCAATATTATCAGTCATACAGTACAAAATAGAACAATAATGCTGTTCAGAGAGAATTCAATATGCGGAAAAGATTTTTTCCTACAATGGAGACGGCAGATCAGATTTACATGTCGTGTATTTTAAGTGAAAGGTCTATTGTCAATCTGTTGCAATCAAAGATATTCTCATACGAAAAAAGTAAGATAAAACAAGTAGGGTAATTTGAATACCGTTCGCCTTTCCACACCGACCCCTTGCAGAAGTTTCATTATTTTCTCGTCGCTAGTCAAATATAGGATTAATAGTAGTAAAAAAAATGTGTCTATAAATCGTTTTCTTTCAGTTTCAGACCCTAAATGGTTGATACATCCTGACCAATTTGTACTTCGTTAGCGGTTACATTATCAGCTTACACTCTCAGGTATATTTTCTATAAACTTAATAAACATATACAAAAATCAGCATTTGAACTGAGACTATGTACTCGCATCTAAATACTGAATATTAAAAGATCTATAGTATACAAATAATTACGCACGTTTACGGAATATTTCTGCTGTATCTGGACTATCTTCAAGCAATTCAATACACTTACCACCAATGATCCATAAAAACTTGATCAGTGTTGTATATCGAGTACATCTTAAAATGAGCCTGTACCGAACTATACCAGCTTCAGTGATGATATGAGTTTATTGCATTAGTAGATGTGTTTCTTAAGGTCTCCAGGGATTATCGTCGTAGGCGCGACATATATATTGGTAACCGGCTGCGGCGACGACGTTAACACTTGACATTTTGCTTTATATCTTTGTAAGCTCAGCTCTAGGTCAAACAAATTCGGTCCAGTGGTAGCTTATGATGAGTACTTGGCAGTCAGTCACTTGTAACCTGACCTTGACCTCAATTTCACGGTCCAAAGACTACGTTAATGTGTTGGGATTAGGGCAGTTCCTCTGTAACCATGCATGGTACGATGTCAATATTTGATATGTAGGTTGCTGACGAAAAGTACATGACTGTCTGGTAGGTGGCATCTGACCTTGACTTAAATTTTATGCTCCAGTAACTACGTCATTGTGTTTGGATTTGGGCAGTTCCTATTTAACCATGCATTACATGATGACAATATTTGATGTAGATTGGTGATGAATAATACGTGACTGTCTGGTAGGTGTCACCTGACCTTGACCTCAATTTCACGGTCCAGTGACTTCGTTAAAGTTATTTTCATAGGGCAGTCCCTATGTAACCATTCATGGTAGGATGACAATATTTGATATGTAGATTGGTGATGAATAGTACATGACTGTCTGGTATGTGGCACCTGACCTTGACCTCAATTTAAGGGTCCAATGACTTCGTTAAAGCTATTTTATTAGGGCAGTTCCTTTGTAACCTGCATGGTAGGTGACACTATTTGGTATATATGTTGCTGATAAATAGTAGATACATGACTGTCTGGTAAGTTTCACCTGCCCTTTACATCAATTTTACGGTCCAGAGACTACGTAATTTTTTTTGGATTTGGACAGTTTCTCTGTAACCATGCATTGTATATTTAAATAATGACAATTTAATGCAATTTACGTGTTGCGCAGAGGTAATTTTTTATTACTGATTTGGAACATTTGTCTGTTTCCACACTTGTTAGTTAATATTTATAAATTATTACATTGCATTTTCCATATCGGCCCCAGTATCAGCTCGAGACTCCCATATCAAGCCCGAGAGCTTCGCTAGAGGGCTGATATGGGCCGAGGGTTGATACAAGGGAAGATATGGAACAACGCAATGTCATGATCTATTTATCACATATTTTAACCAAATACAATCTTACACTTGTCTAACAAAATAGATTGTTTCTGTAATTTTAATTTATTTATAAACAAAATTATAAATGTCTGAACACAACATCACTTTCTATTATCCGCAACGCACAATTGACAGCAGGCTAATATCGATGAGTTTACTTCTGACGACGGGCTGTTACGCGTATCAGCCTGTCGTTAATGGTAACTTCGTTGATATCAGTCCGTTATCTTTGGTAACGTCATCCTTGCTGATACCGGGTTACAACTTTCGGTTCTTTTTATCCTGACTTTCAGATGCACATCAGAAATGGTTAAATCATATAGTTGCGTTATGTGCAAAAAGAGTCAACAGGAGGAAAATTCACAACACTAAGTTGAAAGATCATGTTTCATCTTTAATGAAGCGCACTGTTACAGCAGACGATGCTATCTGTCTACAGTGTAGGGCAAAACTGTTGAGAGATATTGCTTCTTTATGCTCACCAAAACAGCAGTGTTTGGAAGATGAACTAGATGATGATGCAGACCTTCAGGTCACAGATAAAAATTAATGTTTTATTAGTCCAAAGTGTATACAACTTCAGTTGGCTTCGGCTTCAAAATCGCATCGTCGATGTGTTGTTTGTAAAAAAACAAAGTGGAAAAAGGTCGCGTTTGATAGTGGTTCCTGAAGATGCAAGGACACAAGCGTTCGTTGAGAACGGCTTAGGAGCAAACAGCAGATGTTGCCCAACACATTTGATTGGAGATTACTTTAAACAAGATGCCATTAACACTATAACCCATGTATGTACTTCAACGAATTTTAATAGATCTGACATACTGGATTTGTTGGACAGAGTCAGAGGTATGTTAAAATGTGAAAAATTAACTTCGATATACCCGTATGTTTATCTGAAGATGACTACACTAACTTAACTGGCTTAACAAAGGAACACTTTAACATTTTTGCATCATTTGTCACATGTCTAAGAAGTTCGGAAGTAAGATCTACCAGAACATGCCTAGCTATACTTCTAGTTAATAAACGCACGGCCTTCAAAACAGTATTATGGCAACTATATTTTTCCTAAAGCAACATCAGGTTCAGCGCGCTGTTCATACAGCTAGAAATGCATTAATGCAAAAATTTGTTCCATCTTTTGTTGGTTTTAATCATATCTGCCATTCAGATTGCTAAACAGATTTTTGCCACCAATGAAGATGATAAAGCTGTACTTGTTCTCGATGGAACCTACATATATATTCAAAAGAGTTCTCATCATCAATTCCAGAAAATGACGTATAATATACACAAAAACAGACATCTCGTAAAACCTATGATGATAGTGGGTACTGATGGATACATTTTGAATGTCATTGGACCATACTATGCAGATGGAAAAAACAATGATGTGTCAATAGCAAAGCATGCGTTTGCAACAAACGCAGATGAAATTAATAACTGGATTCAAGAAAAGGATGTTCTTATAGTTGACAGAGGATTTAGAGACGTTTGTAGATTTTCTAAATGATCTCGATTTTCAAGTCGAAATGCCATGCTATCTGCAGAAGGGACAGAAGCAGCACACTACTGCTGAGGCAAATGAATCAAAACTGGTCACAAAAGTAAGATGGATTGTTGATAGGGTAAATGGTCGTATTAATCAGTGGCGTTTCCTTGACAATGTAGTGCCAAACCATTACATTCCATACATTGGCGACTTTGTCAGGATAGTTTGTGCATTGGTAAACTGTTTCAGATGTCCCTTGATAGGTGATTTTGGCATGGATGATATTGGAAAAGACATGTTAGAAAGAGCAAAACGTGAAAATCATGTCCAGAAAATAGTAGAAGAAAATAATCTTATTGGCAAAAAGTCTGTATATGAAGAAATAAATGGGACAAGTGAACTTCAAGACTTCCCTCGAATATGTCTTCAGGAACTAAGGGACATTACTATGGGAGTTTATAAACTGAAACTTGCACCTAAGTATGCCGCGCAACATTTTGAAGACGGAAACTATGCACTATGTAAAGATCGGCCAAATCTTGTCAAAATCAAACTTATGTCAAGGCACTCCTCATCCAAAATATACAATCTGTGGATAGAGTACAATGATAAAAATGTGTCTGGTTGGTATTGCACATGTAAGGTAGGGACACACATAGTAGGATGTTGTGTTCATGTAGCAAGTGTAATATGGTATCTGGGGTACAATAGATGGACAGAGAATAATGACACATGTACAAAAGGCACAGGTTCTAAATTTTCAAGTGCAATTACGAATGCCCAGGAAAGTCCTGCAACTGACATTGACAGTGATGAGGTAGACAGTGATGGAAGAAGTGTTGAAAATAAATGTTTTTATCTGTGCTATTAAATAGTTATGGTGTGTAATTTAAATAAGATGAAAATTGAGCACCAGGTTTTTTCATATAAACTAAGTACAGCACTAGCCCATATCAGAAGAAGTACTCAAAGCAAACACTCATTTTACATACTAGCTACGACAATGTAACTCCTTATTTGTATCTCGCGGACATGAACTAAATTCATCAAATAAGCAAAATTATTGTACCTATCTACATACAAAATAAAATTTAAAAAACCCCAAATGGCTCAGACTATGAACTAAAAAAGAACAAAGAGTAAGACGAGTTGCTCGGAAAGGGTTAAATTTTAACAGCCATTAGTTGCAGTGCAAGTGCAGAAAAAATGTTATGACTAGAGTTTTTACCCCCTCCCCCTAATTCCAACATGCATTCCCCAGATAAAAGATGAATTTTAGCAGCTAAAAGTTAAAGATAAGAAAAAAATACCATTCTTGTAAGTTTTAATTTTAATACTAAAAACTTTTGAAATGCAAACATAGAGGCAATATGAAAATTACGCCTTACATCAAGCGAAATACTGTTACCATAGAAACAAATCTCAAAATATATGCTACAATAGGCAATAGGTATCTTCAGATTCGAAAAAATGAATGTATTACATTTAAAGACAATTTTCAAAAATAGACTTATGGAGCAATAAACTGAGTGAATCTTTATAGTTAATCAACGCAGATCTAATAGAGGAAATTTATAAGCATAAGGGAATTTTCAGCAATTTGAGATGGTACCTTTCATCCGGGCTTTTTTCAAAACTATAGGTCGTAACACTACAAACATATCATGCATGTAATGGAGGGGTCCAGATTTATTAACATGACAAACATAAGCAAGATTGGCGAGGGGGCCAAAAATAGCCCTAATCCTACCTTGTCCTTTTGAGTTTTATTAATTTACGTTGTAACTTAACTTTATGCCATATCATATACATAGGTATTAGTTATATCACAGTTATTGTCAAATTGTAACATAAAAGCGCCCCAAACAGAATTTTTTCAATGAATTTCAACCAGATATAAATTTCGACTATTTGCATGAAATAGCTTGTACCAGATATTTTTTGGAAACTCATGGAAGTTTTGAAGTCACTGCCAGCAGTTTAGCCTTTTTAGCGGCTTAAACACGCTCATCTTAAAAAAAACCAAAGAGTATTTTTTTCTTTATTCCGACAAGATTATCTCTCTTTTTCGCCACCTGGGGGACTAGCTATGTACTTCGAGTCCTGGCAAGCCTTTCCAGTACCCTGTGTTTCCATGTTCATGCAAAAATGACCTCATGATACTTTTAACCTTTTTGCATGAACGATGCATATTTTTATATCATACTGAGAAACGAAAAATAACTAATTTGCATAAAGAGAAAAAACTCCTGCTGAAACGCACAAGCTTTCTTGCTTAGCTTTTTATAGCTTTCGTACGTGTGTTAATTACAGGACACAACGTTTCTAAATAATGAAGTTACATTCAAATTGTTTAGTTCTTTAGACTTCTTGTCAATTTTCAATTCAAATGGTCATATCAGTGAAATGATTAATTAAGGCTTTCCACCTTCCGAGTGGAAAGCCTTCCTGTTATTCGTCTGTTAATTATTCTTTTTTTCCGCCAAGTTTTGTTATTCCATTATAAATGTTGTTTCGTGACATGTCGTAAAGACATTTTGTACTATTGATGTATGAGACATTACGCTTTCGGAGTTAACCCTGGCACACCGAACACTTTTTTACGGAGTTATTTCCCCTGTTATAAAAAAAAGCTTGTGTTGAGATAAACTATGAAACCGTAAAAGATGTCGCAATGAAAGTTGTTCCAAAATGGTCAGCTTTTGATTGCGACAATTTGTTATTTCCCCTTTTTTATTGCAAGTATATTTTGTACCAGTGAAACTCATGAACCAGAAGTGATAGAGGCTTGGGGTTTTCACTGTTGGTCATCATTGACCTTGACCTTGAAAAGGTCACAAGGTCAACGTCACATTATAATTTTTAACCTTTTGTTGTGTGCGGATCTCCTCCTCAACCATAATAGATACAAGACTGAAACCTTTACCAAAATGTAAATCTTGAGTCGTCATTTTTTTATAAGAGTTATCTCCCCTAGACCAATGAAATGTATTGTGAATTGCATTATATCACTATATCTCAGTAACTATAGCAGATATTTATATGAAGCCTATTAATCGTTCTTTAGAACGATTGAAACTGTATTTAAGGCTTTCCACTTTCCGAGTGGAAAGCCTTCCTGTTATTCGTCTGTTTATTAAGGCTTTCCACTTTCCTGTGGAAAGCCTTCTTGTTATTTGTCTGTTTATTATTTTTTTTTCCGCCAAGTTTTCTTTTCCCAATGTAAATTTTGTTTCGTGACATGTCGTAAAGATATTTTGTACTATGGATGTATGAGACATTACGCTTTCGCAGTTTACCCTGGCAGACCAAACACTTATTCTTTACGGAGTTATTTCCCCTGTCATAAAAAATCTTGTGTGCAGATTAACTTTGAAGCTGTAAAAGATATCGCAATAAAAGTTGTTACAAAATGTTCAGCAAAGGATTGCGAAACTTTATAACATATCGCATTAAAGAAATTTTCACCTTCTTATGGAGTTATTTCCCCTTATTTATTGGAAGTACATTTTGTACCATTGTAACTCATGAACCAGAGGTGAAAGAGACTAGATATTTCACAGTTGGTCATCATTGACCTTGACCTTGAAAAAGGTCACAAGGTCAAGGTCACTTTCTAATTTTTGACATTGTGTTGTGTACAGATCTCCTCCTTTACTATAATAGATAGAGAACTGAAACCTTTACCAAAATGTGTATCATATTAAGATCTTGAACCGTCACTTTTTTTATTTGACATTTTTATAAGAGTTATCTCCCCTAGACCACTAAAATATTTTGTGAATTGCATTATATCACTTTATCTCAGTAACTATAACAGATGTATATATGAAACCTTATATCATTAGTCATCATTTACCTTGACCTTGAAAATGGACTCAAGGTCAAAGGTCAAGGTCACGTTTGAAATTTTGGCATTGTCTTGTCATCGCTATTCCTTTGAAACGGTAAAAGATAGGCAATAAGTTGTAATGGATAAAATGTTGGTCTCATAAAGGCGCAACTTTTTCCTATTTTGAGGGTAAGGATCCGGCTTCATCTTATAGGAGTTATCCCCCATTACAACCATTGATAATTAGTTTTTCATTAATTGCTTATCAACTATTGATAGTAGAGGCATGGGGTCTTCACTATAGATCATTAGGACCCTTGACCTTGAAAGCAAATACAAGGTCAAAGGTCAAGGTCATTTTCTAATTTTTTGTATATATTATAAGTACTCATATCTCAATGACTATAAGAGATTTTGGCATAAAATCTTCAATGTTGATCACTGTTGACCTTCAGCATGGTCAAGGTCATGCTGTAAGAGTCAAGGTCAAAGTCCTTTTTAACTGTTTTTCTTGGTACTATGTATTTTGAATGGCTTATTCTTTTAATGCTATTGTCTATAAGTATTATTTACGTAGATTAAAAAGATCAGTTGTCAAGGTCATTCAAGTTTTCTTACGTCCAATTTAATGACCTTTCTTATTTTTAAAGCTATCTAAATAGTTTTTTAATCATTTTTGTTCTTATTAATTGCTATAGACAAATTACGTATGTTTCTTAGCTTTCCACTTTCAAGGTCATTTATTTAAGGTCTTCTTTGAAAGTGGAAAGCCTATTAATCGTTCTTTAGAACGATTGAATCTATATTTATTATTATTATTATTCTTTTTTTTTCCGCCAAGTTTTCTTTTCCCATTATAAATTTTGTTTCGTGACATGTCGTAAAGACCTTTTGTACTATGGGTGTATGAGACATTACACTTTCGCAGTTGACCCTGTCACACCGAACACTTTTTATTTACGGAGTTATTTCCCTTGAAATAAAAAAGCTTGTGTACAGATAAACTTTGAGACCGTAAAAGATTTTGCAATAAAAGTTGTTGCAAAATGGTCAGCTATTGATTGCGACAATTTGTTACATATCGCGCAAAGTATTTTGACGACTCCTTGTTGGAGTTATTTCCCCTTATTTATTGGAAGTACATTTTGTACCATTGTAACTCATGAACCAGAGGTGATAGAGACTAGATATTTCACAGTTGGTCATCATTGACCTTGACCTTGAAAAAGGTCACAAGGTCAAGGTCAAGGTCATGTTCTAATTTTTTACCCTTTGTTGTGTGCAGATCTCCTCCTTTACTATAATAGATAGAGAACTGAAAGCTTTACCAGAATGTGTATCATATTAAGATCTTGAATCGTCACCTTTTTTATTTGACATTTTTATAAGAGTTATCTCCCCTAGACCAATAAAATATATTCTGAATTACATTATATCACTATATCTCAGTTACTATAACAGATCTTTATATGAAACCTTATATCATAAGTCATCATTGACCTTGACCTTGAAAATGGACACAAGGTCAAAGGTCAAGGTCACGTTTGAAATTTGACATTGTCTTGTCATCGCTATTTCATTGAAACGGTAAAAGATAAGCTATAAGTCCAAATTGATAAAATGTTGGTCTCATAAAGGCGCAACTTTTTTACATTGAAGGGAAAGGATCCGACTTCATCTTATAGGAGTTATCCCCCATTACAACCACTGATAATTAGGTTTTCATTAATTACTTATCAACTATTGATAGTAGAGGCATGGGGTCTTCACTATAGACCAGTATGACCCTTGACCTTGAAAATAGAAACAAGGTCAAAGGTCAAGGTCATCTTATAAATTTTGTATTTATGATAAATAGTCATTTCTTCATAATTATACGACATATTGACATAGGATCTTCACTCTTTGTCCTTTATTGACCCTAAGCATGGTCAAGGTCATATTTAGAGAAGTCAAGGTCAAAATATATTTTTCGGAAATTCTGCTTTTTCGTGTAAATAAAATGGTAAATCTTAATAAATGCTTTGTTTTTAAAGCATAAAGTATGCAAATATCAAAAACTTGCTGGTCAAGGGCATTTATGTCAATTAACGTCCTATTTTTTTACTTTTTTTATTTCGAAAGATAGCCGAATGTTTTTTTCTTTCGTTTGTTTATTTTGAAAAGAAAAGTCAATTTCCATCAACCAGAGTCAATGTCAAGGTCATTTTGCGATAAGTGGAAAGCCTATCATTTGTTCGGTAGAACTAATGAACTTTAATTCTTTCTATATCTTGTAGGGAGGTAGTTGTGTTCGAATGCAAGAACACAAACTATGTTTGTTACAAACTAAGGTAGCTACAATATTTATTCTCGACTTAAAATAACTTAAATATGTATTTTTCATTATGCTTTTCCGGAGGCGCTGCAGATTTTGCGGGATTTATTTTCTCGTTTGTAATCTTAACTGATTACTTTGTTATCACTGTTAACTGTCATTTGCAAGAATAAAAGTTCATTTAATCGCCAACTCAAAGGTCTCACAAGATATTAGCTGAAAGTATAAATATTCTGACTGTCTATAATTATGTACTGAATATAAAAAAACTACTACCGTAATCAAACAAGAATCAGTCCTTTATAAACAAATTAATATTCTTTCACCCACGTACATTTAATATAGTTTTGGTCAATTTAAGCATTATTTAATGATGTTGTGAGTTCTAGCCTGATAAGGCAATGTGTGCTCTATCTCAGTCTTTCAATAGCTGCTGAAAGGCAAGAGTGTCCAGGCATCATACCAAATAAAAACTGGCGAGCATGATAATGTTGACCAATCATGAAATGGAGTAATCTGGATTTTTTGTATAAATTTAGCAAACAAATATAAATTCACGTGTACCTGGTGAATACAATATGGCAATGAACAGAAATTGTCTTTGGCACGTCAAAAAAGCGCCAGACGTTTATAACAACAAAAGTTCATCTGCTGAATCGGTATTTTGATTGAAGATATCTTTAATCTGAACGAACAGCGGGAATCTTATTTGTCTCTGTCCATTGGTTTTAATTATTAAAAGCCCACTTGTCGTTTGTTTAAATGAGTATAATATGCCATCATTATTGATGATTTTTATTATCACATTATTGTATTCCTTAGGATTTTTCGAAGTAAAGTATCGTTTGACTACCAATGCAACTCGACTATGTCGGGTTAATTTAGAAACAAAATATATTCTAAATAAAATATATTTTTATGGCTGTCCATTCGTCTCGTCAATATAATAGGTAAAGATAAATGCAGAAATAGTTTATTACATATGAGTTTTATCAGTGTTGTTTGTAAACTGAATTCTTGGCATTAATTATAAAAAATACGTCTAATGTAATGTACATGTGAAAATTATCAAAGCAGAATAAAACATTTCGTTTCCTAAGCCCATAATATACCAGCAGAAACGACTTGAATTTCTGTATTGGGTGTTTACACAAATGAGAAGGGGCCCAGAAGGGTCGCATAATAAATGTGGATGTTTCGTTATAATTGTTGTATAACTGTATATATGGTTGAAATTTGTGACAAATAAAAATAAACATCAAAGAAGTGTTGCAACTGAATGAAATACAAATATGAATATTACGGCAATGGCAATTTCCTGCAAATATAAATAACAATATCCGAAGAATTAATTGTAAACCTACAAATGAACAATAGAACAATTAATTTTGGTTTGTCAGACAAAAATGACCACAGTTAAATTTCGATACATTTTTTCGGTAGATTAGTCTTTCTTACTGCCTTTCTTAGCTCTTGTCGAAATTAAAAATTGTTTTTTTTTAACTGACTTAATAATTGTTTTACTGGGATATTCTTAAAAATAATTTAAGCGAAAAAAAAACACTTTAAACTTTCTTCAGAAATAGAAATAAAAAGACGGACAGGAGTAGTGTAATCTAAATAAAAAACTATGTTAAGTTATCCAGACCACAATTGACCACGTGATCATATTTGGTGTACAGGATATCCATTGTTTTTCAATGAAGCAGACCTCGGTCCTGTGCGGCAAACATAGAAAATACTATTAGAGTAACTACCTTTTTTGCTGAAAACTGTTAACATTGACTCAAAGCAAAACAATACATATTTAATTTGCATCATTATGAAGCAATACATTGACCTTAATAAAGATGTATTTCTTGGTCGAAAAATAAAATAAAACGGTGACTTCAATTATGGGTCTGATACCTTAATAGGACAAACAAACAACTTCATAAAATCAATAAATAACATATCTTTGTCACTACGTTAACTAACAATGTTATCTATACTGAGTGTCACTTGATGTGTTATCTAATTCAAACAAACATACACCCAACATATTGGTTTTGTAAATATTTTAAATAATTTGTCAATAAGGACAAGATCAAATACATGTTAGAAAAATTCCTTTATGTAAACCAAAGGAATATATTGAGTAGTTCTCAGCGTCTACATATAGCTACATATTTTACTGAGCGCGTTGGGGCCTCGGTGGCCGAGTGATTAAGGTAGTAAGGTACTATTGATCACGTGGTCTGCCAACACTGAGGTTGCGGGTTCGAGTCTCACTGCGGGCAGGTGTACTCGATTCAAATCTTAATTGACTAGGATTGCCAGTTTTCAAACCGAAGGTCAGGGACTCTCTCCGGGAATGCGGCTTCCTCCAAAAATAAAAACTGGACGCCATGATATAGCTGAAAAATTGCTGAAAGTGGCGATAAAAATCATTCAAACAAACAAAAAATACTCAGCGTGTTAGATTGTACGATGAATACATGTTGTATTGTTATCTACAAAGTTGTGGCTTAAACATTGCACATGAGAGTTAAGCAACATACATTGAATCAGTGTTATAAATATAAAATTCTGGCTGTAATTAAACACCAGTTGTGTTACTCATGGCTTTGTCGTGGGGGGGGAGTCAAATCCAGAAAGAAGATATTCACGCAAAGAAAAAAAAATATTATTCATGTATGTGTGTGTTGTTTGTTTATTACTCTACTATTTACACAGCTGAGCATCACAAAAGATTCTATAGGTCTGACTGCTAACCACAGTCAGTTACGTGGCTGGACAGTCGCTATCTTCTTGCATCAAAGATTGTAGCCCATACACATTTTTGCCCCACTCAAGTAACAGTGGTAATGTTTAATTTTTAGCACAGTTCATTTTTCGAATCGATTCATTATTAGTTAACTTGTTTTCGTCCTAAATATGGCTAAAATAATGAATACAACCATAGAAAGGAAAAGCATTCCTATTGTCAATGGCTTCTAAAAAAGTTGATGTTTATAGATCACAGCCTGAAACGAAATTTTTTAGCGTCACATGACGTTTTCTTCTATGCTTACATAACGTAGTTAAAAAGAAAAAGAAATAGAATGAATAGCAAACGAAAATAAGTATGGAAAACAAATCGAAGAGAGATTGTTATATCACAAAAAGGTAAAATATGTTGGCTGGTTATTTTCAAAATATAAATTTTTTAAATGATTTTGTATAGAGTAAGCAATTTGATACAGAAACAAAGTAAGCAAAAGATAACTATAAATCAATGTGCCTTTATGCTAGATGTAAACAAATAAAAATTTGGCGGGAGACAGATTTAATACTTTTTAAGATTTTTTTATGACATGTTTTGTTTCTTTATAGCCACGACCAAATATTAAGGTTGATTAACTTTATTTTAACTTTTCAAATTGGTAAATGGCGTTCCATTACAAGTTTCTTCTCATCCACATCTATTATTTTATTTCAATACTATCTTATTTTAATCACAGACAACGATGACCACATATCGTATACATGCATATCTGAGTTATCTGTTTTGATATATATGGTATCATTTAAGTTTAATTGTGATAAAATTGATCCAGATCCAGAGTTACAATCAGTAACTACAGCCAATGTCCCACCGATGTAATACGGAGCTTACCGAACATTGTTTTTATAGACACTGTATTTTGAATCATTGATTGAACAAGACATCAACGTAATACTAATAAGATATAAGCCTTCTTTTTCACATGTAAATATCCCACTGGCCGTAAATGACGTCAGATTAGATATTCCGTACGATGATTTAATATCTGGAAACAGTATTGTCATTCCGTTAGACTTAACACTGTTTGATGTACCAAATGCAGTAAATCCAACTGAAAAGAAAGACTTTTGTACATGAAATGCATTACACTTCGTCACTTCCTGCTGTTGTTATTAATCTTTGTTTAGAATTTTTTGATCTAGATTTATTATTTCCCGTTGACATTGCACGATAAAGACCTTATTATGTATATTTTGAAAAAGAGTTAGTGCATTGTAAGAAAACTACGTATATAAATCAAGGGCCTCGTTGTCCGAGTGGTTAAGGTAATTCGTCTAATATTCATCACGTGGTCTGTCAACACTGAAATTGCGGGTTTTCGCTAGGTACTACGGCTTCCTCCCGCAATAAAAACTGGACGCCATGAAATAGCTGAAAACAAATTTCAAAACGAAAAAAACTAACAAACTTATCTTCTTCTACATACATTTACAGTGGCATTCAAAATTTCCAGCCCATTAAACCAACTTATTTCCTCAATTGTTTACTCATGCTTAACCTTCTACTATCTTACATATAGCTGTATTACTGCTGCCTGCAAATATTCAACCAATCAGTTGATCGACCTTATCCTAATTAATTACCAAGGGGTTTTTGATGTACAAGGTTTCTTCCCTATTGTTCGGGGTGTACTAATGCAGACAGTCTAATATTGACGCGCGACATGATTCCTACTTATTGCTTACTTATCTTTGGTTAGTTCTAGTTTTACGTAGGGTAATGACTGCTAATCAACCTTTATTGTAATCTTTCTTTCTGAAGGCTTTTACCTGATTTATTCAAACGCAAAAAGGACACTAGTGGTGGATCATATTGTGAAGTATTCCCAGTAAAACGATATTTTAGCAGAACAATTGCTAAAAATGGTATAACGCTTCATCACAAAAAAAATGCATTAGATGTTCTGATTAATAAGTTTCTTACCACGTGTGTCGTATTCTTTTATATGGTCTTCCGTCTGTTCAAGTTGTCTTTGAAGTGTTCTTTGTGTTGTTCCAATATTGCCGAGTTCTTCTCTAAATATGGCACTTACATTTTGAGTAGACAGAAAGTGATCTTCCAATAGTGTATTCGTCTTTGTCAAGTTTAACTGTAAGGAACTCTGATACTTTTCTAAGAAACTAATCTTCTGCTTGTTTGCGGTTACCTCGTTATACATTGATCCTAACTGCTGACCGCGGGCCTGGGTATTAGCGGCGAGGGAATTAACATCATGTCGAAGACTCGTAATTTCGGTTTTTAGTTCATTGGTGATATTGACAGACTAAGCTCTTGTCGCAGCTGAATATTTTGTTCCTGAACTTCACTAAACAGTCGCTCCAATTTGCCATGTTTCACACTTAGTCTCAAAAATTAATTTTTGTAACGCAGTGTAACGCTCATCGGAAATTGAACTTACAGACTGTCCAGGCGTAGTATTATCAATTAAAAATTCCATGGAAGCAGAAATACTGCAACATATTACAAATAAAAAGCGCATTTTCCTAATATGGTTTACTGCTACTGATATCCGAGTGCGGTTTGGTTAAAAAGTTATCATCAACACACAAATATATACCTAATCTAAGCCTATGTAAATAATGTCTAAAATATTTAAACAGACAAAGTGTACTGTGTATTAGAAATCGTGCTATCCTACAGTGTTGTTAGAATATTAAAGTTAGGGCTACCAAACTGGTTGGGTTTTTATGCCCACATTTAAACCCTCTCTAACGTTCGGGGTAAAATTGCATAAAGGGTAAACCGGTGGTAAAATCTGTATATTCGTGCCCTAATGAAATCTTTCTAAATTTTGACGACAGTTTATGAAGAAACCACATTTAAAAGGTGTAATGATATCGTCACGCAAGTAAGGCGGGATCTTATTTGTAGCATTTGCTCCTAATGTTGACGAATTTGTGTGGAAATATGTCAAAATATTGCTTTCCCTAGGTTATTTTCTTGGCACTGGAAATGCTCTCCATCTTACCAGGGTGTATTATACAATTTTACAAACTGACTATCTTCAGAACGTTCTAAAACTGTCCGTGTACTACATTAACATACATGTTTATGTATTGTACATTCGAATATTGGCATCGTTATTTTGTATATCTGTTTATATCCACTAATAATTTATTTTATTACATAATGTATTTTTACAAATATTTCTATTGATGAGAACAGCCAAAACTCGTGACCCTATCTTCTGACATTTTTGTGTAATTAAAATCAATATTGACTTCCATTTCGCAATCCCTTTGTTGTCAGTTTGTTTTATTCTTTGCTATTTAAAATGGTGATTAAAAATCAATATTGGCTACCTTTTAAAAATTTATTTCATTGCAAATGTCAATGGACAACAAATAACCCCTTTGTCTGATTATTATTTAATGAAACAATCATAGTCTTTAGCAGTACTGGTCGATATAAGTTTTAATAGACTCAAAAATTTATATTTACCTCCGACTTTGACGTCGGTCAAAATTGAATTTTTGTGAATATTAAAACTTATATAGACCTCTACAGAATACTATAATTGTATATTGTAAATAAATCTTTACAGTTTTTAAAACTAGCTATTAATGAACTGATGAATGAAATAGTGAGTGAGCTAGATTAAATTCCAGATTTGCTTTGCATATGTAGAGCGGCTAACAATGTTATTAAACATTATTACAGTTCCAATATAGAAAATCTTGCATGACCACTCAGAATGTCAAGAGGCAGATATTCTTCTGCAAAATATTTCTGTTTTGTAATTTATTTAACGTCGTTCTTGCAATCTTGTTTTACATTTATTTCCATCATAGACGAGTTTAAAATAGGCACGTTCTGATGTCGCCGCTCTATTTATGACAGATTAAAATGTAGATTACAATGTATTTTAATGTGCAAAGAGAAAAACGGGGAAAGAGACAGATCAAAGGAACCGATAACGCCATATTTATTACACTAATTCCCTATTGAACGAATATTTTATACCAACGTAGTATGTAGCATTAACATTTGTCTGTTGTCTGTTGTCGTATGCAGGTGTTATTCGAATTTCAGTGGTTAATGTACTTCATCTACTATTGATCATGGTCTGTCAACGCCAAGGCTTTCTCCCCAAGCTAAAAATTGCTGACAGTGACGTTTAACATTCAAACAAACAAAAACGAATATGCAATTAAGAGATAGTTATTGGTTAGTATTGGTGGCCGAGTGGTTAGGGAAATTTGTCTACTATTAACCACGTGGCCTGTCAACACTGAGATTGCGGGTTCGAGTCTCATTGCGGGCAGGGTTCGCTCGACTCCTATCTTAATTGATATAGCTCGGTTAACAATTATCGAATTATACCATGTGTAAATAAGTACATCATACTCCTCATGAATCTTTTCTCACGATAAAATATGATTGGCTGCCAAAATCTATTTTAAGACAAGACTTGTTCTCTCCTGATTATTATTAACACCAAATTGTTTGTTTCATGCCGATCATTATATAAATGCTTTTAAGATAAAAACATACAATATATAATGTTCTAAATAAAACCCTATGGAAAGTCTATACTGTCAAGCATGCAGCAATTGCTTACCTACTAAACAGCTTCTTGACATACTTTGTCACATTATGTTTGAAAACAACGACATTTAACTCCTCTAAGACCTTGGTGAATATAACGGTAAAACTCCATCTCGCGTGTTTTTTTAAAAGAACTGGTTACACCGCTATATAGTAAAATTATGTCAACAGAGTTTCTTGATCTTTACAAAGAATTCATTTAGCAGAACCGGTAATACATATTATGTCATACAGTATATGTGAATACAAAAGCTTCAACTATCCATTAGTCAAGCTTATGCAAAGATGCGTTCACATTGATACCATTATAAACACCGTTTATATCTGTTTTACTGGACCATACTGGAAGGGTTCCCAGTGTTCGTCCCACAGTACAGCCCAGCGTGTCTCGGTTGGCGGATAGGGGAAACCCTCTTGTTAGGGGTTGCCAGCTCAAAATACCGAAAGACTCTTCTCGGACCGTAGTGTGTGATGTGTTTCGAGAGTGCCACGCTCCTTGCACGATAAAGACCCCTTTTGTAGATTTCAAAAAAGATTAGGCTCATTTTAGCCGCTACAAAAGGCTAAATTCTCCGCTCCTACTCAATACGCCGTTCTTCTGTTCTCTGTATCCACTCCCATCCCTGTTTCTTGTCGACTTATTGTTTTTAACGTGTTCTCGTCCTGAATATAGCTGAAATTCTGCTCGCTAGACGTAAAGCAAACATCACAAATAAGCAAATAAGCCAACTAACCAAACTACAATCAAAGCAACACAAAACAATTCTTGCTTACAACACAAGATATTGTGTAGGCCAGTAAAAATATATCAGCAAATATCAGATAAACATATTTACCGGGAGAGGGATTAAGAAATAGATTATTGCGAGCGGGCTTTATGGGAATTAGAACATGGTCAGATCTTATATTTGTCAATATTTTATACCGAGCGATAGCGAGGTATAAAATTAAGACAAATATAAGGTCTGACCATGTTCTAATTCCCATAGAGCCCGCTCACAATAATCTATTTCGATTCTAATATGTCTAACAAATGTTTTAAAATTTCGAAGCGGTTCTAAGAGGACGCTTTCAGTGGTAATATTGTTTTTTTAAAACTAATACGATATATCCAAAAACAGTATGTTAAAGCAAATAAAATTGACATAAACATATATTCTCGTCATTTTATTGAATGTACGTACCTTTTAAACACAAATATTGAGAAATCTTAACGAAATTGCTCCAGTTTGAAATTTTCTGTTCAGCGTAATATGACGTCGGAATTCTAATTGTGACGTCATATTAATTTGAATGTAGAATTGTTAAAAAATAATGTATCGGGAGTAGTTTAAATCATATATATATCAGAATTCAGACTAAAAATAACTAAATTATTAACAATAACGATAATTATGGATAACACATAACAAACGGCATTTGTAAGTCAGTTTTTACATTTACACAAAACACGCAGTTTACGCATGTGCGAAGTAAACTTATTGGAATTTTGACACGGCTTTGTTTACATAGCTAAAGCAGGACGTCATATTAGAACTATGGATATTTACTGTTGGGTTCAGTATTTAAAATATTACCTTATAACCTAAACACACAAAGTAATAATACCTCAATTGGTAAAAGGTTGAACATATTCAAAATAAATCACCGAGTCATTTATTTAAAACTAAGAAATGCCATTCTTATTCTTTCTATTCTTTTAGTATATCACAATTTGATACTTTAGTTACTGATTTAAAGAACTTTAGTATATTTAATTGACTCTTAAAGATCAGACATTCAATATATTTATTCTTGCAGTTCTTTATTCAATCATACTATGTGTTAAAATATAAATTGTTAAAATACCACGAGGAACAAAATATATACAAACTGACCTTAGAGTTCGAATGGAGAATTTCTAAGTAAATTAAACTTCCCATCAGTTTTAAAATACTTGAAAAGCATATTACTGCAAGTTATCGTCTAATTCTATAGTTACATGTAACTTGTCAAGAAGTGAGAAAAACTTATCAAGAAAAAAAACCAGCCAACAATATAAATTTTCCAATAAAATGGTCAGGTAACAAAAATCAATACAAGTGATAAGAGAATACTTATACAAACAAGCAAAGTGTAGATGTACAAAAGAAATGCAGTAAACTGAACATTGCTAGACAAACTAAATATAATTTAATTTGTTCTAATGACAAAACACATCTATAAATTCACTATGTGTTTTGTCAATAAATGCAATCACTTTAATTCATAATAGTAATATTATGTACAAAATAAATTCAATTGTCAATCTACTACATTTCTAAAAAAAATAATAATTCAGCCGGGCTGTATTAATGTGCTTTATCCGATCCACAGTGACAGCCCTGAGTTTGATACAGCCCTATCCTGACTTTTTGTGGGAATTTAAGTTATCCCATTTAATTCTAAAAAAGTATATCTAGCGTTCACTGACACCCCTGCATAAATTTTGTTAAACGTTTTGTGTAAATATTTTGTTAACAATATTTGTTGACTGGTGACCTTGACTTTGATGGAATTCCTCCAGCATCAAAATGCTTCTTACCGACCTGATAAATATCCTAAAGTTGCATAGGAATCAAACTTTTAGCGTTATTGCCAAGAAACATCTTTTTTGTAAAAGTGTCGATATCGATATACTCTTCATGGTGAAACACTGGACAGACTCTTGGAGTTTTTCTATGCAGAGGCTAGCACTCAAGGGTTCTAAAATGTACACATAACTGTTGCAACATGTCACATGTTACGGTAGTTTAAATTGTAGCGGGGTTGTAGAAAGTATACTTTGTGATTTCGACACGTCTTCGCCGAGATTTCAATATAATATTTGGGGCTGCATTTCAGGGAGTTGTTGTGGACCTAAAGTAGAGCGGCATAGAAAACATATCTTTGACTAACCAGAAAAATATTTCACTTTCGAAACCCTATTTTAGATTGTTCAAATTTTGTTTAACGCCACTTTCAGCAATTTTTCAGCTATATCATATTGTCCAGTTTTTACAAAAGGGGAAGCCGGAGTATCAAGAAAAAAAACCCGACCTTAGGTAGGAACATTTGTCAATCAAGATTGGACGCGAGTACACCCTGCCTGCATTGAGACTCGAACCTGAAATCTCAGGGTTCATAAACCACGTGATCAATAGTAGACGAACTACCATAACCACTTGGCCACCGAGGCCCCATATTATAGAAGGTAACAACATGATCCAATTACTCTGCAGCACAAGGATTTGTTTGATTTGGTGATGTATTGTTGCAGGCGAGGTCTAGAACGATGAAATGAAGAAAAACTTCCTACCATATTAAACAAGACTAGCTAGTGGCCAATATAATAAAAGAATGATTAGAAGTTACAAAAACAACAGGACTAACCTAAATATCAATCTGAGTACATTTTATAAAAAGACAGCACTTCAAATATTTGTCCAGTAAAATCGTATGAATTACATTTGGCAAAGTTTACCCCAAACATTTCAAATACCATATAGACTTAAGTAGCTTTGTATAGCTGATGACATTTGGTACGAAGATCCGCTTGGACAATATGCCTTAGATGAATCGCAATTTCTAAGGCTGCCAGACGTTTGATAATACATTAATCAGTCAATAAAATCAACTTAAATAACAACAGTAGGTGATTCTTGTTTTTGCGATAGACAGGTTTGTTTGTGTTTAGGTATACATGTTGTACAAAAATGTACCATCAAATAGATTTAAATCAAGCTTTTTCTGTAAGTACTAAGATTTATCTAGATGATATGAATTTCCATTTGCCACATAACTAACGCATGTACATATTTGAAAACAATTTACCAAAAACAAATTTTTAAAACCTGTAAACTATCAATGACACCAAAAACCCCAAAACACCAAACAACACTCATTCTAAATATCTCAATGGTACATGTAAAAAGATTCATTTTTCTGGATCCTAGTCTTGTAGATTATTGAACTTTTGTGGTTGCTAATGCGTTCAATGAAATAAAAGTAATAGTAACGCGTGTGTGTCCATATCAGAATTACAAACTAATGAAGAACTTGATACGGACCGTTAATTGTGTTATGACCCAAGCCAACTCGCCTGGTATGCATTGTTTGTGTAATAATAATTTTTTGTATTCATAAAACTTTGTTAAGAAGAAGAACAAAGCTATGAAATAATTACCCTTTTCCAAATTATTGGCTTGTCGTTTATAACTAATTTCTAATAAAAAATATTTAATGTATAAAAGCAGAAATGGATATTTTTGTATAGTGGCTACTTTCGGGTACTACATCCTCCTCAACAGAAATAATTGTAATAGTTTTAAACATTGTGTTAAAATGTATTTATAACTAATAAAGAACAGTAACGATGGGTTAAAAAACATATCTTGCTTACCATATTGCTGTCCATCTCTAATAGTTTTCTGAATTTTACAAATTTGTCTTTATTTATGTATGTTAACAGATTATTAAGTTTAATTATCAAAATTAACGTTGCCTTTCTAATAAAGAAATATTCCATTTTGTGGTGCTTTATTGTCCTTATATAATTGTTGTCTAAATAACGAAGCAATATTCAGCTCTGTAGTGTTTTGTTTATTCCCCATTAAAGACATTCTAAGATCATTTCTGTTGTGTCTTTTTGTTCATAACTCAACATTGTTTATTGTGGCATTTTGTTTACGTTCTAATAATTCAAGTTTCCTATTAGTTTCACTGCCCCTCCTAATCTGGATTATGTTCAGTTGTCCGTGTCAATTCTGTTTCAAGAATATTTTGTTTGTCAACAAAAGAACATACGTTATTTGTTTCCGATTCAATTTTAAATTTTAATTATTCTTAGCCAAATTTTTAAGAATGGAAAACAGTTGCCTTGTTTTCTGCACAGCTAAGGTCAAATTTATATTAGAAATAATGCTGCAGTGATATGTTCTTGTCTTCTATTCAAAACAGCACCTCGGAGGCCGAATTGTGAAGGTAGTTCGTCTACTATTAATCTCATGGTCTGTCAACACTGAGGTTGCGGGTTCGAGTCTCAATGCGGGCAGGGTGTACTTGACTCCAATCTTAATTGACAAGGATTGTCAGTTTTCCTACCGAAGGTCGGGGGTTTTCACTGGTACTCCGGCTTCTTCCCAAAATAAAAACAGGACGCCATGATATGGCTGAAAAATTGCTGAAAGTGGCGTTAAACACATTCAAAACAAACAAATCAAATTTATTTTAAACTTTATCGGACAAATTACGTATTCAAATTTCTTTTTAAAATGTTGCCGTTTACTTTTCTATCTAATTTAAGTAAGCAAATACAAAAAAAAACTGAATTAATTTCTGTGGAAATGATGTTTAGCTTTGCATTTTACTAACTAACAATATAGCAATTGTCGATTTAGTTTCGTCAGTTTGTAAGATTAGTTTCTTTCTTAACGCAGATGTATATGCGTAATGCTATACAAACGAAAACCACACGAACACACTTGAACCACGATAACGCGAACTCGAAAGATGTCAATAACAGTTCTAGCTGTCAGCACTTCGAGCAACTGACGATGGAAATTTTGTAATAATTATTTTACCGCTTGTGAAATGTTTTCGTTTATGGGAAAAAGACAAAATTCCAACAAGCATTAGAGTCGTATTTGAATTTGAATTGGAATTGTTTTTTCATGATTACTTTGTTGATCGTGATTGATTGATTGATTGATGTTTAACGTCCAGCAAGCAATATTTCAGCTATATTCAGGACGTGAACAATTTTATAAATTAATAACTTTCAACAGTTAGAAAGAACACCGAGACAATCCTGTCGAAATATAGTAAAACTGTAATCTCACACAATAGTATGAGGGTATATACACATAAAAAATAACGTGATTAAAATCATAAAATATGAAATAACAGCATAGTTATGGCATTAGATTATATTTTATTATACAAATTAATTTCTTTTAAGAACTGTAGAATTTTGTCGCCAGCGACAGTTGTAAATAAATTAAAGTAAGATTCCACAGTTTAAAAACGTTCCCGAATGTGGGCCACGTCAACACAGTCCATCAAGACATGCTTGATTGTATACGGACTGTCGCATGGCACACACTCGGGTCGTGGTTCACCATTTAAAATATAATTGTATGTCGTCCTGGTATGATCAAGACGACACCTGGTTAAAACTACTTGGTCTCTACGACCTCCATATCATTTAAAATTATTTGGATGCAGAAGTGGTTGGATCTCATAAAGTTTATTATGGACTTCTAGATCCCAGCTACTCTGCCATGTATTAAAAATATATTTTAAAATAAAGGATTTAAAATCAGTAAAAGGTATTTTACAATTAATGATGTCATTATTTAAGGGATTCTTAGCTTCCCTGTCGACGACTGTGTTTCCATGGATTCCCACATGACTTGGAATCCAGAAGAACACAACCTCTTTACGTAAAGTTGTCAGCGATTTATAAATTTGAATTATTTTTAAAATAAGCGACATGTGACTTGCGAGCAGAACCATAAATAAAGCAACCGTAATCCAATTTCAATCGAACCAGCGATCTGTAAACATTCAGTAAAACATCGCACTCAGCACCCCAGTCGGTGCTGGATACGACTTTTAAAATATCTAATGCTTTAAGGCATTTATTTTTTAACATTTTGATATGGGGTAGAAAGGTTAGCCTTAATTCAAGTATGAGACCAAGAAAAGTAGTTTCTTTTACAATTTTGATATGATTATTATGTAATGTTAATTCGGGATCAGGATGCATCTTCCGTTTATTACAAAAATGCATCCCAACGGTTTTTGCAGTGGAGAATTTAAAACCATTCTACATTGCCCATTTCTCTATTCTATTTAAACATAACTGCAGTTGACTTTCAATATTATTCATGTTTTTTTCCTCGGTAACATATGAGGAAGTCGTCAACATATAGAGAACAATCAATATTATCTTTTAAAACTTGAGCATGGCTATTAATTTTGATACTAAATAAAGTGACAGAAAGGATGCTTCCCTTGGGAACACCCATTTCCTGTTCAAAAGGGTCAGATAAAGTAGAATTTACACTAACTTTAAATTCTCTGTCAGATAAAAAGTCTGAAATAAAGGTAGGAAGTTTACTTTTCAACCCCATATCAAAAAGATCTTTTAAAATACCATATTTCCATGTTGTGTCATATGCTTTTTCTACATCGAAAAAATAGACACAACAGGTTTATTTTTGGCAAAGGCGTTTCGAATATACGTTTCGAAACGTACAAGATGATCTAGGGTACTTCACCCTTGTCTGAATCCACATTGGATATTTGAGATTAGGTTGGTAGATTCTAAAAACCAGACAAGGCGATCGTTGATCATGGTTTTAAAAAGACAGCTTGTACAGCTTGTAAGGGCTATAGGCCGATAGTTGGACGCTTCCGAGTGATCTTTTCCTGGCTTTGGAATAGGCACAACAGTGGCCATTTACCAAATAGATGGTAAGTCACCCGTTTCCCAAATGTTGTTAAGAAGATTCAGAAGGTATTGGAGAGAAGATTGTGGCAGATGTTTGAGAAGTTGATAATGGATGTCATCTGGACCACATGCTGTATCGTGAGATTTGTTTTTAGCTCTTCCAAAGAAAAAGGTGTATTGCAATCTTCTAGAATTTTTGACTGGAAATTAAGTTTTGATTTCTCTTTTTGCGTTTTGATACGATGAAAATCGGGATGATAATTTCCAGCCGACGAGTGTTTTGCAACTGTTTCGGCCAATTTGTTAGATATATCTGACTCTGATGTTAACAAGGCTTGTCCATCCTTTAAATGATGGATATTTGCTTTACTGTTTTTACCTTTAATTTTACGAACCATGTTCCAAATTGTATTCATAGGGGTATGGTTATTTAGTTTAGAAACAAAGTTACGCCAAGAGGTGAGTCGTCTTTGTTTCGTTACCCTGCGAGCTTTCGCTCGAAAAATTCGGATTTGGTTAAGATTATTTTGAGTTGGGTATATATTAAAGCGTCGTTCGGCTTTTTTCCGGTCTTTAATAGCGTCCTCACAGCTGTCATCGAACCATAGTTTACTAAGGATGTTTTGGATTTGTCGAGGTCTTAGGAATTGTTTCATCAGCAATTGAAATAAGTGTTTCATTGAATTTTAAAATTGGATCAGAAATAGCTTCAAAAGTATCCGAGTTAAGTCGCTCTATACAGAGTTTTTCAAATAGATGCCAATTGGCTTCGTTAAATTTATACCGAGCGGCTCGTTCTGTGACGGAGGAGTGCAAAGATTCCAATATAATGGGAAAGTGATCACTGCTACAGAGATCGTCATGGACTTTCCATGAGAAATCGACCAGCAGAGAAGGATCTTCTATTGAAAGCCTTCAATAAGTTTACCTTTATCGTTTATTGTGTTACTGCCCGATAAAGGGTTGTGTCCGTTGAAGTCCCCAAGTAATATATAAGGTGCCGGTAGCTGATCGGTAAGATGTTTCGACTGATTTAAATTTAATGAAGAATTCGGAGGGATATACACAGAACAAAAAGTAATTGTTTTGTCTAAAGATATTCTAACAGCAACCACCTGAAGATCAGTGTTGAGATCTACAGGGCTATGTAAAACTTGATCTTTTACAAGAATGGTAGAGCCGCCAGCAGCTCTATCATTCCCGTCTACATATGTGCTGTATATAGAGTAGTTTTTTAAAGATATGTTATCACTTCGTTTTATGCAATTTCTAAAAAATCTACATTAAGACCTCGACAATTCCATTGTATTATTGTACCCATTATGGTCTGCGAATAGGGCAATAGCTGACAGTTTTGTTGGTTTTTTTTTTGGGGGGGGGGGGGCTATTCTGCCGGTTTCTGTGGGGGATCTACTTTTAGATCCAGTATCTGGGGGTAGTTTATCCATGGGATCGGCCCAGATAGTAGTGTCTAGATTATCTAGACTACCAAACCTATTGTAGACCTTAATGGGATCCCGAAGCAATTTTGGAGTACGATGATCTCCTTTTAGATTTGAGTTTTTATTAGAATTTGAAGAATTTGAATTGGAACTAGTATTTTTGTATTTTTTGGGCGGGCTGATTGAAGAGTTAGTTGATGATTTAGAGGGTGCCGAAGACGTAGCAGTTTGAGAATATGAAGATTTCCGAGAAGATTAAAATGATTTTGTCTGTTGTTTGAACTGTTAGTTTTGAAGGTTCTTTTTTGTCGATAGGCCAAGTTATAATTATCTGCGTTTCAACTGTAGTAAGAACGCGTTTTGCAACACTGGCGTGTGATGTTGATGCAGGAGATTAGGGATTATTCATGGTATTATACAGACGACGATGCCTCAGGGTATGAGATGGACTTTTCAGGTTTTAATTTTTGTATTTCTTTTTCTTTATTAAAGTGTTGACGATCTTTTGATGAGAACATGTGCGCCTCACCGCAATTGGCACACTTTGGAGTTTTTGTGCAGGTAAAGCCCTCATGTCCTTCTTCTGCACGTTTAAAACAAACCAGGTCACCTCTGCACTGTCCCTTTCCATGGCCGAACTTTTGACACTTAAAGCAGCGCACAGGGTTGGATATGTATGCGCTGACTTTAATTTTGTAGAGACCAATCTTGATGGACTCGGGACAGTGGGAGAATTGAAATTCAAAAGAAAAGTGTTCAGTTTTACCTGAACACCTTGTCTGTTAGCAATAAATCTTTTCAATTTTGTTACACCCTGAGGCTCCAGTTCAAAACAGATTTCATCATCTGATAATTCAGCGACTGGTGTTTTCTACTGCATTCTATTAGGAGGGAACCGGACTTCATTTTGGTGACGTTTTTAACGTCTCCTGCAAACCCTTGATAGATTTTTCAATGATGAATGGAGATACTTTTGCCAAAGGTTTAGTTGCGTCTTTACTAGATAATACAATAAATTTAGGCCAACTTTCTTCAACAACTAAACCTTCAAGAGGAAAATCATTTTTTTCTTTTTTTGGACCTTTTTGTGTTAAAGGGGGTGTTTCGGAAGCCATGATTAGAAAAATGCGGTTCACCACCCTTGCCACCTACCCGGCACGGAGTGCCAAAATGGGCGATGCCTAGAGTCTGCGGATCTCCAGCAGAAAGCATCAGGTGTTCCAAGGGTGGTATACTCAAACAGACGAATTTTTCAATGAACGCATGTCTCGTGCCCGGGGTTACCTGGCGATACAACCGTTCGAAACTCTGTCTACTTGACTGAACCATGAGCCACCGCCTTCTTAACAGCCTGTTACTGAACAACTTTGGTAGTAAGATTCACAAGATAAAATCAAGTGACAAGAGGAATGACGAAAAGCTTGTTAAGGGCTCGGCGTGACCAACCGAATGACCGAACCGGGTCCATCAGGCCTCCCGTCAAGTTGAAGTTAGGGCCAAAGTGGTGTATTGAAAATCGAAACCCGTTGACCCGCACTAATGGATGCAGCAGAGAGTGATCTCTCAACCACCAGGATCCCTTCCTCCACCATCACGGGTTGCAACGCACGGCAAACATGTCGCCTCTATAAAGCTGAGGAAGCTTTGCCTTTCTCCCACCGCCTTTTTCGTAAATCCTGTAAGGAAGCTGTCTATCAGCTGGTAAATACATTTCATGGAATAGTTTGAAAAGAAATAAATGTAATAGAAAAGCTAAAATGAGAAGGATTCACAAAGGGCAAGACATGACATGTCGATTCATCGAAGTCAGGGCTAACTCGATTTCACGTCTAGAAAAAGTAAGAGTTCAGTAGGTTATCGGGACCGTTTACCCGGCCTACTGAAATCCAGTCCTGTAATCGACACGGGTCGCAACACACGGCAAGTGTTGCCTCTCTTAGCAGACTTTTACTGCAAACCGAGGAAGCCGTGGGCCTATTCTCCTGTGCCCCGGGTCCCACATGGTGTGTTTTGATCGTGAAGTTACTATTTTAAATTTAAACATCAATTTAAGTCATTAAATGATTATTCACATGTAATCTGTAAACAAGACATAATTATTATCTATTATTTGGACAAACCTATCGACCTGTCAATTATTTGTACATTTAAGGCTTCAATTATTCAAGTTCTTTGTATCGGACGATACTTTTTTTACAAACCGATCCCATTGTTTGGAAATTGGTGTAAAATTTAAACCACATTTGGGAGAATCTAATTGTTCTCTATTTTTGAATTAATTCCACTTTCTTGTTTCTAGCATTCTGTCTTGTGCCAATTGTTGTTTTTAAATATCTTCCAACTTGTATTGTCTTTCCGTATTCCGAGATTTTTAATGTTTTTATATTTTCTGCTTTCCTTAATAGATATTTAAGGTCTTTCCCACTTTCTGTGGGACAGCCTTCATGCTTTTTCTCTGATACTCTGGAACTATAACAGATAGAAGAAAACAGAAAAGTGAGAAATGTTAAAGAATTTGTTTGAACTATATGACATAATTTAGCTAAAAATTTCTGACAAGCGGAGGCAAGAGATATCCATTTCAAGGACTCCGCTTATCACCACAACTCACAATCCACTAGTCGTAAACACCTAGGGTCTTCACCATTTGTCGTCTTGTGACATAGCCTTAGAACTAATCTCAAGGTCAAAGTTTATAAGTGACCTCGACCTTATCCCTACAATCTTATTATCATTCCAACTCGTTTCTCCACGTACACCAGC
Source organism: Limnoperna fortunei (assembly GCA_944474755.1). Taxonomy (NCBI): domain Eukaryota; kingdom Metazoa; phylum Mollusca; class Bivalvia; order Mytilida; family Modiolidae; genus Limnoperna; species Limnoperna fortunei. Next base: position 27,729,103 of record OX104123.1, read on the forward strand.
TACCTCCCACAATAAAAACTGGACGCCATGATATAACTGAAAAATTACTGAATTTAACATCATTCAAACAAACAAACAACAATCATTACAAATCGAAAACCATAAAAACAAACAATAATTAGGAAAACACTCTTCTCATCAAAACCTTCATTTAATACATTGGGTCCAAAATTGTTTTTGAGTTACTGTCCTTGACACGTTTCGATTAACCGGTTTTTGGCTTATATCTTAAACAACAGTTAGATATAATATAGCAAACAATTTATGTTTAATATGATTACCAAGTCAAGGTCTTATCATAGCAAGAAGGTAACCTTTATGAAAAGTCCTTAATCACCACATATTTTTAAAATCAGGATGATGTGCCTGACTGAAATGTCATTTTACAACCGCTAGTGGTATTTTGTCCCTGAGTCCTTAGCAACCGTATATTGTTTTACTCTTGACCACAAAAAAACTGTCCATTCCTCCTAAAAAATGGCACATGAACGTAGTTAAAAACAACAAGTTAAAAACAACAGAGGAAGAACAATTACTTCCTTGCAGGAACTTGGTAAAGACCTACTAGTTGATCTTGAACTATTAGCCCTATCTTTCTTTGTAAATTTTCTTTTCTCTAGTAGACCTATAATAAAAATTTAACTCCGTATATAGCTGTATATGTAGCTGCCCTAAATAACGAACAAATCTAGAATCCAGCAAAGAGCATAGATGCATTGCATAATACCAGTAAACATCAAAATAACAATAATTCATGTTCTCAACATGATATGGATGAAAAATTGGCCACATGGCATATTCTTTCTTGTCTTAGATAAAGCAGATTATGGTGTCTAACATTATTTTATTGAAAATATTTTCTCAATCAGACATTCTTTTACAGGCAGAAGCATGTTGTCAACGCAATTTGAGTTAGACTTATACTATTTAAATTGATAGATCGTGAATGATGGCAATCGATCATACACTAACATGTCCGCGTTATCGGTTTTCACATATACATTATCGTTCTCATTCAGTTGTATTAGAACTGTTCCGCTTCCCGAAGAACAAACGCTGCTTTGTCCGACAAAAAACGGAGTTATTGCAACATTGTTCTTATACATAGAAACGGCAGAATTACTTGCTGATCAAGACATTATTGAGACACTAATAAGATATAAGACTTCTTTTACACAAATGAATTTTCCAGTGGATGTAAAAGTAGACAGGTTGGAAATTCCAAACGATAATTTTGTGTCAGGAAACAATAATGTCGTTCCAGATGATTTGATACCTTCTGATCTACCAACTGCTGTAAAACCAACTGAAACAAAAACATAACCATTTTCAACATACACATTCTATGTCAGTATGACATGATCGTTGTTTATTTCATACCGAAGATTGGGGTTTCTCCTAGTACTCAGGGTTTCTCCCTGCAATAAAAACGGGACGTCATGATATATCTGCACAATTTGATAAAAGTGAAAGTGGCGTTTAAAAATTCAAACAAAATGGTTGTTTATTGATTAATGAATGTAATCTTGAATTTTCCAATTCATAAATATCGCTTTATTAACAATTTAACTCACAAAACATCTTTCTTACGAAATACATATTAATATCTTCGTAGTTGTTAAATATCGCAACAATTAAGGGGACATTATTCGAAAAGAAATTAAACAATTCTGATTATTGACAAAAAGGTCTTTTTCGGCAAAATTAAGGAAATAATGGATTTAAACGTACAAACATACCTTCATCGGATAATTCACGAATGGTTTTGTTGATTTGAGAACTGAACACCATTTGCACCTTTTGAAGTTCTGATATGGCCTTTATAGTATTGGACTCAAATAACACATGTTCTTGCTTGACATATCCTAGGTCATTATATATGGCCACAAGGTCCTGTCCACGAGCCTGATTCTCAGCGATAACTGAGGCCATGTTATGTTTAACGCCTTGTAGCTGGGTTTGTAAATCGCTAAGTGTTTGTAGTTGATTTATAGCACAAAGTTGTTGTAAGCTAGTAACTTTCTCTTCAAGTTCTTTGGACCGATTGTCACAAGCGCCCAACATTTTTTCCAATCGCAACTGATTTTGATGTATCTGGTTGTATTTTTCTTCTAAATGAGCGTATTTATCTTCGATGTTAAATGTTTCATTTGTTTGCAATTTCTGTGACAACGCAATTGTGTTTTCCACTTTTTCTACACGACTGGCCAATCCGCGCAGCAAGACGGTTTCCATATATTCACATATTCTTGCAGTGGCAACCTCGAGACTTTTCTTATTCCTATTACCTAGGTTTTGTAGAGAATTACATTATATTTAATTATCCTTGTAAGTACATCTGTCGTTGAGCGGTTGTCACGGATGTTTGTTGCACTGTGAAGTGCGGCCTATTTTGAGTATCTGCTTGTTCAATTTCACGGTATATGTGAAGTTCCAGAATAATAACCAAACCTAGCACCACAGATTAAAATTATATTTATAACACGATCAAACATGAAACACTAAATTTATCTGATACTATCACATCGCTAATAGTCTAACTGGATTCAATTTTCGAGCTAGGGAATGCTTCCACATAGCTACTCTGCGCGTCTCCTCTGTATCTTTTTATTGAAAGTGCCAGGTTTTCTTTACATTTCGAGCCATCTTCTCGACAGTAGGCTAAATGTACATAATATGAATTTATTTAATACATGTAGTATAATTAGGAGGAATATTTGGCAATTGCAGTTAATTACTTTGACAGTTGGTCCATTGCCAGTAAACAATCATACCCCCTTGTAGGAATATCCATCAGGCGTTCATACTATCACCTGACAACAACTAATTGAGGGAAAATTACTGTGCTATACCCATGGACACTTTGGATTGATTGTTGTTTTACGTGCAGCAAGCAATATTTCAGTTATATTCAGGACGTGAAAATTTGGAAATAATTAAATTATTTCAAGAATATCCCTCCTTAAATGTTAAAACGTGATCTCATACAATGCTATGAGCATATATACAGATAAACCGAAAATTAAAACAATAAAAGATATCAATTTAAATTTTGCTGTATAAATTAATTTCTTTTAAAAACTGTAAAATTGTGTCGCCAGCGACAGTTTTAAATAATATATAATATGAAATAACAGAATGAAATCGTTCCCGAATGTGTGCCACGCAGCGATATTAAGGCACTTTCAGTGACATTTTTTTAGTTGGAGTTATCCCCCTTTTACGACGTCTGATTATGCACAATATGGCGGCTAACGACGTTCAGCGTCTATAGTTATATTTTGTAAAGTCAATTTTAGATGAATCCAAAACAGTGTAATTTCAATTGTGTATGATTATATGAGTTACTCTTAAGATAGTTGATACTAAAATTCTACGGTGTACACATAATTTTTAATGAGATGACAAGTTTTTATCACCAGCAATAGTCGCGATTTCGCTCCGCCCATTTATGGAAATTGGCCAATCGGCGACCAGTCGATTTCAATTAGAAGCTTGAAGTCATTTGGCAGAGCACTTGTTGCAGGTAAAAGAATGGCGAGTATTTTGCGACAAATAGAAGATGTTGACGATAAATGGTAAGTAATGCCATTTTTGTATTATAGTAATATTGTTTTAATGCTGATTGACATTCAAATATTGATTTTTTAATGCTAGCAATAGTCAATAATCGATTCTTATATCGATATGTGTCTGACCGTATGGTTTTTAATTTTTAGCACGTGGCATCAAAAATTGCGAACTTACTAAGCAAGAAAACACGAGAAAGTGTGACAAATATTAGATAATATGATATTATTAGGTGATGATTATGGCATTGGTATAGTTATTGGTCCCAGGGTTGCTGTATTGCCACAGTCAAAGGATGGCCAAGGACCAATATTAATATAAGTATAACTAGAGAAGTCATGACATTATGTAATATATCTTTATTGATTAACTAGTCCAAATCAATCAGGCCAATATACCAATATTGGACTGGCTCAGCAAAATATATCATATGGACAGTTTATCTGGTATTAATTGAATATTATAGTAGTTAATTAGTATTTGCTAATTTTATCCCCGCAGTATTGAGGTATCATATCGCATCATGGCAAAGAGAAGTTTCATCCTTTGTGGCCGAATAATATACATGAAAATGTTAGTCAGTGCATGTTATGTTTTGTTACATAACGTTAAACCATAACATACAAACATAAACCAAACTATAGTAAACAACATTCAAACAAAACGAGCAATATATATATGCCTAATATTTAAGTTCCTTCCTAGACCCCCTAAATCTCATGGTTGCTTTCTATCTACATGTATGCATGTTACAAAATTATGTGTAAGGTTGGTACTGGTTTTTCAACAATAAATTATTTACTCTCAACAAATATCACTACATCATCATCAAAGGCAAGGCTGGGGCAAGACCCCTGTTGTTTTTCCACCACTTTGGCTATAATAAATTTGATTATTTTGACTTTTCCTAGACAATTTTACCTTAATTTAAAATAATGTGACTCTTTTGTCCCAACAATGTCAGCATTCTGTCAAAATAACTTTTAACATAAGAACGAACATACATGTATACCCTATACCAGATGCTCATATGTACTAGTATGGTCTACAAATCTACTTTCACTCTCAGTTTCAGTCCAAAAATAGTGCATGTCCTTAATTGACTCTAAACATTTCTTTATGTTCAATTATATCCACTAAAACTTCATTCATCCTCGAGTTTCCTTTAAATATCAGCTTTCCAAAAATATCCAATGGTTGACATTCTATATAATAGTGAACTAATCTAACCTCTGAACTGGATCCTGTTATTTTATGGTCCTATACCTAAAGATGTTTTGTTCATGTGTTCAACAAATTCTAAGAAATTGTTCTAATCTTAACTTACCGGTATGTTATTGGAACACCCCCCCCCCCCTTTTTTTTTCCTAAGAGAGATTCAAATTTTTGGAGTAATAATTTTATCAATGGAAATACATTTCAGTTAACTTTGAATATTATGTGCCTTGTCCACCAAGAGAAATATTTTGTATTTGTGTTAAATGCTGCATCTTGGTGGTGTACTTCAATAATTATACCCCACACAACGAAGATGCCGGCAGGGCTCACGCTGGGTCAAAATTATAGGGAGAAGTCACTTCTCTTTTGGGTAGCTGACAGAGAGAAGTGAGGATAGAACAGGGAGAAGTTGCATTTATATGTCGCGAAAGCGTCCTGTTAACTTTTTTTTTTAAATTAGTGTTGGCATTTGCATTTTTATTGTATGTTTTTTTAGCAGTTTAATTTATTGAGGATAAAGTATCAAAGATTTGATTAACTATTCAGTATACTTATTTCACACATTTTCATAAATTACATGTATTAAACATGACAATAAAAAAAAGAATCAACTATATATAGCTATCACAAAACTGTTTATTAAAATATATGTTTCTTTGTCATTGATACACAATTTGATTGATTTATAATGAAGTACTAATAGAACTAGAAGTAGAAAATTGCATCATTGTGACAAATTATATATTATGTAAAATTGTAAAATTCAATTTATACATGTAGTATTTAAACATATTTAACTTAAAATTGTTTAAAGTAACTGCCAAAATACTAATACTGGTATTACTACATTTCTATCATAGCAAAACTCATTTCACCACTATCAGCGTTGTATATTTGCAATCTCCAACACCAAATTCATATCTGCTCCGAAAATTTTCATGTTCTTGTGCTCTGAACTTGTTTCCGGTCGTATTTTAAACCTGCGCTTTATATAGGAAATAAAAGTTAAAAGGGTACCAGTTCAACTTTGGCGCATAATAAACACGACACGGTATCTAAAATATGAAGATTTCTTATCAATATAGGAATAAAATTTGAAAGGCGACATTAGGCGATTCTACAAAATGAAAGGGCGACTTCACTTCGCTTTTCAAGATGATCGATGGGGAAGTGGGACCATGATAAGGCGACTTCTTCGCCCGAGTCGCCCTCCAACGCGAGCCCTGGCTGGGGTATGTTTTTGACCCGTCAGTCCGTCCGTGTACTTTCATGCTGTTGTCGCCTGAGTAGCACTATCATTTTATAATGGATTTTTACGAAACTTTGGGAAACTGTTACTTATAGTACGTGCCTGCAGGGATGAAACTTAACAGTCGCCCAGTCGCCAATGCGAGTAGAATTTGTGTTGGGCGACCAAATGCCTGTGTCTAGATCGCCCAGTTGGCGAACGTAACAAATGTAGTACGATGCACAGACCAACGAACGCTAAAACGCTAAAACGCATTTTGCGTTCTACATTTCAAGTTTTGTCCCTTAAAAATGTTATTAGCAATATTTCGCGCATGTATGATATTTGCTTAAGTGGCGTAATTATAATCCAGATCGGGAATAGATAGAACAATTTAATTGACATTTGCGTCAGGAATCGTCTTGAAATATTTTACGTGACATTTTTGTCAAAGGGGAATAATCAAAACCGCCTAAGCTGAAATTTCTCCAATGTCACTTTTCTCAGCAATGTAAACTATGAATCCAAAGCATAGTGACAAGTGTACATGTACTTAAAATTTGTTGCATTTATTCCAAATAATTCAGCAATAATGATATTAAAGTATACTATATTTACACACAGCAAACATTCATGGTTTGAACATCTATATCTGTATTATCCTGTAACACTTTTAGTTCCTGATCTGTCAATTAGTCTTAATTCATCCTGAATAACCAGAAAAGTCTGGAATGTCAAAAATATTTAACAATTTTGTATCATGTATATTATCAAAATTATGTGTTATTAACAAATAAAAGTCCAAGAAATACCATTTAGGGCCCCCGCCACAATAAAAAAAGTGACAATCTACTTAAAATTAAATCTTGCACCTGCTTACTCCTTTCTGTTATTAGTCGCTGCGTAAATAACCAATAACAATAGGGGGGAAGCAAGTGAAAGATTTAATGTTAATTAGGTTGTAAAAGTGAATAATAAGTCTTACCAGTCTACTATAGTTAGCAAGTAGTTCCTGCCATTTAGCTTATATCATGCAGTCAACCAATATTTTTACCTTAAGTACCCGTCTCTGTTTACATAAGTATAGAGGCTGTACTGTACCATGATAATTTTCACAAATTATTATGTTCTAATTGTATTTTAATATAATTAAAACGAAAAATTGTGTTCTTTTAACAAGTTGCTCTTGTACATTTTATTAATAATGTTATGATTTTATTGTTAAATCTTAACTGTATATTTTTCAGAAGCAAGACAAAGAATTATCAACCCTGGAATTACAGTCACTTGCTTGCAGAACCATGAACCTATGCATATATAAAGTTGGGAATACAAATACTGAAACTGATTGTTGGACTGGACAATTGACCACAGTTTGACAGCAGCAACATAGATAATAGAATGAACAATGTGTCAAATTGGCCCTTTTTAGGGCCACCACAGTTATTCAAAAAGAATCTAAATTGTGTGATGCACATTTTTTAAACAAAATTATTATCAAGTAGTAGTTTTTTAACAACGTCATAAAATTTCTATCAAATTAAACAATACCATTCTAAAATTTTGTCAAAAATGTCTAAAAAAAATACAATACACCACTGTAATCAAGGCAACTGAATAAGTTCACACTGAAAGACAAAAATCGATGAAATGAATTAGAAGCCAGTGACAAAGCTTTATTTTGAGGTTTTTATTTTTATTAGGGCCAATGAGTATTATCAGTCTGTCTGTCCGTCCGTCCAAAACTTATCGTGTATGTGCTATAACTTTTTCATCTTTCGAGGTAGGCTTTCGATATTTGGTATGTGGTTAGATAATATCAAGACAATGTATCGCATGCCATGGTTGATGACCTTTCACCTTGACCTCAAGGTCAGCTGGTCCGGACCCATAGAGATGGATTCCATCTCTAACACTGATACAGTATCTAGTTTTTACTGTTCTAAACCAAGTGCAATGTACAGAAATAGTATAACCAGGCTCACAGTTAATAACTGATCATTAATTTGCTGTTGTTTCTATGTTATGCTTAAAAAACATTAATCTACAAGAAAATTTACAAGACAATTTTTCCTAAAACTTTCATAAAGTTGCCAGATCACTGGGATATATATTAGTTGTGGTCCATCAGTACAGTGCTAATTTTAACGACTGAATTTAAATTGATTAATTGGTGATTTGATGGTCGGAAATATCCGTTTACTGGCTCCGCTTACGCGTCGCCAATAAACTCAATTTCCGACCATCAAATCACCAATTGATGCCGGCAAATCTTCAAATACAATACAGTTATCTCCTAAATCATTGTCAACTAAAATAGCAGTTGAGCATTGCTTACATTTGAAATTCTAATCTTCAAACTCGGTGTTCCAGAAAATGTACAGGTGAGACTTAAGTACCATCCTCAATAGTGACAGGAATCTCTTACTTGCTCTCCCTTTATGGCATTAAAGAAATCAAATCATCTATAGTATAATTGTTTTCAATTACAAGGTTTGTTTGAATGTTTATCCCCAGTTTGCCACTCTGCAATTTTTCAGCTATATCATGGCATCCAGTTAAAATTGGAGGAGGAAGCTGTAGTAGCTGGTGAAAAACCAGATATTCGGTAGGAAAACTAGCAATCAATGTCATATAAGATAATGACTGCAGTCAAGTGCACCCTGCCAGCAGCGAGACTTGAATCTACAACATCATGGTTGACATGTGATCAATAGTAGACAAACTATTTTAATTACTTGGCCACTGAGGCCCCCAGGAATGGTTGGAGTTGTTTTATTATGCAAAATATGTTTTGGAGGAAATTATGGATTTTTATGCCCCTGCGACAATAAGTCAGTGGGGAGGTGGGCATATCAATGTACCCTTGTTTTTAAGTATTTTAACACATTACCTGAGCTAGTTTTTCCCTTTTTTAGGTAGACATTGGATGTACACATAACTTTTCAAGTTAATAATTTGATATTATTTTATCTCCTGGCCTCAAAAAAAGGGGGTGGGGGGGTTGCACATAACATAAAACTTGCAGATGAATTAGTTAACAATCGTGCATCAAAGTAAGATAAAAACATATACTATAAAAAAAACTTCAAAACAGGGAGACTAAGTTTGTATAGACTGTCACTGCCTAGGATCAATTTTGAAAGGGGATCACTCACCTGATAGGTCACACCTATTTACATATTATTTTAAAAGTAACAAAAAAGGCATTAAATGATTAAATCTATTGTCAATATAGTTATCTATTGTGGATGAAAAAGGGAACTCCTAAGGAAGTTTATTACCAAAGTAAGTACACCATTCTTGGATCAAAACCATATTTAAACCATTTTTACTGTCATAAAGACTATGTGTGTTGAATATTATTTGGATCTTAGGATGTGGTGACACCTATTTCTGAAGTTGAAGTTATAAACATCCATGCTATCAACCTATTGTGAAACTAGTAGGACTAACAATGTTATATTTAAAAAGATTTTAAAAACAATTGCAAAATATATATTACAAAGACATTTCTACTCTTTCATTTAGCAAAGTGGGAATCTACAATAAGTTTTTTTCTAATGACAAGGTACAAAAATGGCCTTTAACCTCCCATGTCCCTGATCACCACAATCTAATAATGGTAGCAAGTTTTATCTTATCCATTGCATTGTAATTTTTTCTTGGATTATGTATATTGCTCCACCAATTCTTCAGATTTATAATATTTTTGTTACATACCCTATAACTTGAAATGTAACCAATCATCATTATATAGATTTTAGACAATCTTTAAATTTTGCAAATCCTAATAAAAGTGAACTGCTTGTTTATTAAGTAGTTTTAAGGCAGTTTTAAATCTTTTACCTGTTATTAGGCAGTTGCAAGCAATTTTGGTCTTGGCAGTTTTTAAGAACTGCTAAATGTTGGTATTCTCAGCAGTTCTTTCTTAACAGTTTACATCTCTAGGCAGTTCCAATAACTGTTCATACAAATTGGAGCAGCAAAATTTAAGACTCATTCAAATTTATGCTATAAACTCATGAAAAGATGCAGAAAGTAAGTTTTTTTGCTTTGAATTTAATAACTTACTTTATTTAAAATATTTTCTTCCCAAAATATAACTAAAATTTATTATGATAAATATTTTAAATGTTATGAAGAATCATCATGCATGTGATGTTAATCTGCATGGAAGCTATACTAGTAGGTTATATTAGTAATAACAATGTTAGTAACAAGTACATGTTCAACATATAACAAATAAACATTCTTAAACCAGAAGATTTTGGCTTCTTAAAAAGCTTTATTGTTATTTTAATTGATTCATTCCCATTCTTTGATTAGTTGTATATGTCAAAATTAACTTAAATACAATAAATTATATGGGTTTCATAATGTAGAAGTTAGTTGAAATCTGAACACTTTTAATGCATAATTTTCCAGTCAAATTTATCCCAAGATCGAACATTTTTTACATTTTGTAAACAAGACTGGACCCCAGGCAGTTTATTAATATTCTATATAATTTGTGGTCTAGTGAGAAATTTTGTCCGGATTTTCTTCTGTTCTTTTGCCGTCTGTGTAACGTCGGTAATAAACGTGATCATTTAAGCGTTTGCTGTAAACCGTCATACATTTCTGATACGATAAAAAAACAAATGATGTGTTACAAATGTAGAAATCTACGGTTACAAATTGATACGTACATACATGATTGAAATATATTTGCAAAGTAGAGTATTTTCCAAGTTTAAAAAGTGCTGTGAACCTAACTTCTGTATAAGTTAAATATTAAAACGAGTTGCCTGAAAAGATGTTTACCATGATTTATGATAAAAAAGACGATTTTTCACGTTTCAAAGTGATAAATGTATGAGATGGCTGTTTAAGGTTTTAAATTCACAGCAGTTTTTATATTCAATAAAGGTTTCTAAATCGACAGGTATTTTGATTTTAGTTGTATGTAATCGTCTGAAACCGTAGATTTGAAGAAACTCTGAAATATTTCAGTTGTTACTAAAAATAGATCACGTGACTACTTTCATTTTTGGAATTTTGCAAAATGCAATCAACATGGTCGCGTAATGTCATTTTGAAGTCGGTAATATATATATTTGAACATAATAATTGAATTAAGACAAACAAATGCATGCTAAACAAGATATGTTTGTATATCTCTTTTTTAATTAAAAAGTCCGATAAATGCCCTTAACACACCTGCGCACGTCAACACAGTCCATCAAGACATGCTTGATGGTATATGGAGAGTGGCATGGCACACACTCGTGTTTTGATCGTTATTTAAAATAAAACGATGTGTCGTCCTGGTATGACCAAGACCACACCTGGTTAAAACAACTTTCGACGATCTCTATAGCAATTAAAATTACCTTTGCACAGTTGTGGCTGGATCTCATGAAGTTTATTATGAACTTGGAGATCCCAGCCACTCTGCCACAAAGTAGAGATAAAGTAAAAAATGTATGGTATAAAATCATTAAAAGGAACTGAACACAAAATAATTGCATCATTTAAGGCCTTCGTCAACGACTGTGTTTCCATGGACTGGGAATCCAGAAAAAAACACAACCTCTTTACCAACAGTAACAATACATTTATAAGTTTCAAGTATTTTTAGAATAAATGGATTTTTTGTTTTCAAATTGTCAATAGAAAGAAGATAAGAGGAAGAGTCTGAACAGATGAAAAATTTACGCTCATCTGACGTAGCGACAATTTTCAGTGCAAGAAGAATAGCTTGAGCTTCTGCACTAAATACAGAGGATGCAGAGGGAAGACGGCGAGTCTCAACACGCTCTCTGAAGACAGCGGCTGATGCAACTTTATCACCGTCCTACGATCCGTCTGTATATATTGCACTATGGACAGGATAGTATGATTTTATCTCTGCAAAATGTTGTTGTAGTAATAGAGGGTTGGTGTCGGACTTTTTAAACCTTCTAAGATCATAAATAAATGTAGGTTTCGGATTTAGCCAAGTGGGATTTTTAGGAATTTCAATTATGGCAATTTCATCTACATTTACACCAGAATTTTCCAAAGGAGGTTTTATTCTTAGGCCAAAAGGTTTAATTTTATTTGAGTGTTTTTCAACAACGGATCTGTAAATAGGTTTGAGAACACAGTCGTGAGCAGGATTGCCAGGATAAACCTTTAATTTGGTTGCATATTGCAAACGGAGCTTAATTCTTAATTCTTTGATTAAAGAAGGCTCGTTTGCTTCAACATATAAACTACCAACAGGTGTGGTTCTGAAAGCTCCAAGGCATATTTGCAATCCTTGATGGTGTATAGTATCAAGGATTTTGACATGTGACTTGCCAACTGAACCATAAATAAAGCAACCGTAATCCAATTTTGATCGAACCAGCGATCTATATAGATTGAGTAAAACATTGCATTCAGCACCCCAGTCAGTGCTGGATACGACTTTTAAAATATCTAATGCTTTAAGGCATTTATTTTTTAACATTTTGATATGGGTTAGAAAGGTTAGCCTTGAATCAAATATGGGACCAAGAAAAGTAGTTTCTTTTACAATTTTAATTATATAATTTTAATTAGGGATCAGGATGCATCTTTCTTTTATTACAAAAATGCATCCCAACTGTTTTTGCAGTGGAGAATTTAAAACCATTCTCCATTGCCCATGTCTCTATTCTATTTAAACATAACTGAAGTTGACTTTCAATATTATTCATGTTTTTTCCTCGGTAACATAATATTATCTTTTAAAACTTGAGCAAGGCTATTAATTTTAATACTAAATAAAGTTACGGAAAGGATGCTCTCCGGAACTCACATCTCCTGTTCAAAAGGGTCAGATAAAGAAGAATTGACCCTAACTTTAAATTCCCTGTCAGATAAAAAGTTTGATATAAAGGTAGGAAGTCTACCTTTCAACCCCATATCAAAACGATCTTTTAAAATACCGTATTTCCATGTTGTGTCATATGCCTTTTCTTAATCGAAAAGATAGACAAAACATGTTCATTTTTGGCAAATGCGTTTCTAATATACGTTTCAAAACGCACAAGATGATCTAGGGTACTTCGCCCTTGTCTGAATCCACATTGAATATTGGACAAAAGGTTGTTGGATTCTAAAAACCAGACAAGGCGATCATTGATCATCCTTTCCATGGTTTTACAGAGACAGCTTGTGAGCGCTATAGGCCGATAGTTAGACGCTTCAGACTTATCTTTTCCTGGCTTTGGAATAGGCACAACAGTGACCGTTTTCCAAATGGATCGTAAGTCACCCGTTTCTCAAATGTTGTTGAGGAGATTAAGAAGGCACTCAAGAGAAGATTGTAGCAGATGTTTAAGTAGTTGATAATGGATATCCTCTGGACCACATGCTGTATCGTGGGATTTGTTTAAAGAAGTTTAAAGCTCTTCCAAAGAAAAAGGTTTATTATAATCTTCTAAATTTGTTGACAGGAAATTAAATTTTGATTTTTCTTTTTGAATTTTGATCCGCTGAAAATTGGGATGATAATTTTCAGCAGAGGAGTGTTTTGCAAATGTGTCGGCCAATTTATTAAATATGTCTGACTCTGATGTTAACAAGTCTTGTCCATCATTTAAATGATGGACATTTGCTTTCTGTTTATTCCTTTAATTTTTCGAATCATGTTCCAAATTTTATTCATAGGGGTATGGTTATTAAATTTAGAAACAAAGTTACGCCAAGAGGTGAGTCGTCTTTGTTTCGTAACCCTGCGAGCTTTCGCTCGAAAATTGGTTAAGATTATTTTGAGTTGGGTGTTTATTAAAGCGTCGTTCGGCCTTTTTCCGGGCTTTAATAGCGTCCTCACAGCTGTCATCGAACCATGGTTTACCAGGATGTTTTGGATTTGTCGAGGTCTTAGGAATTGTTTCATCAGCAATTGAAATAAGTGTTTCATTGAATTTTACAATTGGATCAAAAATAGCTTCAAAAGTATCCGAGTTAAGTCGCTCTATACAGAGTTGTTCAAATAGAGGCCGATTGACTTTGTTAAATTTATACCGAGCGAATCGTTCTGTGTTTGAAGAGTGCAAAGATTCTAAGATAATGGGAACGTGATCTCTGCCAAAGTGATCGTCATGGACTTAATATGTGAAATCGGGCAACAGAGAAGGATCTGCTATTGTAAGATCAATAGCCGAATATGATCCATTCCGAGGATGTAAATATGTATTAGTTCCATCATTCAAAATGCACAGATCTTTCTGATTCATTAAGCTTTTAATAATTTTACCGGGTTGTGTCCGTTGAAGTCCCCAAGTAACACATAAGGGACCGGAAGCTGATCAGTAAGGTGTTTCAACTGATTTAAATTTATTGAAGAATTTGGAGGGATATACACAGAACATAAAGTAATCGTTTTATCTAAAGATATCCTTACAGCAACCGCCTAAAGATCAGTGTTGAGATCTACAGGGCTATGTAAAACTTGATCTTTTACAAGAATGGTAGAGCCGCCAGCATCTCTATCATTCTCGTCTACATATGTGCTGTATATAGAGTAGTTTTTTAAAGATATGTTGTCAATTCGTTTTAGGTGGGATTCTTGGAGGCAAAATGCAACAGGAAGAAAGGCTTGAACTAATAATGTAATTTCAAGAAAATTAATCTTAAGACCTCGACAATTCCATTGTATTATTGTACCCATTATGGTCTGCGAATAGGGGTATAGTTGACAGTTTTTTTTGGGACTATTCCGCCGGTTTCTGCTGGGGGATCTACTTTTAGATCCAGTATCTAGACTTCTAAACCTGTTGTGGATTTTTATGGGATCCCGAAGCAGTTTTGAAGTTCGATCTCCTTTTTTATTTAATTTGCCTTTGAATTAGAGTTATCATTTGAATTTTTTGGGGTGCTTTCAGGAGAAGATGATGGTTTATTTTGATTTGATGACGAAGAAGTATAAGTTTGAGATGAGGAAAATTTCTTGGATAAAATGATTTTGTCAGTTGTTTCAACTGGAAGTCGTTCTGGGTCTTTTTTTATCAATAGGCCAGGTGATCATAGTTTGCGTTTTAGATGTTACATAAACGCGTTTGGTCACGCTGGTGTATGATGTGGCAGAATATGATGGATTGCTCGCCGAACTGTACAGACGACGAACCTCAGGGTAGGTGATGTTTTTTTCGGTTTTTAATTTTTGGATTTTCTTTTTCTTTTCTAGAGTGCTGACAGTCTTTTGAGGAGGACATGTGAGCTTCACCACAGTTAGCACATTTTGGGGTTTTAGTGTAGGTAAAGCCCTCATGCCCTGGCTCTGCACACCTAAAACATACGAGTGTACCTTTACAGTGTCCTTTTCCGTGTCCGAATTTCTGACATTTAAAGCAGCGCACAGGGTTGGGAATGTATGCGCTGACTTTAATATTTTAGAGACCTATTTTGATTGATTGGGGGACAGTTAGAGAGTTGAAATTTAGAAAGAAGGTGTTCAGTTTAACCTGAACACCTTGTCTGTTGGCAATAAATCTGTTAACTTTTGTAATACCCTAAGGTTTTAATTCAGTGCAGATTTCGTCGTCAGTAAGTTCCGCGAGATCAACGTCGCGATAATGAATGATCCCTTGACTTGAGTTCAATGTCTTATGGGGGGAGGCCGCAATTTCTAAATCTATAATTTTGGTAAGTTTAAGCAAGTTCAAGGATTGGTGTTTTTTTGTTGCTTTAATGAGAAGACCACCGGATTTCATCTTGGTGACGTTCTTTACATCTCCTGCACAACCTTTTATTAATTTTTCAATAACGAATGGAGAGATTTTAGTTATTGGTTTACTTGGATCTTTGCTGGATAATACAATGAATCTTGACCAGAAGTCTTCATCAACCATCTCTTCAAGCGGATATAGACAAACATATATAACGCAAAACAAAAACCGAAAATACAAAAACAGAATGTAATTAACCAGAACCTATACAAACCATACGTGCACTACGATGCTCCGGACAAAAAAGTCTCGTCCGCGTCATTAATAAGTTTTTACTATAGATACCACTTCTTTGTCGAAAAATATCTCGTTTGTAAATATGATTGCAGTTTTCCCAAGTTTTAAATTCAGTGTACAGTGTGCTAAGATGATTATTGGATACACCTATTACTGACTAATGGAATATGATATCCATCAATTTTAATCAACAAACCAACCTACATTTTACAGCAATGGAGTGGTAGGTCTTATTATTTCTTTATTCTTTATTATTGTTATTAGCTAATAAATTAGGCCTGCCTCTAATTGGTCACCCGTCGAGTTTCTAAAGTCAGGTCAGGAAAAAGTCAAATCCAAATCCGGTAATATTAAAGACTACCTTTGAAAATGTCAGATCTTATTTGAGATATGATTCTCCCTCCCAACGATCAATGAAGTCATGGTGACGACCATAGATAATATCAACCTAGTTACATCAAACCTTTTCTGTGTAGTCAACAGTTGTGAGCGGTCTGAAAAATACCAATCCAAGAATCAAACACAACATAAGCTGTGAAATGTACTCAACATACGCTGGTGCTAAAGGAATATTACTATCGATAAATTCGCGTCTTTGCAGATTCATTTTTTGTTTATGTTGATACGTGGAATGCATTGTTCCTTTTGATGTGCGTGTACATGTTTCTTTACTTTTATTAAGATGTTTTTTTGGTGTGTTGATGGTAGCCGGCAGGTGATAATACGAATTTATTACTTGTGACATTATTTTGGCCAAAAACCACCCACACTTTGATCACTGATATTTGCTCAATTTATATCAATGCTATTGTTGTATTTAGTAATTTCAAAAATACACACCAGCTTTTACGTCGGGAAAATATGTTCGATGAAGACATTTTAACACATTGTCCATAAATTTTGAGGTCAGTATGATTAAACTTCTTAGAGGCCAATACGGGATAGAAATACCATTTACACAAGCAAAGACGTACACAGCCTGATGTACACCTTTTGTTAGTAAACAAAAATGCAAGATTTTTCTCTGATTTATAATATATGTTTTTGTATTTTTCTTTAATGCATGCACATTATTTATTGTGGCATTGTAGTACAAAAATCAAACATTGTTAGACTTAAAAGATGTTCAAATGCTTGTACTACAAGCATTTGAACATCTTTTAAGTCTAACACACCGATTTACAATATCATCTTTTTTTGTAAAACTAAAAGAAATGAGTCAAGTTAAGCTTTCTTAAATTGGGCTTAACATTTTGAAAGGATAAGTAAGGTGAGTCAAGACAACGTTTTTCTTTGAAAATTATATTAATATATCTTTATAGTAAACAAAATGTAAATAATTTCATTCAAATTGTTCATCCATATTTTCGTAATTTATACAGTTTGTGTAATTATCATCACACTATTACAGTATTTTTATATATACCTGATATATATTAATTATTAGTATTTTAGCGAGACAAGGATTATCAGGTCTATATCAGATGAGCCCGTAGAAAAAATACTAATATTTTTTTTATCGGTAATTACCCCAAAACAGCTTTTTATTTTGTTTTCGTTTTTATTTCCATATTTGAGGTTAGTTTTCTTTGTTATAGTGCCGTTTTTACGGTAAGAATCTGTGCACTACTGCTTTGTACAATTTTTATGCGTAATGTGGTGTGACATGACGTCACTCCTACCTAATTCATCCAATTTACTGCGAAAAACTGTGAAGGCGATTGTACCGGCTGGACGGAGGGAAATTCAAATGAATCGAGAGGAAATGGCAATTTGAAACCAATTTCAGCATTACGAAAAAGTTTAAAGAGGTAGGTTCTCATAATTGCAAACAATATTAATGTTTCTTCAATGTAGGAAATGATTCTGAATACGATTTCTTTCAATGGCCGGCTTGGTGTGCATGTCAGTTATTCTGTTTATGGAGCTACCGATATAGACAAATCAATCCATATTGATTCCGAACCCCGTAAATGTTTAATGAAATTTTCTGCATGTGTATAACCAAATATAAAGGGCTATAGCCACATTCTAGAATGTTTCGGCAATCTTCCTTATTCAGCGATGTATACAATGAATCCAAAACGAAGTGTACTGTTAAAGTATCCTGAATTTATTTCTCTAAACAAGTGATTCTTTACTAATGATAAGCAGGTGTTTCAACCAAATTAAACGCCGTTAAAGCGATACACTTTTAATACCTGGTCATTGCCGAAATTCGAGTGTACTGCCATACGAAAAAAGGAAGGGGTATTGTATGTACATTGTTCGTTATTCTTATTTCAGGACATTATTAAGATACTCTCCAGATACTGATTGTGTGTTGCGTTTTTTAAATATTGTGTAACACTTCGTAGTGTCTGGACAGGTCTGATTAATTGCAACATAGATAGATGTATTGTTGTTTTCGTGATGTTTGTTTTCCTTATTATTGAGGATCATCTATGAGCTTTGGTCAGTGATGCGCGATTGGACAAAAAGTAAGGCAGATTCTTCTGCAAAGTGTTCGCGCATGACAAATGACCAACAGCTGATAATTTCAAGTATCACCAGTCGGTGTTCTACTGAGCGTTGATGCTAATTTTATTGGCAGTAAAGATCAAAGGAAATTGTCACAAATTACCGATACAAACAAGTATAAACGACACAATTAGGTCAATTAATAACAGCCCATAACATGTACATTAATCAAATTACAAATTGCTAATATTTCAATTTTAATGCAAATTATGCAGCATTTATGCTGTAAAACATTTCTAATTGATAGTATCTGGAAACTATTAGTCCTCTGAAGACATTTTAAGTTTATTTTTGTACTATAAAGAATATTTTATATATTTTTCTCTTTTTTTACAAATTAGCATTGCTGTTCATTATTATGCACATTTTTGTGGTATTAATAATTAACAACTTGTTGTGTACTTTTCCTATCGTTTTATCGTTTTACATTTGATGCACAGTACTGCAAATTGTCAGTAATTTTTATATTCCGTTCATTATACTTGTGACAAATTCCAAATTAACAGTGCATATTATTGTTTCAAAATACACATTTGTATTGTGAGTTTTTTTAGAGTTTGTATAGGATCAAGCATCAAGTGGTTTCTTAGTTATAAATCATCTGTCAAAAATCATAAATACTTTTACATATAAACATGTTCATATATAATTGATTTGTATTTTAGAAGTAGACCGATTCACCGACACTATTTCAATTTAGAGACAGTAAATGATGACCAAAGATCGAAAACATCCATGTTTGATTCCACGGTTTTCACGTATAAATTATCGCCCACGTCCATTTGTATAAGTATTGTTCCAGACCCAGAGTTACAATCACTACTGGTACTTGTAGCAGGTCGTCCGATATAATATTGAGCTATTTCAACATTATTCTTGTACACGGAATACCTAGAATCACTTTTTGAACACGACATTACAGTGACACTAAAAAAATATAATCCTCCTTTTTCACAAGTGAATTTTCCAGTGGATGTAAAAGTAGACAGGTTGGAAATTCCAAACGATGATTTAATGTCGGGAAACAACAATGTCGATCCAGATGGCTTGGTACCATATGAACTACCAAACGCTGTAAATCCAACTGTAACAAACAATACATATTTCAAAATCTAACACAGTAAAATAATAGGTTGTTAGGTAACGTATAGTGTGAGTTATTTGAGCTACTTCCCAACAAATGTAGTATCAAAATACCACAAACTGTGTATTTCTAATGCTAATTTCCTATCAGATTTTTAACAAGGCGTAAATATCTCCAATGGACCATGAATTTATTGTCTTAGTACAACGAACGTAGATGTGTTTTACTGGAATAATTAGCAGGAAATTGCTATTGGAACTGAAATGGGGGATAAAACTTATATTGAACTTGCCATATACAGAATATTAGTAAAGAACTTTTTATATGAGTATTTCGATGCTTATAAATGCATAAGAAATTGAATTTAACCTCCCAATCAAAACAATTATCATTTAGTTTTTCCCCAGGGAAATCGTCATCAATTTTGAATTCAGTTCATCATTTCAGTAACATGAATAATTCATTTAGCTAGGTAGTTCAAATGTCAATGGGTACTCAAACAAACAACGGTCATTTAATTTACAATGTAGGTACGAATATTTGCTTACGCAAATTAAGGTAGGTCATACTAATGTAAAATTGACATTTACTTACACAAATGTAGGAAAATAATAGGAAGTCCGGAATCATCGGAATAAAGTACTTTATTGACACAATATAAGGTAGCGAAGGTTTACTTAAAAGTAGCTGGAAAATGATTTTACGAATGATGCAAGCTTAAATTTATCGTACATTTGTATTCCATTATTTAAACTTAATTCTGCTTTTATGGAGGCAGGATTTATTTCCACGTTTGCCAGCTCGGTTGTTCAATTATTGTTTCAGTCACTTTCACTGTTTAAGAGCAAAACTGTGGTTGCTGTTCATCTTCACGTTAAATATCTCACACATTAATAAGCTTAATGTTTCAAAATACTTACACTTTAATACTGCCCTGAATGTAACAAACTAGTACATGGAATGAAACAGATCTCATTTTAACAAGTTTATACTTATTCAACTATGTCCATTTGTTGTCGTACTAAACAAAAGAAATACCACAGTGGTATATCTCACTGTACAAAACACGAAATACAAAAACCATGGAACATGGAACACACATTAACAAACACAGGGGCAGAAACCCTCAAGGAAATGAGAGATAACTTAGAAAACTATCAAAGAGGAAGCAGTTTCTGTCTGTTGCGACACACCCATCGTGTCGCTGGCAGTTAGTACAGAGTACGCTTAGTGATATAAAGCAAGACAGATATCGCGTATTTCGTTACTAGTATATGATGTATTTCATATAATTTCTTAAATGAGGAAACAATCGGGGAGCAACAAAACCTTTAGTTTTCAGTTTCTGCGTTAATCAGCAGGAAATAGAGACGAGGCATACAAAAGAACTAAAACTTTGTGATATAAAACTCATGTGAAATCATGCCAGACTACCAAATAGAAAACCAAATTATTGAAGTTGCAACCGAGTTTCTTTCATCCATAAATAGAGTCAGTAAATCATCCTCACAAGTCACGGTTTCTGTGTCCACGTGTGACAACGAAACCCTGACAAACATAGCTAGAAAATTCCCGGGCTAGAAGATTTCAAATGACGTCAAATCTTCAAAATATCCACCAATGAAATTGATTGAAAGGAGCAAGTGTTTGGCAGCAGTCATTTGAGGATGCAGTAAATAGTCGTAATGATTGTCTGTGGCAAATATAAAAACATTTGCTGAAGACACAAAAGTCAAAATCAAAAATAATTTTTCCATCATGGCGGGTTTGTCAAGATTTAACTGTTACAACGCTGCTTTATCATGAATTTTAACAGATATACTATAAAAAGAAACCTGTTGATAAAATACAATTATCTTCTAGGGATTAACGTTCCTTTTGATAATAAAGTTTATTTTATAACAAATGTTGACCTATTTGTAATTGAATCAATAAAAAAATAGAATTTTTTCATTTACTTTGTAATGAACCTTTAGACAAAAATTAAACCAGCAGCGAAAAAAAGGGAATGAACAATTGTGAGTTGGACCGAACAAAATAGCTAAAAATCGTATTTGGAATGAATCTTCTACACTATGGTGTATTCTTACTAGTCGTGTTCGATGATTTGCATTAAGTGTGGTGGCAGACTTATATTCAAGTTAAAGACGAGTCAGAGTATACGTGACCAATCTATAATCTGAAGGCATTGCAGTGCCTTCCTTAGTTCGAAAGGTTGCGTTATAAAGGAATGTGAGTAAATGATGCTTACCATGTTCCTGACGCTCTGCTTTGGACTGCACAATTCCACGAATTTCTGTCAGATTTCCTAACAGATAATCAGTTTTCATAGACATAGATTGCTGTTGTCTTTCTAATGAAGCAATACTCAGTTTTGTATTCATATCTTCATCCTCCATCAAAGACACTTTAAATATCTCTAGTTTACTATTAGTTTCATTGTACAATGTGTTATGCTGGCGTAAAACATTTTCAGTTTTCTGCCTTAATTCGGTCGCAAGAGCATCTTGTTTTTCTAAGCTCAAATCGTGCTTAATCTCTATATATGAAATATTCATTATCATAGCCTTTTGTGTATTATCCATGGTATTAGTTTTAAGTTCCATAGCCTCTATTTTTGATTTAATTCCACTTATTTCATCGTTCAAAGAGAGCATTTTTTTGCCCTCGGCTCGACTTTTGTCAATCAGAAAAATTATATCGTTCTGCATAGCCTGCAATTGTTTCTCAAGAATGTTCATTGATACAGTCTGTCTTAAACTTGCAACTTCCGTCTCTAGTTCTAATTGTTTTGTTTTGCACTCTCTTAGCCTCTCCTCGATTTCAGCTTTAATTTGTACTACACTCTGTGTTTCTGATATAGGCGAAGTAATCGTCCGGGCGATAACAACAGAAACTATTGCCAACAAAAAAACTAATGTGTACATTTTGTCGGCGTTAGAAATATCTATTTAACATCGTATGTAAACATAAGGCCATAAGAAACTTCTTATCTTTAAATTTTCACACTTAATGACGCATGTCGTTGGTAAAATGAAACTATGTTTGACGAATTAAGTGCTTTAAAAATCATTGGCTCACTTCTCACTGCTGACATTGATGTCAATTGGTTTTTCTATTATAAACCATAAGGAATATCTAAATGCATATAGCTAAGATACTTTGTATACCTTAAGACACTGGAAATAAATTTCATGGATATCTTGAGAGCTGACAAAAAAAGAATGTCAGTACTTAATGAATATCAATAATATGTGTGTTCTTGATTGATGTAAAGGCAATAAATCAAATAATTAATGCATCATCACTGAATCATTTGCCCTATAACAACAAAAACGGATATGCCAAAAATTTCAATAACCTATAGTCTTTGCAAAATTTTAATTGAAACCTGCTATGATAGAAAACAGGTGATGCTTATAGTTATAAAGTACAATCATTTTAATTTTGTAGCTTAATGTTTCTAAAGAGCATACAATACACAATCCAAACAATTATTATCATGTATTGTTGGTTGTAAAATATACACAATTTATCAATTATAAATATCCAGCTCATGTGTAACACATGATTTGGTTTCATGGTCTTGATCCGGCCGGATTTGTAATTTTCCCTTGACGTATGGCTCTTGTTGTTCGGTCGGTTTCCTTGCACTTCCTTCAGAATACACATTTCCTGAAAACTCGACTTGCATTTATTTTTTTACATCTCTTTGGTCACGTTTTGTCATTTTCTTGTAACTCATTTCTAAATCGATATTGTTGTTCTGTTCTCCTTAATGTGGTCTTTTGCAGCGCTACGCAAATGAAATGAATCGTTAATGTTTTTCAAACTTGAATATGTTCTTGCCATTTAGACAATATTTTGAAATTTATTCATTTTGACAGTCAACATTTTCAGAATCTTAACTTGCTTCTATGATGCATGAATTCTGTTTAATATTATCATCATTTAATATTGAAGAGCTTCCTGCTTTAATTTGGCTTTTCTTTAAAATGTTTTCGTTTATTCTTTAGGTATTTCCGAGTGCCGTAGGTTTAGACCTGCGCGGTCTGGTTTTTATTTCGCTATTTCCAAACACAGTTAATATTCTGGTGTTAAATTTGTAAACATTTATCATGCATTCTCAATATTTCTTTTGTAGAAAAATAGTACTTTTGTTCCATTACCTATAATTGCAATTACAACTTACAAGTCAAAGGGGCCTCGGTGGCCGAGTGGTCAAGGTAGTTCGTCTACTGTTGATAATGTGGTCTGTCAACACTGAGATTGCGGGTTCGAGGGTGTACTCCATTCCAATCTTAATTGACAAGGGTTGCCAGTTTTCCTACCGCAGGTCCGGGTTTTTCTCCTGGTACTCGGCTTCCTCCCTTTATAAAAACTGGACGCCATGATATAGCTGAATAATTGCTGCTGAAAGTGGCGTTAAACACCATCAAACAAACAAACAATACAAGTCAAACACACCATAGAAGTGTTTACAATTGAAAGTGTCTAAAATATCCTTTACAATGTATTTCTATGACGACCAGTAATATACACAGTGCAAGTTTCTGTTGCTGACGTGTGAACGTTTCCGCTGGAATACCAAGCGAAAAACACAAAAACACACAATTTTGTGTGAAAATATTTCTTGAGGTCAAACAATCTACTGCTTATATTCATGGTGCGTTCATCACAACTAACTACCTCGACTATTCTGCCACCGAGGCCCCTCCATTCAGCGAGAAACTCGTCAATACAACAAGTATATGCTAGCATGTTTTATTACTGGTCCAAAATTCACACTTCGGACCTTAGATGAATGTAATTCGTCCAGTTGTAGGTTTTTTTGCCTTCTGTGTTGCTTTTTAGCTCCCATTGCCAAATAAAAGCGAAAATACAAGATTGAGTTGTAGTTTCATAAGAAGATACAGTTAACCGTATATATTATGTTTAACTGAAAGATTTGTATGTTCCTAATGTGGTCACTATATTAGTGTACAGAAAGCATCTGTTATACAAGTTTACTAGCTAGCCACAAGAAAATATGTCTAATACTTGTACGTTTGTTTTATGGATTCCGGATAAGTTAATTTCTCTTAGATAGTAATTTTTTAAGTGATCCCGAACTCCACGCAAGATGGTAAAATCAAAGATCCAGAGAATTACCCTCGGACCGAATGATCCGCCGCTTCTAAGACATACTTTTATAACGTCACTCATGTAACCGACTTATTCTGTAAAATATCACCGATGTGCTACTCGGATAGAATATGCTTTGAGCAGCAGAAAAAGTAGTTTTTATGGACGACAGCTTGTACTTGCAGACAAATACACAAATACATGTCTCTATTATGAGTACAGATGTATGTTTGTCGTAGAGTTTGTTAAGTAGCTTCCATTACCTGACTTGACTTACACTGGGTTGGCTATACCGATGACACGACGCAGGAACTATTTACTCTTCCACAGACCTTGAGACCACTTTCATTTTGTTAAGAGTTCGGGCATTTCTTTAAAAAAGTACATAAAAGAGGTCCATCTTGGTATTTACAGCATAAATCCTACTGTGTGTAATTATCACACTTGTATTCTTATTGATTGCATGTCTTGTGATAAAAGAAACAAGCAGACTTTGTATCAATACTCAGCATTTGATGCGGATGAACACATCACTGTATTTTTTATGAAAAAGTAACATCAGACGTTCTTGTGAAGCTTTATTGCTTCGGATCATCTGCCAATCGAAACATTTATCGTGCATTTCTGTCAAGGGTAAGAAAATTGACCTTGGGCGCAAATTACCGAAGTGATCCGGTTTGATTGTCTGTCCGACGGATGATTCGGGTTTAAAAGCAGTGTAGTAGTCTCTATATTTCCTTTTCCTTTACATTTTTAAAAATGTGCACTGATGGGCGTGATCGACCCATAAAGCTGCCCAGTGCGTCTCCAAGTGGCATTCTCGTTGGGGAGTTGTCAGGGAATAATACCGAAAGCATGACCTTAGTTGGTAACGTTTTTGGAAAGTTCAACACTGCTTTTACGATAAAGACCCCTTTTGTAAACTTAAAAAGAGTAGGCTAGTGTAGCCGTTATAAAACGCTCGATTTTAGCCCCTTCCCAAATACTCAATACTTTTCCAGCGAGTCAAAAACACATAATAAAATACCTTTTTTTTTAATTTGCTGCAAGTTCCCTAACTAATTACATATATAGTTTTAATTGAAACCCCCTTGAACATTTATTTGCAAAAAAATGTTGATACTATAATCTTATGATCTCTTATGATATCATAAATGGTTTTGCGCTGGTTCAACAATCGAATTCAATGTCAATCATTACCATAGCATATACGTCGTAGCGTATAAATTGCAAAACCTTTCCGTAAAAAATGCAAGCGCGCATATTCAAAACCACAAGTTGCTTCCATTGTCAAAAATGCAAGTTTAGTATATAAATCCGGGTACTACCTCAATAATTTATTATCAAATATATAAAGACTTGACTTGATGGCAGATTTCCTTACGTCTGTGAATGTTTTAAGTCATCATACATTTTTAAAATGCGCGTTTAAGCCAATCGGTAGCATGCAACACTAGTGGCACTAAAACAAAAATATTTAAATAACAAAGATATGCAAGAGATTTTAAGGCCGAAATTTTCAAATGCTATACGAAATTCGTCTTAGGCTAACTAAACCTTCAAAACAACTTACAATCTTCCTCACACGTCAGGGTTTCTGTATCCTCATGTGTCCACGAAACCCTGACAAACTTAGCTAGGAAATTCCGGGGCTAGAAGTCACTATTTTGATTGGCTACATCAAACCTGGATGTAGCCAATCAAAAGCTCGCTTTTATTCGCTGCTTGATTAGTGGATATTCCGATGTCGATTGTAAATCAACCAAACGGATGTGTTGCTTAGGCTATGTGAAAGTCAGTGTATTTTGTACAATAGTGTTAATAGTTTGTTATTACCGCGTTGTTTATTAGTTGCGTTACGTTTTCTTCCCAATCAATAATGAGTAAGAATGACTACTGCTAAACACTTGCTTCTTTCAAGCATTTTAATTATTTGATATTTTGAAGGTTCGACGTCATATGAAAATCTTCTAGCCCGGGAATTTCCTGGCTAAGTTTGTCAGGGTTTCGTGGACACATGTGGATACAGAACCCCTGACTTGTGAGGATGACTTACAATATAAAACACTCTTTAAAATTTAATGGTAAAAAAATGAGTCAGTCATGCTTGTTAGAACAAAGTGTGACTATTGAACTTGCGGCACTCTCGGGGAACAATAGTATAAGCAGAGACATCGAACCAGGACATTACAGGACGATTTGAGGCATCAGTGGCCGAGTGGTTAAGGAGGTTAGTCATCTACTATTGATCACGTGGTCTGCTCTACTCCAATTTCAATCGAACATCGGGGATTTTTTCTAATACAAGTGTCGTCAAACACCATTTAAAAAAAACATCCAGACGATAATTAAGTAGGACATGGATTTTTAACTTCACTTTATGTACAATAAAAATAATTCAGTCTGATCTTTAAATTATTGGGACTTCGGTGGCCGAGTGGCTAAGGTAGTCCGTCTTCTGTTGATTACGTGGTCTGTCAACACTGAGGTTGCGAATTCGAGTCTCACTGCAGGAAGGCTGCACTCGACTCCAATCTTTATTGACAAGGATTGCCAGTTTTCCTACCGAAGGTCGGGGTTTCTGCGGAATTCCTACCGGATACCTGTATTCCTATAAACAGAACGCCATGATCTAACATAAAAATGGATGTGACGTTAAATATGGTTCATACAAATTAACAAACTGCCATTTTCATTTTATTAAACAATACTATAATTGGTAGGTTTTAACACAACATAATAAATGGTTTACTGCCAAAACAATTAACGTACGTATAACTGTTTAAGCCCTAGCATCACCTAAACAATACTATTTGAGTTCTGAGGAAACAAAAAGTACATGGTCTTAAAAAAGAATGGTAAACATTTTTGTGATATATAATTTAATGAGATCAATTTAAAGCTTATAGTCCAATACAACCTACTTATCTAATTGCACATAAATTGTCATCAGATAACGTTAAAAATATATTATACCTAAGTCACATATCTATACTGCATTGTTCCGTATTGTAAACTACAAATTAACTGACCCGTCACATTTTACATTCCCTTTGTTTTCGCGGGAATTATTATTAAACTGTAATATGAGAGTTCCGTTGGTGTGGAGTGTACACGATGTATTCTTGGCGTCCGATTTATTTCTAAACGTAAATTCCTGCTTCATGCTGGATAATCGTCCACAGTTAGTCTGCGATTTCGTTCCTTCAATTGTTAATTTGTTGTCTCTTACTTTAATTGACAGCTCACTCGCATTAAAGTCGTGCGTGTCAACGCATAGAAAATGTTTCTGGTCAAAACATACTTCCGGTTCTCTTTTAACGTGTGTTTGCTGGGGTTCTGACTGATATGGATGAAATCTCGTGCCCCTTGGTCTACGAAAAGATACTGGAGAAGGAGATTTATTACAGTGCGCACGCTCAATGTTAATCCCTTGATGAGAAACGCCTGGATTGATGGTTGGTCTTACTTCTTCACAATGAAACGGGGTCGATAATTGTGGGGGCGGTGGAGTTTGAACCCCGGACGAATTATTACTTTCGTGACGACCTTGCTGAGACATATTTGAAGGAATATTACATGCAAACCCATGTTGAGGCACGTGAACTTTGTCGAAGCTGTGTAATACAGGAGGTCTGAATGCATGACGTCCATTAAAACCGTAATGAGGGGGTGGAGGAGGAGGAGGACATGCAAAAATGTTAATCGTCGGAGGCATTTGATGATACAAACCGGGGTATAAACCGGAAACTGCTACTCCTCCATTATGTCGTTGGTTCCAAGTTGATTCGTAGTGCCCATAATTTATATTTGAAAATGTATAATTTGGATGCTGATCCGTTTGGTGAACTTCAATAGGGTCACTGTCGTCGTCACGTGCATTGTAATCGTCTGCCTGTAGGCTTATGGGTATAATTTGTTCCACTTCAGCATCGTCTTGGTTATCCATCTCAATATAAAAGATTACCTAAATAAGCAGTTCCGAATGATACAGACAATCCTTTACCAATCTTGAGTTTGCTAATCTTAAAGCTATAAAAGCTGTACAGTTATGCCTTTTGCACTCTTTACATTATTCATAGAGGTTCTAAAGTTGCGCACAAATATTTCCATGTTTACGTCGGTTCATAGTGGAAAATAATGTGTCGCCTTTAAACTATATCAGCATTATATTCCGCCATGTTGTAAATAATCGAAATCAACATAATTGTAACTAACGATCAACAAGCAACTACATGATCCTATAGTAGTAATGTTTGTTTACTGTGTGTGTATTCAACATGTCCAATACACAATTAAAATATCGATTTTTCCGCCATTTATTTATGTGTATCTTTCAATAAAATAAATACATATACTTCCCAGTATATTTACTAAAGACAGGAAGAGATTTTGGTAGAATGTGACAATTGTAAACAAAATTCTACAGGAGAAATCATTTTATAACATATGGGGCACGGAATGGGATTTGTTTGAAAAAAAAATTAACAAAATAAAAATATGTGTGTTGCGTGCTGCCTAATCAATTTTTTTTAAATATTGCTACAAAATATCCTTTTTTATCTGTATGTTTTTTGTTATTGTTAATTTTGGAAAATTAGCACCACTAGTTTCCAATTAATTTACTTCTACTTTAATACTTCGAAAAGAAAACAACCGTTAAAGGTATATAAAAATCTGCCCCACCCTTCAACTAGGGAAATTATAATGTTCCTGTACACAACATTGTCAGTAAGAAATTAGTATAGACTGTCCCTAAGTACATGTAAGTTATAATAGCAGATGTTTATACTGCATATTAGTTATTTATTCTTAAATTAATAAATTTCTATCTGATTTACCAAGTTTACGGTTCCTACTTATGGCACCACAAGTTTAGACTAAATAAAATAGGAAGTAAAACAATCCAGCGATATTTATTAAATACTAAAAATACACACCTTTTCATTTTAAATTTCTAAAAATAACTCCTAACTATAGTAACAACCATCGTATGCTCTACGCACAAAACGTTTTAAAAACATACGACAACCGTGGTCTTTACGATGACAAAAAATCGGTATAAATACCAAACGTTACACAAACCTATGTGCATTCACCAAACGGGTACTCCAGAAAGGTAGGTTGTTTTTCAGTCTTGTCTTAGTAGTTTTATATATATTTGTGTAATTATATGTTTGGCTCTGGATGGGGGCCTAGGATTTCATATTGAAAAAAATTCATTGTGACGAAATACATTCTAAATGCTCCATTATACCATTTATTTATTGATTCGTTGATATGCCACCTCTCTGCATCAATTTGGAAAAAAATCCATTTTAAAACTAATAAACGAAAAAAATCACAGGCCCTAAAATAAGAAGTTGCTTGTCACTAAAATGTGCATAAGAATATTAAAGCGGTCAAAAACAAAAACTATCAAAAGCATATTTTTCTGACAAATTACATTTAAATTTAAAAAATATATATTCAATGGTAGTGAAGGAATATAAGTCTAAATTTAAACTCAATGTATATGAAACTTTGCAGCAGCTGTTCTCACAGACTTGATTAAACGGGACATGATGTACAAAAAGCCAAACCTGTCTGAAAGACCTGTATTTTATTTCCATAGTTTTACCTCTGTAACAACATGTATGCTTATTACAAGACGATAGAGGATTTGTTTGTTTGTTGGAATAGTGTCAAACGCCACTTTTAGCAATTTTTTAGTTTTTTAGCTAGATCATGGCGTCCAGTTTTTTTTTTTTTTTGGGGGGGGGGGGGGGGCGAGGGGGTGGTTGGAAGCCGGAGTAGCAGGAGAAAACCAACGACCGTCGGTAGGAAAACTGGCAATCCTTGTAAATTAAGATTGAAGTCAAGAACACACTGAGACTCGAAGCCGAAATCTCAGTGTTGACAGACCACGTGATTAATGGTTAATGAATCAACTTAATCACTCGGGGGGCCTCGGTGGCCGAGTGGTAAAGGTAGTTCGCCTACTGATGATCACGTGGTCTGTCAACACTGAGGTTGTGGGTTCGAGTCTCACTGCGGGCAGGGTGTACTCGACTCCAATCCTAATTGACAAGGATTGCCAGTTTTCCTACCGTAGGTCGGGGGTTCTCTCCGGGTACTCCGGCTTCCTCCCCCAATAAAAACTGGATAACTGAAATAGCTGAAAAATGCTGAAAGTGGCGTTAAACACCATCAAACAAACCACTCTCCGGCACAGAGAACATAACTGGTTCCCAGATATAACCTCTGCCACACGTCATCCTCCATTTACTGCGGGACTACATTTGTCGTCTGCCCGTGACGTTGATAAACAAACAACGATGTTTGTAAAATAATACACAAGATCTTATTTATTTTTATATAGTCTTTTAAAACACTTGTGATACATTTTAACATTGAAATTACTATGTTTGTACGAGAAGCTTATCCGCCATGTGAGATATCTCTCACAATGTCAACCAATGGTATGGCAGAGGTGATTGTGGTTGACGTAGGATACCCAGAATCCTTTGCGTGGAGATTGCAAACAAACAAACAAACATAATCACTCGGCCATTGAGTATAGAGCACACATTTTTGATATGTCTCATCTGATCAAGGAAAACGTGCTTGACTTTGTTTTCCACAAAACAACTGTTTATAACACATGTTTGATACCAAACTATTTTACAACCAAAGTTTTTTCGTATTTTATTGTTAAAGTGTGTCCTCAAGAAAATTATCCAGCTTTGACGATTGTTTAGGTTGACTTTTGTCAAATTTAATGACGTGGGAATCTGTCAGCAAGTACACCTTAAAAGCTAGGAGGCTGCAATTGAATCATCTAGTGAATTTCCGTTTAAGGTAAGGGAAGTGATTAGGCGGAAATATGGGATGATTATCCAATTGAAGGAGGTTGTTCCGTACGACAGCTTATTCGTGCCAAACAACAAAAAGAAAAAAAAAATTATTTCGCTTGTACGGTTTATTAAATCGTTTGTACGGTTTATTAAATCGTTTGTACGGTTTATTAATCCGTTTGTACGGTTTATTAAATCGTTTGTACGGTTTATTAAATCGTTTGTACGATTTATTAATCCGTTTGTACGGTTTATTAAATCGTTTGAACGATTTATTAATCCGTTTGTACGGTTTATTAAATCGTTTGTACGGTTATAAAATCGTTTGTACGGTTTTTTAATCCGTTTGTACGGTTTATTAAATCGTTTGTACGGTTTATTAAATCGTTTGTCCGATTTATTAATCCGTTTGTACGGTTTATTAAATCGTGTGTACGGTTTATTAAATCGTTTGTACGGTTTATTAAATCGTTTGTACTATTATTATCAGGGACCATAGGGACCACATCGAAGTAGTTGGCCATCTACTATTGATTATCGGGGATAAAAGGGACCACATGGTCTAGTTAGTTGGTCATCTACATTTGATTAGTAGGGACCAAAGGGACCACATGGTCTAGGTAGTTGGTCATCTACATTTGATTATCAGGGACCAAAAGTACCACATGGTCTAGGTATTTGACGATCTACTTTTGATTATCAGGGACTATGGGGACCATGTGGTCTAGTTAGTTGGCCATCTACTATTCATTATCCCGTACCATAGGGACCACGTGATCTAGGTAGTTGGCAATATACTATTAATTATCAGGGACCCCAGGGACCACAAGAATAAAACGTTCTAACGAATTAATAAACCGCACAAACGATTTAATAAACCGTACAAACGGATTAATAAATCGTTCAACCGATTTAATAAACCGTACAAACGATTTAATAAACCGTACAAACGGATTACTAAACCGTACAAACGATTTAATAAACCGTACAAACGATTTAATAAACCGTACAAACGATTTAATAAACCGTACAAACGATTTAATAAACCGTACAAACGAATTACGTAACCGTACAAACGATTTAATAAACCGTACAAACGGATTAATAAACCGTACAAACGATTTAATAAACCGTACAAACGGATTAATAAATCGTTCAAACGATTTAATAAACAGTACAAACGATGTAATAAACCGTACAAACGAAATAAATATTTTTTTTTCTTTTTGTTGTTTGGCACGAATAAGCCGTCGTAGTTCCGTCATTCACGTGATGTACTGTCGTGTCATAATGGAAATAGCCGTTTTCTTAAAAACCAGCTCCCTTTATATATGTTACAGCTACATGAGTGTGGGAAAATACATGCCAAGTCTAGAAGTCAACGAGACTGATTGTTTGCATGCGAAAAAAAATCAAAGTTACATTGTAAAACCAATCTTAAATACAAAATGAGGAGTAACAAGGTATGAAAAAACATGTTGATGAACGATACATAGAAGAGACTCGGGAATGTTGATTGATTAGATGTTTGCTTAACGTCCATCCAGCAATAAAACTGTTTTCAAGACAAGAATAGGTTACAAACAAATCTCCCCCATTGGAAACAAAATTTCGACAGCCACTGGAAAAAGAATAGAGTATTGGGTTGGGATGGAGAATTTAGCCTTTTGTAGCGGCTACATGGAGCCTACTCCTTTTTAAATCTACAGAAGGGACATTTATCGTGCAACGAGTGTGATACTAACCAAACAACTTACCCACTCTTGTCGATGTTAAGGCTTTCCATATTATAACGTGACAACCAACCCCTCCCCCAATGAGGAGGCCTCACCTATCCCTCACCTCGGGCAGCTCTGAGAACTTTATTTTTTTATTTGTTCAACGACTCAATGGTGATATAGTTCCTAAAATCCATCTGACAAAGTGTTGTTAAAAGCAATGGAAGCCATATCAGAACTGTTGCTTTTTTAAACAGTGATGTAATATAATCTTAAAGCCGAAAGTGAATTGCTGCTTACTGCATTTACAAGAATTTGTGTATTTGATACTGTTCGGAAATGAACAAACACAAAATTTGAAAACTTTTTTATTTTCTAACATAATTGTACAACAACAACTAAAGAAGCCTCTTATCTTCAGCAAAAATTAACAATATTTAAATAGCACCAACATTGGGTAAAACACAACACTTAGACACAGATCTACACAACACATAACAATATTACCACAAATTTAAGAGAAGCACAACATGTTAGCTTTTTTTCTATCTAATTTCTGCAGAAGATTCCAGTGCTATTATATTCAGAAATGTTCACAGATATTATTTTTACCAAAATATGAGTTATCTCCCTTGTAAAAAAACTTTTCCCTTTTCAAACCAAATTGTCATAAACACCTGATGTTGAACAAAGAGGAAAATTTCAATTAAGGTTAGACAAATATTTACTGTTAATTAAAGTATACAATCCTTTAGAAGCAAAATTAACATTTGAAAGGAAAGTTCCAAAAAAAGATGTTTTAAAGGGAGATTACTCCTTAATGTTGGGAGATATGAATATATGTTAACATTTTTACACACCTGAACATTTATTGGTCATGTTACAAAAAAAGGGAAATAATATATCATTGTTCTAATTATTAAAGTTCTTGTTCATGTAATCTATATTCCTTTCTGAGAAATTTTGCCAAAATATTATATTGTTCTAATCTTTGCAAGGGTTCAAATAGAATAAATTTAAGACAAAATAAAGTGTAACTTTTAAACTTCTACTCTGTCTTTCTGTTTGTAAAATATTAGTGAAGAAAATAACAGTTAAAGGGAGATAACAAAACAAAACTGGACCCAATCTTACGTTTACTTTTGATATTACACTAAGCCATGTAACCAAAACTAAAAGCACTTCACATATGATTACTTCCCTTTACTAAACAATATGGCCGTTTTGTGTGCTATAACAAATGAGAACAAAATGCCTGTTAAGTTACTTCTTTCCATTATAACTAACATCAATGTAAAAATAAACTAGACAAAGTCGATCTAGCGATCGCTGATACCCCCGCTTTTGTGAAAATTTCTAACGTTTTTCGTGGACTGCGACCTTGAAATTTGATGGATTTCCCCCAAAATCAAAAGGCTTTTTACCAACCTGATATATAACAATATCCCAAAGTTTCATTCAAATCGGATGCAAACTTTTTGAGTTATTGTCCGGAAACAACTTTTATGTTAAAATTTCTAATGTTTTTCGTGGACTGTGACCTTGAAACTTGACGGATTTCCCCCAAAATCGATAGGCTTCTTACCAACCTGATATATGACAATATTCCAAAGTTTCATTCAAATCGGATGTAAACTTTTCGAGTTATTGTCCGGAAACAACTTTTTTGTTAAAATTTCTAACGTTTTTCGTGGACTGTGACCTTGAAATTTGACGGATTTCCCCCAAAATCGATAGGCTTCTTACCAACCTGATATATAACAATTTCCCAAAGTTTCATTCAAATCGGATGCAAACTTTTTGAGTTATTGTCCGGAAACAACTTTTATGTTAAAATTTTTAACGTTTTTCGTGGACTGTGACCTTGAAATTTGACAGATTTCCCCCAAAATCGATAGGCTTCTTACCAACCTGATATATGACAATATCCCAAAGTTTCATTCAAATCGGATGTAAACTTTTTGAGTTATTGTCCGGAAACAACTTTTTTGTTACAATTTCTAACGTTTTTCGTGGACTGTGACCTTGAAATTTGACGGATTTCCCCCAAAATCGATAGGCTTCTTACCAACCTGATATATAACAATATCCCAAAGTTTCATTCAAATCGGATGTAAACTTTTTGAATTATCATCCGGAAACCAAATGTGGACGGACGAACGGACGGACGGACGGACGGACAGACGGACGGACGGACGGACGGACGGACGGACATGAGGACCACTATATACCCCCGACTCTGTCGAGCGGGGGTATAACAATAACATATATACAACAAGTATTTGTTCATAAAATGTACAAAAAAACAATAATAGCACTTTTGGAATAAATAACAAAAATTCTAAAAAAATTTCTAAAAATTGTAAAAAAGCAAAAACTACTAAATTGCATCTATATTGCGATAAGTAATTGTTTTCCCAGGACATATTGCAAAGAAAGTTGATCAGAAACGATATACCATACTTTGCTGTATATAGTCACATCAATGTTTAATACCCAACCTAACTATTGTTTATACAACATGTGATTCAATTTAACTTTATTTTAGCATCGTGTGTATAATACTCATTCAGGCTATAAATAGATATTTCTTAAAGTAAAATATTAAGTATTTTACCAAGCTTTTACCTTATACAGTACAGGTTATGTGGTTGGGCTTGTTCCACCGATCCACACTAATATTAGCGATTTTGTTTGGTCTATTTTTGTAAAGAAACGGTGAACATAAATCTACTATTATTTTGGCAGTAAGTAATACATAACAAAGCAAAAGAAACCACATGTTAAGAACAAAAAATGGCTTAAGTAGACAAGCTAGAAGCCCACCCTTTTTCCAATTTCAAAGAAGACTAGTGAAAATAGCAATTCCACTTGATATGTACTGAATATTGAATAAATGCTGATATCAATCTGTGAATTAACTGTCACAATTTGAGTTTTTTTGTTTAAGCTTAAAAAAAAAGACCTTAAAAATTTATCATGCAAAATTTAAATTGTCAACTTTACAAACATGTTTTGATTGTATTTTATGTAGTCTAAAAACAGACATTTTATTGTCTTCCATTATAAGGGGTCGTCCATAATTGTCAACCATTTTCAAAAGTGTACAAAAAGCACACTTTTTGAGCCCCACACCCCCCATCAAAAAGTGTACATCAACCATTAAACTAATATAAAAACCAAACTCCACGGAAACGAAAAATTTCTTAAGATAAAAAAAAGTGTATGCAAAAATGTCGAAATTTTTTAACCCCCTCCCTTAAGTTTGTGGTTTGCACACTTATGAAAAAGGTTGACAATTATGGACGACCCCTAAGCGTGTGAAATGTCATTAGACATACTAGAATTCTTACTGTTGACTGCACCTTGCCTGGGACTCAATAAAAATATTTCAGATTTCATTTTTGTGCCTTTAAAACTCATGTATTGAGAAATGCCCATATTGGCATGAAAAAAACTAACGTTTTTTAAAAAATTATTGATTGGTGAGATTGGGAACATAACATGATAGGGTCACCTTCTAGAAGTCTACATTGTCCATCACAATAATATGTCCTGAAAAAATTGTTACTGTTACTTCATCCTTATATACACAAGTTTCATGGAATACAAAATCACAAATACTGCCAGATATGATAAAAAACCAATAAATATGAAACAGAGATTCTATTACAAAAAATAATGCTTGCATGTGAAGTTTATCCACAATTTTTCATAAAATTAAATACAAAAAAAACTAAACAAAACAATATTATTTGCAAAAAATGCACAGTGATAATTAAGACAAAATAAAAACAATATGATGTATCATGCATATTAAGTCTTCAAAAACCAATATTAGATACTAGCAAGATAATGTTTCAGCAACACTGCTGGTCCCACTTGGCACATATTGGTAAACGCCCACCTTTTTCTATGTTCACTGAAGCATGAGTTATTAGGTGCAGCCCTACAGAAGTTTGCCAGTAAGAAGATCTCATCATGTTGTAACTGTGAACCAAGTTTCATGAAATGTCATAGAAAAAGCTTCATTGCAAAGATAAACATTGGGTGGGACAGACAAATGAACAGACAAAAAATCTTAATGTGCCCAAAACATGTTAAAAGTCTCAATAAAATTTCAATTGTGTCAAGCAACAGTTTTTCAGTGAGCAATTTTTGATTGCCTATGTCAGATAGAGATTTTAATCTTTTAGCAAGTCCACATGTACTAGGTACAAAACTATTACAGATAAGTCCAAACTTGGAGGATACATGATGCAGCAATGTAAAATTTACTTCAATTTCTTTCCTTCAAAGACAAGGACTTCCACAAAATTATGCACTTATTCGTTTTACAAGTAAAACGTAGATAGAAACACTTAACATTTGATCTTTAGAGTGGTATTTGCTCTTCACATGTGATAATGACCCACTTCAAATACTACTAGAAAGCGTTTTATCCCCATTTTCGTCATCACCATTTTGAAGTTCTACTATTACTCTTGACCACAGACACCATTCACTTAACTTAAATTTGATGAAGTTATTAAAAATAAATCTGACAAATATTTTCTTGACCAAAAAGTATCCTTACTGTTACTGCATGGTACTGAACCTTTAACAACGGAACTTTTGGATGTGCAACATAAAAAAAAATGGCTATTTTAAAACTGACCCAGCAAACATTTTAAACCATGCACTTAATCCTTGTCTGACAAAAATAATGCAGTTTTTGACAAGACTACACTTCAGTTGACTTTGATTTTTAAAAATATGTTTTGCAAAGTGCAACTAAATAAACAGGGACATAAAGTAAAAAATATCATTGTATAGAAATAAAATCAATAAATTTCTACAAACATCTATATCCTTTGTTTGTGTGTTTAAAAAAAATAAATGATAAGACTGCACATTTTTTCTCTTTTCTTTATGACAAAAATAAAGAGGAATTGTTTGCAAGACAAACAAATTATCACAAGAAAAATAGGTTTTTGTACAAGGGGCCCAGACTAAAAACAGCGAAAATAAGTACAGATGAAATGGTCAACATGGCATGATCTGTGAAAATTAGTACCAGCGAAAATAAATGTGCTAGCAGTATATCTTCTTAGACTTACAAAATATATTTAACTTGACGAGAATGGGCCCATATGTGTTCTGCACCATAATTGGTTGCAAATATACAAATTGATGTTTCATATACACCAAATCAAATGAATTAAGCTTTAACCTATATGATGTTTTGTGTACAATACTCACCCAGGCTGATCACATGACTTTTTACTCACACAGCCTGATCACATGACCTTCTACTCACCCAGGCTGATCACATGACCTTTTACTCACCCAGGCTGATCACATGACTTTTTACTCACACAGCCTGATCACATGACCTTCTACTCACCCAGGCTGATCACATGACCTTTTACTCATCCAGGCTGATCACATGACCTTTATCCACCCAGGCTGATCACATGACCTTTTACTCACCCAGGCTGATCACATGATCTTTTACCCAGCCAGGTTGAACACATGACCTTTTAAACAAAACAGGAGTATTATACACAATTACATATGGTAAATAATTTAAACAAAACAAATTTAGTACAATTATGTAAAATACAACAACTACGACACTTATCAACAACAATGAATACACAACAATGTAAACATGATATATGTATAATTCCCATGTACCTTAAAAGTGAAATAATAAAAATAAATGCTCAGACCTCAAATGTATTTCTGTGGGTTTTTCAAGTGTTTTCCTCAGATATTTTACTTTTGTACTTAAGTTAATGGTCAACACCCACTTTTGCTATCCTATCTTGTGCCCCTGCCTACAATTTGGATGTTTGTTAGTATTGTGACTGGTTCACTGGTTATTTTTAGTCATTTCCAGGTTGAGGGGATACCAAAGGATATTTATAAAAGATTAAATTAAGAAAAAATGTATATTGTTCCATATCTGCATATTTAATATAAGAACCTTCCAGTATGGTCCCAGGGAATTTTATTAAAAAAATGTTTCTTAATGCTTTAAAACCTTTCCTAAAAGTCCACTAATATTGAAAAAAGAAACTTCTAGACAAAAAAAACTGTCCCAAATAAAATATTTCCACTTGGCAGGAACTGCAAAAATATACATTTGTTATGGGACATTATAGGTATGGTAACCAGACCAAAGAAAAAATATATTTTTTTAACAGAAGTGGAAGTTAATGAGGAATTCAACCACAACTGATATTTGGACTGGAAATACATAGCTAATGCCAGGATAAAAATTACATAAAAGTTTACAAGGTCAAGAGAAAGAAAACTAGACATGTCCAACCAACAAAAATTTC
Source organism: Limnoperna fortunei (assembly GCA_944474755.1). Lineage (NCBI taxonomy): Eukaryota > Metazoa > Mollusca > Bivalvia > Mytilida > Modiolidae > Limnoperna > Limnoperna fortunei. The sequence continues at coordinate 27,768,689 of OX104123.1, forward strand.
ATTTTCACCGGCGAAAAAAAGAAGGTTGGTCCCTTAGGTTCATCTGATTATAATTTATAAAAATTTGAGGATAATTTATATTCAAAATCGCATTGAAAAACACACAGAAATACAGAGCTGAATTATTACAATCAGTCTAAGTACAAATAAGTCTAAGTACAAAGGGCATGACATGCACATGGCATAACCTGAAGGTCACAAGGTCATAGGTCATTACCACGTTGCCTTTAGGATACTGATTATCAATAATGCTACAATATTTTAATGCTGTAAAAATTACACATCAACATTAAATAATGCAAACTTTGAAACAGTGTCTGCACTTTAAACAGGTTTTCATATTTAAGGATAACAAAGTTTTTTTTCTTTCACTTTTAGTGCATGTAAATACAAATTTAAAAAAAGATGTCAATCCAAAAATAAGTACAAATGTATTATTAAACATAGCACTTGTTTGGTAGGACGTGTTTGCTTCAATTGAAAAAACACTGATTTCATGCAATTACCCCGTTTTTACTGGCCCATGCAGGAGTTTCAAATTTTGCATTTACTTAAGTACATGTACAACAAAAAACTAACTGGTCCCTAAACTATGTGTACAACAAGTAAACAGTCATTTACAAATATATAATATTAAATGCTGATTAAAATTTTAGGCACAGATAATTACTGGCATTAGTGGTAAATCCTTTTTTGTAATAAAATAGGTATTTTTTTAAAGATGGAACCCATTCAAAATCACGTTGAATGTGTAAGATTCAATGAAACATGAAATACTAGCCCATATTAAAAAACCTTGGGCACAACAATGACATCAAATAATGATTTTCATTAAACTGTTATCTGTGTTACTGTATACAACTAGTAAAAAACTATGTAAAACATACAAAAAATATTGCCAGCATGATTTCTTTCTATTGAAATATTGCATGGAGTCCATAAGTACATGTAGCGTGACAGGGTTTAACCAGTAAACAAAGAAGATAACTCTTGCCTTTCTGTAATTACAGTGTACAACAGAGTTTTCTCCCATTAACTGACAACATAAAACATATTTTAATTCTAGAAAAAAAATATATATACATAAATTTACATTCTTCTTCAGCAAATAAAAATCTATTGTCCTGATCATTAACATTTAAGGGTATTGTATAACTGATGATCCTTTCGTGAGACCACAAACAAATTATTCAGCTTTAAAAATTAATGGTTATCAATAATCTCCTAACTATATTATTTCACAGTAGTGACATTCTGCCAAAAGGAATGTATAAAACACACAATATAATTTGTTCTCATTTCATAAAAAGCAGAATTCCAATTTATAGCATTCCAAATAATCCAACCCTATGGATTCATTGTAAAAAGAAAACACTTGTTAATTATGATTAAATCGCAAAAGATATGGTTGGAATATTTACAAAATAATATTAGGTAATGATGTTGTTTCCAAGTATTAACCATAAATTATCTCTGTAAATTCACAATTTTAATGTCCAGACAACTATAAAATGTGTCACACTTCTATTACTTGAGATGGCTGGTAAGATGACAATTGAATTCAATTCTGTCGCGACATGATTTACGGCAAATGACACATTTAAAGGGATCTGTATCATGAGAATGAAACCCATTATGTAATAAATACAGAGTACAATCCTCATAAATAATATGGCAATGATTGCACCGATACTGCTTCTGGGATGTGTTGACTTCTTCACGTCCATCGTCTTCAGTTATCTCCCCTGACATGTTTGAACTGGTTTCCACTGAAATATAACTAGTACTTGGCTGGGTAGATGTGTCTGGATCCATCATGGCACTGGAGCTATACCGCCTCTGTGGGTGGCGCTGTTTTCTAGAATTAGAAGAACCCAACATTCTTGAGTGTAAATTTGTGCGGCTGATCGTGGTTGGTTCATCGCTGCCAACATTGTCAGAGTGTTCACTGGTGACGCTTGATTCCTCCGACGTTTTCTGGTTCTCATTACTGACTCCATCTAAATCTGAATTTGCTTTGTGTCCACTTTCAGGATGATTATTGCCATCAGGAGTAGACACTGACCTTGACGTATGGGAATCGGAGCTATACTTTCGGTTCCGTGTTGTAGTGCTAACAACATCTGCCTCGCTGTTTTCATGTCTGCCACGATCTTGAATGGCATGTCCTAAAGTTGGAGCATAAGGCTGGCGATAAAAGTCAACTAGTGACCTTGCCTGCAAGTTTAAAGCTTCTGACCTAATTACTTGTGACTGGAAAATGCTGACTGGCGTGGGTACATTATTGTTGGAAGAAATAGATACTGGTAAACAGACAGACCCTGCTGTTACAAATGTTGGCATTTGTGGTGGAAACGAAAAAAGGGGAGATGATACTTGCTCTGCATGACTACTTCTAGGAGAAAACGTGTCGATTTGTGGTGATATTACCTCCCTTGTTTCGGCACTAGAATGGTGTCCTTCTGTCGAATCTGACATTTCTGAATGTGTTGCTAAATGACGCTTGGCATCTTCATAATGTGCAAATTTAACTGGACAAAGAGGGCACTGGTGTAATGTTTCCATCATGTGTCGTCGCTCGTGCATTCGGAAACTTCCACTCTGTGCAAATGTTTGTCCACAAATTTTACAAATATATGGCTTCTCACCTGTATGCACACGCTCGTGTGTTCGTAGTGTCCCAATCTGTGTAAATGATTTACCACAAATCCCACACCGATATGGACGTTCTCCGCTGTGTATTCGTTTGTGGGTTGTCAGACTACTTGCATTTGCAAATGATTTTCCACAAAGTTTGCACTGAAATCCTGCCGACTGTTCTTGCTTTACTTTAGCTGGTGGTGAATTTAAAATAGGTGGTTTCGACTTTTCTGTAGGACTTTTTGTTGGTGGGGGTGGAGTTTCAACTTTGATGCCAAGCTGTCTGATATGAATACGTTCATGTTTTTTCCAGTTGCTACAGTCACTGAATCGTTTTGGACAAAATGAACATGCAAATGGTTTCTCCCCAGTGTGAAGTCTCATATGAGCTTTAATGTAACTTGACTGTGCAAACTTTTTCCCACAAAATTTACAACATGGTTTGTTGTCATCCGAGCTATAATGTACCATGTTTGACTCAAAGGACATAATGCCAACTCCATACCCTAAGTAACTTTGTGTCCGATTCTGAAACCTACATCTGATGTGGGCTTGCTCTCAGGTGAATATGCAATTTTTCTTGGAACTGAAATAAGAAAAAGTTATATTATTCAAAGTAAAAGTAAAAAAATTGCAGTGTGCATGTCCTTTTTGCTCTTTGTACCAGTGCAGTAAGTGCTTTGAAATCACAAATTACAGTACAGTTAGGTTAGATTTAACAACTTTAAACAGGCATCATTTAAAGACTTTGAACAGGCATCCTTTAAAATTTTGTAATTTTAACAGACAAGAAATTTTTTTTGAGCCATGCAATTTAGCCTGCAGCTTGTTTTTGATGACAACACTGTTCATCTTGGCGGGGAGGTGCTCTTCATTGTAAGAGTGAATCCTAAATCTGTATAGTGATCCAATATATATCATGTTATTTGTTCATTGTACAATGTGTATAACAAGTTGTAAATGTTGAACTAAATGATTCGTTTGTTTGTTTTAATGGCGTTTAACGCCACTTTCAGCAATTTTTCAGCAAAATCATGGCATCCAGCTTTTATTGTGGGAGAAAGCCGGAGTACCCGCAGAAAAACCCCGACCTGTGGTAGGAAAACTGGCAATCCTTGTCAATTAAGATTGGAGTCGAGTACACCCTGCCTGCAGTGAGAATCGAACCCGAAATCTCAGTGTTGACAGACCACGTGATCAATACTAAACGAACTACCTTGACCACTCGGCCACCGAGGCCCCACCTCGAAGTCTGTATCAGAACAGTAGAAGAAAAAAATGTGGTCAGGCTCCACCACTAACAACAATTGCCAGATTTCCTTCTGAGGATCGGGGGTTTTCATTGTGTCGTCTGGATTCCCTCTCCAATATAAACTGTATGCGATGTTATACTTTATTGATAATACAATCAACTTGTTAAAAATTACAGAAAGACATATAATTTTTTTCACCAGTTTTTGTTTGTTTGTTTAAATGATGTTTAACACCATTTTCAGCAATTTTTCAGCTATATCATGGCATCTAGTTTTTATTGGGGGTGGAAGCAGGGGTACCCTGAAAAAACCCCCAACCTGTGGTATACCAGTTTTGTGGCAGAAGAAAACAAGGGAAAAGGACAGACTTGATTGGGTGATATTGAAAATAAAAAAAATTCTGAAAAAAGAAAATGTTTATGGCGTTGGGACCAGGTAGTGTTATCCACCACTGACCACCTTGCTTAACCCATGAAAACAACGAAAATCAAACTCAAAAGCATTGAATTACATACAATGTAACACAAATATTTTCAAACTTCATTTGTACCTAGAAAAATTAAAGATTGGAACTCTTTGGCAGAAAAGTGTGTGACATCTAAAACTTCACCCCAATTTAAAAAAGAATTACAAACTTTAGATCAAACAGAAGCTCAGTGTGACTAACACCAGCGTGATCTCCCCAACTCAAAGACTAGCTACAATAATGTAGCTCCTTTTTTTTTTTTTTTTTTAATGGACGGAGCTACAAAGCGGTCCCATTACTCGTAATGGAGCAGCCCGGGAGTGATTCACACCCGGTGTTTTTTTGCATTTTATAAGCAATTTAACTGTTTCCCTGGTTTGCTACATACTTTTTTATGTATTTGCAGTTTAACTGATATTTCCACAACACCGTATTCGTTAGTTTTATCACTTTATTCATAATCATGGCATTGTTGACAAAATATGAATTCCGGAAGTGCATAATTTCCATAATATCGGAATCGATTTGGTAAAAAATGAAATTCCGGATGATTTCAGCTGCATTCATTTGCATTATGATTATGTCCCCTTATTACAAATTTTACCGATACGATTCCGAAATTCTACACCCCACAATTTTAATTATGTCAACAATGACACGATTACGAAAAAGTGTTAAAATTATTTAATTAGACATTGTAGACATATCAGATGAACGGCGGAGGAAAGAAAACATATTTATTTAATAAAGACAAAGGTTAAATAGCGGAAAATATGTATAAATCCCAAACGTGTTTTTCCTCCATTACGAGTAATGGGACCTCTTTGTAGCTCCGTCCATAATTTAAAAAAAAGGAGCTACATTATTGTAGCTACTCAAAGACTAATTCTCAGTTGTGATCTACTTTTGGGGACAAATAAAGTTACAGCAGGGGTCGCGCTGGGCTTCGCCAATGTCGCCAATTGCGATTTTTTTTTTCATTTGGCGACAAAATATTGCGTCTGGCGATTTTTTTGGCGCCAAGGTTTTATAGTGTTAAACTATGAATGCACGTTTTAAATTTATCGGTAATCGGCGATTGCATCATTAAAGATCCTTTGTCGGCTTCTATGGTCGTAAATACACGTGTATTGTGTAGTATCCAGTGACATGTGTGTTATTTGGAGTTATTAAACGGAAATCGGCAATAAATGAATCAACAAAGTTGTCTGATGAAAAGCAGCTTTACCTGCATCACATTGAGTAGACGTGTAATAAAACAATTGATGCTGTTAATTAATTTATAAAAATAACAAAACAAACATATTTTTGTAGTAATATTTTTTTTTATAATGTAATTAATAAAATACAGGTATGAAAACTGACGTCGTTGTTGAGTGATTTCCGGACCGGATGTCCGTCTTAATTTCGTAATTAGAAAACTCTTACACATGCGTAGTTTTATTTTCAGTATTTCCGGTTTTAAGTTCATTCACGGGAATAGATGTTTCTAATAAATTACTGTAAAATTTTGGTTTTCTGCCAACAAGAAATCACTCACACATCTTTTCATGATTAAAATAATTAAAACAATTAGTGTACGGGCTGCTCGAGACCAAACTTTGGAAAAATTGAATTGAGTCCGGCAAACTTGGATTTCGTCCGACGTTACAGAATATGTCACACATACTACATAGTGTTAAACAATTTCGTCATGTCATATAGTAATCTAGCGATTTCTAATATGGCGACACTTTTACAAAACTGGCGACGGAAAATTGCAGTTGGCGATTTTTTTGGCGCCAGCTTTTTAGAAGCCAGAGCAGCCCCTGTTACAGATATTAACATTTATTAGATGGTGAGAACTACAAACTGACCAGTAATATAATAAATATGCTGAACTTAATATATAACTTGTTTCATTTTCACGCCTATTTAAGGCATAAATATGTCCAAGTTTATGTGCATTTACTTTTCAATCATTGTCATTTGTCGATTGATTACATAAACAAGCTTAAGCCGTTCAAGCACATTATGGTTATCGATTTTGATACAAAATATGAAAGCTCTATTTAAATTCTGTGCATTTTACCAAAAAAAAACCATAAGCTTTACCGAGTCCGAGATTTTAAATAAGCTACAAATATGGAATTTGTGTCCCATTATATTTCCTGAATTTGTAGCATGCATGTACTGATCACACAGTAGATGACTGCGTTGTTTCGTTTTTAATTGTGTATGTAATGAGAAGTAAATTTTGATAAATCGTCTTCAATGAATTTTGTGTGCAGCTGTCATACATGCATAGATAGGCTACGCCAACGTCTGAACTTGAAATATGTTGTGCACAAAAAAGGAAAGAAAGACAACTGCATGCATCACTTATGAATTTATGTGTTGATCATAGTTTCGTGTAATGTGGAGCGTTAACTATATTAAATCAGATTACATTGCAGTTGACAAATTTCTTCAAATCATTTGAAAGCTGACAGTCTCTTTGTTTTGTGAATATAGATGGCGCTTTAAATAACATATCATTCCATCCTCCACATTGAAGAGTTTAGTGTAAAGGATACTGAAAGGGTAATGTATTTATGAAAATATGATATATATTGAAGTACTATATAGAGATATTCTTTCCATTGGCATTGATTGTCAATGAGAAACTATTAATTAATGTATGTTATATATAATATGTAAATAGGTGTGACCTATCAGGCGATCGATATCCCTTCTTTCCTGAAGAAACACTTTCATAGGGGTCCATGAAGTACCCTATTATAGAACTACATTTCTTGATAGAATTAAAAGCTTAATCCCAGATCTTTCAAATAGCAATCCCTGTTATGCTCTTTGATGAATAGCAAATCTGAAATTTGTCTAAAACTTACTGCTACATTTATTTTAGAATGCTTTGAATTACAAAAAATCCTATTCAAAACATAATTTTAATTGGTTGTATCATCTTTATATAATATAATATAAATACATAACAATAAACACAATTAATGTAAAGAATTGTGTAAAATTTGTATAACAAACTTTGTATTGATCTTTCTAATTGTTGTGCCTTAACCATGTACTTTACCATGAGTTTGTGCTAATAAAATTTTTGTGTAAAAATACATATTGCAAGATGTGATATTTTATTATTATTTTAATATAGAAAGCTTGAAATGCTAGACATTTAAGACATGTAGACACAACGAAATAATTTTAGTGCTTCATTGCTTTCTCGCGGGTGCGTCTTTTTATCCCAGAACACCACAGAAAACCTCAGAACTCTATAAAGTACCATTTTGTTCTTTGATAAAACATAAATTATTATTTATGAGTTATTATGCCTTATTGGATAAAATTATGTCTGAAAACCACATATTTGTTCATGCACCAGTATGTCTCGTCGTGCGCGGATGAAGTTTTCGCTGAAAACAGCGATACCACGAAACAACACAGAATTATAATAAACTCCTTTTTTATTGATAAAAATAATTTAAATTATCATCTGCATGTTAATATGCCTTATTGTGTAAAAATATGTGTTGAGACCTCAAATTGGTTCCGAGATTTGTTCATCCGTATGTCACGTTTAGAGCGGCTGACGTTTTTCATGTAAATAGGCGGTACCACAGAGAACACCAAAGAACTTTATTTGAAAACCTTATTGAATTCAAAAAGCTATTTTAAATGTTTAAATGTGTTAATATGCAGTAAATTCTTATTCTGGATATTTGTCAAAACAGACATGTTTTATCTAGTAAACAAAGAAGCTAAAACTGCAATGCCACATAACAATAGTTCTATTATGTATAATATATTAAAAGAAAGGATTTAAGATTGCCGGTCAATTTGACGACCCAGATTAAGCTTTGATACAGTTGTACTTTATTGGGGTTTGCAAATTTTTGTTTATTTGTTTGGTTTTTTTTTCTTTTCTTAAAGCGCCACCTTCTTGAAATCATCTGTTATACGTACTATAGAACAGCATAGTTTAAGAAATTTTACATTTAAAACAAGGAATTCGTGGTTTAAAAACATATATATAAATATTATAAGTCGTTTAAAATAAATATTTCTTGTAAATAAAAATCCTTTTTGCCATAAAAGACGATTGTTAATTAATAAAGAGCTGTCATGGAGAACCCTTACCAAAATTGATTTATGGCCCCAGCACTACAACAATAAAACCACGGGGTGATTTTTTTAGAATGGTGTTACTAATAAACATTAATAATTATAGATTATTTACGTTTTTTGAAACGAGATGCATTTTCTCGTCGTATCTCATCGAAGGGCGACAGCCCTGAGATGAGATGACGAGAAAGTGCATCGAGTTTCAAAAAACGTAAATAATCTGTTTATCGCTGTTTTGTAACATTGTGACGTCACAGTGTTTACATAACGACGTCTTGACAGCGAGCTGAGATGGGCCCATCCCACGCTAGTAGAGTGAGATGGAATAATATCGCACACAACGATCAAAGGAAAATACTGCAAAATAGCGATAAAGACCAAACTCAGCAGGGGTGTATAACTATTTAGTTGTGAGTAGTTTCGTTCTGTGCTATCGCCGTTTTCAGCGAGAACTTCAGCCGCGTAAAAAGGGGTATAATGGTGAACAAAAATGTGCTTTTTAAACAAATTGTTCAAAATAAGGCATATAATAATATTTTTATCTAGTTTTTATCAATGGAAAATGGTATTTTACAGATTTCTGCGGTGTTCTGTGGTAAACAGATTTTCAAGATTTCAAGATTCAAGATATATTAAATAACGCTCAGATACCAAATTTGTGTAACATGAGAATTCAATGTAATCAAATATATAGACGAAATGGACAATGTAGACAATTAAAACAACGCATTGATATTTTTTACACTACAGACGTTAAAAGAGTCACCACTTTCACACATTCGTATATAGATGAGTATATACTATTTTTGTTTGGGGGAATGTTTTTTGTATTTTGCATAGTTGCGATACACTAAGCTACGGAAATTCGAGTTAAAACTGATGCAAGAATATATCCAATAAACAGAAAAAATACATTATAAAAAGAAAAATATTTGAAGTTGTGTTCAGACCTAACCGAACCCAAGTATAAGTTAACAAAAGATTCCTGGATTACAAAGAGGAAAAATAGCATATGCATGTTTGGCAAAAACTCGTGGAATATTGTGCTATTTATCCAAAAATATATTAGGTCAGCTTCATTAATTGATTGGAGAAAACGTATACCTGAAGTAATCTCGACTAATCAACATATTTCTAAATATGCAAATAATAATAGAAGAAAAGGGAGTCATAGGACTATATATGTAATATTCTAGCCGTGTTTGGCACCTGAATCGTGGAATATTGGTGTATCTTCAATATCTTTATTATTATTTTTGATCATCTAAAATTATATGGGTTGAGCATTACTGATGAGTCTAAAAACTCACGCCTGGCTTTGTTAATTTTATAACTCTAGTATCTTTGTTTAAATGGAGTGTATTAACTGTTCGAGGAATCGTAAATTGTTGAACTTTACTCTATTCGCCTGTAAAAAATCAGATTATTGAATTACGAAAAAAAAGTTATTTTAAAAGAAACATAAACAAATGTACTTTATACTGCTAATGCTACATGGGAAACTAACTTTATCATGCAGTAGAATGTTAAAAGCGGCACGCTTCTATCTGAAACTAATTTAACCAGAGCATATAAGACCCACCATTCGGCTGTAAGAATGCTTTTGTATACGGTATTTGATGACCCGAACTATGTTCTTTTTTAAGTCTTTATGACAAAAAAATATTTTACATTTCAATATTGATGTTCATTTCCCACCTATTTGAAACTAATGGAAATAACTGAATCTAATTAAAGTTTTCCAATTATAAATATTTTTTGACCATGCATACTTATTCAGGGGTTGGCAAAGTTTGACAGATTTCCCAAAATGAATGATATAGCACCAAAAAAAATAAAAAGACAACATGGCAAGGAAGCCACGAAATGTTCATTTAATTTGCTCATTACGAAGCCTGTCATACGTTCTTTATCAGCTAATAGAAGATTTTTTAACTATGACATCAGTGTTCTAGGATTCCCATTTCCCGTCACCCGTGGAAAGTGATTTCTCAGCACGGGAAAGCCAATTTTGTAGTCCTGGTCACCCGTGGGCAAGTACACATAAAAAGTCGGGATTCTTGAAAAAATGTTCATACTTGCCCTGGCAGGATACAAAAATACATCAATTTTGTTCAATTGATTACAGTACATTTATATTTGGAAACAACAACTATTGTGCAATTCTGTACCAGAAGAAAATCTTCAATTGGTACATATCTGTATATTTTTAATTGAAAATTAACACGTAATTAAAACTTTGTGGGAAAGTTTACTTGAGATGTGGGAAAGCCAGTTTATAGAGGACACTTTCCCGTGTAAAGTTCAGTTAGCAAAAAAATCCTAGAACACTGTATGATCTGGTAATTTCCATATATAATAATACATAATCAAAATACACGTACTAGCATTTCAATTTGCTAATTTGATTAATTGAATCCAGTAGAAAAAAGATAATTAAAATCCTTGAAATGTACGTGACCGAATATAACGGACATTTTGCCTACAAGTATTGACAATCTAATACACATGTATCGAACCTTAGGTCCGCCGATTCAAAAATATCCAAAGAACTAAAGGGCTACGGTTCCGCAGCTGGCGTCGATCCTAACTATTTAAGGAATACTTCAAATTTCTGAACAGGTTATATAATATGGTTTAGGTCTGTTTACGCCTTATAAACCGCGAAGCAGTTTATGAATGGTGTAAACAGACCCAAACCATATTATATCGTATAACCTGTTCAGCAATTTGAAATTTTCCTTATAATTTAATTTTAACTATAAATTTTAACAATTTTTATAGTAAAAACGTCGATGCCGTCATGTCATGGAACTATGTGAATTTTAACGGCGTAAAAATAGGTAAAAGGTCACGCAAGTTATTTCTTATAATATGGGTTGCTCGATTTGAATGATTAACCAATCAGATTTCAACTTACAAATCAAAATTAAATTATAACGTAGTGTTTGGACTTCAACACGATATTACATAGATGATGGAGTGACACAATCATAATCTACTCAGACAATATTGACATCAAAATATCCCTTATTATAAACTGGGTAAAATATAAACCTTATTGACCGATAATAATTACGTATTGCATAGTTGGGGGCCTCGGTGGCCGAGTGTTTAAGGTATTTCGCCTACTATTGATCATGTGGTCTGTCAACACTGGGATTGCGGGTTCGATTCTCACTGCAGGCAGGGTGTACTCGATTCCAATCATAATTGACAAGGATTGCCAGTTTTCCAACCGCAGGTAGGGGGGTTTTCCCCGGGTATTCCGGCTTCCCCCAATAAATACTGGACGCCATGATATAGCTGAAAATTTGCTGAAAGTGGCATTAAACACCATCAAACAAACAAACGACCCCCTTTTTTGACATCAAAATATTACTTATTATAAACTGGTAAAATGCATACATCATTTACCGATAATAATTACGTGTTACATAGTTACACGCCGATCAACCGACTTATATCGCAGCTTTGTAATTTATCTTAAAACCATACTGAGAAATTAAACATAGACTCTATGATAGAGTAAATGCTCTCATTGAGACAATCCCACAGCAGGGTTTAAGCGGAAATCTTTGTTATTTGTCGATAATGCTCTACAAATGAGTTCGAACCTATCAACAAATAACAACATAACGAACACGATTTTTTACAAATATTTCCTACTATGTCGACATTAAATAGTATAAAACGGAACCATCTACTTAGTAGGTCAATATATTGATGTCAAACGTTTATTACAAATTATAGCGTACAAATGAGAGTTGAAGCTCAAGAATTAATACATGATATTTAACTGTAACACGGATACTTCCTATGTCTAATACTTTTTAACATTATCGGTTGCAGATATTTTTGAGAATTCCACAGTTATCTTTTACATAAAAAACAGAAAAGGAAAACGTGCAAGACGTAGTTACTGAGGACAATATTATATCATTCGAACAGACCGCGAGATTGACCTTAATTGACCGAATTATACACAATTTTCATCGCGTATTACACCTGTAGACCCCTGAGGATACACAGAAGGGAATCTACGCATCTGGTAAGAGAATACTTACACAAATGTATACCGTTTTATTACAAAATTATTTATATTTATGATTTAATCACCCGTTTTCTTTCATTGTTAATTCTAATAAATGAATAATAAATAATAATAAACAATCAAACAAAAAAAAAACTGTGAACAATGGGGAACAAATTGTTCATCGTTAAACTGGGCGTTAAACTTTATGTAATTAAATAATCCGTTGTACAAACTTATGTTTATTAGTTTATAAATCCATTAACTATGACATCAAACAATTAATATAACTAAGGTATTCTACACTCAATGCAACATGTTCTAAAAGCTGTTACTTTAGTGTAAACATATTTTATTCGTGGTACTGAACATAGTTAATACATCGTATACAATGTTAGGATCCGGAAACAAGTCACAGACTTATATTAATCCGTTTCCTATAGATATTACAGTTACATTAATAATACTCAATGGGTAAAAACTATTTACAACATAAGCGAATAAACTTGTATATTTTGTAACAGAAGTGATATATAAAATAAATTATGGATACAGGAAAACACAGGAAAACACTGATGAGGTTTTAGTGCAGAGATGAGGTTTTAATCAAATCGCTTTGTACTAAGTATATATTCTTGAACTGTCAAAAATAAATTAACATTTTCTTCGTATGATAGGTCAGGTGAGCCATATAATAGTGTCTGAACAGGTAAATTATTGACTTACTTTCTTACTATATTCAAGGATACATTTATTTTAACTACAAACTTCTTCCAAATAATCATTAAAAAGTAATTAAAAATTCTGAAATTACCAATAGAACCTTAAGACTGGACTATAAACATATTTTAATGTCAGACAATGTTTATAATAAAATCTCAATGAACTTTACAGTTACTCTGGTCAGCAGTTATCAAAATAGCAATAAAAATTTGAGACGGGATTAATTGATTTCTTTTTGTCACTCGTTTGGGTTTTCTACGAGTGTCTAATAACTTTCTACCTACATGGCAAATATGAAACGCTTAGCCGATTTCAGCGAAGGTCAGAAAGTACCAAGGCTTCCATTCCCAATAAAAAACATAAAAACTGGACTCCGTCATACAGCTAAAAAATTGCTGAAAGTGGCATTAAACACCATTCATACAAGCAAACAAACAGTCAAACAATTATTTACAAAGTTATAACCCGGGCGCGAAGCAATGACTTTGATGTGATCTTGGGGTGGGGGGGGGGGTGGTCAAATTATCCCGGACACGATTTGTTATAGATGCACGGACGGACAGACTTTCTTTTGTCACTTTTACCAAAAACCCAATATAAACCTCCTAAAAATGAAAAGTGGAATGTAACACTATATAAAGCTACCTTGCATGTCCTAAACGTGTATTAGTATGCGATTTGCAGTGTCAAATAAATTTGGATGAAAATATCAGTCTTAAAAGAGAAGAAAAGAAAAAAGATGAAGTAAATTACCAACAAAAACAACATGTCTCCCATTTATCTTTGTTTGATTTACATAATAAAATAAGAGTTGCATACAAATAGAAAGTATGGTTTAAACGCTTTTCTGCAAATGTTATTGGCTGTCGCAATTTGTTCATTGTATATTCTAATCTGACGTGCTTTAAAGGCTTTGAGACCACAACTGTGGTAAAAAATGATTTATCTATCAGCAACACGCGCTGAGAAGGGCATGTTTTAAATGGCTGATGCATACTTTTCTCCTGCAACGGAGATTTTTGCGATGTTGCGAAATACTATTATTGGAGATTAAAATTGAAAACTTCCGGTTGCCAGAATTTTTTGCAACTCTATAGTCTCATAGTCATAGGGATACTTCTACCATTAAGCGAGCTATCGCTCGCTATTACATTACAAACTCTTAAAGTGCATACGTATTCGATAAGTTATCAGAATTTAATAGCTTATACAAAGTCATATTTCGTGTTTTAGTCGTATCATTGAACTGATTTATATCGTTTCGTACTTTCTCTGACTCTGCAATTCAAATCAAATTTATATTGTTAATGCATTATGTTAAAGATACATTTTTGGCACCAAACGAAAGCTAAAGGAATATTCTTTATATTTAAAAGACCCATTTCAAATAAAATTATATCATAAAAGGTCATTTTAGCATTTTAATAACTATATCTGCATTTTTTTCGTTTATTTTATAAGATAAGTTGGACAAAAATAAAAGCAAGAGATTAAAGAACTGAATATATCTATTGCCAAATCTATGCTTAATCGAGTTTTATTCGATACAGTAAATTTCAAACACGGGGAAAAGCTCTAAAGATCAATTTATTATTTCTCTTCAAACTGAAAAATAGGATCGCTACCAGTGGTTTATAATGTGATAAATATGTTATATCTTTATTTAGTGATTATTTTCATATTTTACTAATATTGTCACCAAGCTATGATGCAATTGATAATAGGAATCTTGACCCAAACCGTCATGGAAATCCTTGGCTTTTTAAAAATATGAGTGATATGTAAAATATGTTTGATCTGATATTATCGAAGTTGTTTATACTTAAGTTGTCTTATTTTGTATTATTATACTTTACTATAGTAATCAGTACTAAAATAAATTACGAGCAATAACTTCTTTTTTTCGCTCAAAACTGAACGTGGATAAAATAACTGTCTGGGAATTTGCACGTATTTAAAATAACTAATTTGTTCGACGTGCCAAAGCGCGCCGAATTTGAAAAGGGGAAATGACTATTCTGGTACCCTGACGATGATGTCCTCATGAGCCTAAGCGGCATTCGGATATAACGTCAGGTCAGGAGCATTGGATTTCAACGGTGAGAGCGTTAAAATTTGACGTTCGGGTATTCTCTAGACTAACCATTTTGTATCATAGATAAGTTCAAGTAGACCGAACGTATTATGACGTCATTCTCTTTATGACGTTCAATGTTTACATTCCACAGCTGAGTTTGCATTAAGATTTAATAATTTTAACGTAAAGTGAAATGTAATTTATATTTAAATTTATCAAGTAAAGGTATATTCCCAGCTTTAAAAATTATTAACATGCGCATATGATATTAAATGGCGCCATATTATCAACCAATTGAAATGCTTGTTGGAGGGAGTGAGGTGCGATCATAGAAGAAAAAAGAGTTTAAAGTATTGCTGAAGTCTATGATGTGAAACGTTTACTGCTGACTATAAAGTTTTGTACAAATAAAAACAGTTTTTCATTTTGATCGTCAGCTACAGTTGGGCGAATTTACAATGTTTTTTTTTAAATAGATGATGATTGAGGGAGCTACAAAATGTTCGCAGTCTCGTGCGGAGGATTTGACCGAGTCGGATTCCAGAATAGTAATAATTAGGTATTTTGACACGACTGGACTTGAGGTTGGATTTGAAAGATGCTAGGGAACTACTTTCTTTTAGTTTACCATGCGCCTAGTTCCATAATTTAACCGAAGACGGCAGAAAATAGTTCTGGTAAAGAGAAGATGGAACTCTAACTGGGGGTATACATAAGGTTTGTCTAGTGTTATAATCGTGGATGTTTCCAAAATTTCGAGGGACTACGTCACTTAGATATGTGGGTACCAGATATTTTTCTATTTTATAAAAGTATGTTAATTTGTGATGTTCATGTCTTATTTGAAGTTTTTCCCATCCCGTTTCATTATACAACTTATCAACAAAAACTAGTGGAGTCGCCCCAGTGATGATTCAAGCAGCCACTATCTAAACGCTTTCCAAATTTGTTTAGATGTCCCAAATGACGTCGGATAGTACAAAATAGGTCGAACGAATGTTAAGTAAATTTTCTGTAAGGTTTTTCTATCCATTTCACTTTCTTGAATAAAATATGTTTAAACCAACTATCCGCGGTCAACACTGGCTTCAGAGGACAAATAAATAAAAGGTCAAATATTAAAAACCTGTATAATGATACTTTTATTAACCAGCACAATGTCATTTTGCCTCGGACCAATACTGCTGTTATTGATTCACCACAGCGTTTCTTGGATGGACATAATATAGGTCCCATATGAAACCGTCCGATTTAAAAACATTCGATTTGCTTTTCTTGCTACTCTACACATAATACATAACGAGTTTAAATTTTATACGAATCTTTCCTTCAGTTCTGGTCATTTATCGCTCTTTTGCAGTATTTTCCATTGATCTTTGTGTACGGTATTAATCCATCTCACTCACTAGCGTGAGATGGGCCCATCTTATCTCGCTGTCAAGACGTCCTTAAGTAACACTGTGACGTCACAATGTTACAAAAGAGCGATAAACATATATTATACCTTTATTTTTACGGAACTCGATGCATTTTCTCGCCATCTCATCTCAGGGCTGTTGCCATTCGATAAGACATGGACGATAAAACGCATCTCGTTGAAAAAAACGTAAATAATCTATTAATATTTGCTATATTCACTGTGATCACAATGTCGTAATACGTCATCCGATTTACTTCAGTTGAAAAGAAAATAACTTGGTGAAGTTTGCACATTTTAATTTTTTAACAATTGTTGTATCACTTAAACATGTGCATGTGTTTTTAAACTGCATGTTGGTATTTACATTACTGGAAGTGACATTATCATGTCTCCCAAACAAAGTTTTGGAAGACATATTGTTTTTGCCCGGTTTCTTCTTATCATTATTCTTTTTTCTTTTTTTCTTTTTTTTTCTTTCCGTGTAAAGTTGTCCGCACAGTTTCTGGGCGATGCAATGTCCAATCAAGATGAAACATGTTAAGGGTGACCCGAATTTTTGCAATCCACTTTTGGAATTTTCAAAATTACTGCCGTTTCTATGGAAACGGCTGTCAAGGGTCATTATATAGGACTCCGTGCATCATCTTGATAAAAATTTGTATTTGGGGGGTTTGCAACATGCTGAAGATTATTGTGGCAATTGGGGTTCGTTTGGGAGACATTCTGTGTTGGCATCCCAACACAACAATTACTATTTCTACTTGCTTTTCTGCATGTGTCTTTATTTTCCTGTAATGGCTTTGTGTTTTGTTTGTATTGGTCATTTTTCTGTATTCATCCTGTTTACTAGATCCATGACACGTTTTACGTAACTGATAAATAACTTCATCAGATTGTTTCAAATTGTCAGGAAGTGCCATATAATGGTCTACGAATGTTTCCAAATTACAAGAGGAACTTTTCATATTTGAAGAGTGAACTAATGCATGTTGCTAAACGTTAAGTAATCCAACTGTAACACGATAAGAACTTAGACTTCGTATAAGGCATATTCACTTTAAAATAAATTAGAGCATAGTTTAAATTTTCTGAAAGACAAAACAAACATTCTATGCAAGATTTTTGGCGATAAAACAGCTAATAAATTGGACATCAAGCGATACGTACTTAACAACTGTCGCCCCATCAACAATAATACAATACACAAGTATGACTTGTATAGCAGCACAGTGGAGTAAAACACATTCTAGTATAAACTACAATCTGTCCCGACACTGGAATTAGCCATGCTAATCTATCTAGACTGTGACTTCTCTGGAGTTAAACATACCGATCTAATAGGAACCATAAAGTAGACTCCTTATATCCACTGGTGTTAGACACGCAACTCTAATAGGACTCTGAGCCTGCTGTGGCTAGACATACGAATAGTAACCATTATTTGGACTGTGTGCTGACTTTCTGGAGTTAGACATGCCAATGTAATAGGAAGCATTAACTAGACTCAGGTCCTACAGTGGAGTTAGACATGATAATCTAATAGAAACCAATATTAAGACTCCGTGCCAAATCTGGAGTTAGACATACTACTGTTATAGGAACCATTATCTAGACTCTTTGCCGGCACTGGAATTAGACATGCTAATGTAATATGAACCCTTATCTAGACCGTGCCTCCACTGGAGTTAGACATGCCGATCGAACCGGAACCTTTTTTGGACTGTGACCGACTCTGGAGTTAGACATGCAATCTAGTAGAAAGCATTATTCACACTCCATGCCGACAATTTAGTTAGATGTGCCTGTCTAATAGTAACAATTATCTAGACTCGGTGCCGACATAAGAGTCAGACAAGTTCATTTAAATGGAATCATCAAGACTCCATGCCGACTCTGGAGTTAGACATGCCAATCTAATATAAACAATTATCTAGCCTCCGTGCCGACACAGGAGTTTGACATGCCAATCTAATTGCAAACATTATCGAGACTCCATTCCGACACTAGAGTTAGACATGCAAGCTAACAGAAACCATTATTCACACTCCATGCCGACACTGGAGTTAGACATGCTAATCTAATAGGAACCATTATCTAGACTGCGTGCCGATACTGGAGTAATACATGCCAATCTAATAGGAATCATTTGTCTAGACTCTATGTCGACACTTGAGTTTGACATGCCAAGCTAATTGCAACCATTATCCAGTCTCCATTCCGACACTGGAGGCATACATCCAATCTAATAGACACTATTATCAGACACTGTGACGACACTGGACTCAGTATTGACAGACCACGGGATCAATAGTAGATCAATAACTACATCAACCCCTCAGCCACCGAGCCATGCATGACACGCAAGTTATCAACAGAAGCTGCATAACTCCAAAGCTCCCATACCACTACAAGGAGGAAACAACGATGTAAAACGTAATTTCAAAACGGCAAAGATATCTACCACAATTCAACACATCAAAGAACGTGTTGGGATTTGCGACTCCCATATACTAATTTAGTGAAATTGATTTCTTTCATTCTCAAGAATGTTTAAAATTAGGGAAATTCGAAGTCAGTGCTGAAAACAATTTTAAACTTAAAAGCACAGTTCTTTGGGGCCACACACCGGAAACGAGGGTTCAGTTTCCGTAGCACGAGGAGCGCAACCTCTGGAAACAGGAGCACAATAAGTCGACCCCAGAATACAAATAAGGATTAAACCTGGTGCCCACGGTCCTGCTTAAGACTATAGCATTTAAATTTGGAATTGCATTTATTTTGGCCAATAAATTATTAGTTTAATAACTGTTACAAAGACTTTGCTGTTTGTCTGGTTCATATAATCATATTTCATCCAGACTTTATGATGATACAAATTTGTAAATATTTTTACTGTATCGAAACACTGCCATATTCCTCCGAATTATTACCAGTAGCACTAAAAATTATGACTTCATTGTCTGACACGTTATCTTCTTCCAAAGAATTAAATCCCGTTTCAGGATTCGGCAGTTCATATATTAGTCTGTCCCACACTGTTATCGATCTCGCTGTAATATATTGTCCCTTTGATAACATTAATCTCATTTCATGTTCTAATAAATTAATTTCAATGTCACCAAGAACGATAATTATAAGTTTAAATTTTTCATATTTGCTTGCGTATGCCCATGCGCGATGGAAAGATTCTACACACCATGAGTTTGACATTACTGTACTATTAATAACAAATAAACAACATTTACTATCGTGTAGTTGACTGGTGTCTATATCCACAATACTTGATACAATTTTACTTCTATCAGTTGTCACAATTTTAAACGGGTTTTTACGTTTCTGTAGAAACGTCATTAAAGATTTTTTTACCCAATCAGAACACTTGGAATCATGAGTGTCATACACTAAATAAGCGTCATATGGCTTATTGATTTCGTATTTATGACGTAGACAACCCATGCCTAGTTTTACGTACAAAACTGCAGCAATATCCCGACGATAATAGATTGATACAGCAGTTAATATTACAAAACAAACAAAGACTACAACGACCACAGTTGTAATTCCTCTTTTGTCTGTGCCAGTTTTAGCAACAGGGCAATCAAACTCTGAGACCGAAACGGACAACAAAGGTCTTTTATCATTGGCACACTGTATATCATACTTTTGATTAACAACTTTTCCTGATGTTTTGAGCCATAACCGAAAATCTTTATTTTCACAATCGCAATTTAACGGGTTATTGTGCAGTTGAAGATCACGCAAGTCATGCATCTTGTCGAATGCAGTAAGCAGTATCGGTTGCACGTGTTTTATATCGTTGTTATTTATGTGCAGTTCCTGTAAAGGTAAGCCCTTAATCCATGAAGACTGGACCACCATAATAGCATTATTCGATAAATATAATTTCTTTAGATTCACTAAACTGTCAAATATTGCAGATGGCAGAGATGATATTTCATTGTGACTGAGGTCTAAAACTTCCAGCCTTTCAAAGGCAGAGAAAAAAATATCATCTACAACGCCCACTTGGCTTTTATTTAGATAAAGCTCGGTGGTTACAAAGTTCGGTTTATAGTGTTGTGGTAATTTTAAAATAGGTAGCCTATTACCATCCAAGTAAATTATTGTAGCATCACGTGACAGAATTTCTGGCATGTATCCAATTAATCCATTACAGTCTATATAATCAATTGTATCCCCCGTTTTGTATGAGAAGCATGCGCACATAGAATCGCAGCCAGATTGTACTCTACAAAGAAAATGGTGTTTTGGAACATTTCTCACCGGAAGTGTTATATTATTTGGCTCTACTGTGCATGTCTCTATTTCATAATCAAATGTAGAAACTTTACGGCCATGAACAGTGACGAAATTATCAGCGAGCCAGCTCATGCTGCAACTACAATGAAGTGGGTTACTTTGAAGCATGAACTCGGTTCCATAAGCAATGTTGAATGGTTGGAATTCTTTGATCTCATTATTCTGTAGGTTTACTGTACGAAGATTTAAAAACCCGAGAAATGCATCCGGGGCAATATGGTGGATAAAACAATGTTCCAAGTTTAGTTCTCGTAACCGATGATCTGATTGGTTAGTTGTATCATGTCGTAATAAGTATTCAATTCGTTCAATGACGTTATATGACAGATCAAGATGCGTGATAGTTTTAGCGGATGAATACGAGAAAAAATTGTCAATATTATTTATATAGTTCTTTTGAAGATTAAGAATTGTTAAATTTTCAGTACCCAGAAAAACATTGGTTGACAGATCACTTGAAATGTCGTTAAAAGATAAATTTAGATCATTGAGTGAGGGCATATTTATAAATAGAACATTTTCCAAAGAGATCAGCTCATTATAGCTTAAGTCTAACATTTCCAAATTATGTAAATCTTTCGTTAGATTCCCAGCCATATCGTTTATAGCGTTGCTCCTCAAATTTAGACGTTTGACACCAGTGTTCTTAAAGCATGACGGAAAGGAACTGAAACTGTTTTGTTCCAGGTTAACGTTTGTCACCGACAAAGGCATTGAAACGTTATCAATAGTAGTGAGCCTATTGTGCGACAAATCGATAGTTGTCAACGATATCAGGGGTGACAGTGACGTTTTGTTAACCTCTTCAAGTTTGTTGTGGTGAACCAATAACGTTTTTAGCGACCTTAAACCTTTGAATGTGTCTGCAAATGCAACTGAAATGTTGTTGTGCGATAAATCTAAGGAAAGGAGATTCCCTAATGCTTCAAATGTACCGTTTGCAACATTTTGTAGTCCATTTGAACTAATATTCAGTGTCAACAGGTTCTGAGTTTCATTGAAAATCGCCATAATGTCTTTTGTGTCATTAACTTTATTTCCCTGTAGGTATAACTGCTTTAAATTCGTCAAATTGCTAAATACAGATGCAGATAACTTGTATAAATTGTTACTTGAAATGTCAAGGGTTACTAGGGATGACGCATTCTGCAGAAAATCATCACTTACTCTTTCCAGATCATTAGTAGACAGGTTTAACACTTTTAGGTCAGACCTCGAAGTAAGTGTTCCCATAATGTATTTTATTTGGTTGCAGGATATATCCAAATTTTCAACTGTTTCACATTTAGTAATGTCGTTCATATTGAAATTTGTCAGATAATTAGTGGCAATGCTGACGTATTTTATTTGATACAAAAAGTCACAGAATGCACGCGGAACTGCTGGCAGGTGGTTCTGTGATAAATCCAAAACCTTAAGTTTGCTTGCTCCAAAGAAGGCACTTTCGGAAATGTATGAAATAGCGTTCCCACGCAGTATCAGCGTTTCAACATTTGGTAGATGTTCAAATAGTTGGTTTGGTATGCTTTGTATATCGTTGACGCTAAGGTCTATATAAATAAGCTTTTCCAGATCCGCCTCACAGTTTGAGAAGAGTCGGTGGAATGGATCTGTTTTCATTGTGACATTTTTAAGTTTTAATATTTCTAGATTTAAGCTGCCGCAGAATAGACCACTTTCTAGGTTATCAATTGGATTATTGCTTAGATCTATATACTTTAGAGACGTTGTTTCATCAAAAGAGCCGTTCTCTACACTTCGTATAACATTATTAGACAAATCTAAAACTTCTAAATTAAGAAGATGTGAAAACATTCGCTCCTCTAACGTTGTTAAGTGACAGTAATGAGTGTCCTCATTGTGTTTGTATTTTAAGGAATTCACAGCGTCACTTCCGTTCACGCAAACACAAATATGGTTGTTGTTTGACATCCGGTTCATACAATTTATAGCAATATACGATATTTCTGATGAACTGTACTTCCAAGTATCCACAACATTTTTATAACTGTGTTTCGTGACACAAGTGATTTTATCTTCCCGCTTTGTATAAACACAATTCCCATTATCTGTTTTGTTTAGGACGTAAGTTCTCTCCCCTCCTTCAACTAACTGCACATCAAAAGTAATTGTATCAGTGTCCATGTAACATTTGGCACAAACAGTCATCACGAGTAAAACTACTATTATGTTTAGTGACGTCATCTACAAAAAACGAAGTAGAAATAAAACAACACCTAAGTTATGTATTTCCATGTTTGATTGGGTTTCTCGTTTTTTTATTTACATGACGTAGAGTCTTTGACAACAAACTTGTTTCTGTTGGTTTTGTAGAGGTGTATTGTTTGTTTTGATTTTTGTTTTTGGTATATTGTGTTGTGTTATTGCATGATACGTTTCTGCATGTCTGTGCAATAACTAATGCAATAAAGGGAAATGTTTTGGATTCCATTCACCAGTTCCTCACTGCCACATATTGTTTTAATTTGATTTTAATTTGATTTTTTAAATAATGTTTAACACCACTTTCATAAATTTTTCAGCTATATATCATGGCGTCCAGTTTTATTGGTGGGGCAAGCCGGAGTTTCCTGAGAAACCCCGGACCTTCGGTAGGAAAACTGGCAATCCTTGTGAATTATGATTGGAGTCGAGTGCATCCTGCACGCAGTGAGACTGTATTGCGCAACCTTAGTGCTGACAGACCACGTGAACTACCTTAGCTACTCCTCAAAATATTTTGTTATAGTTACTGTTCTAACTTATTTTGAAGATTTCGAAAAAGATTAGGCTCATTGTAGCTGCTACCAAAGGCTAAATTCTCCGCCTCTACCCAATACTCTGTACATTTCCAGTGGCAGTCAACATTTTGTTCCCGTTGATTTATTGTTTGTTAACTTGTTCACGTCCTGAATATACCTGAAATACTGCTCGCTGGACGTAAATCAATCAATCAAGCAATCAAAGTCTGGATCGAACGCACAGCTCCAGTGTTTGTACCAAATAAATATAAATGAGGGAAATATGAAATTATGGAGGTTTAGATGGTAATTAACATGTATTTGTGACTCGGAAAATTTGTTTAATTACTTTGGCATGTCTGTTGTTTCGAAAAATTGTAAGCTATTGGACAACTAAAGTAGGGAAAGTTGATAGAACATTAGATTTATTAACTAGGCCAAATTAATAAGGATGTAAATGGAATATTTGGTCATAATCAGGTCAATACATGTCATAATAAGGTCAATACAGATAAATCAGGTCAATAAATGTCATAATCAGATCAATATAGATAATTATTATACTTTCTGTAAGAATGTCCTTTAATAGAAATATTTTACTATTTTGACATATATTTCTAAACGAATTGTGCTCCGTGCACTATGCCCTCATAGTTTCTCCACCTGAAAACTATTGATTTTGACGTCAATCAATTGTAATTCACGCGAATGGCCGGGGTTAACTTGTAATCAATAATTGTAGCAATAATGTAACTAACCGGCGGTGAAAGCCTAAAAATGTCCAGGTTTGGAAAAGACGATCCCAATAAATTTCGTAAGGAATACTTTACATCACAATGTAGCGGGGTATCATTTAATGTTTCATTAATGCCCTATTTTTCTTGTTGTTATAATTTTCCAAGTCAAGACAGTCAGTATAATAATTATAATAATGTTGTGCTTAGCATTCACTATGCCAAAATAGTGGCCAGGGTTGAAGACATTGTGCACTCCCTTTGCAGTCAAACATGTTTAAGGTATTGCCTAATAGCAAACAAGTGTCTTTAAAACACAAGTTTTTAATAGGCGCCACGCGTACAGCAGGAGTTACTTACCCCTGCCAGAGCTTCTGGACTCACTCTAGGTTTTATTAGGGTTCGTGTTACTCAATTGTTGTTGTGTGTCTGTTTGTTGTGCCTAGTTTTGCGTAACCATGGTTTTATCTGTCTTGACTAATCTGATTTCTGATTACTCCCGGTATCGTCGTTTAAACTAAAACTGAATTAAAAAACAACGTTATATCAAATGTGCATTATATGCAGTTTAACTAATATTGAAATAGAAGAACTAAAATACATTAACTGTAATAAAATCTTAACTTTTTTACAAATACATTAAAAAACGAATTGAAAATAACGATATAAACTTTTTTTAAATTAAAAAATGGGCTTACACCAGAAAATAAAATATATTTATATAGCAAAATTAAAATTGAATATAACATGGATTAATATTTATTAAAAACTGACTTTGATAACAGACGAAATGTCTCTTAAATTAGAATAAGTGATCATTTCATTGAAATTGAAAAAGGAAGATACAACACTCAAAAGGCAAGATAGACTTTGTCTGATGTGCAATAACAATGTACTAGAGGATGAAATCCACTTCTTTGTCCATTGTCCGTAGTATTCAGATATACGAAAAAATTTGAAAATAATGATAAAATAGTTATGAAAATGATATGAACAAATATTTCCTCTTGGAGTCATTTGCAGTTTGTTTTTCCATAGATTAAAAAGTCTTTAATACTGAGGAAAGTGGACTTAAATATTACAGGATTCTATAATATGATTTATTTTGTGATTATATATGCATTTAAGGGGTCGTCCATAATTGTCAACCATTTTCACAAGTGTGCAAAAAGCACACTTTTTGAGACCCCCCACCCCCATCAAAAAGTGTACATCAACCATTAAACTAATATAAAAACCAAACTCCACGGAAACGAAAAATTTCTGAAGATAAAAAAAAGTGTACGCAAAAATGTCGAAATTTTTAACCCCCTCCCTCAAGTGTGCGGTTTGCACACTTATGAAAATGGTTGACAATTATGGACGACCATTTAACTCCGCATGTGTTATAACTGTCCTTAAATAAATAAAATAAAGTTTATTTACGAGGCTGATCTTTTACCATGCTATATAGCTGTATATTTGCCGGAAGTGATATTAACAAATGGAACACGAATCTTATTTAACAACTAATACTGGTTTTTTTATGATCTATGTCTGTTGTAAGATGTATATATACTTTTAACGACGTACAAGATCAATCAAGTTTATATAGTACAAAAGTCTGGTCGAGGTAATAAACATTTTACTTAATGTAAAAACACAAGAAAATTGGTGTATTTGTTTCAACGATGAACTTAAATGGGGTTCACGAGGTCGCCTAATGTCGAATGGGGTTATGGGATATCTTTTTCTTAAGATTTACCCGATTCTATATCCACACCCACAAAAGGAATTAAATCTTTAAGTTTAATTTTACTGAAGGTTTTGGTAGGGTTTCTTTCTGAGATAGTTTATTGATTCTTAGATTGGCCTCGTGAGGACTAACCTCTCCATGATAAATCCATCATATTTGGATTTATATATTGTTCACCGTGTCGTATGTACTCTTTATCGACTGAATACAGACATGTAATTTTAAACCCCTTCATTTAAATTTAAGACCAAAATCCGGTGCACGAAAAAAAAGTTCAGAAACACTTAAATATGCAGTGTTTTGTGCCATATATAATAAAGGCATATAGAAAACCTACAGATTATATCTACATGGAGGTACAAAACGATAAATATTGACAAAGATAAAAATAATAATAATAAAGTAAACGTTCTGTACATGCCTACTTACTCTCACTAAACAATATTTTTCAATCATTGACACAAATGCACAGTCAAATGTTTAACATCCGTGCCTCTCCCCCTCTCATCCGTGCCTCTCCCCGTCTTCAATTGTTCGCATATTCAGTATATACATATACACGTATATACGCCCAAAACAATAATAACACATTTGATTTACTATCAACATGAATATAAAATGATTGTCAATTTGTATTTATAAAAGAAATTAATTAAAATTTCTTCTCTTCGTTTCGTTTACACTCCATAAAATCCCGAAAAAATCCAGGGTGTTTATATGCGTTTTAATTTGCGCTGTACTTCAAATAAAAAATATTTAACATTTTAATAAAAGTTGTTTGATATAAAATTTTTCAAACTGCAGCTCATCTCTATCGTTCTTAATAATTAAATTGCACTATGAAATAATTTTTTATACAAACAGACGGCAAAATCTAATAATAATAGTACACAATTTGAAAGGTGAATTGCCAATTTACCATCCTGTTCCGAACCCCTGTCCAATTCATTACCCTGTTTCGAACCCCAGTCCAAATTGGTTTTTGACTAATCAAGAAACAGAGATTAGGATCACGTTACATGCTTTTCGAGAGGTGAAGTGTCATGAGGTCAAAGGGTAAAAAGTGAATATAATACCGACTGCGTCGGAAAAAAAATTATCTTGACAATAATCATCTATAACGATAACGAGGAGACAAACCTCGCAGTTTCAAATAATAACTAAACAGATGATTTTTTTATGTTCAACGACACTTTCTGCAATTTTTCAGCTATATCATTGGGTTCAGTTATTATATTTGGCGAGGAAACCAGAGTACCCGAAGAATATGGAACGCCAAATTAACATATATTCAATTAATTGTACCTATCTTCAAATAATTGAAGATATCTTCAATCATTTGAAGATATCTTCAAATAAATTGAAGATATCTTCAATTCAATTGTACCTATCTTCAAATAATTAAAGATATCTTCATATCAATTGAACCTATCTTCAAATGAATTATACCTAGGTGCAATTTAATTGCACCTAGGTATAATTCAATTGTACCTATCTTCAATTGAATTGAAGATATCTTTAATTCACTTGAAGATAGGTCTAATTCCAACATCTCCATAATTCATTTGGAGATATCTCCAATTCATTTGAAGATATCTTCAATTCATTTGAAGATATCTTCAATTGAATTATACCTATCTTCAATTCAATTATAGATATCTTCAATTCAATTATACAAATGAGTAAAATTCATTTGAAGATAGGTATAATTCAATTGAAGATAGGTTCAATTCGATTGAAGATAGGTTCAATTCAATTGAAGATAGGTTCAATTCAATTGAAGATAGGTACAATTGAATTGAAGATATCTTTAATTGTGCTGAATTGTACCTAGGTACAATTGAATTGTACCTAGGTACAATTGAATTGAAGATATCTATAATTGAATTGAAGATAGGTATAATTCAATTGAAGATATCTTCAATTATTTGAAGATAGGTACAATTAATTGAATATATGTTAATTTGGCGTTCCATAGAAGAAAGACACAACCCGCTGCAATAAATAACACCAACAACACAGACAAATAGAAGCAATACTTAACTCTGAAGCATCTACACAATACGCTCGCTGTGTAGCCTACTCGCCTAAAGTACTGGAGATTCGTCTCCCGAAACACAGAACAATCAGACGGGTACTTTGTGCTTTGCCGTTAAGCTCGACCGGGGATGGGGGAGGGGGAGTAGACAGAGCATAAACTGGTAATAGTATTGATAAAATAAATTTGTCTAATTGGGCAGACATTATTAAACAACGGAGGGCTACACCAGTGTGGCGCACGTTATAAAAAGCCATCACAGCGTGTTGGACCTTTACACATTTAAGACAATTACCATACACCCAGCCTTGTTGTCGACGTTATAAATCTATAAAAAATATCACTTGGCGTTAAACACAAACACATAATAATGCAAACTCTTACCTCAATACCACAATTCAGTACACTGCTGACTTTACCATTCCAGATCCATTTCTAAAATAAACAAAATAACAAGGTTTTGTAAATTTCTAATAAAGTCGGCATTACCGGTGAAAATTTTAGTTCCTTTTTAACACTACATATATAGGAAGAAGGTAGAAACTGCCGAGGGGTTACATTTGTCATATCGACAGAGGAACTTCAAGTATACCGTTGACGTTGACATAATACTTTTGTCCCTCGGGCTAACCTGTATTTACCTTATACATGTTATGTATATATCGCATTAAAATTTAATAATATATTTACACGTGCCGTGCGTATTCTGCAGAAAAATCTTAACATCGCATAAAAACATACCATAATGTATTTACATGTGCCGTGCGCATTCTGCAGAAAAATTATTTAATTAATCGAACTACTGGTATAAATAAGCAAGTACTATCTTTAAAAAAGATATTCGACGCATTTAACTCCTAGAGATGTATGCCCCCACCCCCTAATGTGTTTTTATTTTTCAACAGATTATTTTATTTACGTGTATCGATATTAAAAGATTTACCAAGCATACAGTTAACCTAAAATTGCTCATTTACATACAACTACATGTACTTTGTTGTTTTGTTGTACATGTACATGTATTCAAGAACGTTTATTGCTATTATGTATTGAAACCAACTGCCTAAGATATGGAAATGAACTTTTTTTTCAAGTTGTTTGATATAAAATTTTACAAACTGCAGCTCATCTCTATCGTTCTTGATACTTTAATTGCACTATTAAATAATTTTATAAACAAACAGACGGCAAAATCTAATAATAATAGTACACAATTTGAAAGGTGAGTTGCCAATTTACCTCCCTGTTCTGAACCCCCGTCATATTGGATTTTGACTTATCAAGAAACAGGATTACGATCACGTGACTTTCTAGTGTCATGAGGTCAAGGGTAAAAAGTGAATATAATACCGACTGCGTCGGAAAAATGGTATTATACTTTTCCTCGCTTTGAACATGCTGGAAAACTACGTGGCATAGAACAACATTCAGTTTTTTTGCCATCCTAGTTACTCCATCTAGAATCTTTTACACCGAAATAGCTATGTTACATACTTGAATTAATTGCAGGTATTTCTCAATAAAGGTAAAAAAGCCCAAACACCAAGGAAACTGTAAAAAAACCCGCTAATTAAAGAAAAAGAAACCGGCAAACTGAAGAAAACAAGCAAAAATGAAGCAACAATGAATATCCTAATTTCTATTAAAAGTAAATGGAATATAATAAATTCTGTTTTTTTGCCATACTACTACTAGCCTCCCCTTAATCTCGTATTCTTTTAAACAGGAAATACTACACCTACTAATATTAATTGCCAGTACGTCTTAAAATCAAGCAGGTCAATCAATGACAATAATATAAAAAAACAGCGTCAAAGTAAATGAATGCAGGTTAATTAATGAAAATTGGTGTTATCTATAGAAATGACATAAAAAACGAAAAAGAACTTAACAGGAATAAAAAGTAAAAGGATAGTGACAACATCCGGAATGGTAAATAGACACAAGACATACACAAGTCACAAAGAAAACCAAAGGAAAAAATGACGGAAACCAAAATAAGTAAACCGAACCAAATAAAACCGCGGGGTGCATTCTGGTGCTCCGGATGGGTAAGAGTAGTGTCTTCCTTTGACTAAATTAATAAATACTGTCAGAAAAAGGGACTATTCATTTACATGCAATTAATTAAAATATCTATATTTCATTACCAAAAAGATACTAGGTCCTCGGTGGCTAATGGTTTAAGTAATTCGTATAATACTGAACACATTGTCTGTCAGCACTGAGATTGCGGATTCGAGTCTCACTGTAGTCCGGGTACACTCGACTCAAATCTGCATTGAAAAGGATTGCCATTGTTTTTAAAGACACCGGGAGGGCGGTTTCTCCGGGTACTCGGGCTTCCTCTTGCAATATAAACTGGACGACGCCATGATACAGTTGAAAAAATTGTTGAAAGTGGCATTAAACACCATTCAAACGAGAGTAACACAAATGTTGCAGTTATTGTTTTGTTTTTGCTGCCATTAAGCACCACACGAGTCTGCCTGATTGTATTACACCCTTTAAATATATCGGTATCAGATATTTCTGTTGAACGGCCCTTAAAGAGTTTTTTTGCACAGATCTAGGCAGAAAATCCAATCTGTTGTGTACGAGTAATGTCTCTGCTCTCGATAAAACAGTCTCTGGGAAAACAACCGTCCATTGAAAAATTAGTCCATTGTTATTATTTGTACACCAAACTTGGTGTATTTATCGGGTTTCAACTGACGCCCAGTATTTGTTTAGAAACAAGATAAAACAAACAGTGTACCAGCAAAATATCAACGTAAGAATTTAACATACAGATGTATTTCCTTTTCGTTTTGTTTATTAGTTATATATAGGCAATCCGTTACTCTGATTTTTTTGTGGTAGATAAATCTAATGGAAAAGTCTGACCTCAGTCTGTGGTTAATGACAAAAACTGTTTATTTTGTTGTGGTAAATAAAAAAGTCTTATGATGTGGTAAACCACCAAAAAAATCTCATTTTTATGTTTTATTTCATATTTTATCGTGTAACGGTAGAGCATGAAATAGCACCATGTTTAGCAATATTACCGGCGGGAATAGAACCTGTGAACAGACCACTAACCACGTGATCTAAAGAAGAACCCCCCAACCGTTTTTTTTTCATTAGATTTTGAATGGCTCACACATTTTATTTATATGAATTTATTTATATCAATATGTATAGCCAGCCCACTAACCACGTGACCTAACCGTCACTTCAGTCGATTTTGAATGGCACACAAATTTTAATTTGTATTAATATTATATCAAAATTCAGTGAAGTCTCTACTATAATGTCGGCTTTGTCGTCTGCCAGACCAGAACTAGAACTGAGAATTGATACCATAACATTTGTTACCATTATGCACTATTTATTTTATATTATATTTTACTAAAGGTATTAAACGACTATAATCTCACGGCCATAGTAAACCATATGCTGATATTCATAACACGAGCAATTTTAATAATGGCCGACACAACAATCGCGATTTTGACATAGTTATCGTTTGATTGATTCGATGTTTGCTTTACGTCGAACGAGCAGTGACGTAGTTGTCGTAATGATGATTTTGTATTTAAACAGGTATAATTAAGATTGTTTAAAATTAAAAGCAAACTTATTTCTGTAGAGCTCTCAATAGTCCAATCAACACAAATCTAAGCCCTTCATTGAGATGCTAATTTTTAAAAATTGTCTATAATCCTTCTGGTCAAGACAATACAAATATACAAATATCAGTGAAGTGAATATAATAAATACGCAATTTTTTTAAATACTTTTTTAAAAGAAATTGTTGTGGAATTTTCACGAATATATATATACATCCTACCTGTTGACTTGACTTTGGTAAGTTTTTAACGTCCTATACGTGACCGACAACCTCATGCCCTTGGTCAGGCGAGTCCTACCTGTTGTTTATCAACAGTACTTTATTCTACACCAAGCGTTTAATTCTTTAGCATAATAAAAAGAAAATATACACTATGCGTTAATTAGAAGACCATGTGTTGACCTTATTACGCAATGACAGGTATGATGAACATTTGGTTCAATAAAATTCATGGAATATCCAGGGACAGTCTATACTAGTACCGGAATATCTTTTACCAATGTCTTATTTTTACAATCTGTAGAAGGCCATACAAGTGTTTAACATATAACCCCCCTGTAATATTGCCAAAGACAAAATCCCTAGCTTTCGTATCGTCTGCAAATTGTGATGTTTGGTGTTAAATTAGATAAACCTGTATACCCTTAATTTTTCGTGGCTCCTAATTTTTATTGTCATGATTTCAGCATAAACATATGCAGATAGTATAAACAGGGGGATACAATGGACGATTAAGAAGTATTAAGAGAGGGATTTTGTCTTCCTGTGATACTTGTAAATTGCACGGAAGGTGGGATTTCGTCCATCCCCCCAGGCAATACATAGACTTAACATGTTGATATTTAGGTCCCGTACTGCTAAAATGTATTCACTAATTTTACTGGATACAATGGTTTAAGGCATCTTGTTCAATTCCACTTGCTTTTGCCATTTTTCAGTCATACTTTGGCGAGAACAATCAACAAATTTTTTTTTAGGTTTTATGCAACTTTCATCAATTTTTCAGCTATATCATGGCGTCCAGTTTTATTGGGGTATGAAGCCGGTTTACCCGGAGAAAACCCCCGACCTGCGGTAAGAAAACTGTAAATCATTGTCAATTAAGATTGAAGTCGATAACACCCTGCCTGCAGTGAGACTCGAACCCGCAACTTCAGAGTTGACAGACAACATGATCAATGGATTGATTGATTGATTGGTGTTTGCTTTACGTCAAGCGAGCAGTATTTCAGCTGTATTCAGGACGAGAACAAGTTAACACAATATATAAGAAAAAGGGATGGGACATCGGGAAGAAAAATTTTGACTGCCGCTGAAAAAGTATTTGGGGAGAATTTAGCCTTCAGTTGCGGCTGCAATGAGCGTACTCTTTTTCGAAATCTACAAAAAGGGTCTATATCGTACATGGGGCGTGGCATTCACGTTACCCACTACAGTCCGCAGCCAGGCGAACGGACAACCCCAAAAAAGGGGGGTCCTCCCATATCCAGTTTGTTCCCAGCGTGATTAATAGAAGATGGCCAACTACCTTAACACGACCTTGAAGTTGTATACAAAATTCATCTATATTTATTTTTGTGCCATTTTAAGCAATTTTTAAGCTATATCGCATTCAGTTTTTATTGAAGAATGAAGCCTTTATACTCAGAAAACCCCGACCTTCAGCTAAAAGGCTGGCAGCCTCTGTCGGATATAACTTACCAATGTCTAACACTTGTATCCCCGGTGGCAGTAAATAACTAACTACAAAAACGACTCAGTCAATGAGGCTCAGAGTTTCAAAAAAAGGACCAAACTACTCAGTCAATGAGGCCCAGACTTTCAAAAAAAGCACCAAACTACCCAGTCAATGAGGCCCAGACTTTCAAAAAAAGCACCAAACAGGGTTAAAATTGAATTGTAGTACATGTAGAATATTTGAGTTACTGTCTGACATGTCACCACACTGGGACACATCATTACTATTTTACACAAAAGACATATGAGTGAATATTGGTGGACTCCACTGTGAACAAAGTAGAGTGGACATTAGTGGACTGCCCAGTGTGGACAGGTGAACAAATTAGAGTGGACATTAGTGGGCTGCCCATTGTGGACAGGTGAACAAAGTAAAGTGGACATTAGTGCGCTGCCTAGTGTGGACAAGTAAACAAAGTAGAGTGGGCATTAGTGGGCTGCCCATTGTGGACAGGTAAACAAAGTAGATTGGACATTAGTGGGCTGCCAATTGTGGACAGGTGAACAAATTAGAGTGGGCATTAGTGGGCTGCCCATTGTGGACAGGTGAACAAATTAGAGTGGGCATTAGTGGGCTGCCCATTGTGGACAGGTGAACAAATTAGAGTGGGCATTAGTGGGCTGCCCATTGTGGACGGGTAAACAAAGTAGATTGGACATTAGTGGACTGCCCATTGTGGACAGGTGAACAAATTAGATTGGACATGAGTGGGCTGCCCATTGTGGACAGGTAAACAAAGTAGAGTGGGCATTAGTGGGCTGCCCATTGTGGACAGGTAAACAAAGTAGAGTGGGCATTAGTGGGCTGCCCATTGTGAACAGGTAAACAAAGTAGAGTGGGCATTAGTGGGCTGCCCATTGTGGACAGGTGAACAAAGAAGATTGGACATTAGTGGACTGCCCATTGTTGACAGGTGGAAAAGCACAATCCACCATTTAATTCACGATTTTAATGTATATGAACCAACCAAGAACATAAACAGACTGCATATCTAGAAAAAAAGTTTTTATTTTTAAGTTGATGTATAAATTATTCTCCAAAATTTCATAACATTCACGCTGACATTTGCACAATCATGGTATGATATTTACAAAAGATGAATGGTTTGTTCATAATATGCATAAAATGTAACATTTGTATTAATAATATTTATAATTATGCTATGCTACAATGTTCCCCCTTTTCAAACAAAGTGATGATAATTTTGTCACACAAACACACAGAAATAGGTAACTACGAAAAATGACACAAAATATATCTTATTCTAAAAATACTTAATACAAATTTCCCCTTATAAAGAAATGAAATGAAATATTGTGCACACAAACTAACACATTGAAGCAGTGTGTTTATACAAGCAAACTTAACTCATGAGAATTCCATTGGCACATTGATCAATTAATATGAAAATTATTTTATTATCTCCCTTAAAAAAATAGAAATTGTTATCTCCCTTTGTGATGTTATTTTCACAAAGAGAAAACTGTTTAATACTTCTTCCTATGGCACAAATCATAATCATAGTTATAGAATATATATTTTGTTTAAATCTTGTCAGTTTCAGGAAGTATAATCTGTCTACTGACTGGTTCTGACAACAGAATGAATAAATGAATGAAATTAAATGAATTTCCAATTAAGATCATCCTATGACCAAAAAGCCTGCAAAGCTGCACAAACAATGTTTTTGCTAACTAACTACTTATCAAGAATAAAAATAAATATCCTAGTGCTGCAGTTATACAAATTGTTAGTCTGTAGGGGTTTATAGAATGTTTGTTTGTTCAGTTATATTATTGCTTCTAGTTATTTCTGGGGGAAAGGCTGTACTAAATGTGTGCATTAAAAAAAAAACAATCCTGCCTATCATAAATACTTTCTCAAAATTGATTTTTTTCTCATAAAAAGAGAGTTGTCTGCAGTATAAATATATAAATTTTATTTCTTTTAAATTATGGTATCTGTAAAAATCAAATTATCCACGAACCAAATAAAAATACCACACTGACCCTCAAAATGATTTAAACATTAATGTATTTCAAACATTTCTTAGGATGTCTTTTTTAAGATAATGGACATTATAATTAACAATTGAAGTTTGTTTTTGCTCTCCCCCCGTTTTAAGTTCAAAGTCCGACAAAACCATAAAATTTAGAGGAAAAAAATTTCCTGGTAATAGGCACAACTACATATGGTGTACTTGCTATGTATTAAGTTTGTTAAATTTAGTGCTGCAGTTTCAGAGGAGTTGAGCAGAAACCATGATTTATGAGGAATTTTTGGAAAAATCTGAGTTCAAAGGGCCACAACCCCCACAAAATTACAAAGTTTCGTAAAATTTGGTTGAGTGGTTTCAGAGGAGTTAAGCGGAATAACTTTGTGATGCAGACAGACGGACAGGACAAAAACAATATGAAGCAAGGAATACTATGTTTTAATTTATGAGTGTGGTTTCAGAGGGATATAAGGGTTACCATAAATATTGTCAGTGTCATGGACAGAGCCCAATCAATTTTAATCAGTTTAATTCTCATTTCCCCCGAAAATTGTTGATGCTTACAAACTCGATATAACAAACCATATTTATGTTAAATGATAGAAAATCCTCAGAAAACATTTTAAAAAATTGATAAATGACCAAAAATAATATTCAGCGAATGAAAAAATCAAGTGGCCCTGAAAATAAGTCAGGGGTATATCAGATCAGTCATATGAACTTCTGATCCTTGCAAATGAATTACACAGAAAATGAAAATCTAAGAATGAATTTCAAATGACTTTAAAAACTGAAAACAAATCAATTAAAAGACACCTGAAATAAATACAATATGAATTTAATGATGAAAGTACAACACATGAAGATTCACTGTAATTTCTGCCTTTAAAGTAGCACCAAGAAGGTTTTTTTTCACTTTGTATAAATAACATCTGTGTAATGGATGCATGCAAATTACTAGAAATTGCTTAAATGCCAAGAATATTTTTAATCTGGGAGATTGTATCCATTTCTGTGGGTCAAACTGACCTTGAGGTCAAAGTTGAAGGTCAAAGTTCATCAACCATGGAATGCGCCACATTGCCTTGATTTTATCTATTCACTTACCCAATAATGAAAGCCTACCTCAAAAGATAAAAAGTTATAGCCCAGACACGATTAGTTTCGCACCGACGGACAGACAGACTGATCACTAAGTGGCGGTGCCCTAATAATTATTCTATTTTGAGTTTCCTACAATGTTCCACACAATGTAACGGTTTTCCTGGAAGAAAAATGTCCACTAGAATGACTAGATGTCAAGAATGCCAGTGATAATTCTACAGAACTACCAATTGAAAGGTAACTTTTTAAAATCTCCCTTTCAAGTAGCAATTTTTCCCCACCCACATAAAAAAATTAACAGTGTTCAGACACCATCAGATATTTTATCTTAAAAAAGCCCTAAGCACTTAAAAAAGGCTAATAACAATTTTCAGGACAAAAGCTACAGACAATCTTCCTGTGTTGTACAAAACATACACTCTAACATTCATTCACAATAATAAAATGACACCATTTCTTTAAACAATGTGAATCAATATAGCAGTTTTGGATTGTAATTGTTTTAGTGTAAATTGTAAAACTGTATGTAAGAAAATAAAATAAAATAAAGTATTTAATATGTTTTTTTTTTCATCAAACTGCACAATAAGATTTAAAAATACATACTTTTATAATGAATATATTGAAAGAGAAGATGAAATGAATTAACATAATTTGTAGAAATTATGTAAGTTGTAAAGACGTCACATGACAATTTCACTAACCAATCAGAAGAATAAGTAAGAAATCTATTAGATATGCAGAAGCCATGTGACAAATTAGTAACAAATGAAAAGAATATGTTAGAAATTAATCAGGTGACAAGAGGTCACATGACAAAGTCACTAACCAATGACATGAATAAATTAGAAATCCATAAGATATACAGAAATCAGTAACCAATCATATCCATTTATATTATGAAGCGATAAGAAACAACTTACAAAATATTGTTCAGTAAAAGGCAAGCTTTCACAAATACTTTCGTAATTAAGTCAATACTTATTCCATCATGAAGAACAAAGAAATTGATATAATTAAAATTATTGTCTATTTCTGATGGCTTTGAGTGACATTTTACAGAAAAAATACAGACAATCAATTAATAGAATAATACTGTAAAAATGCCAACTTTGTTATGCATTTATATGATATTTTGTTTCTTGAATTACATTCACAACATAACATGTAATACACATCATAAAAACAACACTGATATGACAAAGAAAAATAACGTTTTAAAATTACCGTATATTCTGAACTATAGGTCCAACTGGTATTTTCTCCACAAGATTATAAATGAGAAATAAATCCAATTCAAGTTAAAAAGTATCAACCTGTAGTGGCAGAAATACGGTAACGATGAAATTTTACAACCTTCTTAATCAAGTATATTGACAAAAAAAAAAAAATCACAACTATCCATTAAATAAACAAAAGTTTCACATACAGTCTTGGGCTCAATTTTTAATGTTGACAAAAAAATAGTTAAAAAATGGAGGATTTAATAGCAGTAAATTAAAGGGAAAAGATCATTGCATTTCAATTTTAAAATAATCAGTAAAAATAGACCATTTGCCAGTTACATTTCTTGCATGATCTGACTATAAATTATTACCATTATATTTATTCCCTTGCAGTAGATATGCATGTTTCCCATGATGTATACTTTGAAATAAAATTTACTGAAAGAAGCCACGAAATAAAGTTCAACAAAAAACCAAAAAAAAACCACTTTAACCTTCGTCCTGTAACAGAAGGGAACAACTCTGAAGCGACTTAAAAAATAAAGCTATAAATATAAAAAAGTACTTTATGAGGTACTTATCCATAAAATGACCAACCTATTTGTTCATGTATAGCAAATAAAAAGTTTCCCCCACAGAAGTGTAAAAAATTGTTCTTCATTGGCAGTAAAGTGCATAGATAAAAAGGTTAGGAGGACAAAAATGATTTGAAAAATAAAAGATATAGATATAAATTTAAACAATAAATAAGTGACTTGTTGCAATCACATTCCT
The DNA here is from genome assembly GCA_944474755.1 of Limnoperna fortunei. Classification (NCBI taxonomy): domain Eukaryota; kingdom Metazoa; phylum Mollusca; class Bivalvia; order Mytilida; family Modiolidae; genus Limnoperna; species Limnoperna fortunei. Next base: position 27,807,433 of record OX104123.1, read on the forward strand.
TGAGCAAACAGAAGTCGATTTGTGACCTTCAGCATAGAATTGTAACGTATTACGGGTACAGTACAGTCCAAAGTGAACCATTCCAATGCTCTAGTGATTCAGTTAAACTTTTCTCTGTTTTTACTATTGTGTATAGTACCCACCAAAGCAGATCACATGATCTTTTACCCACCAAGGCAGATCACATTATCTTTTACCTACCAAGGCAGATCACATGGTCTTTAACCCACCAAGGCAGATCACATGATCTTTTACCTACCAAGGCAGATCACATGGTCTTTTACCCACCAAGGCAGATCACATGATCTTTTACACACCAAGGCAGATCACATTATCTTTTACCCACCAAGGCAGATCACATGATCTTTTACCCACCAAGGCAGATCACATGATCTTTTACCCACCAAGGCAGATCACATGGTCTTTTACTCACCAAGGCAGATCACATGATCTTTTACCTACCAAGGCAGATCACATGGTCTTTTACCTACCAAGGCAGATCACATGATCTTTTACCTACCAAGGCAGATCACATGGCCTTTTACCCACCAAGGCAGATCACATTATCTTTTACCCACCAAGGCAGATCACATGATCTTTTACCCACCAAGGCAGATCACATGATCTTTTACCCACCAAGGCAGATCACATGATCTTTTACTCACCAAGGCAGATCACATGATCTTTTACCTACCAAGGCAGATCACATGGTCTTTTACCCACCAAGGCAGATCACATGATCTTTTACATAAAAAGGTGAGTATTATACACAACTGCACTAATGCACTACAGAAACTTTTATGTCGAAAAAAAAATAATGTACTGGTAGTTAATATCTTCATTATAAATTTAACAAAATTGTTCATTGAGATTCAAATTTGTCATTAAGTATACTGTGTATATGACGTATAAAAATTGCCTTTTATACACAAACTTGACAGTACTTTTGTGCAGTTTGTTACTGAGTGAACCAAGCTTAAACATCAATCATCTCCCATTATTGCTATAGCATAATTTCCTGTTCGTTCTATATTGTTCAATAATACAATTCACTGCAAAATTCACAAAAAATGACTTCAACAAAAATATGTATTTTCACATTATCACTATTAATATTTTAAGACATCTTGAGAAAGATATTGTAAAATAACTCATAATTTATTCTAGACATTAGGTTCAAAGATGACAACAGAAATAAGATTACATAATAAAAATAAACTATCAAGTCACGATCAATCTATTCATTTACCAGCTGCTCGAATGTACACAAAATTTTATGAGAAACTGCCATTGTCAAAGTAACTAGTAACCTACCAAATTTGATCAGATCATTTATAGACATTAAAATTCACAACGTCTTTGCTACCAAGACAATGGCTAGTGTCTGTATGCACACATATTATTAACAACATAATGTGGTGTCAATCTTTTTTCTCCTGTTTTCCACAGATGCTGTGATTAACATTTTTTTCCATTTTAGCAAACATGTTTACGTGTGCTGTTTTGCTCTAGATAATGGTGATTTTTCATGTTTTAGCAGATAGCAGAACACATATTGCTTGTCCTAAATCACAATATGTGATTCAATTTTTAACACCAAAAACATAAGCAAAAAATTCACAAACTTTTAAATGTGTCTGAATGCCATCTTAATGTACAAATTTCCTTCTGCAATGTTTTCTCCAAATCTCCCTTATCTCCTTGAATTTAACAAATGTCCAACATGTTTTCAATGTAGATAATATGAAATGAATAACAAATTACATTTCATAAATATTTAAAGCTGACTTCTCATTAACACTTCATTTCTAGAAAATGTTGATTTCACCAACTGTGTTTCACAATCATAAATTTCATGAACTAATGAATAATGATGTAAGTAGCTGTTAAGAACGTATGGAAACGTCAGTTTCAAAAATGTACATTTCCAGGGATCAAAGGAAATTTCAAATTCATTAATAGTTTTTACATCTGTCAAATTTCAGTACCTAATAAAACACTGATTTGAATTCCAGTAACCAATGAAATACTGATAGATGATATTTGACCTCCTTGTACTAGCACTGGAAGTCTTGCTGTGTTATGGCATTTAGATCTTTCATCAAACAATCTAGATTCTCCATTTCTGCTGTTAATTCTTCAGTACTAGCAGATTTCTGCAAAAGATCAATTTGAAATATGATTAAAAAATATATAAAAATTATAACAGTGGTACAGGATTATTTTGTTCCATTTGACATAGATGAAAAATATTGATATACATTTAGTTTAAAGAATGACTTTCTTTGTTTTCGTGTTTTATTCCACTTTCAACAATTTTATTTGGGGGGGGGGGGGGGGGGGGGTAAGGAGATGATACCAGTGTACCCAGTTAGAACTCCAACTCCCAAACTTCTAGATTTGATTGTTTGGATGTGTGTTTTACACCGAATGAGCAGTATTTCAGCTATATTCAGGACGAGAACAAGTTAACAAAAAATAAATCAAGGGAAAAAAGAGGTGGGACATAGGAAAGAGAATTTGACTGCCACTGGAAAAGTATGGAGAATTGTGTAGGGTGGAGAATGTAGCTTTTTGTAGCAGCTACAACGAGCCTACTCTTTTCAAAATCTACAAACAAAAGGGGTCTTTATCTTACAGGGAGCATGGCACTCTTCAAACACATCACCCACTACGGTCTGCGGCCAGGCTTCCATATTATGACCTGACGACCCCCCAAGAAGAAGGTTCCCCTATCCGCCACCTCAGGGGTGCTCTGCGGGTCGAGCACTGGGAACCCTCCCAGTCTCATCCCAAACTATTGAGAAAAAACCAGTGTTGTACCTGTAAGCCACAAGGGCTGAGCAATCAGTAAACAAATATAAATCAATAACAGATTAATATTGGATATACTAAGCAAATCAACTATCCATTTAAACCACTGTCTTCCCCATGGCATTATTAAACAAGAAATTGTGTCTCGGCAACACTGATATCTCCCTTGGCACGTATTGGTAAATGCCCCCTTTTTCTAAGTTCACTTGAGCAGGAAATATTCGCCAGACCTTTTTAATAAAAACTGAAAAAAAGCTGAACACAGAAAAACGTCTCGCCTGCATTCCGCATCAGTAACGAAAAAAAATTTCGTCATAAGCATTACGTAATTATAGCATTAAATATCAGCAGCGGCCTGTATACAAAATATTGTCACCATACCCTGCATAGTTACAGGGGAACAGCCGTAACCCAAAATCTTTTACGTAGTCACTGGACCGTGAAATTGAGGTCAAGGTCAGGTGGAACCTACCAGACAGTCATGTACTATTAATCAGCAACTTATACACCAAATATTGTCATCCTACCATGCGTAGTTACAGAGGAACTGTCGTAACCCAAAAACTTTAACCTAGTCGCTGGACTGTGAAATTGAGGTCAAGGTCAGGTGACACCTACCAGACAGTCATGTACTAGTCATCAGCAACCTATACACCAAATATTGTCATACTACCATGCGTAGTTACAGAGGAACTGTCGTAACCCAAAAACTTTAACGTAGTCACTGGACCGTGAAATTGAGGTCAAGGTCAGGTGACAGGTGACTGACTGGCAAGTACTCATCATAAGCTACCTCTGGACCAAATTTGATGGACCTAGGGCTTGGGCTTACAAAGATATGAAGCAAGATGTCAAGTGTTTACGCCGCCGCCGCCGCCGCCGGATTCCCATACATATGTCTCGCCTCAAGCGACTTTCGTCGCAGGCGACACAAAAGTTGCTGAAAGTGGTGTTAAACACCTTTCTTACAAACTGAACGATGTACTCACATCATAACCAATTTTTCTAGTTTTATACACTTACTTGAAGTTCTCCCTCTGATTCTTTCCCAGACTTCAGTATTATATCTGGGGCTTTAGGCGTACTGATGACGGTCATTGTCCGTGGTTTAATGGGAACACTGGAGATTGGTGTTGTCTTTTTATACGGTGTCTGCTGGGGCTTCACTGTAATCACAGAAATAAAATCTGATCAGAGACTGTACGTATGGTTGATGCCCTTTTCAGTAATATTATGGCATCCACACCAGAAACCAAATCAAACTTCAATGTATGCAGAGGCTTATACAGAGGTAATATTTCGTGAAATGTTTTTTTTTAAGGAGGAATCTTGACTATCTTATGAGTACTCGGACAGGACTACTGACAGTCCTAGACAAACGTGTTATAGTTTAGCACTCCTTCCCAGAATCATGCTTGAACTCATAACCTCAGGGCTGACACACCACAGATCAATTGTAGATGATTATACTGATCTCAGGATGTAGAAAGGGGAAATGCTATACTCCTTTCAGCAACAAAACAAATATGGCATACACATAAAAAATTCACGACATAGGATTTATCCGTGTTAGAGATTTCATACTCATGCAATTTAAACCCAATATACATAACTAAGAATTACAGGTTTGGTAATACAAGTGTTTGTATGACAGTTGTTTAAATTCTGACAAATTTTCTTGTGTCATAAGCACCACCCTACCTAATATTCCCACACAAATTCAACACACTATTTTGTCTAAACAATATTATTTATTATGATTCAATGGAAATCTACCAAATACAATATGTCCACAGAAATTTGCAAACATTAGTCAGCTCAATGTTCCATATTATTTTGACATTTATTCCTGAAAAGTAATAAATTTCATTCTTGATGGGTAATAAAATAAAATAAGGCAGACATAAAAAATTAACTAAAAACTATAAAAGCAACAAGCTAATGATGGAAACTACACTATGTTACATGTACATGACTGTAAAATGGGGGAAATAGCTCTGAAAGTTCTGTTAGAAAACTTAAAACAGACAAAACTTGCATTCTTCAAATAGAATTGAACAGACTTGGTATTATAACGTAAATAAACAGAAAACCCATGCTGCAGTCCTACCTTATAAGTCACTTATCTACAGAAATTGTGGCATGTGGCCTTATGAAAAGTGTGGCCTCTAGTGAGAAGAATATTTTGATTAAGAAAAACTTTACAAATGTTATGTGACCTATCCTTCAGGGAGGGACTGTCTCCCTTGAAAGGACCCTATAAGATGGGGACTTCTATATTGTGTTAAGAGATACAAAAACAAGTTGTGTCTGTTTTGTCTTACAATATCAAGAACAATTTTCAAGTCCAACTATGGGAATTTTAATCTAGGGGTAGATACATACCAATCTGGTGTTTGGGGGTTGGGCCTCCAGGTGATTTAAATCCCAGAGGGGGTGGGGTCGGTACGCTAAAGCTTCTCATTGGATGCATGTTTCTGGGTAGACTTTTGTGGCCATCAGAATGCCGAGGAAGACTTTTATGGCCATCGTTTATCCGTTTGTCTGGAGTAACGATGGCCGTAGGTTGAGATCGTCCTGTAATGGACAAGGCTTCTGTGGATCGAGCTGAAAACATGGAGTTGATTTGTAAAAGAAAAGTTGTTACTAAATTTAAGTGAAATATTAGCAGGTTATTTCCCTATCACATATAATTTAAAAGAAGGAAGATAACTCCAATAAATTACCTCCCTTTTGTAATTATTAGTTTATTCCATTCACTGGATAAGGGGAAATAACCCGTAACTTTTCACCCTGATCAAGCCCTCTTACATTATTTGTAACCCATTTCCACTTTCAGTTAAATTTAAACAAATTTCCAGTCAGAGAAGACATTTCAAAAGCAATTCTGATGCCAAGAATAGACACAATTATAAACTGGCATGTTTTTTTCAAATTTAACAAAAAGTTAACTCCACAATATTAGGGAACCCTTAGCTGATTCCATGAACAGTCTCACTTTATAACCCTGGATTCATTCATTACAAAGTCTTTATCATACTGAATTTTGTATTGGTTGATAAACAAAATTTTTCATACATCTAGCCAATCAGTGTGAGGCTTCTAAAAGCTGTTTTCAAACTCAATTAAGACATGGATACAATATTTACTACCAAGAAAGAGTTGGACAGCTTTCTGATTGGTCAGTCTGATCTACTAAATATTCATCAAAAAAAAGATTATTTATCTGAAACAAGGAATGATCAGTAATGAATATACATGTTATGGAATTAGCTATCGGTTAGCTATGATGTTTGTAATTGGCAGACATTCCCCAATCAAATCTTCCAGGAAAGAATAATAAAAAATGGAGGACTTTAATTTTAGTGAGATTGACTTTCCCCAAGACTGGTGGTGTTAAAAAAATGACATGATTTCATGACAATGGGCAACTAAAACATTTCTACAACAAAGCAATGAAATGCAACTAAATTAACACAACATCAGCAAAACTAAATGATTTCGGTGCCATAACCAAAACATCAGAAGGAATTCTCCACAAGTACAGTACAGCTCAGGCTCATTAGATTTCATTTTCCACCAGTTCACAGTGGGCAGATAACTCTATTTTGACCTGACCTCACCTCTCATAGTTATATATAACACTGATTATTTTGGTTAAATGATTATCTGATGAGAATGGCCTGTTATTTATGTGATTCACTTGTTCACGAGTTCTGATGAGCATGGGTAAATACTATACACAAGACGACAAAAGATTAAAATCTATTTTTATATCACTTGTTCAAGAGCATCTAGATATCAAATTGTGTAGGATCTTTTGAATGAACAAAAAATCTCATATTCTATACTTAAATGGACAGTGTAGGTAGGATTAAAAAAAGACATCTTCACTCATAAGAGTGCACATTGTAAATGAAAACAAAATGTCATAAATATACCAAGGTTATAAAATTTACTATGCCTATTGCACCAAATCAAGACCCATTATAATAAATGGCACTACAAATGCCAACAATATTTATAAGTAGTTTTGACCACTGTGATCAAGTGGAAAATGCAAAATACACATAAGCTGTAGCCTTCATTTATTGGTTGATTCATATTGGTTGATTCTAAAATCAATTTGCCCAAAATGTTTAATTACATGGTATGCGCCTGAATTAACATGCAACACTCTCATGCAGAAACAGAACTATGACAGAACTGACCTTATGTTTCATCTCATGTTATTTTCAACAAGGACAATTGAAAATATATATTTGTACATGTTATACTAAGTCCTCGAAATCAAATCATAAGAAAAAAATTTAAATTTCTCATCTTATAATATCATTTAATAGTATTGAAGATTCTACTTTATATTATCAATGTTTTTATTGTGACGTGCAGTTTCATAATGAGAGGAAAGTAGAAGCTTTTTTGTTACACACATTTCAACAACTTAACAACTTATCCCTCATCATACAACAAAAAATGGTACTTTCAAATTTAACAAGAAGCAGCAGTGTTTTTCACAAAGAGTCATTAGCATAAAATACATAGTAAGTGCAGACGTCACAATGCATTTCCCTTCCAACACTTACGATAGATTCTGCACTTACGACTTTTTGAGAAATCCACTCCCGATCAGGAATATTTAAGACACATATTCTAAATGTTTTGAAATTATTATTGCAAACAAGTATTACCCCATGTGAAAAAATAATCATCACCCCTCCCCACCCAGAATAAAAAGATCCTCCTTTCATTAGCTCATGGGTTGTTGTTTTGTTTTTTTTTACTTTCGACCGTTAAATTTCAGATAAATATTTAAAATATCAATAGCGGAGAAATAATGTAATCCCCAAACACCACCATCATAATGTTATACCTGGTCATTGTATTTTGACTATAAGATTGTCATTCTGGTTTAAAATAATAATTTCTTGAAGCATAAGATTAAGTTTCGTCCCATGAATCTTTTTTCTTAGCAAGAAGAAAAATGAAAATTACGAAACTAATAAAAAAAACTGCGACAAAAAATATATCCGTGAAATTATATTTGAACACAATAACGATTAAAAAAATACATCAAAGCAATGAAATGTATTCCACTAAGCCTTAAAAAGCCAACTCTTGCATAGCAAATAAGCAAACACAAAATGAAATCAAATTCATGCAATCTTGGCAGCAAAGATGCTTAATTTAAATGAATGTCTCTGTCTTTACATTTATGTATGAAAGTTTAACAGCAATAGAAACCAAAAATTAAGAAAAGTATGTAAAAACATATAAATCCTAAAAAATTCACATTGCACATAATATTGTATCTTTTTATACTGGTAACCTGAAAATTTTGTATAATACATGCCATAGCCAACTCTAGCAGGATAGCAGTCTTCCATAGCATCATGTGAAATGTTCATATCATCTTCGTCAAGAGTAGACAACTTATCTGTGAAAAAACAACATCAATACATGCAAGGTCATGCCAGGGTGAAAGGTTAAATAAATAGAGGTCAAGGTCATGCAGGAAATGCAGGCAAACTATCAAACATATTTTTTTTCCTTAAAATTACAAAAAAATGCATGTATTTTATTACATTAATCTAGAAATTTACTGAAAAACAACACAATAATCTTTGGTATCTGCTGTAGATTTAAATGACTAAGTTTTAGCCATTTTATCAATTTCTGTTGGCATAAAATTAGGTTTATTTCAATCAGAAGCCATTTTGTATTGAATAACATTTGTTTGTTTTGCATATTTATTGATTTATTCCACAAAAATTTTGATGATTGTAAGTTTCTGTTGGTAAACATTTAACACAGAATATATATTCCGCAACATTTGTAGTAATTTTCCACCTATATCAGTTTTATTTACTGAGTAGGAACTGCATATATATATACAAAAAACAACAATTTTCAATTCAAAAAGTCTCTGCTACATTTTACAATCCTCTAGCCAACTCCTTTCAACACGTTTATCATCAAATTATAGAATAAGATATAAAAAAGACAAATTCTTCAATGAAAATGAGGTCATATCTCTAATTAAAATACAGCAACCTCCGCTGCCTGAAACTGGTCATGAATTAATTAAATCTAAATACAACTGGGCTATCTATAAGCGCACCATAATTTAGGTACAACATACATGTGACACCTTTTAGTAATTTCAAACTTTTCCAGTGTAAACAGCCAGCTATTTTGACATTTACACAGATACAGATGCACCTAAAACAGGTGCAACTTATGCATGACTAAATACGTTAAATTTGCTTAAATATGACTATACTTGAGTGAGACTTATATGCTAAAATATATGGTAATTGTCTATAAAATACACTTACAATGGTAATCTGTGGTCAATATGGGCACTGTTGAAAAAAAAAGAAAAGAAAACCATGCTTATTGTTAAATGCTAAATCTACACAACTACATGTAATGTAACAACATCAAAAATAGAAGAGTTCAATGAAAACTAGTCAGGCAAAACACTAAAACATTCAGATGGAATATTTCAGACAAGAAAAGTATCTAAATGACCAATATATTTTTAATGTATGTTTCTAACATCAAATCATGTGTAAATTTAAGCAGTTTAACATGGATCTGATAATTTCATATATGGGATCATGCTACATCCTCAAATTGCAAGCAAAATTGTAAAACATATATATCATATCGGGCTTTTCCATTTAAAAGTGAAGGGGAGAACAGAATCAAAAACAAACATTTATCATAGTGTGCCTTTGTTTAACATATATATGTCCATTTGTTACATGCAACACACATCTAATACAATGAAATAAATAAATCCCTTCATATTCAACTATAGCCATAAATGTAAAGTCCCTTATTTTGTAGAATGTGAATATCTGTCCAAATATAACGACACCAGTACAAAGATCCTTTTAGAGGGAGATAACTGTATTGCATTTGAGAATTTGCTCTAAAGTCAGTGTAACATTTAATACAACAAACATCAGTGGTTAGTAGCCATGCAAGTTTAACTGCAATTCAAATATGCCGAACTATAAACTCAATTTGTGACAGTAAAATTATGGATTTATGGCAGCAACTCTTCAAATACAAAACAGTGATCTCCTAAATTTGGTTACTTACTGGATGATGGTTGTGGCATGTCCCCTGCATTCACTCTAGGTGTGCTGCTGTACTGCATGTTATACTGTGTCCTTGGGAAACCTGGCCTAGAATGACCTTGACCTTGGTTGTCCTGTACCATACCATTGGGAAGGGCTGTTACCATAGCAACTGCTACAAATCAACATCACAGTATAAATACCAAAAGACTTTATGGTATGACTGTACACAATAAGCAACAAATATTTTTACATGACAAACAATACCCTGTTACAACACATTATTATGGATGTTGAGAATTGAAAGTGAAGATCTTTAATTTGATTGGTTGCTAACATCCAGCGATGACTATTTAGGATGAGTTAACCAGTTAACAAACAACAAATTAACGTAAGAAATGGGGTAGACTATAGAGTAGAAAATGTTCACTGGGAAAAATATGGAGTATTGGTTAGGGACCAAAAATTTATACTTCTAAAGTGGCTACTAAGCACTTAAATTTTTCAAAGACCACGATAGGTTTCTGTATCATGCAAACTTGCTACCCAATTGGTCAAACTCTCTGTATTATATAACTTGGCAACACCCCACCCTTATCCTATCCAGCACAGGCAGCTCTTTGGGTTGAGCCCTGGAAAAATGTTCCAGTATCTAGTTGTTGGTGTCACCTGGGTTTAGTCCACAAGGTTATAGTCTTTTTAAATCATTTGTTACAGCACATTGGGATATGAATGTATTATTCACAGCACATTAGGGTATTCTAGAACAAAAAATCTAAGAATGTGTTCATGGGACACAGACGCCCCCGCTAAATGAAGTCCCAAACAGGAAGTAGTTGTCCGACAGGTCTGAACGTGGCTTAGGACGTACAACTTGTGATACTGAATCACCCTGCCAAATTTCAAATTGTTCTTATGTACAGTTTCTGAGAAAAGCTTGACGGAAATTCGTTCGGACGTACGGACAGACAGACAGATGGATGGATGGACATGAGTAAAACTTAATGCCCCCCCCCCCCCCACCATGTGGTCTTGGGGGCATAAAAATGTATTTGGGCCTTTTTAAAGAGAGCAATAAATTATTTAATTTTGGATTTACTAACTAAAATGTTTTCTTGTGGTGGACATGAAATTCATCAAAATCTTATTAACATAACTTGTTACAAAATAAGACCTCAACTTACGTTCTCTTGGTGGTCCTTGGGTATCTACAGATATTGACAACTTTGATGGTTTGGGTCGGATTAATCCCCCTTGAGTATGCTGATTACGACGCGGGAAGCTGTCCTCTCCACAGTAATACACATCTGCACCTATAGAACATGTGTTACAATTATTATTGTTTAATTATTGCAATTAAGATAAATAAAAAGCTACCCACAATTTAGTTAAGTACTCACCATCTGTCAGATGGACAAAAACAATGAATAGATGAAACTAAAAATAATCCAAGTTATCAATAATTCAGTTTCACATATATATGTATAATTATAAAATGATACAAAGAAAATGGATGAAAGACGGAAAGTTTTGGATTTCGAAGGTCCATGTGGAAGATATTAGGTGTTGACAAAAAAATGTAGCTCAAAAACCTACAGAAAAATCACATCCAATATATATCCTAGCAAACTTCCTTTTTATTACATTAACAGCAATGAAATACCGAGATTTCGCAGTGAAATAAGTTCTTTCACTTCCTGGAAGTGACGTCACATTCTAATGCAGTTCTTGATGTAACGTCAATTCTGATTGGATAATGTGAATAATTTCATGGCATCAATTCCATGATTGATGTCGTCAGATTTTAATGCAAGCGCAGACGTTATTTCCAATGTTAATCAGTTAATTTAGTTTTTTATTGCCGTAGCATCAGAATGGAGATAACTGTATTTTATTTGAAGATATGCCGACAAATATCCGTTTACTGGCTCCGCTTACGCGTCGCAAATAAACTTAATTTCCGACCATCAAATCACCAATTGATGCCAGCAAATCTTTAAATACAATACAGTTATCTCCTAAATGTATGTACTTAACGATTTTGCTAGAAAACACTGACACACCAGATCATTTACAACAAAGTCCCAACAAGTTTTTAACCATATATTACATATTCATCAATGTAATAAACAGTAAAATCAATAACCCATCATGAATATTAAAAATATGACCACTAGTGCAGAAACACATTCTGGGTAAACTCATGCACTGAACAAGTTCTGCGTTCTTGTTTAATATCTTAATATGTGATCATGGCTCTCATAATCACATTTTCATGGGTGAAAGGGAAATTTGGTGAAATCATGAAAATTTTGCCAGGGGGTTTTGGGGGCCGCTTAGGCCCCCAAATGGGTCCAGGGCGAAGTTCTGGTGGGGGTCCATGGGGCAAAGCCCCCTGAAAAATATAGTATTTGAGGATTTTGGAGTACTTCAGGATACTAATCTGCAGCCTCAGCTCCAGAACCATGAAGAAACCGCATGACGGCATGTCGTAATAAGATTGAATTGCCTCCTTTTAACAATGTAAATTTTAGAAAAACGAATTTGTAACTACAGTACCCCCCAACCCCCTACAATTTTCTCAACAGATTTGCATGAATCACAAAAACAGCCCAAGAGCAACCCTAAAAACCAGAAATCCGAAAAAATCCGAAAAAACTTTCAACCATGTTTTTTCAATATTCACTCTGCACAACTGATTATCCTATACATGTTTAACAAAGACACACAAATTAGCATATTTTACAGATTGACACATACTTTGTCTGTCCATGTCGGACCTATACAGAGGAAGGCTATCATCAATTGACTTGGAATCCTGGGAATTTCTCCTTAGAGTGCTCATCGTCAGCATAGACTCACTGCGGTCTGGTTTGTTTAGATTCTTTAGCTCCATGGGATCATGATGTATCCAAAGATCCGGTGGTTTCAAGTCTTTTTGGCCAGGTTTCTTGCTAGGAGACTGTGTTCCTTGTGGTCTGAAGGAAATAATGAGATAAAATGTTAAATCTGTTTCAATTTCGTAAATTTTGATATTCTTATACAGGTAAGAGTACATGCAAAAGTTTTACTGTACATTTTTGTGTAACTTACATAGCCCTAATTAACTCATTATCTTCCCCTGAACTGTTGAATGGAATATCCCTTCTTAAAACACTATACTCCCCGGTATTTTTTAATGGTATAGCTCATTCCCTCACTATTCCTCCCCATACCAATTATTGGAATAGCCCTTATTAATTGCTATCCTCCCCTAACGGTATAATGAACTCACTGTCTCTTGGCCCTTTCATTATAATCTCTCCTTTTACAGAAAACAATAGCAACCACGATGATGACAACACAGAACACAGCTCCAACCACTGAGGCTATAATTATAATGATTATGTTTGTAGACAATCCTCCAACTTTAGAACTGTCATCCTTATTCTTTCCATCATCCTGTGGTTCTCTATCTGGAGCTAAAAAAAAATTGCCAAACTTTACAAATTTCTCAGAAATTTCATACGCATACTACCAGTGAAAATATATGTATTTACAGTAATTTAGAATTTCAAGTAGTTTGTTTTGACTTTGTGCACAACTCTGATATAGTTGACTGACAGATGAATTCATATAAAAATATTTGGATTATATTTAAAGTAATTATCTGAATGGAGAGTTTTATGGAATACTTGTATTTATATCAAGATTTGGACTGTGCAATTATCAGTGTTGTAGCAGACCGGTTAACCCCTGTATCAGAAGCCTTGGGTAAATTTGTCAGTCATTTTATATAATGCAAGATACACATATTGATGAATTTTAATAACTGTGCAAAGTGTTGTTCGAAGTGCTTGATTGGACCTCTTTGACACTGTCGGCCATTGACTTATTCTAAGCCTCCACCTATCTGGATCATTGAAACACTTGATTTCAATTGAATTTCCCTTCCATTCAAGTGCCTACTGATTGAGATTTGTTAATTATGATTGTTAGATCAACACATCTACAGCAATCTTGGTGTTCAATGCAAAAACCCGTAGACTATATTTTGACACGGAAATCTGTAGAATCTACAGCAAAATCATAGAAGTAAACACTGATGCTATAAAGTATTTACCATCATGACCATTTGACTTCATTACAATATTTCAAAAACATGCTGTTCTCCTCTTATACAATATTATTACAGAAGCCCCATTTGTGGATCATATTTCATACATGTTTTGTTTAATTTATTCTATTATATAAAGAAAATCATGGAAATTATAAGTGACAAATGCAGTATGAACATAGCAGATATTAACTCAGCTGATAGATTTAATTTTCAATATAGAAAGCTTTTTAAGATAATGCACTGTGACTTTTTAAAAAAGTCTAACAAATACTCATCGTTTAATTGTATGGGATAAAAACATCCCGAAAATTGCCAAACACAGAGAAATTACAAACAATTACTTCATACTTAATTACAAAAAAAGAAACTTACGCATGAATGGAATATGCTTATCAATTTTATCTTTTCCGTCTGTGTCAAAATCTGGTAGGAGGGGAATTATTTTTCCTCCACCGGTCCCATCAGCTAAAAATAAAAAGGAAATTAATTGTTTGTTTGTATGGTGTTTAACCCTATTTTCAGCAATTTTTCAGCTGTATTACGGTGTCCAGTTTGGGGAGGAAGACCGAGAGACGGACGAACCCGGAGAAAACCCCCGACATGTGACAGGAAAACTTGCAATCCTTCTCATTTAAGATTGGAATGGAGTACACCCTGCATGCAGTGAGACTCGAACCAGCAACCTCGGTGTGATCAATAGTAGGCGATCTAACTTAACCACTAGGCCACTGAGGCCCCAAAAGGAAATTGTAAATATTATAAAGTCACTGGCATCCATTGATTCCATAACCACTCCTGGAAATCATATTTGCGTATAATTGCACACCTGAATTACCCATGACCTCAATGAAAACAGGCACCCCATTATGTGTAACCAGTTGTCTTATTGACTTAACCCCAAAATGACAGTAGGTTTTCATGTTTGTCGGTAATTATATATTTTTCAACTTTAAACGGATTTTATTCTGTCACAAATTTTGATGCATTTCAATTGCTGTTTCAAAATAACACGTCAAACCAATATTGGGCCTTTCTTCTCTAACTGGACAAAATGAAAGGCTAATGTATAACTATCTTTGAATTGCAGGCAGGATTTTTGGAAGCCGAAGGATGTGATCATCATTATTCATTTTGTTCCATACACCCTGATAGCACCATTGACACTGTTGACCACAGACATATTCCAAAATTATATGTAAAGTGGAAATTTTTTTTCCCACATCTTTAAAAATTGAGGTTTTCAGTGTACAAGCTTAAACTGTATTGCAACAATGGAATCCATAAAAACTATACAGAAATGGTAGAGGTAAACACCTGTCTAAAATTCACTTCAAAGCGATATGAAACTAAATGTGGTCTCCTCAGCAGGTTTGTTTGTTTATATGATGTTTAATGCCACTTTCAGCAATTTTTCATCATGGTGTCCAGTTTTTATTGGGGTAGGAAGCCAGAGTACCCAGATAAAACCCTTGACGTTGGGCAAGAAAACTTGCAATTCTTGTCAATTAAGATTAGAGTTGAGTACACCCTGCCTGCAGTGAGACTGGAACCTGCAACCTCAGTGTTGACAGACCATGTGATCAATAACTACCTTAACCACTCAGCCACTGAGGTCTCTTGAGCAGGTTTGACTTGGCTGTACTTACATTTTGGTGTTTTATAAATGACAGTTGGTGAGATGGGTCCGTATCCTTTACTGTTACGAGCCTGTATCTTAAAATAATAGGTGGTATCGGGTGTCAGTCCCTTGATTGACGTCGTCAACCGCTCTCCTAGAACACCTTCCACGACCCAGCTTATGTCGTCCAGGTTAGGATCAGTTGTGTAAAACACCAAGTACCCTACAATAGAGAGCTTCAAAGCATGAAGAAATTTGAAAATTATCTGTGGTATGTTAACATTTTAAGGTATCCGATCCATAATTGAAGTTACTGATTAATTTTATTTTTTTTTACCAGAAATACAGCTTTATTAAATAAATGTATTGCTAATTAATGATACAATCAAATATATTGTTTTACTTCGAGTTAATGTTTACACTTTTTTGCCAAAAAAGTTAGTTACTCAAATGGTGTTTCCGATTTTTGCCGAACATTACAGACGTCTGCTCCATTAAAACACAATAGACATCCGGGACACCAAATATGATCACGTGGTCTATTATAGTCTGGATACCTTAAACATCATATTTTCAGTTTAAAGACAGTACAGATAACAAGATACTAATTAACAAGAGTTCTTTAAATAATATAAAACAAGTTTAATTCCTAATACAGACAGTCTCTTCCTTTAGTTATGTTTCTATTTTGTGTCAGGAAACTAAATAAGAGAATTTGTACATGTAATAGATCCTTGACCTTTTGTAAGAATTTGTAATAGATCCTTGACCTTTTGTAAGAATTTGTAATAGATCCTTGACCTTTTGGAAGAATTTGTAATTGATCCTTGACCTTTTGTAAGAATTTGTAATAGATCCTTGACCTTTTGTAAGAATTTGTAATAGATCCTTAACCTTTTGTAAGAATTTGTAGTAGATCCTTGACCTTTTGTAAGAATTTGTAATAGATCCTTGACCTTTTGTAAGAATATGTAATAGATCCTTGACCTTTTGTAAGAATTTGCAATAGATCCTTGACCTTTTGTAAGAATTTGTAATTGACCCTTGACCTTTTGCACTTGTTTAGTTAGTTTCCTTTCTATTTTTTCTTGCACTTTCTGAAGAAGGTGATTGATTTGGACAAATATCTAGACATACATTTGTGTGAAAAATGCTGCTCTAATGAATGAATGAATGAATCCTACCAGTTATCTGGCCATTAGGAGCTACAGGTGGTTGCCAGTTCAGTCTAACTGCCTGTGGGTTATTCTCTATACTTATTGTGGTCAGGTCTCTGGGATGAGTTCCTGGTGCTACAATGAACCAAAATGGAAACCTGAATACTGGTCATTTTTCACACAATCAACTAACAAGATTTTCAACACTCAGCAGCTCACTCTAGCCTTTTCTTGAACTTAAATGTTTGTCTAAACTGATTCTCAAATTTGTATGCCATATTTTAAAATGGACATTATAAGCTGCAAGTAATTGTTGTTAAAGTTAATTAGTTTGTTTCTAAGATTTAACACCAATTTTATGCAGTTCATTGATTATGAATGGGGTAGATTCACTCATAATTGACCACTTTCATACATCAATGAACATCCGAAAATAGTTGTTAAATCCTTATTATTCTTTTTAATATTGCAATCTTTCATTTGACTTGTCTTTCTGTGCCTCATTTAAATGTAAATGTTAAATTTCTAGTTTAAAAAGTTAAATTCTTTGTTATTTGATCCATAGCAGAAACTTTTTTCAAGTTTATATTTAAGTGAACATACCAGCTTCTTCTGTGGTGTTAAGTACACTCATACTCCATGTGCTTTGTCTGCGACCTTTGATGACCCTCACACTAAATTCATACTTTGTATATGGCTTCAGGTTATCAATGTGACAGTTAAGACCTGTTTCATTGACAGACTTATAGCGACGACCAGAACCCTGAAGAGGCGTGTATCGAACAGTGTAGTAACGATTGTCTGTGTTTGTTTGGCTGCTTCCGAGTGAAGTGTCTGACCACGTCAACAAAACTGTTGAGGATGACAGTACAATAGTCTTTAATCCAACAGGTGGCATCATTGGGGTCACAGTCTCGACCACTAAAAAACAGAAATAATTTTTCATGTATGTACTTTTCAGAAAAACAAACACATGTTTTGAATGATCATTTATTACGGCATGTGAATATAGTAGGTCCAATTAGTGGTGTTCTGATGATCGGTTTAAGTTGCAAATCGGTTGGTTTAGGTTAGCGATGTCGATAATCGATTGAAAAAATTGCCAATCA
Source organism: Limnoperna fortunei (assembly GCA_944474755.1). Taxonomy (NCBI): domain Eukaryota; kingdom Metazoa; phylum Mollusca; class Bivalvia; order Mytilida; family Modiolidae; genus Limnoperna; species Limnoperna fortunei. Next base: position 27,825,321 of record OX104123.1, read on the forward strand.
ATTGCCGTCCAGAATTTCCGAATTTACTTTAAATTCCACTTCCGGTCCATTACCATGTTTAAAATTAGTGTATTAATCAATAATAATGGCGGATTGTAACAACGGCTTGGTAGTTGTTGCAAATAAAAATGACAATGCACTGCTGAAAGAACCGGACACACAAATAAATAAAAAGCTGAAAACAATTATCAATTATCCAGGAGGCCGTGCGAGATTATAAGTTTGGAAATATTTTGGTTTTCATAAGATACGAGCGTTATGAGGATGACAGTGACCGGCAACAAAGACAACAATTTTTTTTGAAAATTCTTGAAAACTAATTAGGAAATAAATTAGCATACTATAAAAAAGATGGAATTCGTCTGTCAATTATATTTTTATTAAATTTATTTTAGCATCTGCAGTAGGGTTTCTTCTACCACACCAATCTGAACTATAGACGTGTATAGTCACTCAATCAAAATATTCGAATGAAAATGAGTCGGTATTCCTGCATAACTAAAATTGGAATAAAACTTGTATTTATATAAACTAAATTTTAAATATTAAAAGGTGTCATTATGTAGGAAAATGTTAAAAGATACTCAGCATGCATGCTGTTACCTTAGATGTTTGGGGTGGGGCTAGATGGCACCCAAGCACTCTGCTATGTCAGTTGTTTTTAAATTCTAATTTTTTCTGTTCTTAAATTCTGAGATTGTTAACATGAAAAAATACAAACATACAGAGCCCAAAAAGTGAAGATTAAGTTTTTACATTTTTTTTTAGTGCTATCCTGCAAATTATATAATTTAACTTAATTTTATGAAACAATACATGCACTTTGACAGAATAAAACACACCATTTACCCTATTGTTCTATATATTATTTATTAGCCATATCAAAATGACAATAATTTCTGAATTCATGTATGTTCTATAATCAAGAATTATACACATCACCATATGAGTCATAGTAAAAAGACAATTTTGTGCTGAAAAAGTTGGGTCCCTAACAATGTTGTTAGGCTCCGGGATTTCTAGGCACAGGAGTCCAGCAGGCTACTAAAGGAAAAACAGTTAAGTTTAATCCATGCATACAGTGTATTCACGACTGATTAGTTACAAATACACCATAAACTTTTGACTTGCAACAAGTTACTTTGAATTTTTGCTATTAGAGAGTTACATCCTTATTATCAACATTTCCTAATCTATCCACTTGTGTACATAGATATACATACGTAATAAAGCAAAATCTAAATAACCATCATTTTACAAATACTAAATGACTAAATGCACGTGCACATATTCCTGCAAAACTATCGACTTTATTCTTCTTAAAGCCAAAATAGCATCAAGTCATTGCAATTTCAAACAAAACGATTATATCTAATAGTCGGTTGGTTGGGGCTGATCGATAGTAATAGATAATCGGTTCATGTTTTAAACTGATTGAACAACACTAGGTCCAATGGGGTTTAACAACGTTTTCTGCTATATCTAGTTTTCATATTGGTAGGAAGCCGGGAAACATAAAATCTCCTAGCCTTAAGCTGGATAACTGGCGATCCTTGTGAATTTAGATTCAAGTGGACACCATGCCTGCAGTAAGTTGCGAGTCCACTATCAATATGTGCAGTTTTTATTCTCCACCTTTATTTCTGAAATGCTGACCTGTTCAAGTCTCGACTGAGGTAAAGATGGAGGAAGTTTTGTTTACCATTATCTCCTTCCGCATTGCAATAATCCAAACAGACCATGTCCCAAAAATTATAAAACCCTTCCATGTCATTGTAGACATCATAGAACAACCTTTTTATCTAAATATTTGCTTTCAAATATGAATTATGGACATTTGTCTATTATATTGTTTGCTTGGTGTTTAATGCCACCTTTAGGAATTTTTCTAGAATGTCAATGCATCCAGTTTTATTGGGAGAGGAAGCCCGAGTCCCCAGCAAAAACCCCAGACCTTCAACAAAAATGAACAAGTGTGGACTGTGATACTGGGATACCCACCGTTTCGCTTTCAAGTCCAATTATCTCCACTTAATGATATCCAAGGTGAATAAAAATCCTTCATGCACATCTACATATAATGTACTTCCTTAATGCTAAGTTTCATTAAATTTCATCAATTGGTTTAGGAGGAGTTGCGTTTACAAATTGCGTGGACAGACGGACAGACAGACAGATGGACAGACAGGGTGATTCCTATATACCTCCCCCAAACAAGTTTGCGGGGGGTATAATAACCATTAAATTAATTCTTATGAATATCTGTAAAAAAACAATGATTTTGCATATTACACTGAATCTTTTAATGTTTCTTAAATGATTGACTTCATAATGTGAAGACAATCTGAGGTTTATACCTTCCTCCTCGCTTGTTTTAGCTGTCTGGTACTTAGGCTGACCGTCCCCTTTCTTGTTATAGGCCCTTACTGTGATTACATACTCAGCATTTGGTTCTGTAAAATATAAGTATATACATGCATAGTTACAGGAAATAACTTGTGCCCTATATGCTTGATTACCCTTTTGGTAATTAGGTAAACCCAAGGGAAACTTTATTTTGGTACTTAGGTAAACCCAAGGGAAATTTAATTACAGCTCAGAAAGATTTGAAGTGCCCCAATTTTGACCTTGCCTGTAAAAATAAATCTGTGAGCTAATGTTAACTAGTGTATTTGGTAAACAGGATGTAGATGCCGTAAAGAGCATAAAAATGCTATACACCTTTTGGTACTTTAGGTATATCAGACTTCTGCATCCTATAGTTGCTCAGAAAGGTTTGTTACCAATGGAGGAATGAAATGACGGACAGACAGATATGGGTAATACAAAACATAGTTTAAAGATTTGTTTGTTGGAGTGTTGTTCAATGCCACTTTCAGCAATTTTTCAGCTATATCATGGAGTCCAATTTTTACTGGGGGGGGGGGGGGGGGGAAGCCAGAGTACAAGGAGATAACCCCGACCTTTAGCAGGAAAACTGGCAATCCTTGTCAATAAAGGTTGGAGTGGATATTTGGACCATGTGATCAATAGTAGACGAACTACCTTAACCACTCGGCCACCTGGACAATGTATTTATAGTAGACAAACTACCTTGACCACTCGGCCACCTGGACAATGTATAAGACAAGCCCTTTCAGCCATGTACCCACGTCCACTTAGGTGGAAAGGCATAATATATCTGTATTGCAACAATTCCACCATACCCAGTTTTTTTTCTGGAATTCTTACAAATATTTTTCCTCAATAAGAGAACAATGATAAAACTTAATCTCTACGTCTAATCTTATTGTACAGGTCCCTTGCCACAGTACCATGTATTTCTAATGGAACAGCTGTAATACTGAAGAACATAGGCAGATGGTAGACAAGTTGTTATTTCATACCTAAGTGTTCAATCGTGTACACGTTGACGTCGGGTCCTAAAACTTCTCTGTATAAATCTGCAATACCTTTGCCATACCCTAGACTGTAACCTCTAACCATGACCTTTGACTCTGGTTCTGGTGCAGTCCACGATACTCGTATAGAAGTAGCAGATGATGTTACTCTTAGTTTTCTGGGCGGAGGTGGAACCACTGATTCTGTAAAAAAAAGTTATAATATATTCTACATTCTCTTATGATAGGGCTGTTTTATCATATTCCAAATCAGCAAGTTGAAAAGTGCTTCATATCAACTCTCGTTATAAAACAAACTCGTAATATATTTACTATAACAATGCATAATGAGTAGAGGCACACTATGGGTCAGAATTTAAAAAATAAATATAAATTAAAAAATTATGGACCATATGCACAAATATCATACACTAGATTGAAGGATAAAAATAAAAACAGTGGTTTAACATGACATTTAAGAATTATGCACAAAATGAGTGCATTGCCTTCCATCTTCTTAAGCATCCTTCTTATATTGTTTTCATGTCATCAATACATTAATAATGTTTATAAGAGACAATACCCTGTTTTCAAGACAGGTAGTTAGATGTATCTCATCACATGATTTATAGTATCACATGATTTTATTTCGGTCACTTTTCTCAATACACCATCTTTTAAAATCATTTAAACAGCATAAAATGGCATGTTCGGCATGGGATTTGCACCTTGGCACAACACAGAACAGGATTCGTTTTGCATCTGTCCAATTTCGTTTCAGATGTTGCCGCTTTCCACTATACATGCACTAAATATTTATGAAAGTGATGTACTGTACACCTAGACCTACCGTCAAGGTCATCCCTGAAGGTCGTCCCCCTTAGTCTGTTTGTGTATGGTCCTGTACCATTAACATTCATTGCAGCTATTTTAACGTGGTACTGTGCATCCTTTTGCAGGTCAGTCAAAGCATAAAGTCTGCGGTTGCCATCAGTTGTAACAGTTCGGCTTCTTTCTTCGTCTTTTTCTTTGAACCTGATCTTGTACCCTGTGATGATGCCATTCCTGGTCTCTTCCAATGGAGGCTCCCACCTCAGAATCAAACTCTGAAAATTTAATTTATTTTCACATTGAAAGTGCCTATTGCTTCTGTAAATAAACAGGGTTCCCGCAATGATTTTCATTTTTATATTTCAAGGATTTTAAAAGGACTTTCCAAGATTGCCCCTTTAAAAATAACAATGAGCCAGCAAAACTTCTTAATATAGATGTGTAAGGTAAACGTGCAATCTGGATTTTCGAGATATTTATGCAATTCCTGTACTTTTCCCGACAGGCCAAAGGAAAAACGCGAAATTTACCGACTTTTCCCGTTTTTAAGGTCACAAGGGAACCCTGAAATAGAGGGCAACATTGAAGTAAATTTATGCGGATCTCTTGAGTTATACTATGACATTTTGACTGAGAAAACACTTACAGTAGAGCTCGCTGCCTCCACTGTAACATTCTGTGGTATATCACTAGGCCGATCAGACAAAGTCCTGGCGATGATCTCATCGGAACGTGCACCCTCGCCATTCTCATTAAATGCCACAACACTAATACTGTATTCTTTAAATATCTTCAGGCCTTGTAGTGAATGGGTAGTTTTAATAACCTGCAAAAAATGAAAAAGATTAAAAATCAAACGAAAGCTTTCTTATTGGTTTAATCTGTTTATTGTAAAAATTATTTGGTAAATTTGAATTGTAAATCAAAAAACAATTTCTTGAAAATTATATTTGAATGCATCAATATTTCTGTGGTATAGATTTGTTTTATGCAAGATTTGATTTACAAAGTCTGAAAGAAATATTAATAAGAAATATTAGCCTTGTCAATGTAGTAGTTAAATTTTTAATTTTTCCTAAAACAAATTATAAAAGGTGCATTTTTCACTCATTACACTGAAGTTCAATGTTCACTTGCATTGCTACATGGCAGTTGGTAAATTTTCACTGAGAGTTAAGAAAATAAATTTTCAATGTAGTAAATGATTTTTCGCAGACTATATTTTAGTAGGTAAATTTTCACTGACAGTTTAGTAAATAAATTTCACACATTATATTTTACAAGGTCTGGTTTACTCATTAACAATGGAGATTTTTAAACGAACCTCAATAATATGTTCCTGAGCATCTCCTATCATGTAATACATCAGTTTATACTTGATGATGGTGCCCTTGGCCCGGTCAGGAGGACTCCAGGACACTTTGATGGTATCTGGACCTTTGGCCTCAGCCAATACATTTACCGGAGGTGACGGAACATCAACTATTAAATAAGATAATGCTAATAAAACACACATAAAAATTGGAGTTTGTTTTTTGATACATTCAAGCCCCAAATGATTGCAACTGATAAATTTATCTCTATGATGTATTTTGACACAGAATCCATTTAAACACCGTAAAAATTTTCGAAGCAAATACCTATGAGACAACAATGTCTCTTCCAATACATCCAGAACTAACATCCCATTGAGACTTACAGAACTATTTGAAATCTGTTCGAATTCATACCTGAGATGTCATGAAACAGGTCTACACATTTTACAAACTATTGGTTGCCATGACACTGACCAATGAGATCATTCTTAGCATATATAGGGATTACTGTTGGATAAACTTACTGTCTCTCTCTGTAGTAATAGTAATTCTTGCAAAATTAGGACTGGGTCCATGGCTGTTGAAGCTTCGGACCCTAAACTCATAGTTGGTGTCAGGCTTCAAATGTTGTATGTTGGCCTCCTTCAATGTGGTGTTCAACACTCTCTCCCTGTAAGACAAAAAAATTTAATGATCTGATAAGAGTTAATGTGATAAGGTCAATGTCTTCCTTGCCTTGTTGCAGGATAGTCAGTTGGTGTCAAAGGTCATGGGGCTTTCAAATCATACTTGGCCTCATATCTCAATAAAAATTAGATGTCATGGTATTGATGAAAAGTTGCTAAGATGGAGTTAATACAAATTAACACAAAATAAACAAACAATAACTGTTAATTTAAAGTACTATAAAATTTTGCTGGACAATTTATAATTGCGAGATCTTCATCATAATGGGAAAAATGTGTTATCTGTCTGAACTAATTTTTTAAAGAAGAGAAAACATTTTAACCTTAATATTCTCTAGTCTGTGTTTAAATCTACAGTTTAGTATTTATATAACCAGAACACTAAAAACCCATATATAATTTTTATCTAAACACTTTGCTGCAATTTTATAACCAAACTCTTAGCACCTGGGCAATATAACTTTACACCTGGGCAATATAAATGTAAAGGCTAAGACTGACTATTTCTGTCAGGTATATAAAATTGAACCCACTCACTATAATTATTGCAAGGAAAATATTTTAGAACAAAAGATGTTTATCCTGTCATGACTTCGATGTAATCAACCTAAAACCATTGAAGTTATCTCCCCTGCCACCTGAACTTATTACAACATTGTTAAATAAATATAATATAAAGATGGGTATCATCTTATTTATGATGAACCCTTGAATCAGTGGGCATATAGATAATAGAAATTTGAACATGAAAGTAACAGGTTGAGTGATATTGGCTAGCTAATCTTACATCCACTTAAAAAAAAAAAAATGGGGAAAACAAAAATAAAATTTCACCTAAATCATTTGATGTTTTATTTGAAAAGTAGATTTGTATCTAATACTCATTCCTTGTAATAACCATTTTCATATCCATGGGGTTTGTGGGGTATAAGGTAATTGGGGAAAGGGTTATTGTCATTATGTCATTCTGATAAAAAATGTCATGTTGAGGTTTTTCATTTTGATAGGGCGATTTTCCATTGTGAATTTTGACCTAAATTATAATGGAATTTTGAGCTAGGAGCAGGTGAAAGTTGTCTTTTCGAAACCATTCAGGTAGTGTCGTTTGCGGTTTATTGGGTAAAACTTGTGGTTTGTCTGAATACCATAGAACGTCACGAAACTGGACGAACCTTTGTAAACAAGGCAGGACCCTTTAAGAACCAAAAACATCTGATTTACAATGTAAAATCCATGTGCACACGAAAATGACAATTTGTGACATGTAAACAACAGAAGCATAGTATGAAATATGGACAGGTTATTGTGGAACAACGTACAATACTGAATAATATAAACAAGTGTGGACACAGAAAAATGTCTCGCCTGCATTCCGCATCAGTAACCGAAAATAAATTTTGTCATAAGCATTACGTAAATAGCATTAGTTATCAGCAGCAGCCTGTATGCCAAATATTGTCACCATACCATGCATAGTTACAGGGGAACAGCCGTAACTCAAAAACTTTAACGTAGTCGCTGGACTGTGAAATTGAGGTCAAGGTCAGGTGGAAACTAATAGACAGTCATGTACTATTCATCAGCAACCTATATACCAAATATTGTCATCCTACCATGCACAGTAACAGACAAACTGCCGTAACCCAAAAACTTTAATGTAGTCGCTGGACAGTGAAATTGAGGTCAAGGTCAAGTTACACCTACCAGACAGTCATGTACTAGTCATTAGCAACCTATATACCAAATATTGTCATCCTACCATGTGTGGTTATAGAGGAACTGTCGTAACCCAAAAAACTTTAACGTAGTTGCTGGACCATGAAATTGAGGTCAAGGTCAGAGGGAACCTACCAGACAGTCATGTACTAGTCATCAGCAACCTATATACCAAAGATTGTCATCCTACCATGCGTGGTAACAGAGTAACTGTCGTAACCCCAAAACTTTAATGTAGTCACTGGACCATGAAATTGAGGTCAAGGTCAAGTTACACCTACCAGACAGTCATGTACTAGTCATCAGCAACCTATATACCAAAGATTGCCATCCGACCATGCGTGGTAACAGAGTAACTGTCGTAACCCAAAAACTTTAATGTAGTCACTGGACCATGAAATTGAGGTCAAGGACAGGTGACACCTACCAGACAGTCATGTACTAGTCATCAGCAACCTATATACCAAATATTGTCATCCTACCATGCATAGTTACAGAACAACTGTCGTAACCCAAAAACTTTAACGTAGTTGCTGGACCGTGAAATTGAGGTCAAGGTCAGGTGACACCTACCAGACAGTCATGTACTAGTCATCAGCAACCTATACACCAATTATTGTCATCTTTCCATGCTTAGTTACAGAGGAACTGTCGTAACCCAAAAACTTTAACGTAGTCGCTAGACCGTGAAATTGAGGTCACGGTCAGGTGACACCTACCAGACAGTCATGTACTAGTCATCAGCAACCTATACACCAAATATTGTCATCCTACCATGCATAGTTACAGAGGAACTGTCGTAACCCAAAAACTTTAACGTAGTCGCAGGACCGTGAAATTGAGGTCAAGGTCAGGTGACAGGTGACTGACTGGCAAGTACTCATCATAAGCTACCTCTGGACCAAATTTGATGGACATAGGGCTTGGGCTTACAACTATATGAAGCAAGATGTCAAGTGTTTACGCCGCCGCCGCCACCGGATTCCCATATATATGTCTCGCCTCCAGCGACTTTTGTCGCAGGCGAGACAAAAATGCAATAAAAAATGCACTTCTCCGGGGTGTGACTTATAGTATAGGTCACATAAGTATAGAAAGCACATTAAAATTCATTTTGTTTGTTTAAATGTAGTTTTATGCCGATTTCCAATTTTTTTTAGCTTTATTAGGTAGGAAGAATTGAAAGTGTAAGCAACCAAAACAGAACTTTTTTTTAACAACTAGGCGTCAGCTAAAATCAATTGTACAACAGTCTATGAAACTTAAACTTAAATTATATAACATGTCAACAGGGAATTCAGTTTTTCAGTCATAACTGTTATGTAAGTGAAGGCATATATTAAACTTTAGGAAGGCAACTTGAAATATGATAGTATAATCAAGATAAATTGCATGATCCATTTCTCATAGGATTCTTCTATGTGATAATTAAGCATGTCATTTTCACTTTAAAAAATTTTCAATGAGGATCTACTTGGGGAAAATAAATATAAAGTCGATTTTCAGTTTTTGCATTAGAAATGTTCAGAGGATGATGGAGGCAAAACAGAAACTTATAAAGCAAGAAAAAAGTGTTTGATATTTATTCAAAACATCGATAACTAAATTTAATGTCAACACCAGTATGTCATGTAATGAAGTAATGCACTGCAGGTAAAAAAAGGATTAAACATATAATGACAGGCTTTGCGATAGTAAAAGTTTCTTAATACCAAGGACAACCAGTAAAAAAACACTGGTTGATTTTGTTTGAGTTGAGTTTTATGCCATTTTTACAATGGTTTTTTTTTTCTTTTTTTTTTTTGGGGGGGGGGGTGAGGGGGTGGCAGAGTGCCTTGTGAGAACCCCTAACCTATGCAAGAAAATAATATATAAGTAAAAAGTGTAAAATTGTGAAATTCTAAAAATGAAGGACCCGTAGTAAACACAAGTCAACTCTTCTAGAAACAAAAAAAAAACTAGACCCCCAAATGAACTAATGACAAAGATATATGAACAGTTCAACATTTAAGACAAGTAACATTCATCATCTAATTGATTTCAAAGAATTTAAACCAGATATGCAAAGCAATTTCCATGTTACAGATAATACAAATACTCCCAAGATAGTTGATGTACATAACATTCAGTGAAAAATTTGTAACAAGATTCAAATAGGACTTTGACAAGAATTATCAGTTTCCTCGTATATTTCTGGCTTTGTTTAATTAATTTCTAGTTTATCCATTTCACTTTATATGATAACAGCCAAGCACAGGTGCAAAAAAGTCGTCATTTTCAATCAGTCTGGTTTATTTAGGGATAAAAAACACAAAGAATGATGTTTTATGAAGAACTTAGGCTTTTCAAATGTCTGTCAAGATAACAAACTCCATAAAGATGTCATCTTAAATTTATTCTTCACTTTTTTTGTCATAAAAAACCCCAACATATCTTTGGTTTATTAAGAGAGGAACTAGTACATGCTCCCTCTCCTGGTACTGCAAACTTAAGTATGCAAATTTTCAATGTTTTTAAGGAGCCTTGGAAAGAACAAATGAAATTTATCCTGCCATTCAAATGCAATCAAATTATTCTGATAACACCCATAAGGAAAATAAATGTTTGTTTATAATCATAGAAAATTATACTATTGTAACGTTGCTTTATTCAGGTTGAGAACAAATGAACACATAATAAATTAATTTAGGAAATTCTTAAACACATGATGCATGGCACTGTAAGGTAGGGAGTGGAGAAATTCTGCCAGTTGTAACTGCTACAATATGGCTACTGTTCTTTTTTTATTAAATCTGCGAAAGGGGTATACATAATTATCCCGCAATGAGCGTGGTACTATTGACGTATTGTATAACACGTGAATGTTAATCAGTATTTAGAAATTGGACTCCAGGCCAGTTTCACAAAACGTCGAACATAGTTGGTACACAAATTACGACCATTCGTAAGTCGTACAACTTTTTGTGAAACAGGGGCCACCAGCTTTAGGTTGGGTCATAAATTGGAATTTTTTCCTACAAAAAATCAATCACCCTTAATCCAATGCAACAAGTCCTTTAATTTAACTTTAACTTATATGACTTTATGTGTATAATACTCACCCAGATTGACCAGATAATATCTGGTGCAAAAAGTGTGGACTGTGAGCTAATGGTGCTAGTGATACCCACCCTTGCACAAATATGATTAAATGAATATTCGGTAAACAGGAAGTAGATGACCAAGGAGCATAAAATCGGTATACACCATATGGTACTATAGGATAAAGCAATATGCAAAATATCAGGCTTTTGCATGCTATAGTTGCTTAGAAAACTTATGTTTAGGAAATGTTTGTTACGAACGGATGGTCAAATGAACAGAGGAACAGTATACCCCCCCTCGCCTCTTCTTCGAAGCAGGGGTATAAAAAGTAAGCATTATACCCAAAGGATTACAGTAAAATGTATAAAATACTTCAATTTTTGTAACCCACCTCTGGGAATCTTTTTCTTTCCAAAACACAGAGTAGACCAATTCCTCTCCATTAGACAACTGACCGGTTCTATCCGGAGCACTCCATTTCAAGGTCACGAACTGTTTGGAGATGATTACAGCATGTAGCTCCTGGGGTTCTGTTGGCAAGTTGATCTTCTCTCCGAAATTCTCACCTGGATAATTTGGATAGTTCTTGAAGATTGAAGGTGTTGTAGGGAGGGGTACATCTACAAGGAGGGGTGAAAAAAGAAGGAAAAAAAAACAACATAAGCAAAACAAAATGACAACACATGCACAACAATTAGCATGCAGAACCACTCCCACTGCAACGAGTAACTTGTAAAATGTTTTATTTCTTTTTTTAAATTTATTTTAATGTGAAAAAAGAGTTGAAGAAGGAATGGGACGGGTCAATAAATGAGTAAGTTGCAGAGGGGAAAAAAGGTAATCAAGCCCCACTGCTGTAAAACCTTTTTGAGTAAAATGTTTTGCTTATTAACAGAATTTTCTAAATTATCATGACAACGGTGGAAATCAAAACTTTGAAGGATGAAATTGAGAATAAAAAGTTCTCAGCAAAGAATTTTTTTATGCTGCCTGGAGCAGAATGATATTTTAGCTCTTAATTTTTGTGATGTATTTTCTATTCTCACATCTATATTAAATCAAGATGGCAACTACATTGTACAGTGAAACCAGCTAATGAGACTAGGAAACTATTTTTTACTTGACCTTAATGCAGAGATGCCAACCCCACACAATGGAAAATCTGAGTACAGAAAAATTGATACTATGAGGCCACCTAAGGCCCCCAGAAGCTCTGGGGTAAATGAAGCAAAATCCTGCATTCTGGGGCTCTCCTGGCAGTAAATAAGGGCTTTCAGAAAAACATTTTTAACTTAGTGGCAACAATATGGGACCGGCACAGAAAAAAAATCCAAATTTTTCTAAATCGAAACCAATGACGGGAAAAAATCCGGATTTTTTTTTTTATTGGAGTAACAAGATAACAAAATCGGAGCGCGGATTTTAGGTCGAAACATCTGGGTAACTCCGACTAAATCGGAGGGGTTGGCATATCTGCTTAATGACATTTTATTGAGACATTTTTGATTCTAGCTTTTGTTCAGAAATTGAAAAATATCCTGACTGTCAAGTTCTGAGATCAGACAGAAACATGACTGCTCCTCCATCTTAACATATCAACAATTTAAAAATGTCTACCATTTTAGTTGGTTGCACATACGAATAATAAAAATTGAAAAAATCTAACAATAACAACATCCAAGGGGCATAAGGGGTCGTCCATAATTGTCAACATATTTACGAGTTTGCAAAGAGCACTAAAGGGGGAGGGGGTTTCAATTTCAACATTTTTTTGGTACGTTCTTTAAACTTCCGGTAATGTGGATGTGCAGACTTGCAAAATTGTTGACATACTCTTTTGGAGGGAGGGAGGGAGGGGGTTTTCAAAAAGAGTGCTGTTTGCAAACTCGTGAAAAATGCTGACAATTATGGATGACCCCTAAAAAAATCTAAATGACAAAAAATAAACATATTCAACATCCTTTGTGTGGTCAATCTTGTATGTAAGGGCTTGTGATGGCCACCAAAGAATGGACATAGACAATATGAAGAGGTTAGGTCAAACATAAATGTTCACCAAAAGTTGGGTCAAGTCTTTCAGATCACGGGAACATGCTGTAAAAAGGGGTTATAAAAAAACAGTAACCCATAAAATAATACTGAAGAAATGACTTTAATACATGCACAGACATGCAGAGTTTCAGAAAGTTGCACATTTCTGAATAACAATTTGACTGAACAAAAATTTAACCCACCAATACAAGCATACTGACATTTCTAACCTTTCAGTACCCGATTTTAAGACAGACAATTTCAAAACTTTGCCTGATTGAAGCAGGCCTGTGTTCTGGCACATTTGAGGGAAAATGGCACAATTTAGACAAAGTTTGGAATTGGGCATAATCAAATTAAAATTATTAGAAAAAGTGTTGGTTTGTTTGTTTGATTGGTGTTTAACACCCCTTATAGCATTTTTTCAGCTATATTATGGTGTCCAGTTTTTATTATGGAAGGAAGCCGAAGTACCTGGAGAAAACCCCCCAACCAGCGGTTTGAAAACTGGCAATCCTTGTCAATTAAGATTGTAGTCAAGTGCACTCTGCCTGCAGTGTGATTCGATAGAAAAACAAAATATAATATAATATAATTAAAAAAAATAAAAATAATAATGTCTGCATGCAGACTGACAGGAATTTAATCACAACTGGATGAGAAAAATATTCAAATTACACCAGCATAAACTTGAAGTATAAAATATGACAGTTGATAATGCTATTTGATAATTTCCTACATAAAATTTCTTTTTTTTTGGTTTTTGTACAATGAAATGCCTTTGAAATATTTAGCTGACTAAAACATATATGTAACTAATATCAACATTGGTGAAAATGATAAAACAGATGATTTTACATCAAACAGTTTTTTACAGTTAAACAGGATTATCTTTATAAAAAGGTTGAACCTTGATAAATATCATAAATATATTTTCTCAAAATGATAGGTTACAATTAGTCAAAAGTACATTAATAGTTTAATTCGTTGCTTTTTTGTGCCATGCATCTGATTGGTGCATTAATTGTTCATCGTTTATAACTGCATAGTTGAAATACGATTTCTCTTATTGCTACTAAGTGTGTCACACTTTATTCATTGATTGTAATAGATTTTGAATTTGGAAATGGACACTTTAGTATGTGAAGGAGTAATTTTTAGGAAGTTTGCCTGTCAGTTTCAAATAATAAAATTTTCAAACATTTGTTACAACTTTTACTAAATTCGATAAACACACAAAATAAACAAAATAATCAGTCAAAGCAATTTTGTGTGTGTGTGTATGTGTGTGGAAAAGGGGGGGGGGGGTGTTGTATTTACACAGTTTTATATAGAAAGGATAAGTCTAGAGAAGTCAGCAAACATACTAAACTGTTTTCTTTAAACAACACAGCAGTATGTCATCCTAAGAAAGGCATAACAAAGATAACTTACTCTCATTGACCACCATCAGCTGCACACTGGCTTGTATGTTACCACTGGTATTGTTCCCAAAGCACTGATACATCCCAGCATCGCTCTCCAGCAATCCCAGAATCCTCAGATGTTTTTTGTCAATGAACTGGAAGTAATCTGAGGCTTGCTGAACTACTCCGTCTTTCAACCAAACAACTTCAGGTGGAGGACTGCCCATAATGTCACATTGGAAAACAATATCAGAATATTTGTGAGCTATCCGGTTTAATGGTTGCTGAACAAATTTTGGTGGAACTGAAAAAAATTTGAATATAATATAAAAGTCTTTGCTGGAGTAGAGATGAATTTTTAATTTGGGCCAAGGTGTGGTTCTTAAATGGACATAAGACAAAGAACAGCAAGAAAAAACAGTATGAAGAAGGTTTTTTATTGAACTTCCTTCCTAACAGTGAGCTCAGAATATTAGTTTATTGTATATTTTTTCACAGTTTTCCAGTAAAGGAACATTTATTATATAGTTACACATTCTTTATTACATGACCATAGCCAACAGTACTTCAGGACTTTGAATTATGTTATACTCGCCAAGAACAAGAAGACTGGCATCTGAGTCTTCAGAATCAAGGAGATTTTCTGCTCTACAAGTATATGTTCCGGTGTCATCTTGGCTGGCACTGTATATTTTCAGACTCCCCCGTCCTACGATCTCCAACCTTCCTTGGGATTGTCTGTTAGATGGAACAAAATACAATGAACAATGACATAAACGCACTTAGCATGTTTAACTGAAGAAAGAAAGCAAGAAAGAAAAAATTGCCTTTCAATCAAAGTACTCTGAATCTATTTTAAAGATGCTAAATCCCCTAACCTTACTTCCCCTTTAATGATTGTTTGTTTGTTTGAATGTTGTTTAACACCACTTTCAGCAATTTGTCAGCTATATCATGGTGTCCAATTTATATTGGGGGAGGAAGTCGGAGTACCCAGAGAAAACCCTGACCTTCGGCCCTTAAAATGAACTATGTCTACATGTATATTAGTGTAAAACAGCTAATAAGAAAGAGAGAAAATGGTTGTTATTGAAATGATGTCATTAACTGTAAATTCTACATTAGAATAAGCAGGGAATTTATACTTTTGGAGAGAGAATTCTGATTTAGACTTAAACAAGTTTGTGTTGTTTCGTTTTATGTACAATTCACGTAAAATAGCCAATTTTAGTTAAGTACAACTGCACTCGTACTTGAAATCAATTGCATTGCCATCTTTCAACCAAGTGATTGCGGGTTCCTTTTGTTGCGTATCTCGGCCATTAGCACCACAAAACAATGTAACAGTTGCTCCAGCCTCTGCCTGTGTATCGTCTGGAGTGTAGACAAACTTTGGAGGTAGACCATTATGGATTATACCTGCAATGTGAAAAGATACCAGTGTTAGTGTTCATATAGTCTCTCAGAAGCTAAGTGACTGCTCCCCTGGACAACAAATCTGCCTCTTGACAACATTACTGATCCCATAGACAACATTAATGTTTTCTGAACAACTGAACTGGTCCTCTGGACAACATTACTGCTCCCCTGGACAACAAAGCTGCCTCTTGACAACATTACTGATCCCCTAGACAACATTAATGTTTTCTGAACAACTGAACTGGTCCTCTGGACAACATTACTGCTACCCTGGACAACATTAATGTTTTCTGAACAACTGAACTGCTCCCCTGGACAACAAAGCTGCCTCTTGACAACATTACTGCTCCCCTGGACAACAAAGCTGCCCCTTGACAACATTACTGCTCCCTTGGACAACATTACCGCTCCCCTGGAAAACAAAGCTGCTTCTTGACAACATTACTGCTCCCCTGGACAACAAAGCTGCCTCTCAACAACATTACTGCTCCCCTGGACAACAAAGCTGCCTCTCAACATTACTGCTCCAACATGTGACCAATTGAGATATATACAATAACTAAGCCTGTATCATTTATCAGACTGAATGATACATTGAAGAAGGCATTTCTGCTGGGTTTAACCATTCCTGTGATTGGAGCTTGTAATTTCTGAAAGGGGAATAATCAAATATTAACTGAATATTGCTGTTAGGTTTCAACTTGTTCAATGGTTTCAGAGAAGAAGCTTTTATTAACATTTTTCCCCATACATTTGTATTAAATCAACTCCTGCAATGCCATCTTGGATTTCATATGTGACCAAAAAATGGTAAAAAAAATTAACCCCACTTCTGTGGCATCCAAATAATCACTTTTTGAAGCAATAAGTGAAAATTTCTTGAGACATCAGTAGTTTTATCTAGAAATTATAACAGTTTATGTATATTCATATTCAATCTAATTAAAATTATATCTTCACTTGGCTCCCCCCTTTTTGCTATTGTCGCGACAATAGCAAAAAGGGGGGAGCCAAGTGAAGATATAATTTTAATTAGATTGATTCATATTCAAATTTCTTTCCCAACTTGTTTGGTGGGGCAGACATCATGAAGAATAACTTTGCTTGTTTGTCAACAAAATAAAGAGTTATGTTAACATGTTCGATATGGAAAATACACAGATGAATAGGTATCAATGTACTAATGCATATCACTGTTAGGTTAAACCTCACAGGTCAATTATGTGTAGACTTGCCACAAGTCCCTTTGAATTTTTGCTATTAGAGAAATACACCTTTATTATCAACATTTCCTATTCTATCAGCTTGTGTTGTATCTGCTCTACCAGTATCTGTTGTCCACACTGCCAATATGTTGTGATTAGAAAATTGTAAGAACAGATGCCTGTACAAAAATTTGCAATCAAAAAGCAATAATGTGACCTTAAAGTCAACAAAGTTAAACAACCATGAAACTCATCATCTTCTAAAAATGTTAAAACCTGAACAAGAATTTGTCATTCAGAAAGTAATGAGACCTTAGGGTCAAAGTTCAAGGTCATTGGTCACCAACGACACATTGCCTTGAAATGATGCCAAATATCAAGAGACAACTTTCCGAGTGAACAGTAACAGCAAAGACAAAATTAGTTTTGGATGACTGATAGACTGATCACAATAGGTGATCTGCCACTTACAGTTGCCCTCAATAACTTTCCCTTTCAACAGAATACTAATCAAATAGGGGTACCCCGAAATGGAACACGACATTAAAAGGCCAATGGAACGTTGTGTTCCATACAAACATCTAATATTCTGTATCACTTGAGTGTTTGAGTACTTCACACTATGGACACTCCACAAGAGAATACAAGTTCTTTATCACTGAAGTGCTTTGGTAATTTGACGCATTATCAAAATGTTTAAAGGGATTGTAACTGCATCTATACACTTTAAATGCACTGCATAATTCAGTCGTCTTAATTGGAAATTATTACATGAAGGCTTAATTATGATGCATTTGTAATCTATTGGGGTGGAGAATAATTTGTTGGCATGGTAACCAGTAAATAACAATTTATATCTAAAGCTATGTAATTTAACAGGGAATTATTTTTAAAGCAAATTAGTTTTGTGTTAATTATTATGCAAAATAATGCATGTAAAACAGTTACTTATTAGAATTTGTTATTTGTATCACACTAATACAAAGTGGGGAAAAAAATTTGCTGACAAACTGTGAAAACAAGTAAATCTGTGAGCTAATGCTCACTAGTGATACTCTGGCTTTCACAAAAAATATTCAATAAACAGGAAGTAGATGAAAAATGAGCATAAATTTGCTACACACCACATGGCACTACAGGATAAAGCAACATGCAAAATATCAAGCTTCTGCATCCTATAGTTGCTTAGAAAACAGCAACAGAAATTTTTGTACAAACGAACAGACAGACAGGCTAGGGTAAAACAGCAGACCCACTCTTCTTCATAGTGGGGGTATAATTATATACTTATTTTTTTTATACAGAATACTGCTTTGGAAATCATACAGTATCAACAAACAATTTACCTCCCTTTCATTAAAATGGGAGATAACTAAGATTTGTGCTAAAATTTCTTTAAAAAAATTTATTTGGTCTAGTAATTCTGCACTGACTAGACAGAATAGATTTTTTCTGCCAGTTCCAGTATAACATTTTAATGTGCTATTTCTTGGGATAGCTCCCTATACTTGTTAGAGCTATTTCATAACATAATTTTTTCTTAAATTTTGGAAAAAAATTAAAACTGTGTTTCAGGAACACAAAACAAACTAAATTTTAAACATTACAATTTTTTTTCAAAATTTCCCTTACTTTACAAATACTTACTGACATCTGCATTTTGTTCCAATTTTGACGTTCGACTGATCAACTTCCTGTCTATATTCTCGGCAACACAATGGTAAGTTCCAAAATCACTGAATTCAACAGGATAAATTTCTAACACGCCATCCAGATGTATTCGTATATTTCGTTTTTCTGGAAGAGGTTTTCCATCTTTGAACCAGGAAACTGTCGGTTTTGGCACTCCATAGATAATACAGCCCATCATGGCTGCATCGTACAGATATACTAAGAGGTCTTGAGGTTCTTTATGAAATAATTGTGATAGATCTACAAAAAAATATTTTAAAAAACAGTATTAATTCCTTGTTGTGCCATTAATGCATTTCTTTTCTGACTTTTGAATTTGTGCATAACAGTTTAAATATGCAAATGAACTGTAAGTTTATCTATTGAATTAAATATGCAAATGAACTGTAAGTTTATCTATTGAATTAAATATGCAAATGAACTGTAAGTTTATCTATTGAATTAAATATGCAAATGAACTGTAAGTTTACCTATTGAATTAAATATGCAAATGAACTGTAAGTTTACCTATTGAATTCCTCTATGCACATGCCTTTGGTGGTAGTTTACAAAGAAAATTTCCAGCTTAATAAGAAAAAAGATGTTGTCCTGTTGTTTACAACTCCCCTGCCCATCATCCCCTGTCCCCAACTTCCATGACAAGGCTTTACCCAGTTCTGCTAAGTGCTTATGTTAAAGAAACGGAAAAGTGCAGTCTATATTTAATGCATTCTTCCGTAATGGCCAATTTCCAGTGGAGCTGATTTCACAAGAGCATCCAAGCACTGTACCGTTCTTGTTTCAGGCTTTCTGATTGGATGCCCAAGCCAGTCAACACATATTATTCATTGGTGGGTAACAGCAGAAATAAATAGTTTAATAGTTAGAAGATAATTAATTACGTATTTTTGTGTGTGGAGCCCAGCAGAATGTACAAAAAGACACGAGTCCAACATCACTCATGTAAGAACATATTTCTGCGGTAAACCAACATCTTTCATATCTCATTTGGACCCTTTAAAGTTGTTAGTTTCAGGTTTCTCTATTCTGTCCTCTTAAAGTTGGCCATTTCCTTAACAAGTGTGGACACAGAAAAACGTCTCGCCTGCATTCCGCATCAGTAACGAAAATAAATTTCGTCATAAGCATTACTTAAATAGCATTAAATATCAGCAGCAGCCTGTATACAAAATATTGTCACCATACCCTGCATAGTTACAGGGGAACAGCAGTAACCCAAAAACTTTAACGTAGTCACTGGACCATGAAATTGAGGTCAAGGTCAGGTGGAACCTACCAGACAGTCATGTACTATTAATCAGCAACCTATATACCAAATATTGTCATCCTACCATGCGTAGTTACAGAGGAACTATCGTAACCCAAAAACTTTAACGCAGTCGCTGGATCGTGAAATTGTGGTCAAGGTCAGGTGACACCTACCAGACAGTCATGTAATAGTCATCAGCAACCTATACACCTAATATTGTCATCCTACCATGCATAGTTACAGAGGAACTGTCGTAACCCCAAAACTTTAACGTAGTCGCTGGACCGTGAAATTGAGGTCAAGGTCAGGTGACACCTACCAGACAGTCATGTAATAGTCATCAGCAACCTATACACCAAATATTGTCATCCTACCATGTGTAGTTACAGAGGAACTGTCGTAACCCAAAAACGTTAACATAGTCGCTGGACCGTGAAATTGAGGTCAAGGTCAGGTGACACCTACCAGACAGTCATGTACTAGTCATCAGCAACCTATACACCAAATATTGTCATCCTACCATGTGTAGTTACAGAGGAACTGTCGTAACCCAAAAACTTTAACGTAGTCGCTGGACCGTGAAATTGAGGTCAAGGTCAGGTGAAACCTACCAGACAGTCATGTACTAGTCATCAGCAACCTATACACCAAATATTGTCATCCTACCATGCGTAGTTACAGAGGAACTGTCGTAACCCAAAAACTTTAACGTAGTCGCTGGACCATGAAATTGAGGTCAAGGTCAGGTGACACCTACCAGACAGTCATGTACTAGTCATCAGCAACCTATACACCAAATATTGTCATCCTACCATGTGTAGTTACAGAGGAACTGTCGTAACCCAAAAACTTTAACGTAGTCGCTGGACCGTGAAATTGAGGTCAAGGTCAGGTGACACCTACCAGACAGTCATGTACTAGTCATCAGCAACCTATACACCAAATATTGTCATCCAACCATGCGTAGTTACAGAGGAACTGTCGTAACCCAAAAACTTTAACGTAGTCGCTGGACCATGAAATTGAGGTCAAGGTCAGGTGACACCTACCAGACAGTCATGTACTAGTCATCAGCAACCTATACACCAAATATTGTCATCCTACCATGCGTAGTTACAGAGGAACTGTCGTAACCCAAAAACTTTAACGTAGTCGCTGGACCGTGAAATTGAGGTCAAGGTCAGGTGACACCTACCAGACAGTCATGTACTAGTCATCAGCAACCTATACACCAAATATTGTCATCCTACCATGCATAGTTACAGAGGAACTGTCGTAACCCAAAAACTTTAACGTAGTCACTAGACCGTGAAATTGAGGTCAAGGTCAGGTGACAGGTGACTGACTGGCAAGTACTCATCATAAGCTACCTCTGTACCAAATTTGATGGACCTAGGGCTTGGGCTTACAAAGATATGAAGCAAGATGTCAAGTGTTTACGGCGCCGCCGCCACCGGATTCCCATACATATGTCTCGCCTCCAGCGACTTTCGTCGCAGGCGAGACAAAAATGGTCATGCATTAATGCTTGGCTTGGATTGGTCAACAGTTTCGTTTTGTATTAGCTATGGTAGCAGCAGAAAACTCTCAATATTTTATTGGCTGAACAAGTGACAAAGTGCTACAATTTTTGCCCATCAAAAATTTGCCATTTTTTGTATAAAGAGCTATAACTCCGAAAAGGTTGAAGCAATTCAGTTGGTTATCAAGCTTGGTCGAAATATTATGCCCATAAACATTTTCCTCAAGTTTCATGAAGATCAGACAACAACTGTTCTAGTTAAAGTGCAGACTAGGCAAATTTGCCATTTTGTGTATAAACTAGAGGCTCCCAGGAGCCTGTAATCGCTCACCTGGAATCCAAATGACTATATTAAAATTTTTGAAATTAACAGTTTCAGTCTAGTTGTTATAGCTTTTAAGTTACTGTGCAAAAACTAAACATTTCTTCAAAAAATTTGTTAAATACAATAACTCCTATAAGGTGCCATCGACAATTTCTGAAAATTAAATGGTTTTTAGGCATTGTCCTTTAGGGTACTTTAGAAATTTACAGTTTTACTCTACTAATAGGTGTGTTATAGACTAATTTATAATTAAAAAACTGTTCATATGTCCAAATTCATAATGAAAGGGCAATAACTCCTATAAAGAGTCATCTTGCAATTTTTGGACTAAGCAATCATTTGTAGGGCTTCTATTGCTGATCATTTGTGCAATTTACAGTTTTAATCTAGCTACTATAGTTTTCAAGTTACAGGACAAAAATGGAAAATTTCATAACAAAATTGTCATTTAAGGGCAATAACCCCTATAAGGAGTCATCTGACAATTTCAGACCAATTAAATGAATTGTAGGGCTTTTTTTGCTGATCATTTTTGCAATTTATTATTTCAGTCTAGCTGTTATGGTTTTTAAGTTACAGGACAAAAACGGAAAATTTCATAAAAAATTGCCATTTAAGGGCAATAACTCCTATAAGGAGTCATCTGACAATTTCAGACTTAAAAGTAATTTGTAGGGCTTTTATTGCTGATCATTTTTGCTATTAACAGTTTCACTCTAGCTGTTACAGTTTTTATGTTACAGGACAAAAACGGAAAATTTCATAAAAAATTACCATTTAAGGGCAATAACTCCTATAAGGAGTCATCTGACAATTTCAGACTTAAAACAAAATTTGTAAGGCTTGTATTGCTGATCAGTTTTGCTATTAACAGTTTCACTCTAGCTGTTACAGTTTTTAAGTTACAGGACAAAAACGGAAAATTTCATAAAAAATTGTCATTTATGGGCAATAACTTATTTAAGGAGTTGTCCGACAATTTCAGATCAATCAAGTGAATTGTATGGTCTTTATTGCTGATCATTTGTGCAATTTACAGTTTCAATCTAGCTGCTATAGTTTTCAAGTTACAGGACAAAACGGAAAATGTCATAAAAAATTGCCATTTAAGGGCAATAACTCCTATAAGGAGTCATCTGACAATTTCAGACTAACACAGTGAATTGTAGGGCTTGTATTGTTGATCATTTTTGCTATTTACAGTTTTACTCTAGCTGTTATAGTTTTAAAGTTACAGGACAAAAACGGAAAATTTCATAAAAAATTACCATTTAAGGGCAATAACTCATATAAGGAGTCATCTGACAATTTCAGACCAATCAAGTGAATTGTAGGGTCTTTATTGCTGATCATTTGTGCAATTTACAGTTTCAATCTAGCTGCTATAGTTTTCAAGTTACAGGACAAAAACGGAAAATTTCATAAAAAATTGCCATTTAAGGGCAATAACTCCTATAAGGAGTCATCTGACAATTTCAGACTAATACAGTGAATTGTAGGGTCTTTATTGCTGATCATTTGTGCAATTTACAGTTTCAATCTAGCTGCTATAGTTTTCAAGTTACAGGACAAAAACGGAAAATTTCATAAAAAATTGCCATTTAAGGGCAATAACTCCTATAAGGAGTCATCTGACAATTTCAGACTAATACAGTGAATTGTAGGGCTTGTCTTGTTGATCATTTTTGCTATTTACAGTTTTACTCTAGCTGTTATAGTTTTAAAGTTACAGGACAAAAACGGAAAATTTCATAAAAAATTACCATTTAAGGGCAATAACTCATATAAGGAGTCATTTGACAATTTCAGACCAATCAAGTGAATTGTAGGGCTTTTATTGCTGATCATTTTTGCCATTTACAGTTTCACTCTACCTCGTATATTTTTCAGGTTATATTGTAAATACCAAAAATTTGGTCAAAAATCGTCAAAAAAGGGCAATAACTCCTACAAGAAGCCAATACACAACTTCGCACTAATAGCAACTATTGTAGACCTTAATGTGCTGATCAATTTGAAGTAACGGTTTTCTCTATTATAGTTTTTTAGATAATGATCAAAAACCTGTGTTGACCCCCATGTTCTATTTTTAGTAACAGCAGCCATATTTGTCTGTTGATCAACACCCTGGGTACAAACTTGAAACTAGGAACCCTAAGGATGATTGTGGCCAAGTTTGAAAAAAATTGGCCAAGTGGTTTCAGAGGAGAAGATTTTTGAAAAAGTTTACGACGGACGACGGACGACGGACGACAGACGACGGACGACGGACAATGGACGCCAAGTGATAGCAATAGCTCACATGGACCTTCGGTCCAGGTGAGCTAATAAAGGGCCATAACTCTAATGTGGCTGAAGTGATTTGGCTGGTTATCAAACTTGGCCGAGATATTATGCTTTTAAACATTTTCAAATTCTAAGATTTTTTTATAAATCTAGGAAAGATACATGTGCAAATTGTGTTTATATATTTAATGTACTTTAATAGACACATGTAATTAAGTTCATCAAATTTTTTTAGTTGGTGTCTGGCTGAGCAACACATTTTGTCATCAAAGTAAGCATGTTTCTTTCAAGTCTGTCTTCTTTTATCATATAATATGTGTCTGTTTTCTGCCAGTCTTTTAGTTTTATCTACTGCACTAACATCAAAGAAGGCAATATGAAATAGAGTCAATTTAAAACATTTCAAAGATTAAGATCAAATGCAAAATATCTGCTATTATTTTATCAAAGGTTACAGAATTTTTTTAGAATTATATCTACAATGTTTAACAGGAATTTTCATCAAAGGATTATTATGACAAATTCTAGTACATGTACCTGAAAAAAGTCCCAACTAAATGGCAACTTGTACACACATACTTGCCAACATATTTGTGTGTCAAAGAGGAACATTACAGTGTGTAGAATCAGCACCTTTACAAAGGATGGTCAAAGCAACACCACTGATGTAAAATGTAACAAGTGTAGACTGTGAGCACGCTCACAAAGGGATATCCCCTGCTTTGTTTTCAAGTCCAATTATCTTCCCTAAATGATATCTGAGGTCAATAAAAATCCTTCATGCACATCTACATATAATGTACTTCCTTTTATGCTAATTTGCATTAAATTTCATCAAGCGTTTAGAAGGAGTTGCGCTTTACAAGGGATGTGGACAGACGGACTAACAGAGGAACATACAGACAGACAGGCAGGGTGATTCCTATATACCCCCCACCCCCAAACAAGTTTGCATGGGGGTATAACAATTGAAATTATAAATCTAAGGATGCAAAAGATCTGTTTGTTTTGTTTGTTTGAATGGTGTTAAACACTACTTTCAGCAATTTTATCATCTAAATCATGGTGTCCAGTATTTATTGGGGAGGAAGCCCTGGTACCTGGAGAAAACTACTGACCTAAGGTAGGAAAAGTGGCAATCCTGGTAAATAAAGATTGGAGTCAGATATGCCTTGCCCGCAGTTAGACTTGAACCCAACCTTAGTGTCGAAGACCACATAATTAATAGTGGATGACTAACGACTTTAGGGGCCTCGGTGGCCCACTAAGGTAGTTTGTCTGATTACATGGTCTGTCAACACTGAGATTTGTAAATAAAGATTGGAGTCAGATATGCCTTGCCCGCAGTTAGACTTGAACCCAACCTTAGTGTCGAAGACCACATAATTAATAGTGGATGACTAACGACTTTAGGGGCCTCGGTGGCCCACTAAGGTAGTTTGTCTGATTACATGGTCTGTCAACACTGAGATTGTGGGTTCGATTCTCACTGCATAGGGGTGTACTCAACTCTAATCTTAATTGACAAGGATTGCCAGTCATCTACAGCAGGTTGGGGGGTTTCTCCGACTTCCCCTGCCAATAAAAACTGGTCACCATGATATAGCTGAAAGTGGCATTAAACACCATTGAAACAAACAAATAAAGGACCTTAACAACTTGGCCACAGAGGCCCCTCAAGATCGAAAAAAAAATTGTAATAATCAATAATACTGGCTACTTACGAGCTAAATGAAGATAGGCTTTTCTGCTGACCAGCGTCCCAAGCCCAGGCACTGTGGCTCTACACTGATAATGTCCAGAGTCTGAACTTTGCCCTCCAGAATGTACTGGTGATATAAGTAACGATCCATTGGTCAGTAATAATCTGAAAAGAAAAGATACGTATTGTAGCACATAACAGAGAAAAATTAGAACTTTTTCATTGGACGATTTGACTTCAACATTTGTTTCAACCGGTTTTTTTCTCTATCTCATACATTATACTTGGATCTATTACAGCTAATTATAGTTGTTTGTAAACTTTGAGCATCAAGTTAAGAAAATCACATTTGACCTGAGATTATCATTGTTATTTTATTATTATTATTATTATTTTGTTGTTGTTGATATATTGAATGTATGTTTTAGCACCTCCTCAGAACTAGCAATCATAATGTGGGAGTTGTTGATTTCTGTACATGCTTTGTGTTTTTGTTAGTGTTGGTAATATTTCCTTTAGTTTGGATTTTATGCCAAAAAAGAAATGAAGACTTTTAATCAACAAGCAGTTAACTTATAATTTTACTGTCACTAATTTATTCCACCAGTGCCTAATTACTGTTCAGCAGTAAATCAATGGTGTCTAACAAAGCTATTAATAGCTCTTATGCAATTCAGCTAATCATAAATTTAAATCACTATAATAAATCTAGTCTCAATCAGCCCAGACAGGTGGTGTCATAAACATTAAGCTATTAGAACTAAGCTGATGTTTTATGCCATGTGTTATAATTCAGGCCATACTTAAAAATAGTTTGGTTTACAGTCATATGGAAATTTATATTTTTCTCCAAAATTCCAAAAGCCAGATTTTTGTATTAACTTGATGAACAATGAAAATGGCTTGTTTTCTGTTTTTTATTTTCAAATTTTGGGTTTATATAAATTATGTGTGCCTGGCACTTAACAACAATTTTTTTTTATGGATACCCTCAATATGTAAATGAAGAGTCCAGATAAAAGCATCTTAATGATTCAGATCATCCAGTGTTCTGAAATGTTTTATGACTCAAGCACGTGACTTTAATGGTTTTATAATATTGCAGATTTCCATAATGTGTATGATTATCTATGACAAATTACTGCTCAGGGTCAGCTGCAGTGTGATTAAATGAATAAAGACATGCATCTCTAATACGGACAAGCACATCAATGAATACATGTACATTTGTACTTCTGGTTATATTGCAGTTATCGTTTTAATTTCAAATTTCAGTCGCCTACAGCAGAATGACATATTTTTTATTATATTTAAAAATATGTGGAGTTATTATGCAGTTATCTTAAAATAAAATTTAAAAAAAAAATGGTTTATATTTTAATTTAAAATTTCAGCCACTTAGAACTGTATAATATTTAAGAATATGTGGACTAAAGGGGTCTTGTTGGCATTTTCACCATAGGCTGATAGTGGAAAAATAAACCTAATAACACAGTCTCAAAAATGCTGAAGATTTTTAAAGGGTAGATCAGGGACAAACAAATTAATAAAACAACCCTCATTGGGCCCCACAAATGGTCAGTATTCATGGTCATCAATTCATATTGCACCATACAAAGTATAATAAAGATATGATATTCAAAATCAATATTTAATCTCTAGCTGTGTCCAGAAAACATTATACTATATTCACAGAGAAGAAAGCATTCAATGTCTCCAGAGGATTCCTACAGTAATCTCCATTGCATGTATTAACAGAATGTAACACCATAAAAAATCTCTGAACTCCAAACAACTGGAAATGATATAAAATGACAACAATTGCCAAGATTTCAATATGTCCTAATGTAACATGTGTGGACTGTGAGCATGCTCACAACGGGATACCCCCACCCCCCTCCCAACTTCGCTTTCAAGTCCAATTATCTCTCCTGGATGATATCAGAGGTCAATAAAAATCCTTCATGCACATCTACATATAATGTACTTTATGCTAAGTGTCATTAACTTTCATCAAGCAGTTTAGGAGGAGTTGTGCTTACAAGGGATGTGGACAGCCGGACAGACAGGGTGATTCCTATATCCCCCCAAACAAGTTTTCGGGGGGAATAAATAATTTTATTCTTGTGTAATTGTGTTTGTATATGTATGATAGTGCTTGATTCTTATGGGTATAATATGCAATATTATCATAAGATATTATTGCCTGACTGTTATATGTGCAATGTGCAATAAATATTCTCATATTTATTGCATATTGCATATTACTTATGGGTGTAATATGCAATAAAGATATTATTTGCCTGACCTTATATGTGCAATATGCAACAAATATGATCATATTTATTGCATATTACTTCTAGGTGTACTAAGCAATAAAGATGTTATTGCCTGATAATTTTAGGTGCAATATGCAATAAATACTGTTTGACCCTAATGGGTGTGATATACAATATAGATGTTATTGCCTGACCCTAATAGGTGTAATAGGCAATAAAAGATCACAGTTTGCAACCAGACTGATTAGTTTGACTAAGTTGAAACAGGTCTGCAGTAACAAACGACTGCACAGTATTACTGTAATAAACTCATTATATAAACAGATAAAAAAGTAGACATTACTGTTTATTTTTTATAGTTATTTTGTACACATGTAAAGTGATATTAAAGGAATTATGTAAACATTCTCTTTAAGTAGCTGTTGCAATAAATCATGTATTACCCACCGACTGAATTATAGCTTGAATACGTGATATGTCAGGTGGAGTTGCTTTTTCTAATGTCCACAGTGGGCAAGGATGTTTATATATATCTTTCATATTTAGCCAAAAAAATTAGGCAACAAATCTTTATGTATCCTTTTTTTATAATTATTTTTTAGTCTTATGAGAAATAAAAAAAATATGATGTCAACCTAATTATTTTGATGTATCTGGATGGGTTGTCTATTGTCTATTTTGCTTTGTTTTATTTCTTTAATTTTCAGATTCTCTCACAAGGTACTCCAGCTTCCTCTCAGGAAAAATTCACCCAAGCAAACAAATATTTACCAAGCATTAATTTTTTTTTATTCACCATTACTATTTATGCATAGAAAAAGTTCAAAAATAAGTTTCCCAGCAATTTATTTTCATGCCTCTTTTATTACCTCATGGGAAAATTGCAATAACAATTTACTGACCTCAAGTATATGAAAAATCTAGAAAAACACATTTCCACAAAATCGTCAACTAAAGTATATACAAAATCAAGAGAAACACATTTCCCACTAAATTTTAACCTAAAGTATATGAAAAATCAAGAGAAACTAATTTCCCTGCAAATTTCAACCTAAAGTATATGAAAAATCAAGAGAAACACAATTCCAACTAAATTTTAAATTTGAAATAGACATGTATAGTATACAATGCACAGAAGACATGTTAATAAAAAATTACTTGAATGCTTCCTCAAGTTTACATGTACTTTTCATGGGTGCTGTGTGCAATCTGATAAAAATTGGTATCTAAAGACAGATTTAATCTTGGCTTGTAGTACATGACAGATTACTACCAAATATGATTCATATCAAAGTTTCATGTCAGATAACAATTATCAATTATCTAATCATCTCTCCACCATTTTTTCCTTATTTTTAAAACCAATGAAGCAAGACAGCTGTTTCTGAAAGAAGGCTATGATGACATAGTCTATCATCATTCTGTCTTAACGGCTTTATTTATAACACTGTATCCTAGGATTATCTGCAAATGATAAGCTTAGCTTATCTCTGAACATTCATTTTTATTTGTTGAAATGAAACACCTGTTACCAATAGTATATTTAAAACACTTATGCTGTGTGCAAATCGATTTTTCCACCTGTACACTGTGACCCAGATCCCAAAAACTGGATGAAAACTTCTACCCTGACCACAATTTGATTGTTTGTTTGAATGGTGTTGAACACCACTGTCAGTAAGTTTTCAGCTATGTTTTTATTGGCGGAGGAAGCCTCCAAGTACCCAGAAAAAAACCCAAACCTTTGGCAGGAAAAATGGCAATGCTTGTCAATTAAGATTGGAGTTGAGCACACCCTGCCAGAAGTGAGAATCGAACCCGCAACCAGTGTTGGCAGACCACATGATTAACAGTAGACAAACTACCTTAAACACTCGGCCATTGAGGCCCCGACCACTATTTGAGGTAGACATGTTTATTTCTTTGCTTTAATATTAAGAGAATTTTAAAGAACCATTAAAGTCCATTTAGAAATCTGAATATTGGAAAAAGTCACATTCTCAGTTGATACCTGTTAATTTACTAGAATACTAATTGTATTGACTGTCCTAACTATTAAAAATCTCCAAAATCTCAGACCAGAATATCACAATATTAATTGCAAAAATTGGTTGTAGAATAAAAAGTCTCTAAGACAAGGTTCGTTAAAGCCCCAATAAAAAAATGTCTACAAGTCTATCATACAATTATTTCTCATTAGTCAATACCAGATATCATCCAATACTTCCTTTTTTCTCATAAAGCTCATGGTAAATAAATTAAGACATGAGGGCTCTCCAATAAATTAACAGAAAGCAGACATCTATTGAAATTGATCAAATAAACGTTTGTTTCTACCCAATTTTACAAGGGCAGATCAGACTTATGTCTATTTCCCATTAACTGTGAATCGATGTTAACTTCTTTACATCTGTTCACATATGCAGTAGTAGTGCATAACCTAATCATTCAATAATCTCTATGTATTTATCATTCGTTTAATACTCTTGGTGGTTTTTTTCTTGCCTGACTAATATGTACTGTAAGTAAGGAAGATTTTGTTTGCTTGAATGAAATTTTATGCCTAAGTGAGCAATTTAACAGCTATATCATGGAAAAGGGAAGAAAAAAAAAATCTATAATTAAAATAAATATACAATTTTATCAAGGTTGACGAATGATTTAACAGCAAGATTGCAAATATTCAAAGTTTTGCAATTTTTTAAAGTGGTCATGTAGTGTGGATATTGGTGGGCTGCCCACTGTGGATAAGTGGACAATGTAGAGGGCACATTGGTGGACTCTCCACTGTGGACTGGTGGACAAATTAGAGGACATTGATGGGCTGCCCACTGTGGACTGGTGGACAAGGTTGGGTGGAAATTGGTGGAATGTCCACTGTGGATAAGTGGACAACGAAGAGTGCACATTGGTGGACTGTCCAGTGTGGACTGGTGGACAAATTAGAGGACATTGATGGGCTGGCCACTATGGACTTGTGCACAAGGTAGAGTGGACATTGGTGAACTGTCAAGTGTGGACTCCCCAATGTGGTCTGGTGGTAAAAAGAGTGGATATTGGTGGACTGACCACTGTGGACTGGTGGCCATGGTCAAAGAAAAGTGGACATTAGTAGAATGTCCACTGTGTGTACTGGTGGTCAAAGTAGAGTGGACATTGGTGGACTGTCCACTATAAAATAGTGGACAAAGTAACATCCATCCAAGTTGTACTATACACAAGCACATGAGTCAACGCTTTACAATCAGTGAAAGTGTACACACAAAATATGTACATGATAAGTCAGATGGCCCTTAAGGAACCTCTCATCAAATTTCACCATTTTCATGCACAATAAGACAAATCATGAAACTATCTGTCACTCCTGGCATATCTGTTCAATATTCTATCTCTCAGAAGTTATGGGAGAATTGTCGTTGACCTTGATAACCTTTTCTATATATTACTGCAATCACCATGCATGATGGGATACATCAGGAATGACCATTATCAAGCTGTTGATTTATGGGAAATATATTCCCTAGGGTAGTCTGATTACCATATGTCAAGAAAAAACAGCTTCCAAAACATTTTAACAAGATGAATATCAATTCTTCAATTATTAGATGTGTAAATTCTCTCAAGAGACAGTCAAAATTAATTTATTTGTTAAAATACTGTATGATAATTAATTAATTTCATAAAGATCATTGCCCCATTGCCTAGTATGTGCTGTATTATGATGGATCACAAGGCCACCATTTATACTTCTGCTGAAATGTGGCAACAATACATGTATGGCGCATTTTGTCAAAGACTAGTACAAAAGACTTCTCAGAATCTGAAAATCTTTGCCTGAGATTTGCTCAGTATTTGACTGCACACATTTTTTAGGAAACTAATGCAATTTTATTAAGAAATACTACTACTATTGTGTGTGGAATAATTGTATGTTTTGTTTGTTTTTTTTTCTATGGTATGTTTAATGCCACTTTCAGCAATTTTTTCCGCTATATCTTGGCATCCAGTTTTTATTGGGGGATGAAGCTGGAGTACCCGGAGAAAACCCCAGACCTGCAGTAGGAAAACAAGCAATGCTTGTCAATTAAGATTGGAGTTGAGTACAACCTGCCTGCAGTGAGAATAGAACCCGCAATCTCAGTGTTGACAGACCATGTGATCAATAGTAGACGAACTACCTTGACCGCTGGGCCACCGAGGCCCCTGGAATAATTGTATACATATACATGAAAATTATATGTTTATTTATGTGTGCCACATACCCACCATTGAAGCCACCATTTCCACCTTGCCTAGTGTAAATCTTTGTCTATTATTAACAAACACAAATAGCAAGACGATACTTTTTTTTTTTTAATTCTCACTTTCATTCAATCAAAACATTTGATTTTCTCTGTTGTCATAGTAATGGAGTAAATTCTCATGCTGAGCAAAATATTTTTACTCGAAGGGGTTTTATTTCGTGGCAGGGAGAGTAAACACATCTTTCTAATGTACTATATAGATTTAAATGAGTATTCAACAGATGTTACATAAATACTACCACAAATGGCTGTTATGGTAACATTTCTACAGCATTCCATACACAATTTAAAATTTTGAACCAGTTTAGGGCACCAGTAGATATTAGGACTGCCCTTGTTTACACATGTGCACTGAAGTTTTCACACTGAGACATTTCTTCATTCAAACAAACAATTTACCACCCAAGATAAACAGTGATGTTAACATCTGGAAGTCCTGATCTCATAAATAATAATTATACCCCAATTAACCCTCTATCAGCTAAATTGTTTATAAATTTAAACTTAGAAATCAATATTTGATTGATAAACAATCTGGAAGTGGGGCCAATGAGAAGGGGAAACACAAACACATACAACCAATAGATAGAATATCGAGTCTTGTATACTACAAATGGATTTTGCCTTCCCTACCTATCCACCATGTGCAGCCACCCAAAGTCCACTGAAACTGGACTATAATTTTATAAAAATAGTTGACATGAATGCTTATTTGTTTTTTCCAATATTAATTTTATTATAAAGTGAAAGAACAAGCATGTTCACTAGATAAGTTAATGTTTTGTCCCTTGGTATAGGCATATCAAGTTTAACAATGTTTAATCAGCATTAGAAAGGTGTGTTCACTATCCAGAACAAAACTTAAATGTGAAGCAAATAAGAAACACATAAAATATAATTGTGCAAAGTTAAAAAAATAGGAAGGATATGGACCGAACAACAAGAGCTGAAAGTCAATGGATTATTTCAAATTCCTATTCATACATTCAGACTATTTCCCTTGATTTTTATGTTTGTGCTACATGTATTAGAAATTTAGATCTTTACTATAAACATATCTTTACTCTCAAAACAAAAATCAAACGCACTTGTGGCAAGTTTTAAATCTTGGCAATCTTCTGACATAATTGGCGATATTTTGAATCTTGTCAAGAATACATAACTAGTACAGTAAAATGTTTGACAATGATTCCTTCATTACATCTGTTCATGTGAAACTCAACATACAATGGATCTATTTTTTTTTTTTAAGTTTACAGAAAATTGATTTTACATTTATGAAAAGGACATCAATTTAAAAACACATTTGCCTTATTATCAGGTGACCTACAAATACAAATATTATACATCCAACAATAAATTTCATAGTTTAATTTAAGTATTGGACCTCATGCAATAAGTTTTGATATTTAACTGTTATTTGCCAAAGAAACAGTTCTATACAATTTTTGCATTACTCTATAATTATCCTTATTGATATGTATAATGTGTGCTTTAAGTAAGTCGGTAATAGATGTTTGAACATGCAAGTAATTATTACCTTAATCGAAAACTTTATGGTGAAGGTTTCCAAAATACCTAAATATGAATAAAATATCATGAACAAGTTCAATTTAAAACCAGTTAATGGGATTTGTATGAAATAACATTCAACATGTTGGGACCTTCAGAACTCTATATACACATTTGGCTTTCAACACTAACAGCACACAGTTCAAAGCTATATACAAGAAATTGTTGTTTTCACAAATTGTGCCTGACAACATGGCCGCACAGGCAAATTTTGTTTTTAACTGATCTACAGGGCTCACGCTGGGTCAAAACTATACGGAGAAGTCACTTCTCTTTTGGGTGGCTGACAGGGAGATGTGAGGATAGAACATGGAAAAGTGGGTGGAAAACAGGGAGAAGTTGCAGTATATGTCGCGAAAGCGTCCTGTTTACTTCGTTGTTTTTTTTTAATTAGTATTGGCATTTGCATTTTTATTATGTTTTTTAGCAGTTTAATTATTGAGGATAACGTATTAAAGATTTGATTAACTATTCAGTATACTTATTTCACACATTTTCAAAAATACATTTATTTGATACACAATCTGATTGATTTATAATGAAGTACTATTAGAACTTGAAGAATAAAATTACATGTTTAATATTATGTAAAATTGTAAAATTCACTATTAAAAGTATTTAAACATATTAAACTTAAAATTTGTTTTAAGTAACTGCCAAAATACTATTTTTACTACGTGTCTATCATTGCAAAACTCATTTCACCACTATCAGCGTAGTATTTGCAATCTCCGGCACCAAATTCATATCCGCTCCGGAAATTTTCACAAATTCTTGTGCTCTGAACTGGTTTCTGGTTATATTTTAAACCTATGCTTTATATACCAAATAAAAGTTAAAACGGTACCAGTTCAACTTTGGCGCGTAAACATAATAAACATGACACGGTATAAAAATATGAAGATTTCTTACCAAAAAGGGAATAAAATTTGAAAGGCGACATTAGGCAATTATACAAAATGAAAGGGCGACTTCACTTCGCTTTTGAAGATGATTGACAGCGAAGTGGGACCACGATAAGGCGACTTCTTCGCCCGAGTCGCCCTCCAACGCGAGCCCTGATCTATATGAATGTTTACCACAAAATTGTATAAGATACAGGCAAAAATTAGTTTGGTAACATTTTTTACGTGTCTGACAGAATGTTGCCTTTTTTCAACACAGAATACTTCCCAATTGTGATTATTGTTAATACACTATAATTGATTTTTAAGATAAGTTGTTGTTTAACAAAATTATAAGATTAATCTTCTTTTTTTTCTTCACTTTTTCACTATTTTGATTTTGTCTATAAATTAGCATGGAATTTTTAAATTAAATTGATATTTTACAGAATTATTACATTAAACATCTTTGTCCCTGAATTTCCATTGAATTTTTAGATAAAATCAATGTTTTATAAAATTATCATATTCAACTTCTTTTATTTGTGAGTTATATTTTGTGTTTCCTTTTTCACAACTGACAAAGACATTTATATTAACATGAAGCAATAATCCTCAGGCTTTAATGCTATGACGGGTTTTTTTACACACAATACATTTAATTAAGATGCAATTCACTCAGGAAAGCCAATTATGTTGTTGTAGGGGCGAATATTTAAATGTTCTTAAACCCTTGTCAATTTCATCACAGTATAATACAACCATACAAAGACGGAGAAAACCATGCAGAAATAAAGGACAAAAAAACGTTTGTCAATTTAGATCTGATAAAAAACTCCATTACTGGTAAAACGTAAGCGCCCTTCATATAGATTCGCTTCTTAGACCATAATTACATCACATTGTTCCATCACATGACCATGGTATAACCGTCGTAAAACACCAAACTTAAGGGAGTCCTTGTATAATCATTTTAGTCCAATTTTTTTCTAATTTTTTTGTTTCCTAGAAAAAACTAGAGGCTCCCAGGAGCCTGTAATCGCTCACCTGGAATCCAAATGACTTAAACTATATTAAAATTTTTGAAATTAACAGTTTCAGTCTAGTTGTTATAGCTTTTAAGTTACTGTGCAAAAACTAAACATTTCTTCAAAAAATTTGTTAAATACAATAACTCCTATAAGGTGCCATCCACAATTTCTGAAAATTAAATGGTTTTTAGGCATTGTCCTTTAGGGTACTTTAGAAATTTACAGTTTTACTCTACTAATAGGTGTGTTATAGACTAATTTATAATTAAAAAACTGTTCATATGTCCAAATTCATAATGAAAGGGCAATAACTCCTATAAAGAGTCATCTTGCAATTTTTGGACTAAGCAATCATTTGTAGGGCTTCTATTGCTGATCATTTGTGCAATTTACAGTTTTAATCTAGCTACTATAGTTTTCAAGTTACAGGACAAAAATGGAAAATTTCTTAACAAAATTGTCATTTAAGGGCAATAACCCCTATAAGGAGTCATCTGACAATTTCAGACCAATTAAATGAATTGTAGGGCTTTTTTGCTGATCATTTTTGCAATTTATTATTTCACTCTAGCTGCTATGGTTTTTAAGTTACAGGACAAAAACGGCAAATTTCATAAAAAATTGCAATTTAAGGGCAATAACTCATATAAGGAGTCTTCTGACAATTTCAGACCAATCAAGTGAATTGTAGGGTCTTTATTGCTGATCATTTGTGCAATTTACAGTTTCAATCTAGCTGCTATAGTTTTCAAGTTACAGGACAAAAACAGAAAATTTCATAAAAAATTGCCATTTAAGGGCAATAACTCCTATAAGGAGTCATCTGACAATTTCAGACTAATTCAGTGAATTGTAGGGCTTGTATTGTTGATCATTTTTGCTCTTTACAGTTTTACTCTAGCTGTTATAGTTTTAAAGTTACAGGACAAAAACGGAAAATTTCATAAAAAATTAGCATTTAAGGGCAATAACTCATATAAGGAGTCATCTGACAATTTCAGACCAATCAAGTGAATTGTAGGGTCTTTATTGCTGATCATTTGTGCAATTTACAGTTTCAATCTAGCTGCTATAGTTTTCAAGTTACAGGACAAAAACGGAAAATTTCATAAAAAATTGCCATTTAAGGGCAATAACTCCTATAAGGAGTCATCTGACAATTTCAGACTAATACAGTGAATTGTAGGGCTTGTATTGTTGATCATTTTTGCTCTTTACAGTTTTACTCTAGCTGTTATAGTTTTAAAGTTACAGGACAAAAACGGAAAATTTCATAAAAAATTACAATTTAAGGGCAATAACTCATATAAGGAGTCATCTGACAATTTCAGACCAATCAAGTGAATTGTAGGGTCTTTATTGCTGATCATTTGTGCAATTTACAGTTTCAATCTAGCTGCTATAGTTTTCAAGTTACAGGACAAAAACGGAAAATTTCATAAAAAATTGCCATTTAAGGGCAATAACTCCTATAAGGAGTCATCTGACAATTTCAGACTAATACAGTGAATTGTAGGGCTTGTATTGTTGATCATTTTTGCTATTTACAGTTTTACTCTAGCTGTTATAGTTTTAAAGTTACAGGACAAAAACGGAAAATTTCATAAAAAATTACCATTTAAGGGCAATAACTCATATAAAGAGTCATCTGACAATTTCAGACCAATCAAGTGAATTGTAGGGATTTTATTGCTGATCATTTTTGCCATTTACAGTTTCACTCTACCTCGTATATTTTTCAGGTTATATTGTAAATACCAAACATTTTGTCAAAAATCGTCAAAAAAGGGCAATAACTCCTACAAGAAGCCAATACACAACTTCGCACTAATAGCAACTATTGTAGACCTTAATGTGCTGATCAATTTGAAGTAACGGTTTTCTCTATAGCTATTATAGTTTTTTAGATAATGATCAAAAACCTGTGTTGACCCCATGTTCTATTTTTAGTAACAGCGGCCATATTTGTCTGTTGATCAACACCCTGGGTACAAACTTGAAACTAGGAACCCTAAGGATGATTGTGGCCAAGTTTGAAAAAAATTGGCACAGTGGTTTCAGAGGAGAAGATTTTTGAAAAAGTTTACGACGGACGACAGACGACGGACGACGGACGACAGACGACAGACGACAAGTGATAGCAATAGCTCACATGGACCGAGGTGAGCTAACAAACACAACAACAAATCGAAATTAAGTTTTGGCAAACTACAGATATTTGTAGACAATTATAGTTTGTTAATTTAACTAATAACTTCATCACCGAGCCTATAGAATCTGAATAGCATCAAGTGCTTTCAATAGACACCATGACGAAATCTGGAGACAGACATCTTGAAAGATACGTCAATTTCGTCAATTTCGTTAATAGCGTCAATTACAAATGCATTATAATTATTGCTTCTTTATCATTTGATGATTCACTTTTTTATCAAGTCTTCCAGGACGGTACAATGCTTAATTGCTTAATTAGAATATTATTTGTACTCAGCTAGGATTTTGTTCATGGAACAGTGCCTTAAAAAGAAACACATAACAATTACAAGAAAAATGGTGAAGAACTGAAAGTTATTACAATAATCAGTTACATGAATGATCAGAAAATAAATTTTACATTAAATTTTCAAAATGATTGCCTGTTTATTGATAAAAACATGTGTTTTATTTAGAACTCTACAGCTCAGTGGATTCTGCTTTTTCCACTCTTTGACCTCTTTTGTTGTAAAACATGTAGTTTTCTCATTATATATGCATAAAACAAAAGATCAAGCATGGTACTCCAATTTATATTTTCATGGCGACTGGCACTGTACATTGATGCATGTTATAGAATTCAAACCCGAACCGAAACTTAAATTTTGTGTTTTTTGGAAAACTGAATGTTTTGGGCATAATTGGACCTACAATTTATTAGAGTCATTTAACAACAAGCACCATGGGCCCTCTGCCATTTTGGATGAGAAAAACATGAAATCCATTTCAGATGTATTTCATCCCAAAAGACTCTTTGGAGTACTTACAAACTATCTCAAGAGGATATTATGCCGGTTATCCAATTCAATTAATTTTCTTGAATAAAATATGTTTAAACTAAACTATATGAACTATTTTAAATCTTGGTATTGACCAGCTTACATCCTGGTATAATAAAATACACCAAAACCCAAGTGACAGAAAGTACCAAATAATTCAATACATTTGTCACAGCAAAAACTAAAATTTCCTGCCCTCAAATTAAATACTGTTGATTTAAAGAGAAGGGCCACTCCAGTAAAGATGTCTTTCAATAATTAAAAAAAATTTTTTTTGGTAAATGTTGGCAGGGCAAAAGAACTAATTTTTATTCTGTCTGAAAAAAGACATTAAGGCATATTTGACTAGCAGGCATTTAATTTTGTTGGAATATTTTTAATTAAATGTGTCTAAGATTTCACCATACAGATGGTTACTAATACAAGAAACTTTTATTTCATTGAATTAAAGGGACCATTTCTTGTGAAAACATAATAAATCAATGGTCATCATTAATAGCATCCTTCAATCTGTGAATGTGTATTACAGACTTGTAATAATTACCATGCACAGACTGTACTTTTTTATTCCAATACATCTTTGGTGGGTTAGAAACCAGGTTAAATACCAGGGAACCAGTCCTAAGGTTGTACATACAAGGTACCTGACTAAATACCAGGAACCAGTCCTGAGGTTGTACATACAACTTACCTGACTAAATACCAGGAACCAGTCCTGAGTTTGTACATGCATACATACAAGGGAGCTGTTTAATACCAGGAACAAGTCATGAGTTTATACATACAAGGTAGCTGTCTAAATACCAGGTATCAGTCCTGAAGTTGTACATATAAGGGAGCTGTCTAACTACCAGGAACCAGTACTGAGTTTGTACATACAAGGTAGCTGTCTAAATACCAGGAACCAGTACTGAGTTTGCACATACAAGGTAGCTGTCTAAATACCAGGAACCAGTACTGAGTTTGTACATACAAGGTAGCTGTCTAAATACCAGGAACCAGTACTGAGTTTGTACATACAAGGGATCTGTCTAAATAACAGGAACCAGTCCTGTGGTTGTACATACAAGGGATCTGTCTAAATACCAGGAACCAGTCATGTGGTTGTACATACAAGGGATCTGTCTAAATACCAGGAACCAGTCCTGTGGTTGTACATACAAGTACATGTAATACTATTCAACTGATGCCATAAAAATTGTAAACAATTGTTTGCTAGAGACGAAATTGTTGATAATTTACTTACCAAAACATACCTCCATTTAACCTCCTCTCTATCCCCCCCCCTTTTTGACCCAAGCAAGAAAATCATAAATCACTTACCTCCTGTTGTCATCTTGTAAATTTAATTTTTGGCCATCCTTCAGCCATTCAATTGTAGGAGCTATCTCCCCTTTTGCAGTTAAGTCCCCTACATACACAGCACAATTAAATAGTGCTGCTTGGTCCCTGATAGCTATCACATTCGTTGGTTCAACAGAAAAATAAAAATCTGTAAATTTTGGCACTGAGACAGCTGAAAACAGAAATACGAGGAACATAAGTCAAAATAAACATGTATGTATAGATCGTTAACTGTTGTTTGGGATTACAGTACTGGTCACAGAGTAGTTCTAGCCTGCAAGAAATTCTCGCCTCCCGCACTTTTGACAATTTTTGTGAAAAATCTGCATTTTACAAATTAAAACCAAAACTAGATTTGGATGGAAGATAGTGAAATCTATCCAATAAAGCCTTTGCCATCAATTTTTATGGAAAAATAACGATCAGCAAAATGATGCAAATTGCTTTTCTCACTTAAATGGCGAGAACTCTCTGACCAGTATATTTCTGTCACTAAATGACCTGTGTCTCTTCTTACATACTAACAAGTTTAACTTCCAATACCAAAGTCATCCAATATTGCACTAACTACCAATACCAAGTCAGCCAATATTGCTCTAACTACCAATACCAAGTCAGCCAATATTGCTCTAACTACCAATATCAAGTCAGCCAATATTGCTCTAACTACCAATACCCAGTCAGCCAATATTGCACTAACTACCAATACCAAGTCAGCCAATATTGCACTAACTACCAATACCAAGTCAGCCAATATTGCACTAACTACCAATACCTAGTCAGCCAATAGTGCACTAACTACCAATACCCAGTCAGCCAATATTGCACTAACTACCAATACCCAGTCAGCCAATATTGCTCTAACTACCATACCAAGTCAGCCTATATTGCTCTAACTACCATACCAAGTCAGCCAATATTGCACTAACTACCAATACCCAGTCAGCCAATATTGCTCTAACTACCAAAAACAAGTCAGCCAATATTGCTCTAACTACCAATACCTAGTCAGCCAATATTGCTCTAACTACCCATACCAAGTCAGCCTATATTGCACTAACTACCAATACCCAGTCAGCCAATATTGCTCTAACTACCAATAACAAGTCAGCCAATGTTGCTCTAACTACCAATACCAAGTCAGCCAATATTGCTCTAACTAAAATACCCAGTCAGCCAATATTGCACTACCTACCAATACCAGTCAGCCAATATTGCTCTAACTACCAATACCTAGTCAGCCAATATTGCTCTAACTACCAATACCCAGTCAGCCAATATTGCACTACCTACCAATACCAGTCAGCCAATATTGCTCTAACTACCAATACCCAGTCAGCCAATATTGCACTAACTACCAATACCAAGTCAGCCAATATTGCTTTTACTACCATACCAAGTCAGCCAATATTGCACTAACTACCAATACCCAGCCAGCCAATATTGCACTACCTACCAATACCTAGTCAGCCAATATTGCACTAACTACCAATACCCAGTCAGCCTATATTGCTCTAACTACCATACCAAGTCAGCCTATATTGCTCTAACTACCATACCAAGTCAGCCAATATTGCACTAACTACCAATACCAAGTCAGCCAATATTGCACTAAATACCAATACCCAGTCAGCCTATATTGCTCTAACTACCATACCAAGTCAGCCAATATTGCACTAACTACCAATACCCAGTCAGCCAATATTGCTCTAACTACCAATAACAAGTCAGCCAATATTGCACTATCAGCCATGGAGCCATTTTATTACATATTTTGTCCTACCACCTCTGTTTAATGGTGACATCAAATTACTTATAAAAACACCTGACAGTGTTTTTTAATGTCACCAGTATTCTCTCACAAAATGCTACAATGTAACTCCAGTACCCAGTGACAATTCTGGGCGATTCGGCAGTTTTTTCTGTAACCAGTTCTTGTTTGATGTGGAAGACTTCAAAATAAAATGTTTTGTCGTTTATTTCTCAAGATCGATTATTGAATTTACAAAACAAGAACTAGATTCTCTTCTATGAACAATTCTTGGAAAAAACCAAGGCAGTGGACCGATCACTGCCTGCGATGCCTCAAACTGACTACTTAATGGGGATCGATTCAAGACTGAAAATGAACATAATTACTTAACATTAGGCTGTTGTCCACAAGGCTACCAAAAAAGTTATCATTGGCTGATTTGCGTACTATGTTAACAATTAATCTAGTGCTTTATTTTATTATTTGTAAACAGAAAGCAAGAACATAAACATACATGTACATGTATAAGAAAACTTGAACGAGGACAGGAAAGAAGCCACTACAGTGTATAAAGAAAAATCCCAGGCAGACAGTGTTATATCTACACATTTCTTGTGCATGTAGACAAAAAATTTAGCTTTTTATGTGTAAACATTACAAAATTAGTCTTTTTTTTCAAATAACAAACACAGTTGTCAATCAAGGTTTATTCCTGGGATCAGAAACATAATGTATTACAGAACATTAGTCAGTTAAACATATGGGAGACGTCACGCTTTCCTGAAAAAACAAATTTAACACTGCATACTGATGGCTCCTAATCAGCTACTACACTTGTCGGATTGATATCCACCTTGGGGTCCGTCTCAAAGTCAATTTCTACAAAGGATTGATATCCACCTTGGGGTCCGTCTCAAAGTCAATTTCTACAAAGGATTGATATCCACCTTGGGGTCCGTCTCAAAGTCAATTTCTACAAAGGATTGATATCCACCTTGGGGTCCGTCTCAAAGTCAATTTCTACAAAGGATTGATATCCACCTTGGGGTCCATCTCAAAGTCAATTTCTACAAAGGATAGATATCCACCTTAGGGCCCATCTCAAAGTCAATTTCTACAAAGGATTGATATCCACCTTGGGGTCGATCTCAAAGTCAATTTCTACAAAGGATAGATATCCACCTTAGGGCCCATCTCAAAGTCAATTTCTACAAATGAATAGTTTTCAACATGCCCTTAGGGACATTCTCAGAAAAAAAAATGCATTTAAAATACAATTATTGCTTTCATACATGTACATGTATGTTACGATTTTCTGGGAATGTCTTGTACTTTTTTAGCAGAATAAGACTATGTCCTGAATGCAGCTGATATATTGACTCCATTATGATCAATTTAATCTAACTAGATATCAGTGAGATAGTATTCATTGGTGGGCCCTGCTGACCCTAATGTCAAAG
Organism: Limnoperna fortunei; assembly: GCA_944474755.1. Taxonomy (NCBI): domain Eukaryota; kingdom Metazoa; phylum Mollusca; class Bivalvia; order Mytilida; family Modiolidae; genus Limnoperna; species Limnoperna fortunei. The sequence goes on from OX104123.1 coordinate 27,868,830, forward strand.
GTCAAAGGTCATCAACCATGGTAAGAAACATATCGCCTTGATATTATCAACTCACATCAGGATGAACTTCTCTATTGACCAATCAAAAAATGTTTTCACCAGCTTTTGGTGAATTCTCTGTTATTTGGCATCTCTCTGGAATTATTGTACCACTTTCATCAGTAAACCCGAAGTTTAGATGAAAGCTTACATTTTTTTTTAGGGGGGGGGGGGGGGGGATGCCCAAATATTTCATTGGATAATATTTACATCAAAAGTTCAATCTGAGATGACCTGTAATGGGATGTTGTTAGATCTTAACAGGGAGAATAACAAAAAGGGGAGCATATGAACAATTTTAACTATATTTGTCTTGACAGGCATTTGAATAAACCTTAACCACTATGCCACTGAGATGTGTACATTTTTTATATCATGTAAGTTCCAGGGGCCGCGCTGGGCTTCGCCAATGTCGCCAATTGCGATTTTTTTTTTCATTTGGCGACAAAATATTGCGTCTGGCGATTTTTTTGGTGCCAAGGTTTTATAGTGTTAAACGATGCATGCACGTTTTAAATTTATCGGTAATCGGCGATTGCATCATTAAAGATCCTTTGTCGGCTTCTATGGTCGTAAATACACGTGTATTGTGTAGTATCCAGTGACATGTGTGTTATTTGGAGTTATTAAACGGAAATCGGCAATAAATGAATCAACAAAGTTGTATGATGAAAAGCAGCTTTACCTGCATCACAAATTTCAGTAGACGTGTAATAAAACAATTGATGCTGTTAATTAATTTATAAAAATAACAAAACAAACATATTTTTGTAGTAATATTTTTTTTTATAATGTAATTAATAAAATACAGGTATGAAAACTGACGTCGTTGTTGAGTGATTTCCGGACCGGAAGTCAGTCTTAATATCGTAATTAGAAAACTCTTACACATGCGTAGTTCTATTTTCAGTATTTCCGGTTTTATGTTCATTCACGGGAATAGATGTTTCTAATAAATTACTGTAAAATTTTGGTTTTCTGCCAACAAGAAATTACTCACACATCTTTTCATGATTAAAATACAATTAGTGTACGGGCTGCTGGAGAGCAAACTTTTGAAAAATTGAATTAAGAGTCCGGCAAACTTGGATTTCGTCCGACGTTACAGAATATGTCGCACATAATGTTAAAAAATTTTCGCCATGCCATATAATGATCTGGCGACACTTTTACAAAACTGGCGACGGAAAATTGCAGTTGGCGATTTTTTTGGCGCCAGCTTTTTAGAAGCCAGAGCAGCCCCTGAAGTTCTCTTGTTTTCTATTTCCAAAGATTTATTTTCCACAATAAAAAAGTATGCAGCAGTGCAACAAATCTGTGTATTACCTTTTGAGATGGCCCATAAAACCTGTTCAACCCTTTGGGAGAATTTATCATTGACTAGAATAGATTTACCAATTAACCAAAAATTTGTATCAGATATGTCAGTCAAAAAAAGATCAACAGTTTGATTATGTAAAACATTAGCTACAATAATGTAGCTCCTTTTGTTTTATTATGGACGGAGCTACAAAGAGGTCCCATTACTCGTAATGGAGCAAAAACACTTTTGGGATTTACACATATTTTCCGCTATTTAACCTTTGTCTTTATTAAATAAATATGTTTTCTTTCCTCCGCCGTTCATCTGATATGTCTACAATGTCTAATTAAATAATTTTAACACTTTTTCGTAATCGTGTCATTGTTGACATAATTAAAATTGTGGAGTGTAGAATTTCGGAATCGTATCGGTAAAATTTGTAATAAGGGGACATAATCATAATGCAAATGAATGCAGCTGAAATCATCCGGAATTTCATTTTTTACCAAATCGATTCCGATATTATCGAAATTATGCACTTCCGGAATTCATATTTTTGTCAACAATGCCATGATTATGAATAAAGTGATAAAACTAACGAATACGGTGTTGTGGAAATATCAGTTAAACTGCAAATACATAAAAAAGTATGTAGCAAACCAGGGAAACAGTTAAATTGCTTATAATATGCATAAAACCCCGGGTGTGAATCACTCCCGGGCTGCTCCATTACGAGTAATGGGACCGCTTTGTAGCTCCGTCCATAAAAAAATTTTAAAAAAAGGAGCTACATTATTGTAGCTAGTAAAACATCAACTTGATTATAAAAACATACAGTAAGGGCATCCCTTCAACAGTCATTTTAATGATTATAAGATAATACATTAACAACACTGAAGAAATGACCAAAAACAAGGAACCTGGAGCTACTGCTCACTCAGCATACCCCAACTATTCCCATATCTTTGACCACTTATGTCCAAAGCAGGTAAACAGAATAGTAATTACAATATAGGACCAAATCCTAAGGTCACAAATAAAACTTCAAGTGGTTGTGATAAGTAGTTGCTGAGAAAACTGTTACAAAAGTTATGTTGCGGATGTAACGACTGACAGTCAACCAATATACCCCCCTCTTCTTAGAAGCAGGGGTATAATCAGAGATGCAAAGAAGTATTTTAAAATGAAAGTCAAGGACAGACAAAACCATGGTTAAAAAAAAAGAGGAGGCAAAAACAACATAAACGGACACACAAACAAAAACCACAAATTTAAGATATATGTAGATATTTCTTACTATTACAATTACATGTAGAAGGTTTAGATAATAATTAGCTTAAAATAATACTATAAAACATATTTTCTACTGGTTTTAATTGGGTCCATAAAAATACCCCAAAATACCCAAGAATACCTTATAAAACTACAAAATTGACATGAAAACAATATTTTTGTGTAAAAAATACATATTGCAAAATGTGAAATATTTTTTATGAGTAACTATATTATTTTAATATATAGAAAAACTGGAAATTGTTGTCATGTAAACACTTGGGTATTTCTATGTTCTGGTTTAAATCAGCACCCAAGATCCTAAATACTGAAATAAACTTTTGGAATTTATATAGAAAACATGTTAAGTTTTGTTGCGTTATAATACCCCAGCAGACAACATAAAAAAATGAATTGAAACTTTTTGTTGAAATCATCGTCGGAAACTCACGTCCAGTCATGTTCTCGCTTTGCTACCACTTATCAAAGCGAGAACCCGACCGGACGTGGGTTTCCGACGATGTTATGAAATTAATAATGAGAAGTACGAATTACAATAAACAGAAAATAAAAAGGTTTCATAAATTTATTGCTTTAACAAAAGATGTTAACATGAAATTTATCATTTGTATACATGTTATAGGCCAGATGGCTGGATTTAGAATTTTATCATGGGGTTCATTTTGTGTGTTCAACCTGATGACAGAAGAGATTTGTTTTATTGGTGTCAAGTTTTAATGATTGGACTAGATGACAACCTTTTGTAAACACATTTTTATATTTAACAAAATATTTTGTTGCCTAACAAAACAGACATACATGTAATATGATGTATTAATTTCAAATTTATAACTGAAAAATGTGTATGAACATTAATTTAAATACAGAGTTACAAATTAAAATAATAATGCTAACATTTTAAACAGATAGTAAACAAAATATATGTCATCAGAAATGAATGATTTATGTATTTTACTAAATGACAGGGCATATAATTGTACAGTGTTCCTGATAACTATTGCACCAGTTACATCCAACACAACAGTCAGGGGTCTTATATTAGGATTGGACATTTTGTAAGACCAAAATACAGAACTTGTGCAAAATAAAGATTTTGTTTATTGGACATAAAGAACTTGTGCGAAATAAACATTTTGTGTATTGGACATACAGAACATGTGTGAAATAAACATTCAGTGTATTGGACATACAGAACTTCTGCGAAATAAACATTTTGTGTATTGAACATACAGAACTTCTGCGAAATAAACATTTTGTGTATTGGACATACAGAACTTCTGCGAAATAAACATTTTGTGTATTGGACTGTTTTAGTTTACATAGTTTTGTAGATTAGACTAGATCAGAGAACATTTCAAAGTTTTGTATTTTAGAGCTTAAATAATAGAATTTTTGTGAAAATTCTGCATTATGTGGGATGACAGAACAAATTTTGTGTATTGGATCAGATGACATTGTGTATTCAGAGACAACAATTTGACATGTCCATGTTTTATACAGGATGATTTGTGTATTGAGCACAGATGGCAGGTTGACATGCAAGGTTACAGCCAGGGGAAAATTAAAAGAACAGAGAAGTGTCAGATTTCCTCCAGTCCTTCAATCCATTTAATCTGTTAATTTGTGAGAACAAATTCAATTCAGACTATGTAATTCTTTCCTAATCTTATAACAATATTAACAGACTTTATTCATCCTTCTTAAATAAGTTTTTTTTCTTCTGTCACGATTGCATTTGTCACTAGGGACCTATGAAAAAAAGTTCATCAATTTCAAAACAAGTTACATGTAAAGTAGAATGCAGACATTTTAAAACACCAATAAGATTAGAAGATAATTTTTTTAATTTCCTGTTAAAGTCGCAGACATTTTCTTTAATTGGTGGTTTGGGAAGGGTGTGTTGTCTCAAAATCATGGCATGCAATTTTTACTAGTTATAAAATTATTAGATACTGGTGTAAGAGCTTTTTGTCTGGGCACACTGATCACTGAAACCAGAAATATTCCTGCATCATGTATTATTTTATAACCTAATATTTAATCAATTCTGAAACAAACAACATCAATTTCGTAGAAACCTGTTAACATGTACTTTGTATTTATGAGGGCTTTTTTACAATTTTTAGTAATGAATTGATTTCAAAGAACATATCCCACCAAAATGATATTTTTTAAGTCCAGAAATTTTCTCACATGTGATAAAGAACATAATTCAACACCTTTTAATTTAACTTACACAAAAATGCAAAATTTAAGTTAAATTTAATTTTATAAAATTACATACTTAGTATATTTACAATCAAGTAAGATAACACTCTTACATTTAGCTGGCCCTGTTGACTGGGTTGTAATGTTTGTATTGGCCCTGTTGACTGGGTTGTAAGGTCTGTATTGGCACTGTTGACTGGGTTGTAAGGTTTGTATTGGTCCTGTTGACTGGGTTGTAAAGTTTGTATTGGCCTTGTTGACTGGGTTGTAAGGTTCATATTGGCCCTGTTGACTGGGTTGTAAGGTTTGTATTGGCCCTGTTGACTGGGTTGTAAAGTGTGTATTGGACCTGTTGACTGGGTTGTAAAGTTTGTATTGGCCTTGTTGACTGGGTTGTAAGGTTTGTATCGGCACTGTTGACTGGGTTGTAAGGTTTGTATTGGCCCTGTTGACTGGGTTGTAAAGTTTGTATTGGCCCTGTTGACTGGGTTGTAAAGTTTGCATTGGCCCTGTTGACTGGGTTGTAAGGTTTGTATTGGCACTGTTGACTGGGTTGTAGTTTTTATTGGCCCTATTTACTGGGTTGTTTGGTATGTAATCAATTCTTATGTCATTATACTGAAATCTTACATTAAATCATTTGTTAGTTGTTTGAATAGTGTATGCCATTTTCTCAATTTTTCGGGTATATACCATATTGTGGATTGAAGCTGATAATCACAAATGAAAACACCCAAACTACATTGGAAACACTGGCAATCCTTGTTACTTAGGGTTGAAGTCAATGTAAGACTGACTGTTCATACACTGTCATTGGTCCAACCTTTGGTTTAAAAAACATCTTGAATTCTACTAAAAAATAAACTTACCACAAATTTGCTGTACAATTTCCAACACCACAAACACAGTAAATGTCACAGAATATTTTAACTCCATTTTGAGCATCACAACAACGTATTTATTTACAAATCGTTCCAGTGGTGGGAAAAAAGGTAATTCCTCTAAAATTCTCCCTTAGGAATTATCTCCCTTGATAAAAACAAATTTACTCCCTTGGTGAACCAATTCAAATTAATTATCCACTGCTTTCTACATGATGGCTGTTACAATAATCATCCAATTTTGTATTTCACATGGTATATTTTATAATCCATTTCTAAAGTCTTTGGCTGTGGAATCTTTCTGTTAATTACATGGTTTTTATGTTCCTCCTGAAAAAGAAAATATCTCAAACATTTCACTCATGTTTTGCAAATCATGTCAAAACAATACAGACTGTCTGTCCAATCAAATTGTCTGCCATGGAGTCAAAATTGCTTGTCAGTCAGTCTCTAAAATACTGAAAAATCTACTTATCATGTTTCTGCTGCAATAAACACTGGTTAATTATTTGCACCTCTGTGTATTAACATTAAATTCTTGTTGGTGAAGGATATAATGCCTTTAGAATTATTAACAGGCAGAGTCCCATCTCATGTCCAAGTCATCAGAATGTTTAAGTCATTAAGATGCTACTAGCTTCCTAAGAAATTATATACTGTGACTCAAGACATTACATGCAAACCACAAAGACTATCTACAAAGTCCTTTTGAACTCTTTTGATTTGAAATTTGAACAACTTTGATGTAAAGAAATGCACCTATTTTCCATGAAATCTCAAAACATACAGCAGGATTTCTTCAGTCCAAACTCTGAGATAAGTTTGAATTTTTTTTCTGAACTACCATAGCAATATTTTGATTGGCAACACCAAGGATTTAAACTGTAGTTAAGTTACATTTTTTTTACAAATGTAGCCAGATTTCCAGTGTCCATTTGCTTCCTGCGACCTGTATCTATTGTTCAAGAGTTTAAGATTTTAAGAAGATTTTGTTTTAGAAGAAAACAAAAACAACACACATTTCAATATACGAGGAAAACGAAAAATCAACAGCTAGTGGACTCCTGAACAAAATGAATATGTTTGTTTAGTAATTTACTGTTGAAAAAAAAGTACTCAATGTTTTGAAAAATTCAAGGGAAGCAAGAGACAAAATGCAACTACATGTATTATTACTGCAGAGGTCATGCACCTCATTGCCAAATTACTAACATATTTGTTGCAATTACAGACCACCAAATTCTTTGACAACAAAAAACATACTTTGCAGCCAAAAAATAGCCAATCAGAAAACTGAAAACACATGTATTTCATTATAACCCTATTCATCAGTAACAATTTCTCCAACAAAAAGGCTTAGAAAAGGTCACCAGGATTACAATGGCACCATCAATCATATAGAAAATACAATTCAGGTCATTAAAATTTCATCAATATCCACTAACTGTGAAAATAATGAGGAGGTTGTCTCCCTTTATAATTGATGAAGTTCGGGATCATTGAGCTGTGTGATGTCTATTTATCACCTGAAGTGGTCAAATTTCAAAAGAAAAATATGCTTTAAAATGTGTCTGGGTGAAAGTCAGGTAACCATCGAGCTAAAATTTTAGCATTGTGAAATATTTTCAAATTTTACCAAAAATTTAAATATGGGAATAATTAGAAAATTGGAAATATAAGTGTAAAAGTTTTATTGTACTTTTTATATCTAGATTTAAGCAGTTTATGTGTCACTAGAAAAATTGCTGAAAGTGGCATTAAAGATCAAACAAGCAATCAATCTGATTTAAAAGAATATTACACTTGCAGACTTCACAAATGATAAAAAGCAGACATTCTGTATGGCATTTAAACATATATATGTCTAAACAAACACATTTTTGCCTGACAGCACAATGCTTTTTTTTTCTTATTTGATTTTTTTTTACATTTAATGGTCAGTCATGGTTTGGGAAAACTGCAATAGTCAAAAACATCCAAACTAACTTAATCTGACATTTTCACGGAGTCATAGGTAGTGTTTCCTATTCCTGGATTTGACTTTTTCCTAGACATGACAATGAGTAACTCAACGGGTGTCTAATTAGAGGCAGGCATTGCTTACTCATCTGGAGCACCTGAGTGCATCCATAGTTTTTATTGGGTTCGGGTTACTCTCTTTCTGTATTTTGTGTTTTTGGTTTTTGTGTTACGTTTATCTATATCCGGATTTGTAACTGTCCCTTGACTTTTGGCTCTTGTTGTTTGGTCAGTTTTCTTTGCTATTTTTCTTTAACCTTCTGTAAACTGTAAGCTAGATAAAGCTAAATCATAGTACACTCCACAAAGATATAACTAGTATGTGGGTCTTTTAAAAAAAACCAGATTACATACACATTCTTAAAGGGGGCAATTCAGCAATGCTGTTATTGTAAGTGCGTCTGTTTGTCCACCATTTACCCTAATGTATTCTCATCATATGGCAGTTACACATTATTTTGCAGTCTATCTGACAACATTACTGTCCAACACATGAAAACATTTCCTTATTTACATCAAAAAGTTGGGGCTTCAATGGCCAAGTGGTTAAGGTAGTTCATCTACTATTGATCAAGCAGTCTGTCAATGCTGAGGTTGAGGATCAAGTCCTACTGTGGGCAGGGTGTACACGACCCCAATCATAATTGACAAGCATTGCCAGTTTTGTTACTGAAGGGTCTGGCGTTCTGTGCGCTACCTCCCCAAATAAAAACTGGACACCATGAAATAGCTGAAAAATTGCTAAAAATGGTGTTAAACATCATTCAAACAAACAAACAAACATCAAAAAATGTTTTTTGTACATAAGTCAATTGAACCACCAACTTAAATTCTTTCACTTCCAGCTCATCACCTCAAATCATGTTATCCGAAGATAAAACAGACTGCATAAATGTCCCACTCAATTTTCAAGCAGTATATAACACAAGCCAAACAAGTTATGCACATAAATACAATGTAACTAGTCAGGGAATTTGGACACATTTCAAAATTATTAGTATAGAATGACACTTAATAGTATGTACCACACCTGGAAAACACCTGAATTTATAGTCAAACCACCTGATGTAATTATCTTATGCTTCATAAAATTATGTACCATGAAATGTAGGTTTATATCTACTAAATGAATGACAGCATTTGAGTTTGCATAGATTTGTGCTAGTATTGGACTGAACCTATTTGATATAAATTATATTTTCATAATTTTTTCACTCAGATATATACTTAAGTATCAGTCTCTTAATTGAATTTTAGGTGTTTGGGGTCCTCATATCTCCCCTCCCTATACACGGTGACAAAGCTATTTAAAATGCACAAATGGAAACATGTATAATAAAATGGCTCCCATTCTACTTAAAAACTCAACAAAGACTAGAATTTTACTGCCTTTTTACACATTTACACAGTCACTGTGATGCTCAGTACACAGTCGTAAATAATTTTTTATTCAATCACAATATGCACTTGTGAAGTTGGCTATTCAAACAGACTTGATTTTAAATATGAATTTTTTTTACCTTATCAACAACTTAAACTATACTAGATACATTATAAAACGAATTACAGCAATTGACAATTCTACTAGTCAATCCCATACAGCTACTAAAGCTGTCATTGGACTACTAAAATTTGCCTTCAAAATTGTTCACCGAAAATGTGGATCTACTCAAATTTTTCAAAAATATTTTCAATTACATGTACAAAATTTCTGCTACAAAATTATGTCATCTTGAAATCGGCAATTTGGAAGAAAATACAACTACTTGTACACATACCATCACACTTGTCATAAAACATATTTTTTATAGGATGACCTTACATACTACCTAATGGCAACAATTTTCCTTAACCTTTTACCTTGTCATGACATAATTACCTTTTCACAAGTAAGTATTAACCAATTTTATAGAAATTTGCTGCTGTCAACCCATTTAAATCAATTTTACTGTCAAACATAAAATGTTTACATACATCTAAAACAGGTATGTTAAATCATTTAAAATCTAAAATCTTCCCATATTTTGACCCAAGGTTTCATTTTTCCAAACAAATTATAATATTGGTACAATTATTAGTGTTTAGACACATTTTTCTTTAATAATCTGACGAAATCGACTATATACATGTAAATGTCCCTTGTCATCAATATTTCCAAGAATAATATTTACTAGTATATGTGTACAAAGCAGAAGAGTTCTCAGGGACAGATTTATCTGAACATCACTTGAATTTTTCAAGAAATCAGTGACTGGAATGGGATATGAAGTTAATACAGTTCAAAAATTTCAGTTCAGGCTTTGATTTCCGGGATAAACATTTAACATTTTTCACTTTTTTTCTGAAATTATTAGAGCTTAATCAAAGTTTTGATTGGCTAAAACAAAGATATTACAACAAATCAGGAACAAGATAGGTATCAACACCAAAAACTGCAAATCTCTGTTTAATCAATTTACAAGAGAAATGCCTAATCACAAACAACAGCACCACTCAGATAAAGGGTTTATAATTATGATAGGCATTGGACTGCCATTTAAACTTCACATACATGTTATCTTGATAAATATTGTCAAGAATTTTATGAATGTAATGTCAGCTATGCAAATGAGTATTAATTATTCATTTTTATCTCCCCCCCACCTGTTTTCATTTTACTGATATGGCCCTTGGTAGAAGAACAGCTGTAAGCCTCAAGTCTGAAATAGGACTTTCTACATGTTGTAAATTTGAACTTCAGTTTAAATGACAATGGCCTCTTAATTATTTGCACATAGGGGAAAATATTAACATTTTTGCTCTCACTTAGGCACCAGGTTTCGTTGAGTAATGAGAGACCCTCAAAACGAGCAGAATAATTTCAGCTATATCACATTCAATTTTTGGAGTGTCATGTCAGAATTTTTTTTTAATCAAATTTAGAAACCCAGAAGGGTACTCAAGAAACTCACAAACTTTCATAAAATAGTCCAGAAATCGGCTTTTCACAATCAGCTAAAAAAACAGCCAATACATTAAATAAATTATCTAAATAAATTAAGTTATAAATTCCATGTGAACCCGATTTTAAAATACAGCTCAAATATCAAAATTCCACTGAATAATAAATCCACTGTCTGTGCTACAGTTCTGCAAAGCCAAATATCAAATAATAACTAAACACTGCACAGCCAAACATCAAAATAAGAACTAATTTCCTCTCCCTCAGTCAAAGTTCATTTACAAAGCTGTTGTCAAAAGTAATACACATACATGCACATGTACAGCAAAGGTGATCTGCTAATGCCACTAGTCCACAGGGGGAGTGGACACGGGTGGGCAACACCACTGGTTTGTTTATCCTCTAAACCTACTGGAGTGGTCAGTGTTTCATAAGACACAATGGGCTAGGGAAAAAAGTAATATTTACCTTATTCATACAGTATAGTACAAAACATACTTGGACTGACAGTTTAATTGGTCATACAGCTGGTGTAACCAAATGATACTGATAAGCCCCAACATCATTTTGATGCGGATTTTTGGGTTTAGATGCAAGACTGAAAATACTGAAAACTGAGGCAGATTTGTGTATTAACAATAACAAAATTGATCAATAATAAATAATAATTAATAAATATAAGTATTAAATGTATCAATTTAGCAGCACTTCGTTTTATTTACAAAATTCACAAAAATATTATATGTATATATAGGATCTTACATTGGTACGAGTTGATGATCGGATTTCTCCAATCCAGATAGTTAAATTATGGAATTTTAAGTCCGAGCCTTGGCGAGGACTTAAATTTCCATAATTTAACTATCGAGATTGGAGAAATCCGATAATCCAAGAGTACTAATGTAAGATTCTGTTTCTCTAATTTTAAAAAGTAGTAAATTTGCGAAACGAAGTACAAATTCTCCCAACCCCAATTTTACGTTCATGACGTGAATACGCTGTAAATTGAAGTTGTTTTGTTTATGACGTCATGAGTTCTTATGACGTTATTATTTTTAACCAATCAACTGCTGAGAACAACAAATTCACTAGTGACGAGAAATATTTTTTCCACACCGGTCAAGCGCTTGAAATATTACGTCAAAATTAGAGAAAATATTAATCATAATTGACTCTTGACTCATACCAATTACACTTAACAACCAGTATTTAGGATACCAGTCCAAGATAACATTTTTAAACTTGTCAATCCATATATAATCATCAAATTTAATCAATTTATTGACATGCTGTTGTTTTCTTCAAACACAGGTCACTTAAATACATAGTGCCCTGGTCAATAATTCCTGGGTGATAATGGGGATTATATTACATGGTCAATAGATTTAAGTGATGATAGGAATAAATCATTTCAATCAGTTAATAATTGTCCTGTCAGACTGATATCAGTTAAATCTTAGTAAAGAAGATTTATAGAGATTAGTTATCAGCAGACAACAGCTGCCCTCAAGGCCTTAGCAGACTGACCTAACATTACAGCTTCCCCAAAGCCTTTGCAGACTGACCTTCTAACATTACAGCTTCCCCAAAGCCTTTGCAGACTGACCTTCTAACATTACAGCTGCCCCAAGGCTTAAGCAGACTGACTTGAAATTACAGCTGCCTCAAAGCATTGGCGGACTGACCTGAAATTACAGCTGTGTCAAGGCCTTAGCAGACTGACCTGATATTACAGCTGCCCCAAGGCCATAGTGGACTGACCTTCCACCTGACATTAAAGCTGCCCCAAGGCCTTAGTGGACTGATCTTCTGACATTACAGCTGCCCCAGGGCCTCAGCAGACTGACCTTTGGACATTACAAAAACAGGTTGACACATTCACTCATTTTTCAGTACACCTGCAGTTACACGAGACCAAGAAAAACATGTAGAGAGTAACCTATTTTTTTCCAGATATTAACCAATTTGTTATTCTTTGACGTAATTATATTTATAGTGTCTGCAAGTCAAGATTATTAGAAAAATATGTCCACTGATGCTTACTTAATGGATTCTGGGTGCCATGGGAATGACATAACTAAAGCAGAACATACTTATCTCAGTCATACAAACTTACAGAAATATTATTACCAACATAAGATCAGAGAAAGTTTAAGTGAAAAATGCAACTGGACCCTTACCCCTTCAATTAACACATTCATCACTAGATCAAAAAAGCTTTTTATGTTTCTTAATAGGATACTATTTAATCTGCTATTTCAATAAATTTTTGTGGCAAGTGTGCGACAGTCTCAAAGGAATGGTAATGGGCTGTTGTCTCATATAACTAATCTTCTCTTCTCTCAGACAGAAATTATATCAGTGTGACAAGAGGATTAAATGACCTGAAATGATTTATTCATGTTTACATGTATCTCTTGGATTTATTGACCAGGTAATATAATATGCAGTATCACCCAGGTCTACTGACCAGGTAATATGATCTGCATTATCACCCAGGATCTATATTGACCAGGACTGACCTTTCAGAGTAAGGTTACAAAAGCATTTTGACTCACAATAATGTGCAGTCATCCATAAAAATGTAGGGTAAATTGCTGTTTCTACAGACCAACCATGTGCAGTTATCCATAAAAATGTAGGGTAAATTGATGTTTCTACAGACCAACCATGGGCAGTCATCCATAAAATTTAGGGTAAATCGCTGTTCCCTTACAGACCAACCATGTGCACTCATCCAATAAAAAATTTAGGGTAATTGCCGTATCCTAAAAGAACAACCAAACTCAGTAATACACAAACAATTGTATTTTGTTTCTTTTTTTTTTTTCGCAGGAACCAACTACAAAAACTGAGGTTTTTTTTAAAAAATTTTTAACTTTAAAGTTCAAGAGAAAAATTTAATACAATACTTTACATGTTCATGTTTTTCAAAAGGTGAGATTGGAAAGCAGGTAGTTTCTCTTAGTAAATTAACATAATTTTGCAAATAGTCATATTTTTACCCTATTTTTTGGGTAAACTAACATGTTATATGGAGTAATCATAAATAAAACACTGGTGTATTTTGCCTGCCCAACTGTCCAAAGGGCAACTGTACAGTACACACGATGGGAACAAACATCTAGATTGCCTACCATTTGAATTGATAGTCTTATTTCTTTCTGGAACTGAGATGGTGCCCAGTGGTTGACTGATAGAGCTGCCCAGCATGTCCTCAGTCCCTCTTGTTGGAGGATTGTCATGGTACACTATGGAAAACCTGACAGTGGACCATAGTTGTTGGAGAATGCCACACTGCTTGTATGATAGCATGCTCATTGTAGCCATTATAAATGGCTAAATTTACCGTCCCAACCAAAATACTTTTTCTCCTGGAAGCAAAATTTTGTTCCCACTGGTCCATCCCTTGTTCCTGCTGATTTAACTTGTTCTCGTCCTGTATATAGCTGAAATATTGCTCGCTGGATGTTAAACATATATTTTTTTTACTTTTGAATCAAATGAAAAAGCAGATAGGAATATAATTTCCTCTTTTATAGAAAAGAAAAGGTCAAATTATAGGATATTGGTAGGCTGTTAATATACATGTGTATAAAAACACTATCCATCATAGATTTTCTATTTCATTTTGTCCAAGTAAACAAATCAGGTTAGATAACTCTAAATCAAATCAAATCTAATTATCCAGAACATAAAATATCCATATAAAATGTGGCCATCTATAATTTTCTGCCTAGATACAGGTCATATACAAGATGTTCACTTTGATTAGGTGTAAATGTTCTTACATTTACAGTAAATTACCCACAATTCTCTAAATTAAGCATTAATCCAATGATACATCTTTCTGAACGCTGAACACATGATATATAGTTCTTTAGTTTAGCAATTTATTTATTTTGGGGGTCTTGGAAGGATTTGGCAAGAAAGTCTTTTTCAAGTGTTTAAATAACGAAGAAATATCAAAGTATGTTGCAAGACCAAAACTATAATACAAAAACAAGGGACACAACCACAAACACAAATTAAACAAGCTTGAAATCTATTCCTCTGGAGAATAACTAATTTACTAACTTTTTCTGGTAGGAAAACTGGCAATCCTTGTCAAGATAAGAGTCAAGCTCATCCTACCTGCAGTGAGACTTGAGCCCACAATCTCAGGGTTGACAGACCATGTTATCAATAGTAGAAAAACTACCTTAACCACTGGGCCTTAGAGGCCCCTGATCAGCTATTATAGAAACAGTTAATAGGAAGCTCAAAATGATATTTATAGGTTATTTACGTTTTTTGAAACGAGATGCGTTTTCTCGGTCATATCTCATCGAAGGGCGACAGCCCTGAGATGATATGACGAGAAAATGCATCGAGTTTCATAAAACGTAAATAATCTGTTTATCGCTGTTTTGTAACATTGTGACGTCACAGTGTTACTTAACGACGTCTTGACAGCGAGCTGAGATGGGCCCATCTCAAGCTAGTAGAGTGAGATGGAATAATATCGCACACAAAGATCAAAGGAAAATACTGCAAAATAGCGATAAAAAATAAAATTCCAGCAACAATTTTATTCAAGTTTTGTGTTCTGTAAAAAATGGAAATTAATCATGAATATGAAATTGTAATTATCATGTATTAATTTTCACATTAAATGGGAGCCAAGATCAATCAATTTCAAAATAATGTACTACAAAGAGTTTTTCTTGCTTTCTTTGTGTCACATTATTAATTGAAATAAATCTGTGAGCTAATGCTCACCAGTGATACCCCCGCTTTCACAAAAAGTATTCGGTAAACAGTAAGTAAATGACCAAGGAGCACTATAGGATAAAGCATTATGCATAATGTTTTAGACTTCTGCATTCTATAGTGGCTTAGAAAACTGCGACAGAAATTTGTGTTATGGACGGACGAACGGAAAAGGGTAAGATCCCTCTATTCTTGGAAATTATGAGAAATTGATGTACATGAACTTATTTACATTCAATTTTACTCCAGTATATTTTGCTTCATGGGTAGCTCATAAATGGTCACTTCTATCAAGTATTTATTGACATCTATTTTTTTGACAGATGTCAATACTTGTTAGCTTTTTTCCAACTAATTACACTTGAATTTCTTAAGATGCTTCAAATGGTGGGCTGGGTAGGCAGTAAATTTTTCCTTATAATAATAATATTTTATTCAATAAAATATCAACTAATGGTAAGAAATCACAAAACGCAATACACCAATACCAGTATACGAAGAAGATATGCAATTGCCAATTTTAGAAAGTTGACATTTTATCTGGGATGATCCATAAAAGCTCCAGAGCTTGTTTCCAATGGGGTCCCATTATGTAAACATCTTAAATTGATAAACAACACATATACCTTAATTATTTTAGGTGAATATAAGTTTAAAGGAATAAACATTCGTACCTTAAAACAGTAGGATATTAATTGTCAATAAAATAAGAATGGCTGAGATGAAGAACCACCAGATTAAAAGAAAAAAGATAAAAGGATTGAATCCAATTGATGTGATCAAATTGATGAAATTATTAGTATAACAGTTTCAATTCCTAAACTAGAAAAGCTGGGAAAAAAGGGTCCAAATATTAAAACTAAATTTTAAATCAAGAGAACTTTACTATATATTCTTTTTATTTGTATTCATGCATGTTCTCATTTTCCTTTTTTACAAAAGTCTCCCTTTCAGAAAAAATAGCCTAATTATTAGGATCAAATTTCAAATCATAATTACCACACATTTTTTTGTTTTACTTATCTATGCATGTTCTAATTTTTTTCTACAAAAGCCTCCCTTTCAGAAAAAATTGTCCAATTATTAAAACCAAACTTTAAATCAAAGTTGCTACACATTTTTTTATACAAGTCTCCCTTTTCAGACCCTTTCCATATATCATGTTGAGAACAGTACTGTTTACAATCCAAAGGAAAGATAAAACCTTTGTTTTCCTGAATAAAAATATCAATTCATGTTTTCATGACATTTATGAGGCATATCAAATTTGTCTTCTGAGGAAAATAAAATATTGTTTAGAAAACCAGTCATTCTGATAAATGGTTTCTGAAAGAAGAGAAGGGACTATAGAACTGCCATGGAATTAGAGCATTTGAATTATGTGAAAGTTATAACACTCTTTATTGTATAGTAAATTGCTCTTAATAAAAATTGATTGGTCACCTGGTGTGCAATATTACTTTTTACCCGAACTGCATGGCAGTTTAAAATAATCAAAGTAAATTTGAATTCTTGAATGTTTTTCGATGCCAATTTCAGCGTTTTTTAAAAACTATATCTTGACATCCAGTTGTTATTGGGAGATGAAGCCAGAATACCCAGTTAAAATACCAGACCATATGCAGAAAAACTGGCAATTATTCTTTACCATAAAATTTAGAGCTGAGCGCACCGTGCCCACATTTAAACTGGAACCCTGAACCAGAAGACTTGGTCTTGACAATCATGTAATCAAAAGTTGATGATTACTTACAGGAAAGCTTGATAAACTACCTGGCACAGTTGTACACAATGGTACTGGTACACTAGAACTTAGATGGATGGGCCCTTTCCTCATGTCCACAGGAGGCGTGCCTAGGAACAAGGTGGGCAAAACATCTGGTTTGTCTACCCTCCCACTTCTCAGACCAGAAATAAAATTTCCCTTTAACAAAGGATGTAAAATCCCATCAAACAAAATGTTTAGCCATTATGTTCACTTTTTTACAAACAATCAATGCATTCATTAATGGCTGCCCACAGTGGACTGGTGAAAAAAGGGAAAAATCCACCTGATATTCAGAAAAATAAACAAAAGTTAACTATGCTCATGATGTTGTGTCAAAAAAAAAATGTCAACAAATAATGAAACACAGGTGTCCTTTAGAAAAAGTGTCTTCATGGAATGTGGTAAGTAATTTATTTCTGTTTATCTGATGTTATCACAATTGCAGAATCCAGGATAAACTACATTTAACTTAAAACACAGCATAAAACTGGAGAAATATTTGTTTTTGTTTGTTTGTTCATATTTCTCAGCCATCTTACCAGTGCAGTGTCCATTTACTACACTGTATTATGTACTGTATGCATGTGTACACAGAAACTATTAATTCTACGTGTACATTTAACAACATACCTAGTATATTATAATAATGTAATAAATTATTTTCCTAAAGATTTTGATTTAATAAAATAAATAATTTATTTGCAATTTATTGCTTGTCTGGAGTCCATTTCACAAAATTTCATAAGTGTAAAATTCATGGTAAGTGTTGGAAGATGAAAGGGAAATTCATTGCGAGGTCAGCACTTAGGATAGATTTGACACTTAAACTTTTTGTGAAATCTACCCCAGCTCAATATTTTTGGGACTAAAAATCCATACAATTTAAGTAAAAACTGGCACAGCCTACTTGATTTCAATAAATATAAAAACATGTATGCAATACACAGGTAACTGCTGCACAGGTGAGGAATTTCAAATCGTATTTATTAAACGTTTGAAATTAAACAGCAATCTATCACACTTTAAAAATGAACATTCTTATATGATTATCTTTAAATAATGACTGGTTAGTTTTTATGATTTTGGCCTTTGAACTGTTGAGTACTTGCTGATAATTTGTAAATAAACATGACTGTTTATTGCTTTGAAGTTCACCTCCTTTGTGATAACAGGAAATAAATTTGGTCAGGAAAGGGAGATAATACTGTTATCAGTACCTTCCAATACACTTGGGAATGAAGAAAAATTCCAGAAATACACAAATATTTATACACTGTATTATATATGTGTATTTTATGAATGCAAAAATAGATCAAAGAATAAAGTGGTCTTGCCTTCCAAAAGTTTTGTGGGTTTTTTTTAGTTTTTATTATCTGAATAAATATTAGCAGCCCATTATAATTTTTTTTTTAAATTTATTTTAGTATTTATAAAATAGTAAAATGTTATTTTATTTGCTTTTTAAACGTAATTTTGACCAAGTAAATTAAAATAATTTATGTATGCAACTTGCAGCAACATTTTTGGATGGAAACATGTATAAGTACTAGTATGTAAAGTGTGGGAACACACATCCTTATTTCATTTTACCCTATTATTAGTACATTTAGTAATAATTGGGTATGCATGATCTCAAAAATGTTATTTCTAAATCAATGCTTAATTGAACAATTTAAAGTTTCATTTCCATAAATATATAATATATCATGTTCTTTATGTACTTAATTACATATAAAAGTATTAGTACACATCAAAGTAACTTACAAATATGTGACTCATAGCCATTAGTAACTGATCATAAATCATTGATTTCTAATCCAAACTGCTATATACAAATTCTTTAAACATTTAAATGCTTCAGGCAAAAAATTTGTAAAAATTAAATATGAGCAGATTTTATGTCTAATATATCTAATTATTTTAAGAAACACTAAATACTAGTAGATAATCTGTGCATGGGCAATTTTTGCCCAAATTTAACTCTAAATTATACTTTTCCTTTAAGATCACACTGGGAATAAAAATGATTAATTAATTAAACTAATTTTAGAATTGTGTAGGTCTGGCAAAAATTTTGTAAGACTGGCAGAAAAGCTAGTTAGGCCAGTCCCACGACTGATGGGCTAAAAATAGTTTTGGTGAACTCTGGACTCATTACTTTAAACACTCGGCCACAAAACCCCCAGTTTATAAGTAGCTTATATGATACAAAATACATTTCCACCAACAACTATATTGTTTTATATTTCAAATGAAAGTAATTTAGGATCTGATTTTTTTTAATACAATATTTTCCACAAAAGTATAAATTTATACAGTAGAACATGTAGGCATAAAATTTCACATTCTGAAATTAACAAACAAAATTAATGGTACATTTCCTAATTTCCATCAAATTGGACAAACCCAAAATAATTCTTGTTCTGAATTTTATTTGCTGTCTTCTGCATATTTTTATTTAAATAATAGTAAATTTTAAAATTTGAACAAAAATAACAAAATGCCTAACTTCCAACCTATTCAGTAAATTGTTTTTGGTTAGGGAAGAGAAATTAAGATGATTTTAAAGTTGGTGAGCATATGTGTTTTCATTAGCTTTTGTTTGTTTACGTTTTTGCATATGTGTCTAGTGTCTTGTACAAACTACGACCTGGCGTATTCCACCGGTGACTGTCCACGGTAAGAGTGGACACAGGGTGAGTAAAAACTACACACCTTTTCGGAATTGAAATATATGCAAATTTTACAAAATTTATATTAAGTTAAGTATATTGAACAAAAGAAGATAAATATTCAGTTTAATTATTGAAAAGAACAGAAATAAGTGGCCACAGAATGTGAACTTGGGTTGCCTGCCCACTGTGGACAAATAAAAAAGTGAAATACATGACCACTGTGGTGAACAATTTGTCCCATCATTTTAACATATAATTCTTTAATAACAACACAATGTACTAGTACGAGTGTGTAAAACACACAAATGGTTGGAGACATGAATATTACATCGTAAAGAGTTTTTGATACACTGCAGTAAGTACTGTCTGAACTTGCCGTCTGTATTATTCATTATTAGCAATAAATATTAATGAAACAGACATGGTCAAATTGCAGCTATTTCCAAAAACCTTAAAATAGATTGACTGTTCCAAGTCATTTAAATGTTTTATTGTATAGTGTTAATTAAACAAGTTAAAAGATCAAAAGAGCATTGAAAGCAATGCAACAAAGGCTGAAATGAACATTTTGATATTGATCAGAGATAGAAAATGCATGCAATCTTCAGATCAGTTCAAACAAAGAGTTCTGCATCAACGAATTTGAAAACAAAATACCAAACAACCTTATTAATATTCAATCTTAGAACCAAAGACACTTCCATTATGAACTGATAAAGTGAACAAGTTTAACAGATCTATGATTGTTGTTGAATAATACACAAATGCCAGAAGATTGTTTGTTTTTTATGGTTTTAATAAAACTTTCAGCAATTTTGTAGCTACTAGTATTTTGTGTCATCCATTTTTTTATGAGAGGAAACCTGAGTTCAAATACAAAAATGCAATCCTTTGGTAGAAACGAATATCAGAAGAAAACAGATAATGAAACCGTCAGTGTGTCATCTATACTAGTATGTATGTCTGTTTAAAGTCAAAGAATCACATGCATTATTGAACAGTACTAAGTGTAGTTATACAACTTAAGAGTTTCATTTCTGCAGCAATCTACTCCTAAGGCCAAACAAAAAAATATGTGTGTTTCCGGTTACATAGGATTATAAATAGGTAGGTAGGTCGATTTTTTTTTTTTTTGAATTTTTTTTTTTTTGGAATCGTGAATCGTGTTGGTTTAATTAGTAATTTAAATCTTGACCATTATCTTTTATACCTTTGCAGGTGAAAAGCTTGTAAGTTTCAAGAATTTACCATAAAGCCTTTAAAAGTCTAGACTAATACAGTCATTTAATGTGCTATCAATATCGTTACAAGCGTTAATATGTTTACATTTAGCCGCCATGTTGGGCGGAAGTATGAAAATAGAACTTAATCCCGAACAATACCGGAAGTTTTCCGGTTCGAAGTAACCTCCGTTAAAAACGCCAAAAAAAACTTTAGGGTCGGCTTCAAAAAAATAGGTAGGGTCGGGTAACCGGAAACACACATATTTTTTTGTTTGGCCTAATGTATCCTTTTCACACCCTCATACATGTACTGAAGTTATCCATTAGAAACTATGAAAATATTGTCCGAAAATGAAAAAAACAAACATGGAAGGAAACTGACAACTGAATACACAAATCATTAAATACAAACACATTAAATCCACTAAAAACCTAGTTGTTCTGGATAAAATACTCTTTTTTTAATATATGTTGTTTAACACCACTTTCAGCAATATTTCAGCTATAACATGGCATCCAGTTTTTATTGTGGGAGGAAACCAGAGTTCCAGGAGAAAACCCCGAACTAAATTATAATTTAAGATTGGAGTCGAGTACACCCTGCCGGCAATGAGACTTGAACCAGCAACCTCAGTGTTGACAGAACAGGGGATCACTAAGTACAAGTAGTACACCAACATGTATGTACCATAACATGACCAGGTTTGAATAAGCACTCACCCATGGGCCAAATTGGCCCATAAAATTTGCTGTGGGCTACTAGAATGTTTACCTTATTTGTATAGAACCATATGGATGGACTACTTACAATTCAGTTGTGGGCTACCAAGATAAAATTGTTAAGTTAAAACGATGAATGACAGGTAAAAACAGAAACTGACCACATGTCATAGAAAAATACATCTTCTGGTATTGAAGATTTTTTTGTCTGTTATCGGTTTTCTATTTGTCTCTTTAATGAAACAATTTTGTGTCACAAACTTTAAACAACTAACTTTACACTTTAGGCTACAGAATCTGAGGTATTTGAAATGTCCAGAAAAAGGTTGCAAAAAAGTTATAAACTGCAAATAATAAACAATCAACGCTAACATGTATGTACATGTTACTACATTTTTAAAGTGTTGCATGTTCATAAAAATGCAATGCCTAGTACAACACAAGTGGAAAGGTTTTTCGATGAAAAATTTTGTAGTCTACATAATGTACATGTACTAGCGTAGTATGTAAATGATGTTCATGGAGTTGCTACAAGTCCTTGCGAATTATTTTGCTATGAATTTAGTAAAAAACATGTACATACTGTATTACATGTCGTGGATAGTTAAGGAAATATTGATAATAAACATGTATCTCTCTAATCGAAGAACAATTAAAGGGACTGGTGTCAAGTCTAATTATGTTCGTTACATGTGTAAAAAAAATTGACATAAATAATGACGAATGTTCATGAAACATATGTACATGTATGTACATACATGTATGTACATACATGTATAACACATTTTGCAATGATGCATTTGTGTTCATTAATAGACATGTACATGCAATGTTAAGTAATATCAATGACAGAGTGGTATACAGTTTAACATGAGAATCAATTATGTAATAGTGGGGAGATTACATCATGACTTAATGCATAGATTGACACACTTTAGATAATTACCATAAAACAATTAGTCTTAATTGTAAACAAATAACACTTTCTAGATCAGCCTGACCTTGAAAATCTACACCAACTGTATCCCTAATCAATGATTTCCTATCCTAGGTATGTAAATATTGACACTAGACAATTGACTCAGAACTCTAAATATTGACATTAAAGCTTAGCACTAAAGCCTGAATATTAAAACATATAATTTCTGGTCTTTTTGATCAGTAATACATTTCATAACGTTGTAAATTGCACAATTTATGCTGCAAAACTTGTGTGTGAATACTGAATAGTGAGCTTTTATTTTCTGCATTTTCTGCTTAACTTCATTAAACATGTATATAACCTGAATTCATGTTGTTGGTTTTTTCATGGATCATGAAATTCAACATGCGAAAGTTTTTAAAAATTTCTGTTGCATACAACTTTGAACAAAACAGCATTTCCCTAAAATATGTTTCGGGATCACAGATGTGCAGTTTTTGTCATGCTCATTATTCAACCTTGGTACATATAAACAGGAATTGGAAAGCCCTTCTAAGTTATAGTTATTTCTGAATATGTTCAGGGAAATGTAAAATGCCAGATTCCATTATGTTTGTATGCACATGTCAACCGTAAACAGGACAGCTGGGTTTTTCTAAAACTGCTATTAAAATTTGACTTTAGAGGCATAGCATCCTCACAAGTCAGGGTTTGTGTGTCCACGAAACCCTGACAAACTTAGCAATAGCTAGGAAATTCCCGGGATAGAAGAATTTCATATGACGTCAAACCTTTAAAATATCAACTAATGAAATTGCTTGAAAGAAGCAAGTGTTTGGCAGTAGTCATTCTTACTCATTCTTGAGTGGGAAGAAAACGTTATGCAACTAATAAATACTCTGATTTTTACATGGTCTATGCAACACATCCGTTTGTTTTATTTACAATCAACATCTGGATATCCCCTAACCAAATGAGAAGTCGTGAATGAAAGCGAGCCTTTGATTGGCTACATTCAGGTATGATGAAGCCAATAAAAATAATGACTTCTAGCCCGGGAATTTCCTAGCTAAGTTTGTCAGGGTTTCGTGGACACAGAAACCCTGACATGTGAGGATGGAGGCATAGTAAACCAAGAAAGCTTTTTTTTTCAAGCATTCAAACAATATCTTCTTATGGTATCCTCATATATCTGGCCATGGCAGAATGGGGATTAAAGATTTTATAAAATGCAATCAATTCTAATCTGATTTGTCACAAGAGGAACTTTCCAGCACCATATGAGTAAATGACTTTTTCCATTTAAGATGTTCTTGCCATCAATTATTAAAATTTAAAAATTCTAAATTTAACTTAAACAACAGATGTTATGAACAAGGACTTAATGAATTTCTTCTAATTTTTATGTTTCATGCAGTTGTTCAAAATTGAAACATAATTTTTTTTTCTTGGTACTGTGTACATTTTTTTCTTGATCTTTCAATGTACATACATGCCAATCCAAAAAGTTAAGGAAAATTTATACTTATTTTTTTTAGACTTAGTATTACTTTTGACATGTGATGTCGATTCTGTTAGTTTGAATGTTTTTAATACCACTTTCAACGATATTTCAGCTAATTCATGGTGTCCAGTTTAAATTGTGGGAGGAAGCATTCTTCCTGTCAGCCACCCAAAAGAGAAGTGACTTCTCCATATAATTTTGACCCAGCGTGAGACCTGTTATGAGTGGGGTGGTGGGGGTTCAACAAATTTATCTTATGCCCAATTTATTTTAACAATCAGTAATTTTTGTGCCATTGGCATCAATTGTGACCTCAGTTGGCACATTTCAACAATTCAAAATAAAATGTCTTTATTTGATAAAACAAAAGAATAATTTATTGAAAAATATAGTGTATTTATACTTGATAAGAGACCAATACTTTTCGGTTGCAAGAATTAAGGACCAGGAACAAAAACAATGTATACTGTTACAAAATATTATGCGCTTTCGACATAAACAGCTGTGAGGGGAATTTAATCAAGTGCAAAGACATTTATTTGTTCTATTATAGTTCAACAGGTCGAGGCTGACAAAATGTTTCATGTTTTAAATGTGTGTCTTTTGAGGATGCAAAATATAATGTAATTTCTTATTTACAGCCTGAAAATTTTTTTTCATCTCATTCATTAATGGAAATCTGAATACACAAAGGTGGTTTATATGTCTCGAGAACATCTGTAAGAAATTTATATGTAGCAGATTTGTTTATCTACGCTACAGATTTATTACTTATCCTCACCGTATCTACTTCGAAATTACATTAATGTTATTTTTTATGATTTTTGTTTCAAACTCTACAAAACAGCACATTTTGAATACCCCTGCTGCAAATGAATTTATGTAATTTAAATCAAATTATAATTTTATAAGTTGCTGTGTTTGGTAATTTGATATATAGTATGTTTCTTTTGAAACTTGAAAGTAGAACCAGACAACAGAAAAACAAAAAAAACTTTCTCAACAATGAGTCTGGTTGTCTAGTGCTTATGCAACAAAGCTGTTAACATTATTACTTACGTGTACTTGTAAATATCTGTTCTTTTTATTATTTCACTTAATTATAATATAAATACGTCCAACAGTTAATTTTAAACGTTTGTAAATTCCGGCATTGACTTATCCATACGCCATGTTGGTTTCTCTTCACAATGGAAGCCAAAAGTGAAAGGTCAAGGCTGCCATATAAGGAATTCATTTGCATATGTAGATGGCGCTACATTTCGCGCACTCGTTGAAATTTCAAAGCGTTTATTAACAAAAAGTTAAATGTAGTTTAAAATTAAAAGCTTATTAAAATGATATAATGATATAATTACATTGAAATAAGAATAACTACTAACAACTCATTGCTACTGTAGTGCATTGAATTTTCTCTATTATTTATCTAGATCACGATCGGCTTGTCCGGGAACATTTGGCCTTATTTAAATATTAATTATATGGATATACTACACAGCCGGGGGGGGGGGGGGGGGGGGTGGAGAGAGATCTTTTCTGTTTATGTGTTTTGGGCATTTTAACTTTTAAAACATGTGTTTATTTTTTATTTGCTAAATAAAGCAACTGTTAACTGTTTGTCAACCATTATTTAGTTGTGTTATCTTTTTTCTTAAAATTGAGAATGTTATTAACTGTTTAAATGAAAATTAAAACCATGTTTGTTGTTAATAGCATTGCCCTTTGATGACATTCTGCTGTTATCTGTTTTTTCGATTTTTTCTTATGCAAATTGCTGTAATCTGTTATCATTATTTTAAATTTACTGTTATCTCTGGGAATAATACCAGTTATGGGAACAAACTAAGAACCTATAGAAAATTCAAGTATATTTTTAAGTCTGAACCATACTTGAAATTAAACTCACAAACAGATAGAAAAATAATATCCAAATTCAGAACAAGTAGTCATGACCTCGAAATCGAAAAAGGAAGGTATAATGGCACAAAATCCGAAGATAGAATATGTCAAGTATGTAAAAATTCAGTTGAGGACGAGCTTCATTTTTTATTAAAATGCCGATCCCTTAAGGATGTACGTTCCCCTCATGTAAATAAATTAGCGTCCCATTTTCCGAACTTATCTAAACTTTCAGATGATATGAAGTTTATTTGGATCATGTCCTCTGCTGAAATCTCTATTCGATAAATGAAAGGAAATATTGAACAGAAAAATAGACTGAAATACAAATTAGAGTTATCATTCATTTATACTCAAAGTAAAAATATTATCTATCGAGTTTTCCCATGGTCACAGTGAGATATCTGGTCTAACAATGATTTGTATCTGCATGTATATATATATGTGTATGTGTGTATATGTATGTTTGTGTATATATATGTATGTATATATGTATATATATGTCTGTGTGTGTGTATGTATATGTATGTATGTGTGTGTATGTATATGTGTGTTTAATTTGCATTTAGCTGTATTGTGCATCTTGTTCATTCAAATCAATCAAATCATATATGTTTATTATTTTCTTTGATTGTAAATCGCTCAGCATTTGGGCACCATTAATTGGTTTAATAAAATATCTTGTATCTTGTATCTTTTGGCATCCTCACAGGTCAGGCTTTCTGTGTCCACATTTGTCCCCACGAATGTTATTTATTTATTTATTTATTTATTTATTTATTTATTTATTTATTTATTTATTTATTTATTTATTTATTTATTTATTTATTTATTTATTTATTTATTTATTTATTTATTATTTTTTGTATACCACGAGAAATTTAATACAGAAATTAACCAAGCATACAAGGTACAAATTACACTGACCTACGCCTTATTATATATGTGACATGTTTATCTGTGCCACTTATCGTCATATGGATAGAAAATCGAACAACTGGGGCTGTGAAGTTAATCATTGTAGTCCAGTATTTGGATACGATTTTGCGTTTTTTTGTATTTGTTTTTTTTGTTTTATTCAATTTTAAATTAATTAAATTAATTGATTGATTTATTTTTATTTTTTATTTATTTATTTTTTTTTTTTTGGAACAGTCTCCCTGAGGAAATTCGACGCGCTGAGTCAATTAACGTTTTTAAGAAGCTTCTAAAGACTCTTTTTTTTCGATTAGCATATACGGTTTGAAACTGATATGTTTATTTGCTACGATATTGGACAGTTGTTTTGGTATCTGCTGTGTATATTTCTCTATCTGTATACGTATTACTTAACTTTTATTTGATAAATATTATTAACTCGGTTGAAATATATTTTTTTAATACTTTAAACTTCGCAAACTAGGGTTTTGAACTTATATTTTTATAGTAGTTATGTGACTTGATAGATTTCGTTGAAGTTAAATTTTTTAGATTTTATTTTGATCGTTCTTATACATGCATTAGTTTTATTATTTTCATCGTTTTTCCCTTGCTCTTTTATATTGATTTGTTATATTGTTCCTAGAATGATAAGTTATTGTAGAGTTTTTCATCTAATATTTGATTAATTTTATATAATTTTATTTTATTTTTTTTATTTTATTTTTTTTTAAACTCTATTAATTTTGAAATTAATGTATTTTCTAAAAATAATATATCTCACCCTGCAAAAATATGTTAAATGTCAATTCATATTGTCTTTTGTTTCATGTTCAATACATTGCTTCTCATGTGTTAAGTGAATGCATTGTATTATCATGATTATACATGTTATCTATTTTAATGTTTTACCTCACCTTATTGTATATTAATTGTACAGCGCTTAGAGTAATATTCTTATTAGATAGGCGATTAATAAATATTGTAAATAATAATAAAATAATAATAATAATATTTATTTATTTATTTATTTATTTATTTATTTATTTATTTATTTATTTATTTATTTATTTATTTATTTATTTATTTATTTATTTATTTATTTATTCATTCATTCATTCATTCATTCATTCATTCATTCATTCATTCATTCATTCATTCATTCATTCATTCATTCATTCATTCATTCATTCATTCATTTTCAATTATTATTATTATGTTTTGGGGTTTTTTTGTGTGTTGCTGTTGCAATGTTTTCATTCATTTGCTCTAAATTATATGTTTTACCAGATTACGGAGTAAAGGGTCTGCAACTTAAACCCTGACACTGATACGAGTTTAGATAACAGTGCTGTCAAAATGTGTTCATTTATCACAACCTAGATATTTTTTCCTTGTTATGATAATAGAGTAAAGTTAATCACTCTGCGAATCCCAGATTACTTAATATTTTTATGAATTCAATATATTCAGCACATAAAAAGAACAATATATTAAATCACACATATTATTAGTGAAGAAACGCGTTAAAATATACACAATTATACGTATATTGGTTCTCTGTGTAAATGTCAGACATAAAGCTTTGACGTAAAATGAAAACTAAACAAAATTTTTTAGGTAGATTGCATAGTGTTATTTTATTTCATAACTGTTTAAGTTTCCTTGCAGTCTTTTTTTTCCGCCTGATCTCAACAGAACAGTACTGGGTCAATACCGCTGCCTGCATTGTATAATAAAAGAACGTTAACAACCCAACCCCTTAGGTTAAGTAAATCATTCGAACACTTTATAGATTATGACACGGAAAGCCTGACCGCAGGCAGTAGTGGTTGACGTGTTTGGAGACTACCACGCTCATTCCGCGATGAAGACACCTTTTTGTATATTAAAAAGAGTAGTTTTAGTGAAGGCTTAATTCTCCATCCCTACCTAATTCTGCATACTTTCCAGGAAAGTAACGTTGACTCATCCCATTTTCCGATTGTTCAACTTTTTCTCGTCCCAATCAATCCGTCCGTCCGGACCGTTGGAATGTCAGTGTTAGGCTATTGGATGTTGGCTATTTGACCGCTCACAAGCATCTACTTAAATAAACGATCAACGATATAACTAAGCTGAATAACAAACAAAGACAATTTAAGTCCATTTATCTGTTAAATGCTGAAACAACGGTATTTTGCGGACACATTTCGTTATTTTCTTTGTTTCATTCATTTTTAGGGGGAGGGGGTCGAAAGAACCAAACTGGCACAAACCAACAACCATATTTCTGTGTTCTTCATACTATTTCAAATTACATAGCCATGTGTACAATGCCTGTTTATAAAATGGAATATATATATATTTACGGTGCAGGTCAACTCGTACCGTGGCCAACTCGTACCTTTGCATTTTAATCTGTATATTCTGTACAGAGTGTTCTAAATTAGGTCTAAACAAAAATATATACTGTATATTAGATAAAAATATAGTAAAATATTTTAACCTTTTACAATTATTTTGCAGTTTAATAAAAAAAACTAATTCAATGGATATTTTAACAACCGTTATGAACAACTTTCTTTTTAAATATGGGTACATTAGTTGCAAATAGATTGTGCTTTTTCAACAATAAATTTAAAAGAAACGATTTAATTATTATTTTTAACTTTCCTTCAATTATAACAACCGCTTATTTTTATCTTGTCGGCAAATTTGTGTACTTAACAATTTCAAGATTTTACTATTTGGTCTGTCGAGTCATGGACTGTTTACAGTCAACCACCAGGACGAACAACGATGTTGAAGGGTGGCTTCATCACATTGACAAGAGATCCGCCGATCAGAAGAAGCCTTTTTACCATCTAGTTCCAAAACTACAAGAAGAAGGCGCTCTTCTACCCACACAACTAAAAATGATTACAGAATCCAAACTTTGCCGGCAGACGGAATTTTTTAAGTAGTGGGATTTGTATTCTAGCCGCCAGCGAACTTCTGCGGCAGTGTGGGCAGTTGAATGGACCATCACAATACGCCCAAATTAAATACAAACTGTTTATAATATTAAAATATATATTATTTAACTGTTTATATAGTGCCTATTTGACTACCAAAGACTGGTGTTACATAAGCGCCGATTTTAAAATATATGTCTAATGAGATATGCTTCTTGTTTTAAAATTGTCTCGTGTTTCACGGTTTTTTTTTGCTTGCTCTGTTTTTGTTTGTGCATTAGTGCTGTACAATTAATATGATAACAAATATTAGAAAATTATTTTTTTTCAGTTTAACATAATTTCAGCAATTTTGTCTACCAATAATTCAAAGGTACGAGTTGGTAGGGTACGAGTTGGCTAGGATTCATATATTTATTAAACCTCACTTAAAAAACACTTAATGATGGGATCAAAACAATATCACGTGACTTTTATAAAATGAGATATCTTTCTAACCAACGCCAAAAATTTGCTTTCAGAGGGTGACAACCTCGAAACCGAACCGAAAACGAGGAAACAATACTATTTTCACCCTCGAAATCACGTGATCAGCAACCGGAAACAGGGTGACAATACCATTCCTCGACCTGGACAATCCTAATTCATTAGACTCACGTAATCAATAAAAGGGAAACGGTTGGTATTATTTAAATTTAATTGCAATAATGGATGTCAACGAAGTTTTGAAACACATAATTATGAGGTCTATAAGTTGGTCGTTCTTAATTTGTTCGGTTTAATAAAACAATTGTGGCCTTCTTAATCTGTGGACATGCAGAATTTTCAACTTGCTTGGGTTGTCTTCCATCGGGCAAAAGCCATCGGAAAGACAACCCACGAAAGTTGACAAGTCTGGATGTCCACCTCTTAAGAAGGCCATAATTTTATTAGTTAATTAAACCTAAAAGTGTTGGGTTTAATTTGTAAAGTATATATTAAATATTTGATATTAACCCTGTATTTTTGAAGCTTCAGAAATCCGCTTGAAAGATATTTTATATGGTTGTCACAATACTTCGACGTTTGTATATAATTTACTTACTGTGACTGTAAGACAAGTAACTTTGTTATCCTATACAAAACTGCTGAATTAGATAACTGTCAGATTAATACGTATTGGTTACGAAAATTCCATCGTCACACGCTAGTACACATGTACGATGCCGATGTCTACAATTCACCCCGGTTAATGAAGCTATACTTCAATATAGCAGATTTGGCCTTGGGGTCTAGACCGCTGGACATAGTGCATGCGAATTGGTGCCACATTGTAACAACGGTGTGAGTTCGAATCCCGCTGAGGGTAAGCAAAAATTTGACAGTGTTAAAAATCTAATTATAACAGTGTTGGGTTTAATTTGTAGAAGTATATATTAAATATTTGATATTTACCCTGAATATCTGATGCTTCAAGATCCGCTGGATAGATATGTTACATGGTTGCAACAATACGTAGACGTTTGCAGGCGCGGATTAAGAGGGGGCGTGGAGGACGTATTGTACAGCAGGAAAAAAAGAAGTGCTAGTTTTATTTTATACTTTTATTGACGTCCTGCCCCAATTCATCAAAATTTCCATCTACAGTGTACAGTGATTAAATTTTTTGGTACTAAAAATGACTATCAAAAACACCCAGTAAATGCTGAAATCTTTGGAGCTTCGCCCCCCTGGACCCTCTACCAGGGCGCTGCCCTGGACCTGCTGGGGACCCTTATGCTGTATCGTCATGTTTGTCGATCCGATACTTAATAAGCTTACTGGTTGGTATATTCTTAAGACTTTTTATATAATATTTTGAACTACCTGTATTGTGTATTTCACGATCCCAGTGAACTTATATTATTCCATCACCAAGTGAAAAAATACTTTAAGCATTTAGAGTTAAACGCCACTGATGAGTCTTAAGTAGACGAAACGCGCGTCTGGCGCTATGAATTTGTCACCTTGGTGATTTTGATTACATCTTGTTGGAATATTGAGCAAAGCCAAGTATCAGCACGGCACGTCCGCGGCAGGCCCACTGGGAAGCAACTATTTTGGGTTAAGTTGGGGAATGAGAAAGTTTAAGTTCAATATGTTATGACTTGTTTACGTCATTTATTTATATTGACATTAAATGGCTAAGGCCATTCGTTGGTCAGTCTTTGTCTAAATTTGTGACAAGAAACACCGTCATTTGTATCGTTGCGTAATCTTCTAGACTTGTGTATTATTTTTTGTTTATGCTGTATCGTCATGTTTGTCGATCCGATAATTAGTAAGCTTACTGGTTGGTATATTCTTTAGACTTGTTATATAATATTTTGAACTACCCGTATTGTGTATTTACACGATCCCAGTGGACTTATATTATTATATTACCAAATGAAAAAATACTTTAAGCATTTAGAGTTAAACCCCACTGATGAGTTGTAAGTAGACGAAACGCGTTTCTGGCGTAATGAATTTGTCACCTTGGTAATTTTGATAACATCTTGTTGGAATATTGAGCAAAGCCAAGTAACAGTACGGCAGCAAGTCCAAGGCAGGCGGACTGGGAAGAAACTATTTTGGGTTAAGTTGGAAATGAGAAAGTTTAAGATCAATATGTTATGACTTGTTTACGTCATTTATTTATATTGACATTCAATGACTAAGGCCATTCGTTGGTCAGTCTTTGTCTAAATTCGTGACAAGAAACACCGTCATTTGTAGAGAGAGAGAGAGAGAGAGAGAGAGAGAGAGAGAGAGAGAGAGAGAGAGAGAGAGAGAGAGAGAGAGAGAGAGAGAGTACATGCCATCTGAATTTAAGCTGTTGACTATATATAGGCAACTGCTTACTGTGTGACAGGACTAACCACAATAAGATCGCATTGTTACTTACCATCATCAATAAGTTGATCGCTATCGGTAATTTTTACTTGACTCTCTCATGAACATCTAATGTAACTGGACTTTCACAAATTCCAAAGCATCAGCATGTGCAATACATGTTGAACGGGAAATGTTTACCCTTCCGGAGCACATTATTTCATATTTAATTTTATGTCCTGCTAGATTAATGTATTTTTCTTTGTTTGTTCTCATTCTTGTCTTTGGTTTGTTTTACGTTCCCTTTTCTATATAATCCTTTATAAATGATATATTGCTTTCTTCTTCTGCTTTTGTCAAGCATTGGTTTCAACCCCCTTGGGTCGGTATGTATACATTAACCTTAACTGATAAGAATGCCAGCTTCTAGGCGAAAATTGCGCGTTGTTATCAGGTACTAGGTTGCAGATGATATAGCTGAAATAATTGAGACAACATTGGCTGTCTACCCATTGTGGCCTACCAGTAAAGTGTATACATGAGTTTTCTACCGATTGTTCACTACCAGGTAAAAGTAGTGAATACATGGGTTGTCTGCCCATTGTGACTACCAGGTCTAAGTAGTGAATACATGGGTTGTTTGCCCATTGTGGACTACCAGATCAAAGTAGTGTGTACATGGGTTGTCTGCCCATTGTGGACTACCAGATCAAAGTACTGTATACATGGGTTGTCTGCCCATTGTGACTACAAGGTCTAAGTAGTGAATACATGGGTTGTTTGCCCATTGTGGACTACCAGATCAAAGTAGTGTGTACATGGGTTGTCTGCCCATTGTGGACTACCAGATTAAAGTACTGTATACATGGGTTGTCTGCCCATCGTGGACAACCAGGTCAAAGTAGTATATACATGGGTTGCCCATTGTGGACTACCAGGTCTAAGTAGTGTATACATGGGTTGTCTGCCCATTGTGACTACCAGGTCAAAGTAGTGTATAAATGGGTTGTCCGCCCTTTGTGGACTACCAGGTCTATGTAGTGTATTCATGGGTTGTCTACAAGGTCAAAGTAGTGTATACATGGGTTGTCTGCCCATTGTGGACTACCAGGTCAAAGTAGTGTGTACATAGGTTGTCTAGCCATTGTGAACTACCAGGTCAAAGTAGTGTATACATAGGTTGTATGCCAGATGAAAGTAGTGTATAATTAAGTTGTCTGCCCATTGTGGACTACCAGGTCAAAAGTAGTGTATACATGGGTTGTCTGCCCATTGTGGACTACCAGGTCAAAGTATCGTATGCATGGGTTGTCCATTGTGGACTACCAGGTCAAAGTAGGGTATACATGGGTTGTCTGCCCATTGTGGACCACCAGATCAAAGTAGTGTATACATGGGTTGTCTGCCCATTGTGGACTACCAGGTCAAAGTAGTGTATACATGGGTTGTCTGCCCATTGTGGACTACCAGGTCAAAGTATCGTATACATGGGTTGTCCATTGTGGACTACCAGGTCAAAGTAGTATATACATGGGTTGTCTGCCCATTGTGGACTACCAGGTCAAAGTAGTGTGTACATGGGTTATCTGCCCATTGTGGACTACCAGGTCAAAGTAGTGTGTAGATAGGTTGTCTGCCCATTGTGGACTACCAGGTCAAATTAGTGTATACCTGGGTTGTCTGCCCATTGTGGACTACCAGGTCAAAGTAGTGTGTACATGGGTTGTCTGCCCATTGTGGACTACCAGGTCAAAGTAGTGTGTACATGGGTTGTCTGCCCATTGTGGACTACCAAGTCAAAGTAGTGTATACCTGGGTTGTCTGCCCATTGTGGACTACCAGGTCTAAGTAGTGTGTACATGGGTTGTCTGCCCATTGTGGACATTGTTAACTTGGGTTGTCTGCCCATTGTGGACTGCCAGATCAAAGTAGTGTATACATGGGTTGTCTGCCCATTGTGGACTACCAGGTCAAAGTAGTGAATACATGGGTTGTTTGCCCATTGTGGACTACCAGGTCAAAGTAGTGTGTTCATGGGTTGTCTGCCCATTGTGGGCTACCAGGTCAAAGTAGTGTGTACATGGGTTGTCTGCCCATTGTGGACTACCAGGTCAAAGTAGTGTATACCTGGGTTGTCTGCCCATTGTGGACTACCAGGTCAAAGTAGTGTGTACATGGGTTGTCTGCCCATTGTGGACTACCAGGTCAAAGTAGTGTATACATGGGTTGTCTGCCCATTGTGGACTACCAGGTCAAAGTAGTGAATACATGGGTTGTTTGCCCATTGTGGACTACCATATCTATGTAGTGTGTACATGTGTTGTCTGCCCATTGTGGACTACCAGGTCAAAGTAGTATATACATGGGTTGTCTGCCCATTGTGGACTACCAGGTCAAAGTAGTATATACATGGGTTGTCTGCCCATTGTGGACTACCAGGTCAAAGTAGTGTGTACATGGGTTGTCTGCCCATTGTGAACTACCAGGTCAAAGTAGTGAATACATGGGTTGTTTGCCTATTGTGGACTACCAGATCAAAGTAGTGTGTACATGGGTTGTCTGCCCATTGTGGACTACCAGATCAAAGTAGTGTATACATGGGTTGTCTGCCCATTGTGGACTACCAGGTCTAAGTAGTGTTCATGGGTTGTCTGCCCATTGTGGACTACCAGGTCAAAGTAGTGTGTACATGGGTTGTCTGCCCATTGTGGACTACCAGGTCAAAGTAGTATATACATGGGTTTTCTGCCCATTGTGGACTACCAGATCAATGTAGTGAATACATGGGTTGTCTGCCCATTGTGGACTACCAGGTTTAAGTAGTGTGTACATGGGTTATCTGCCCATTGTGACTACCAGGTCAAAGTAGTGCATTCGTGGGTTGTCTGCCCATTGTGACTACCAGGTCAAAGTAGTGCATTCATGGGTTGTCTGCCCGTTGTGGACTACCAGGTCAAAGTAGCATATACGTGGGTTATCTGCCACTTGGGGAATAGTGGAAAAGACAAAATCCGTCTCTTCTGTAGTCTATATTGATTCCATTTCGTAATTTTGAATTAAGTAAATATGTCGGAGTTAATATCAAAATGTAAACATTATGTGATTGATTGATGAGGGAGCAAAGATGCCGTTTCTGAGACTATTTTCGGAAATATTTGATTGAAAAGTGAAAAGCTAACATCGACTTTTCATCTGCAGTATCAAGATGATGGATAGTTCGGTGTCTATCGAAGCAAATATTGAACATATAACTGTCGACTAATACATTTTATTTCATAATATCAAGACAAGGCAATTAATAGCAGTGATTTCTATAAAGGGAGATGTTCGTAAAAGCGCACATAAGGCGCGAACCATATTGTATCTGAGGTGGCGGGATGGCAACCGGGTAGATGGGATTGGCATTTAAAAATAATTAAAATCATTGCCATCCTAAAAACTGCATTTTATTATTGAAGAAACTGTTCGAAGAAAATATTTCTGCCCCCCCCCCCCGAAAAACTGATTAATATTACCAAATACATACGAATCGCTGTAGAGAATGGATTTAATTTTATATTTTATTTTACTCCGAGTCTTAACAATAATTTTATGTCTAATTCCATATCTTTATCTATTTTTTCCACAATCGTCGAAATCCTCATCCATGAAAAAATGATCTATCACATAACACTCGGCTTTATATTCTTGAATCTTGATACAAGGTACCGGTTTGAGAAAGCAATCAAAGTTTATGCTTCCGATTAGATTTTTATAAACATAAAGTGCAAGGTTCATCAATCACAAATATTCCACATCCGAATGTTTTAAATAAGTTAAGTGCATGTATGTAAAAGGTAGATTTATGAATCAGAAAACGTCCAAACGAATAAAAATATATAATGGTGTTTTGCGATAGGTATTATTTGTACAAATTGTTCTCAACGTCGAAACCGTTACTTTTTTCTTTGCAGAGTTATCTTCTCCAAACACCGTTTTATCGCCATAAATCATAATAATGTTTTAAATTAAAAGAGAGGGCTAGTATGCAGTGGCGGATTCAGAGGGTGTGTTAACAATTTGTAGGCCTGAACACCCTCTCAATTGCTTAAATCTCACCAGCTTCTGGGAGCTTTCCTCCCCCCTTTACACCCCGCCAGGGTCCCTAGAACCCTTGCCCGGATTTCGCCCCCCCCCCCTAGCCCGATTTTCTGGATCCGCCCCTGGTATGTAAAAGTCAGACTCAACGAGAATATCTGGGAAAGTGATAAAGATTTGTTAATGTTAAAAACAATTAACTATTTTAAAAAACCTCTTAGTTTGTAGGTATTTCATACCAAGAAGAACCGAGAGTAAACAAGGGAGCCCAGCCCATCGACCAAACGCGGTAAACAGTTTTCATTTGTCAGGCAAAAAAAAATAAAAACGGGCAGAGACACGGTATGTTCGATGAAGTAAACTTGTGCAAAAATTTTACTTTTTATAAGTATTTAGTTAGAATTTCCCATCCATAATTATAACGTTGGCTTTATATCAACGTGAAAGAATAAATATTAATTACATAATGAAAAAAAATCTACAATAATACTAAAGACTCGATGCTATCGTAGCGGTGTTGATAAACGAAATATATACAGCAGACGTGGCACTCAGCGTGTTATTGAATGCTACATAATACTTTAGATTGAAAATATGATAAACAACATTTCGTTAAATTGTTAATGAGAAGTATTGACATGAGTGGCGTTATCATGCTAAACTGCGTGTCAAATGAGCCAGCGATACTGATTAAGTATGATATGAACGTGCAAATGCGCGTGCCGTTCTCCCATCTCGATTATCTTCCGACTCATCGTCTCCAGTAAACAAAATGAAAATTTGCTGAGGGGCAATATCAAATATATTCAATTTTCCTTTCATTGCGGTTATTGTGGATCATAAAATATAACACTGCCAGTTTACGCTCTTTGCGTCAACGGAAGTAGAAATTGTTCGCCAGACATTAAACTGGTACCATGTATTAGTACACACAATTTACTGACAATAATTCAGTCAGATAGGACAAGATTTTACCCAAAGACTTATCTCCATGAAATAGCTATTGAACATTCCAGAAAATGTTTGTTGTTGTAGTTAAAGAAGTAGTTCTTAACTTAGGAAGACGACAATATCTAATGCATAGTTTTCTAGGTCATATGTCTGTTTATTTGGCTTGTTTTTTTACAGTCACTGTAACTTTCAACAGTTACATCAACTTACATCGTCACTGCTGTCCGACTCCAGTAGACCATCATTTAATCCTATATGCTTTTTCATAGTGTGACCTACAAGTAGACGGAGTCACCTGCCTTAGTGGTTACGAATTAATAATATGGACATTATTTCAATTATTATATAGATTTATGTGTGATTAGGACTCACATATACTTTGAATGATCGATTATGAAACATTCTTGGTTAATATTGCAAATTAACACATTTAAAATGTTTTTGTTT
This sequence comes from Limnoperna fortunei, assembly GCA_944474755.1. Taxonomy (NCBI): domain Eukaryota; kingdom Metazoa; phylum Mollusca; class Bivalvia; order Mytilida; family Modiolidae; genus Limnoperna; species Limnoperna fortunei. Next base: position 27,907,138 of record OX104123.1, read on the forward strand.
TTGGTTAAACCAACGAATCTCTTACACTCCAGCCAGCACCCCATCAAAAACCTTTAGAAGGCGGAAACATAAAAAAACTTTATTCGACAGAAATACATACTCTTGCTGGTTTTGGCACGAAACTATGATTGGATCACGCGGAATGGATGTGCTTATTTTGAAAAAAAAAGCTCTCATTGGGAACACAAGGTATTGGCTGGGATCTAGCTTCTCCAGATTGCTATGGAAAACATATAAATGGTGCCATGTTTTTGCTTTATTCTGCACTTATAAAAATACTTGCAACTAATTAAGCCATTCCAACAGTTCCCGTCAATTAAATGGTCCATGTAACCAAAGAAAGGTAACTCCGTTTGTTTACGAAAAGGCCGATCATTGCCATTTGTTAATTTATTTGTTTTTCAAAACTATTCCAAAGACGAACACTGTACTCAAAACTAAATTGCGTTTTATTCCTAACGGTTATTACCGCTTATTAATTCATCATTAGTTGATAAATATTTTGTTTGGTTTTACGGAATATTTAACGTGCAAGAAGATATGGTGTTACTTTTCAATTACCTCAAATACTCTACTCCCGAATTAGAACCTATCGACACCCCAACGAGAGGGCACCCCTTTCCACAACATGGATTAATCCATTGACTCATGGACTGCATGTATGTGTAACGTCCAGCGATCTATATTTCAGTTATATTTAGGACGAGAACAAAGTTAAATACACAAATCATCATGGGAAAATAGCTCTGACTGTATAGAAATGGGTAGTAGCTGAGAATTTAGTCCTTTGTAGCGGCTGCAATAAGCATACTCTTTTCTGAAATCTACAAAAGCAGTCTATATCGTGTAAGGAGCGTGGCACTCTCCACACATATCATTTTCCTGAACCAGAAGTCCACCCGGAGTGCCTCCATTACCCGGGGACCCATTGGGTCGCTCTGTGGGTAAAGCACAAGGAACCACATTTGTTTGAAATTTGAATAGTTATCAATTTATATATCCGAGGTTTTGCTGTTATAACTTAAGCTTTGCAACATTATATGCCCGCCAATAAACTGTTTAACTTGTATTCCTGGAATGCGAAATCTATAAATAAAACCACCATTTTAGTTTATTTTGTGTTCATTGTTTTATATCAAAGGTGTATGAATATAACAATCCTTTTGTTGAAAATTTATAACCAGATATAGCCAGAAAAAAGTTCTTTTCTAAGCAAAATATCAGCTATCTAATATGATGGAACTAAACAGGAAGCTGTTTGTTTGAATAGGGTTTCGCGCACATTCAGCACGTTTCTAGCTATTTCATGGCGTCCAGTTAAAATTACGAATGGAGAAGCATCCAGTTAAAACAACGACCTATGACAGGAAAACTGGCCATCTTTGTTATTTCAGATTGAAATCTAAGCAATGTGCACATTAAGGCTCGAACTCACAGTTTAACCTGCAGTTGATTTGTGAAGCCAATTAACTATTTGTTGACGATTGTTGTCTATGGAATATGTTTCATGCAGGGCACTCAGCACATACAGATTAATAATAAATTCAGATACAAGCTATTCAAACTCGATTTCTGTACAAAACCAATAGTGTCATCTTCATGACGCTTTGTCAGTCGTTAGATATAAAATATTAATTTAAAACAACTGAAACACATATGAAAATATTGGCGTATATGTGAAAGGGTCTTCTATTTGTTGAATTGTGACAGCATCTTAAGGCGCACAGGACTTAAAGTCAAAAGAGCGGCAATATCCCTTACGTTAAGAATTCAGAGGTAAAATACCAAAATATTTGATGCTTGTGTTGTAATATATACACAGAAAAAGAGTCTTTAACGTAAATGAGCGCCTCAGTACCCAGTACAAACGTGTAAAAGGGTTGTTCCTTTTTTATCGTTTTAGTACATTGTTTCAAGTTTTATTTCTATCCTTTCAAGAAAATTTTGTTCTTGCATACCTCTGTCCTCAATGCATGACATGCTGGACGGGAATTAACAGATTCATAAGACAAATACAGCGTTGATTTCTTAACAATTCTTAGTTATAACGGATTCATTGAAATGTTGCTTGACGCCCAGTTAGCACTTTTGAAGCCAGCTAGTTTTAAAACCAAACAGTAATTGTGAGCTAACGCTATGTGATGAAACCCCAGTTCTTTAACCTGAGAGAGAGATCTAAAATAAATCCCACAAAATGACATGATCATACATAGCTATAAAGACAATCTCGACGTTGATTCATTGATAATTGCTAAGAAAAATGTAACGAAAATGTTCACGGATGCACTCCCACAGATCGGAAACACTATATTTTTATCACGTATGGGGAGCAGGGGTTTAATAACGTGATTGAACTAATAATCTTGGGAGAGCATCAGGGGGACTATGTGTAAATAATTTCCACTGCCACTAAACAAATATGGTGCGTTTGATGTTTATTTGAATATTGTTTAAATCCACTTTCAGCAATTTTTTAGCTATATCATGGCGTCCAGTTTATATTGTGGGAGGAAGCCGGAGTACCCGGAGAAAACCCCCGACCTTCGGCAGGAAAACTGGCAATCCTTGTCAATTAAGATTGGAGTCGAGTACCCCTGCCTCCAGTGAGAATCGAACTCGCATTCTCAGTGTTGACAGACCACGTGATCAATAGTAGACGAACTACATTAACCAATCGTCCAAAGAGGGAAAAAAAGGGACACATGCATTTATGTACCTTAAAAAGCGCATAATTTACAAACACGTTACCCAGTATGGCACACACTCTCCGGCACAGAGAACATAACTGGTTCCCAGATATAACCTCTGCCATACGTCATTCGCCATTTACTGCGGTTCTACATTTGTCGTCTGCTTGTAACGTTTGTAAACAAAGAATGATGTGTTTACAATATACACGAGATCTTTTTAATTTTTATATAGTCTATTTATACACTTTTGATACAGTTTTACATTGCAATTACTGCGTTTGTACGCGAAGCGTATCCGTCATGAGAGATATCTCTCACAATGTCAACCTATTGTATGGCAGAGATGATTGTGGTTGACGTAGGATACCCAGAATCCTTTGCGTGGAGATTGTATGGCACATAGTCATTACAACATGGCAGTCCAAATGAGACGACAGCCTATGTCTATCACATTAAAGTTCAGTCGGTAGACTTGTGGGTCGAGCCCTGGGCACTGTTACAATATCCAGGCAGTAGTAATGAACTATAATCGATATAATGTTACATATTAATGATAACTGTAAATTTGGACATTATCGAAAATTGCGAGTGGTTTTGGGTCGCAATACTTAAACTCGCATTTTTAACGTTTTCAGTTTCTGCTAGAATTTTCATTCTTTCTTTCTATCCATGACACTTGGGCGGATTTACTTTATATTGTGACAACAGTTTCCTGTAATGTATACTGTTGGCACAACAGTAATAAACATTTTGTGCAGCTTTATTTTATTTCTTGTTTATTTTATAACAGCTTTGCATTCAACTGTATCGAGTACGTGTCTTCTCATTTATCCAAGCTGGATATTTCCATTTATCCAGCTTTTATTTTTCGTAACTGTTGGGAGTGTTTACTGCACATATCGTGCTGCACAAATATTTTGTAAACATTTGGTAAGATTGTCGCCGGTTGCATATATTGTCGTCGACGACAAATTGTGTCACAAGTTTGGATCACCTTTTTCTTTGATGCCATTGAAAATTTCTTGACTGCACAAATTGTCGCCATATAACTTAATTTTTCTTACGTCTTTGAACAGAATTTGCAATCGACATTTCAATGAATTTCTAATTAACTAAATTCCAGTTTTAGTACCGGTAAACAATAGAGACTTAAACTTCGGAGATATTACATTACATTCAACATTATGAATAAGGACTCGGGAATATCTGAAGAACTGTATACGATCCCTCAAGAAGCAATAAATTGTGTTGATTGCTTTCTTTCAGTTAATTAAATAGTGTATATATAAATTTTAAAAATCCTCCTTTGTTTTGAAGTTATACACAAGTTTAAATATTCTCGCATTAAATCCCGGTGGAGTAACACGAACCATTTACAAAAACAATGCCCGAACAAACCTTGAAAATATTTGTTTTTGTCCTACTGATATACGAATAGAACTAACTCATCGTTTGTACGGTTTTGCCCTCATTTGCACATAGGGTGGGGCTTTATGATGGGACAAGTTTGAAAAAAAGTATATGCTTGCAAAATGATTCGTTGGTATCGATCCCATACTTCTATTTCCTGACACCTAACATATCACATCATATCTTGCACCCAAAATCCCCATGTTTTATATCATTAATATGAGTAAATAGTCAAGTTCAAAAGAATGAAGTTCAGCAATACTAAAGACTATTTTGACGTAGAAAATGAAACTTAGTTCTTTTCAAGGAAAACCTGTTGTTACACGAAGTAATGCACAAAGTGCAGTTAAGAGTACACTTAGAAATATTTCCGTTGTGGGAGTAGATCAACCTGGCAGCTGTTGAAGACGAGCTGGAGTGGTCTCTTGATAGAGTTATAGGAGCACTTGGAAATTCTCGAATTTACAGTAGAAATCGTTCTCTCTTTACCAACTAAACAACGATAACGCTAATAAGGTATAAATAACGACGGCAGATTGACTTAATAGACATGCACGGTGATCATGTAATTTTAAAACTCATATATCGGCATAGTTGGCCTGTTTTGAATTATTTTCAAGAGTTCTTATATCCTCGATCACTTTAAAGAAAACACCAGTGCCATTGTTCGCAATACCAGCATTTTACAGGTTGGTCAGCAGAAGGGATTTAACAAGACAAAGAAAGCTCATTTTCAAGAAGCAATAAACAACAGAAGTCCTTGGAAACCATTCACCGTAGTGGCCGAGGTGTTAAGGTAGTTCGTCTGCTATCGATCACGTGGTCTGTCAACACTGAGGTTGCGGGTTCGAGTCTTACGGTGGGAAGGGTGTGCTCGACTTCAGTCTTAATTGACAACGATTATCATTTTTCATACCGAAAGTCGATGATTTCTACGTTTCTCCGGCTTCCTCTATAATAAAATCTGGACGTCATGAAATAGCTGAAAAATTATCGAAAGCAGCGTTAACCAACATTCAAACAAACAAACAAACAAACATCGGCGTCATAGAACTTATTCATAACCGTTTCTTGATTAGGATGGTCCGTGAATTACTGGCACATACTGACCAAACTGAATGCCCCATTACAACAATGTTGTCCCAAGCCATCTTATACATGCTGTGAATAGTCGTGTCTAGCATCGTCAAACGAAACTATAACATATAACGTTCTATTAATTCAGTCCTATATTTACATGTACTTGGGTCCTTAATTATATACATCTAGTGCTGTCTAAGATATCATTATCTAATTTTTATTACGTATTGAACAAATTAATGGCATAAAAATTAATGACCCTGAATATTTGTCAGTATGATGATGACTCAACGCTAAATTTGGACGACAGCGAAAACTTGTTCTCAGAATGTATATTAATATTGTAGAAATTCTCTGAGTGTGTTGGCCTGAGAGCTAAACTTGACAAACAGAATCAATATGGATTTGCTGCAGGTTACTTTGCAAGGATAAATTAAATTTCTGCCAGGAAAAAAACTAAATCGGAATCAAACAGGAAAATAATAAATTTTAAGAAAAAGGATTGTTTTCATGAAAATAAAACTTTAGTCAGTAAAAGGGAAAATTAAAATAAAATCATTACTCAACTCATGGAAATATAGAGATCTCACATATGTTGGATACATAAATGTTATACAATCATAAGCCTTCCCGATACTCATCCATTCAATTACTGTCTTACCAAATCCTCCTTCTGATTTGATTTATTGAACTACCTACATTTTTAGCCTTCGGAATGGAAAACTATATAAAAGTAAGAGAAATGCAATCAACAAACTTTTGGATCTAGCAAACATTTCACAATGGTCAATTTTTATAGACAAGAGCTAAAAGTTTGGTTGATAAGTCGTCTGATGGTACTGTAAACATTGCAAACTAATTCAATAAATTTTTGGAAGACATTTCCTTAATTAGACCGTTTCTGAACTGTGAAACAACGAACACGGTTGAAGGAATCATAAGCTAATCCTTATGGTTTAATAATAATCTTAAAATAAATAGCATTATAAATATTTTTCCCTAAGTGGTGCGTAGCAGGAATTTTTGAATAAGGGTTTAGTAGATGGCCATGATGAATGGTTAAGTCATGAAGGTCCAGTAACCCAATACAACTTAAAATTAAACATTTTACAATATAGCTCAGTGTAAAATATGATACTAAACGTTTGGAGGAAAATGTTGTGAACTATGAGTATGTCAAGGAAACAAGAAATATTTTCAATTTTCTAAACATAACCTATGCATCGTTATGCTAAGTTGATGTCTGAGCTAGATACTAAAATCTAACATTCGGACTAATTTTATAAATGGCCCTTTATAGTTTAAAAAATACCATTACAAAAAAGTATCCATTACAAAATAGATAAGTAGATAAATATTTCAATTGATCTAAAACTGGCACAGGGCGACAAATTTTAAAAGTTTTAAAAAATAAAGCAAAATTAGATTTTTATGCTTATTTTGATCTTGCATACTTTTTATTGTTTAAATTACATTTTATCTCTATAACTCTCATACTATTGTTAGAGATCTCTTTTTTATTATTAAGGGAGGGATACTAAATGGTTATTTATAATTATTTAAATGTTTCCATTTTCAAATTATCACACCCTGAATATAGCTGAAATATTGCTTGCTAAACGTTAAATAACAATCAATATATCAATCAATCTTATGAACTTCAAAACTCTTCATGGTGACTTTTCACATATTTTTACGACCTTAGAATCAGCAGTGTATCCGAATGAATTATTTCTTAAACATACATTCAAAACAGCAGAAAAACAACCTTCACTTATTGTAGTAGAGTTACTTTATGCCTTTAAATAAGGTAAAGTCACTTCCATGGGTTCTACTTATTTCGACATTTGTCTCGTTATAAATACATCATCTTAAATGTTAATTTAAAATGTGCAAGTCTACTAAGTTCATATGCTCATAATTATATACGAAACAGAACCAAAATACTACAACAGGTTTAAATCTGTAAATGACAAAACCCGAAATAAAGATAAACGGAAACAAGAAATTGAAATAATATGCACATTAGTCAGATCTGTTAAGTTAAATCATAAAATATATAATATTTTATGAAACTAATAACAGTACAAACAAATATTAAAATATGAAAACTGTTGTCCTATCACATTAATACTAAATTGAAAAACCATATATACACTATATGTCAATAGTGTCATCAAGTACATGGATATTTGATCAACCTGAAGTTCAAAATATATGGGTAATTTGATATAATTCCAATAAACCAAAACGTACGATAACAATTTATTCAACTATCATATGTTTAATGAACAATGACAATTTTGTATTTTAGATTTTTTGATAGATCATTATATGAAAATGGCATGGGTTCTAAATTGATCATACTATCTACTTATTCATACATTTGATATGACATTTTCTTACAGAAAAAGGCAGGTAGTGATACAAATTTGTCTACCAAGTACTTTTTTGATTATTTATTTTATTTATTAAATCAGCAGTAGTAGTGTTTGTGAATTTTTGCTCATTTCGTACATCTATTTCTTATAAACAAGCAAGGAGTGTTTAATTTCTTAGTTTGAGGTAAAAGAAATTATGTCGTGTTATTACGACCAATCCAGAACACCTTATATCACCTCCTGTTATGAGTGTTTTGGGTTGGCCATTAGCGTGTTATTTTTGTAAGTATTTACTCGGGTTTCTAATCTCTCAGATAAACTTGGGAATACTATGTGTTTAATATATTGGTGGAAATTCTTTTCGTCGGGTTCCGTTTTAGTAAAGCCTCATTCCTGTTTTATGGACAGTTATGTGTGATAGTATCTATAGAGATAAGCTAAGCTATAATTAAGCTAAACATGTAACTGTTTTCAAGATACACAATATCTGTGTAAATTGTATGTATTTGTTGTTCAACCTTGCATTAATATTGATCTTGATAAATTGATGTTTAACTATTGAAGATATGTTCAGTCCTTCGAAACACCTGATATCCCTCTTGCTTATTTGGTAAGTGTATGCTTGAGGGTTTGTTGCTTGTTATATCCGTGATTTTTCTGCTCGCAGTGGATTTGTAGTTTCATTCTAAAATAGTGTTTTGATTGGCCTCGTCATCATATGATTTGTTCCTTAATTTTGTGATGTCAAAAGTTACCAAGTACACTACTCCGTACAATACACTACAGTCTTCTCTTCACACTCTTGTAGATCTTCAAAATAGCACTGAGGAGTAGGGTGAGAGATATATTTTCACAATGTGGATATTCCCAAACTATTCCCAAATGTGTTCAAGCTTTACTTGTTTGCTGATAGCTCTTTCAGTTCAATCTGCACCGCCATCAAAGGTATAAACACTAACGTATTGACCGATTTTCATAACCCACGGAATACGTCCTGACAATATAAACTGTGAGATCCTGAAATAGGTTAGGTACCATATTTTATTTCAATGTTTTAAAATTATCTTTAATATTGTCCATTATTAAGACGATAAGATTGCTGTGATAAACGGTTTAATTAAAAAAACTTATGCCCAGAAATTTAATCCGCTGACATTTAATAACAACTGATTAACAATCGCATGTTTAATAACTATATTGCTCACCATTGATACACTTATCATATGATCAACACGACATAAACTACCCATTTGAAGATATTAATTTGTCTACTAAACTTTGTTTGATATTTATTTTATTTATTAAATCAGCAGTAGTAGTGTTAGTGAATTTTTGCTCATTTCGTACAACTATTTCTTACAAACAAGCATTATATATATTCAGTTATATTAAAATAATGAACAACAGTTTCTACTCATAGTTTAAGTATCCTGTAGTGTTTAATTTCTTAGTTGAGGTAAAAGAAATTATGCCGTGTTATTACGACCAATGCAGAACACCTTATATCACCTCCTGTTATGAGTGTTTTGGGTTGGCCATTAGCGTGTTATTTTTGTAAGTATTTACTCGGGTTTCTAATCTCACAGATAAACTTGTGAATACTATGTGTTTATCATATTGGTGGAAATTCTTTTCGTCGGGTTTCGTTTTAGTAAAGCCTCATTCCTGTTTTATGGACAGTTATGTGCAATAGTATCTGTAGGCTATAAGTAAGTTCAACATTTAACTCTTTTCAAGATACATAATATCTGTGTGAATTGTATGTATTTGTTGATCAACCTTGCATTAATATTGATCTTGATGGATTGATGTAAAACTATTGAAGATATGTTCAATCCCTCGAAACACCTGATACCCCTCCTTTGTTTCTTGCTAATTTGGTAAGTGTAGGCTTTAATGTCTGTTGCTTGTTATATTCGTGAGTTTTTTCTCGCAGTGGATTTGTTATTTCATTCCAAAATATTGTTTTGATTGGCCTCGTCAGCATATGATTTGTTCCTTAATTGTGTGAAGTCAAAAGTTACAAAGTACACTACTCCATACCATCCACTACAGTCTTCTCTTCACACACTTGTAGATCTTCAAAATAGCATAGAGGAGTAAGATGATAGATCTAGTTTGACAATGTGGATATTCCCTAACTATTCCCAAATGTGTTCAAGCTTTACTTGTTTGCTTATAGCTCTTACAATTCAATCTGGAATGCCATCAAAGGTATAAACAATAAGGTCTTGAGCGATTTTCATAACCCACGGATGACGTGATAACACTTTAAACTTTGAGATCCTAAATAGGTTAGGTACCATATATTATTTCAATGCTTTAAAATTATCTTTAATATTGCCAATTATTAAAACAATAAGATTGCTGTGATAAACGGTTTAATTAAAAATCCTATGACCCAGAAATTTAATCGCTGACATTTAACTGATTGACAATCGCATGTTTATTAACCATATTGGTCACCATACACTTATCGCATGATCAACACGACATAAACTACCCTGTTGAACAATATGACAATGGATGTAACAAATGCGTATTAAATGAACCATTCAACCGAAGTCGGCGAATCGCCAGTATCGCAAAAGATAAAATAAGATGAACAAAATTTAAACAAACATTATTTGTTAAATCTTTTTATGGAATACAAAGGTGACACAGGTTCTACAATTAAATCTCTACATTCGTCTTGCAGTTGACATTCTTTTCTTAACAGAAAAGATAAATTCGACAGGTAGGTGATAAGCATTCTTCTACAAAGTACTATATTTGATTAGTTTACTCTGAATATTAAATCACCAACTGTAGTTTACTTGAATAATTGCCATCTTCAGTGAGCTATTTATTTGTTATACACTATGAGTGTCTGTTGCTTGTTGGGTGACATTGAAATTGTTATATTTTCCCTTTTAAAACAACGATTTATTCCTACACTCGGGTTTTTATCGCTAGATAACGTGTCACTCAAAGCGAAACCATTTTGTTCGTTTAGGCCATAGCCTTTTATGGTCAGTTATGTTTTTTCTATATACAAATAGTACAATATTTCCGGTTAAGCGATTGATTGAATGATTGCATGTTTGCTTTCTGTCCAGCAAGCAGTATTTCAGTTATATTCAGGACTGAAGACTGAAACAAATTAATAAACAATACATCAATTGAAAACGGGGTGGAATGGGACACAGGAACAACATTTTGACTGCCACTGGAAAAGAACGGAGTATTTGGTAGGGTCGGAGAAATTAGCCTTTTGTAGCGGCTACATAAGCTTACTCTTTTTCGAAATCTTCATAAGGGATCTTTATCGTGCAAGGAACATGGCATTTTTCAAACACGTTCCCAACTATGATCCGCAGCCAGGCTTTCCGTATTATGATCTGAAAACCCCGAAATAGAGGGACTGGCCTATCCGCCACCCGGGGACGCGCTGGGCTGCTCTGTGGGTCGAGCACTGCAAACCGTCCCAGTATGGTCCCAGCCGGTAAAGCGAAGCTATTCTTATTCTGCACCATACATATACCCATTTGATGCATACAACTACATAAACATGTATCCATAAAACATCATGTTGTGAATAAAGCGCAATATAAACAGAACACATTATGTGATTCTACCTGTTTTGCTTTCAGGATTATTCGCTGTCCTATTATATCCATGAGCACTTTATAGATTTAAAATTTCTCTTTTAAGTTCCAGTTGCTGAAAAAAATAAAGCTCCGTCAAACCCTCTTTTGTGGAGAGTCTCAGCAAACCACAAATTCTCTTTTTTCGGATTACAAGAGTTACTTCCCATTTCAAGAGTTGTCTTTCATAACAGCAGGTATCTAATATTGAACAGATAGGGAAATATCACGTTTTCATTCTTTTTTAAAGTAATGTATGTGGACTGCTTCTTCCAGTACAACTAAAAAAAATCCAGAATTAGTTTGCACATCATAATACATTTTACCGGATGCTTTGCTTTATGTGAATAAAATAATATTGTAGAAAAATAACCTTTTACCCACAGTAGGTACTATAAAGTACCTGCTCTAAAGTACAGATAACTCTGCAAATGGGAGCTAAATCTTGTTTACCGCAAGTAGGGAATTCCTCTGTTACTGCTTTTGCTGATTGATTGAAAGTCGAACAAAGATGGATGTTTGTTCTGTCATAGAGCAGTCAGTAGCTTCTTCCGATAGACTGACGGTAGCCAGTCTCTCGTAATTGAAAACAATTTGGTTTGCACAAAATAATTTTAGCAACGTGTACGTCTCATTGCGGTCTGCAAAAGCCAAATGGTCTGCAACGGCTGGATTATATTTAGCCCTATTACTAGTGAAACAGTTTTTAGTCTCTTAATGCTAGGTTCTGTTTCACATACAAAATTATACGATCTAAACACGAGAGAGTATTTCGCGGTGTCTATTTACACTATGCTTGAAACTTACAAACAATACATACAATATATCCACCTTCTATTCGGACGCAATCCATGGTGTTGGCTACAGTCACCCAAATAATATATATTACACCGTACAAGGTTTCTAAAGTCGTTAATTGGGGATGACAGCGAAAACGCTTTCTTCATAGCATCAGTTATCTGTCGCCTGACACAAAATAAACACCATCATTTGAAACAATATATCGAATCAAATGATGTTTATCTAAACATGCCACTTGAGGTACCTTTTGTAATTTCTCGATTGCCTGACGAGACTAAAACTGACAATTAAATTTTGTCACAAATAGTAATGCCCGCAGCATCCGGCAAAAAAGACCTTAAACATTGCAACCTAGCGTATGTGTCTCCGAAACGCAGATGGTAATTTCCTGCCCGTCTCATGTTTGACAAAACGTTTCACTTTATGGATTGTAACAAACGATCGGAAGCACATTTATTCGTTCGCGGCACAGTTCTTTTTTTCTCAAAGTTCTTTTGCTCTCAAAATAAAACATTAATATGACTTGCAGCGAAACATGTCATGACAAAAAAAGATTTTAAATGAAAAACTACTACTGGTTGTCTTTATGCATCAATTAACTTCCGAAATCAAACTTAAGTACATGTGAACAGACGGACAAACACTATAATTTATACAGAATTTACGTTCGTAGGCATAGATACTGCCAGAATAGTTTTCTTAACAACTTCAAATAAATATATGACTATATTTTCATGCATTCACGGTTTCATTGTAAAAACGGGAAATCGTGATTAATCCTCTCAAGTGATTTTATAAAGTGTATGAATATTGGATGTAACAGTAATTGTACTTCTGACAACGGTGTTGCCAATCATTTTGTTTAAGATTTTCATGCTCCCCAAGATTGTGTAGGGGAAAGGAGCGGCACTCATTCCTGTTTTATGGACAGCTATTTGTAATACTATCTATAGAGATAAGCTAGGCTTTAAGTTAGCTAAAAATGATACCCAATATCCGTGTATTTTGTATGTATTTGTTGCTCAACCTTGCATTGCTATTGCTCTCAATGCATTGATGTAATGCGTTGAATTATTGAAGATATGTTCAGTCCCTCGAAACACCTGATATCCATCCTTTGTTTCTTGCTAATTTGGTAAGTGTATGCTTAAGGGTGTGTTGCCTGTTATATTCGTTAGTTTTTTTTGTTCGCAGTGGATTTGTAGTTTCATTCTTCTATATTGTCTTTATTGGCCTTGTCATCATATGATTTGAGCATCAATTTTGTGATTTCAAAAGTTACAAAGTACACTACTCAATACCATCCACCTCAGTCTTCTCTTCACACTCTTGTAGATCGCTGTCCTATTATACATTTATACATAAAATATAGCCGTCTTGTATTCGGACGCAATCCATGGTTCTTACTTTTGACACACAATGATATATATAGCACCGGGCAAGGTTTCCCCAGTCGTTAGTTGGGAATGACAGCGAAAACGCTTTCTTCATAGAATTAGTTCTCTGTAAATATGGCACTCAATAAAAAGCATAATTTGAAACAACATATCGAATCAAATGATGTTTATCTAAACATGCCACTTGAGTTACCTTTTGATATTTCTTGATTGCCTGACTAGACAAGAACTGTCACAAATAATAATGCCCGCAGCATCCGACCAAACAGATCTGTAACAGTATAACCTAGCGTATGTGTCTTTGAAACGCAGATCGTAATTTCCTTTTCATTTTATGGGTAGTAATGAACGATCGGAAACCCATATATTCGTTTGCGGCACATAATATGTACTTTTGCTCTCAAAATAAAACATTAATACGACGTGCAGCGAAACACATATTGAAATAAATAATTTTAAATTAAAACTACTACAGGTAGTCTTAATGCATCTTTTGAATAGCTTCCGGATTCAAACCACAATACGTGTGAACGGATGGACAAACACTACAATTTATACAGAATTAACGTAGGTAGGCGTAGATATTGCCAAAATAGTTTTCTAATAAGTTAATAAGTTTCAAATAAATAGATGCCTATATTTTCATGCATTCACGTTCAGTTTACATTTGCTAGCTTGGAAAATCTATTAATGCAAAAAGTTGGAGAATAAACATCGGTTTAAATGTAAAAACTGGAAATCTTGATTGATCCTCGAGAGTGATTTTATAAAGTATCTAGATGTTGGATGTAACAGTAAATGTACATTGACTTTATACTTAAAACAGAACAGTGTTTTTCTGATTTGAATGCCCGCCAGATTTTGTATAGGAAAAGGAGCCTTAATATACTTATGTTCTCTTTTCATTAATTCGCCACATACTAATTATTTTTTTTTAAACTGTATATGTTGATTGCGGTATCTTAGTAGCCCTATCTTAATGCGGGATTAATGGAACAACATAACCAACTGTCTATTCTATTTGTAATAATTGACAAAGAAACAATCATGAGTGCCCCTAATCAAAAACACACGAGAAACTCGTATTTGTATTCATTTTTCAGGTCTTTATAATAGTGTGGATACTTAATTTACTTCGTCTTGTTGAATGAGTGTTGGTGTCTAATGTCTGAATACCGGGTGGGGGCGGGGGTTGGGGGGGGGGTGTAGGCGAATATGTAGGACATACCACACACATTAATTGAACTGGTATGAGCAGCATTCCCTGTCTAACTATTTCAACCACTCGGCCATCGAAGACCGTGAGTGGCATGATTAACGGCGACTTTTGGGTATTGAATCGGCAATCTCAGTTTGTTTACCTTTATTTAAACAAATAGTAAGTTTGATTTAAAAAACAGGAAATCTTTCCCTGCATCATCGACCATAAAAGATAAAAATATCAAAACCATGTATGCAACAGTACGTAACATAAAAACGGAAACGTGATGGCATTTCAAAGACTGTAAGTTGGATAAATATTAAAGTTTACGGGAAGACAAGCCATGACTTGATATATTCATTTATTAACAGTATTTCAGCTATATGTAAGACGAGAACAAGTTTACAAAGTCTAATTACATAAAATACTCATATATGAGATCTTTGCAAACTTTTCTCATAGTGCAACGTGGCATGGCAAGCTAACTAGCAAAAAGTTTAATGACTCTAATTAAAAAATTTCATTTAACCAAAAGGTGTTTTGTTTATGTACATACATTTCTAACTTTCTGAGTATGCCAATATTTTTCAGCAGAATGCAGAGGTCCATATTCAACAAGTAAGTATTTGTTTACAGCAGAAACAACCTATGATTGATTGATGTTTAACATCTAGTGAGAAACACGACAGACACATTTAAAATGATAGCCATATGTACAATCTAAAATGGTTATTAATCCTACACGAATGTCCCTTTTCATACGGGTTAATTAATCA
This sequence comes from Limnoperna fortunei, assembly GCA_944474755.1. Classification (NCBI taxonomy): domain Eukaryota; kingdom Metazoa; phylum Mollusca; class Bivalvia; order Mytilida; family Modiolidae; genus Limnoperna; species Limnoperna fortunei. Next base: position 27,922,500 of record OX104123.1, read on the forward strand.
AGAGAGAGTGTCAGTGTTCATTGTTTATGCCTTGCTTACACACAGTTAAGTACTATATGAAATGTAGGATGGTTCGATGTCCAGTTGAAAGAATTCCGTGATGTCTTTATGCACAGTTTTATTTTAAAATAAAAACTCAAAACATCTTAGCCGCTATTGTCAGGAAGATGTTTTAATACATTTCTATGATTTCTTCTAAAATGTCTACCCGCATATCATTTCCACAAGTAGTTTCCCGTATTTAATGCAGTTTAAGACTTAGCACTTCACGTTTGATGTGGGTAATAAAAAACCGATAAAATTTGCTTTCTTTTAAATAGAGGAGTTACTTTTAAACAACTCGTCACTCAAGCCGAGGATGACATCATGGGTAATACCAGTGGTTACGCCGTGATAATTAATAACTACAATTTTAAAGAGAAGTATGATAACTTACCTGGTTCTGAGGAAGATACAGTGATACTCAAAGAAACGTTTGAAGGTTTAAATTTCATTGTCAAAGTGCACGAAAACGAAAGTGGAGCTGAGATGCGCAAAACAATGATGGATTGTAAGTATATTAGTAAATACTGTAACTAGGGTTGCTTACATTGTTATTTTAAAATCTATTGTTCAGATGAAATTAACATTAAGTTCTGATTGCTTCAATTTTTGTCCAATATAATTTTATTTATTGATTATTTAAAATAGTAGTTATTTATTTAGTTTGTGAATTGTACCTACATGATCATATTTAGGGTTTAAAACAGTTAACCACTGACCGGGTGATCAATGATTCTATTAAAAAAGTATGGAACATTCGTATTTAGCTTTCAACTCACTGATCAAAGCTGTGATTCACTGTTTTTGCTTAACTGCAGATGCAAGTCAAGACTACACTAACCGGAGCATATTTGTATGTGTCTTGTCCAGTCATGGCATTGACGCAACAATTCTAGGAACAGATAATAACTCTGTTTATCTTGAGGAGCTGTTAGAACATCTAATCAATTGTCCATCCTTAAAGGGAAAACCAAAGCTGTTTTTTATCGATGTAAGTCAGAAATTGATATTTTAAACACATTTACTACATGAAAATTTTAAAGTATTTAAATGATTCATTTCATTTCTTTGCTGAATGATACTTTTGAATACATGTAATTTGTTTTATAAAGTTGGTTGTTCCCTGTTATATCTTTGACGAGTTTTAATTTCTGTAACACACTATGCACATAATGTTTTATTTTACAAAGGTGTGTCTACCGCTCAGGGCAAAGGAACTACCAGGTAGTGACGAGGAGTATATCATATGTTATTCAACTTTAAAAGGTATTCTTCTATACATTTATTATCATATATGTAATGCCCAAAAAATAAATTTTAGAAATCAGTACAGTTATTAAAAACAACCAAACATACAAACAATAATATCAAATTCTAGAGAAAATTGTATGCTTTAATTCAAGGTTATAAGAAATAACGATTACCATAAATAAATTATTTAGTTGGGTTTTAGTATGTACAGTGTCGTTATCTACCGTAACGAGTAAACATCCGGTACACTCAATTGCTCACTATTTCTTTAAAGGAAACATACATTATATATCCGCTGAATAAATGTATTATAAGGGTATCATATCTTTATACCAGGAAAAAACGTATTCATGATGGCGGAAACCAAACACTGGAAAGGATCCATTTTTTTTAATTCACTTTGTGATATTTTCCGACATAATGCAGACAGTAAATCGACTCAAGAATTACTACAGATGCTAAAACTTGCTGTGAAAGATGGTAGCAAAGACACTCAAACGGTTGAACTTTTACATTTCGTTCAAAAAAGGTATGTACAGCAGAAGAATATGGCCTCAGAAATTCTATTAAAAATGTCACATTTGTATGATAAATTGACGAAAATTTTTGTGCCACTATAATAAAAAACGTGAGAATTAAGTCTTTTATAGACAATTAGCCGACTCGTTTGGCGTGAGAACTGCCGAAGTACCAAGACCTCAAGTGACCCATCAATTAACGCTCATAGAAAAAATTCTTAACATTTCTGCCCGGGAACAAAATTTATATTAAGGGTGATGTCTATTTTAAAAAGGGAAAATGCATTTTATTCCCTTTTTCCATGTTAACCTAAATAATTAGCATTAGTCTAACAAGACTGCATAAAACTACTAACGTTATCAAATTTTATCCAAAATATAGAATATTTTAATGCATTTCATTCTTTTGTAAAAGTAGTTATCTTTAAAATTATTGTATACAAAACAATTTCACTAAATAACTTACAAATCAAAATCTTAAATTTCATGGTTCGGCTTGATAAATTTGTCTATAAATTTTTTGGAAAGGTCCTGAATTGAGTCAAACATAAATACACGAATATATTAACATACAAAAGAGTTTCTGTTCCTATCAAGTTCTCGAAAATGGTTTTTTTGTCTTACAAATTTTCGGGAGAGTTTCCGAATGGAATCGGACACATCACTACATACACAATTTTTCCGGTAAGTTCCCCGAAATGTGGTGTTCTTGAAAAAATTTTGTCATACAAAACTTCAAGCAATTTCCCGTAAGGAACACATCAAAACATTACATTAGCAGGTCAACATCCTTGCTTTTCAGTAAAGTTCCCGACACTTCGGACAATTTCCCGTTAGGACCATATCAAAACATTACACATTAATAAGTCACATTCAAAACAGTTTCGGTAAAGTTCCCGATTTGAATTTTTTTATACAGTATGTGAATACATAAATACCAGAATAAAGAGATTTTGTTTGAAGAAATTTCGATTAAAAATATTGGTAAAAAAATTTCAAAAGAAATTACACTAAATTACATGGATAATATGGATAGACAATTCAGTTTTACTTGTGCCAAAGACTGTCAACCGACAACTGTTTTATAGTTTTAAGAAGTTTAGAAGATTTTTTTGCGTTTAAAAACTTTTTGATTTTTCAAGCAAATGCTGCACACAATACTTTTACGTGGGTTATTCCCTCCGTAGGTGGGTCTAGCCTGCGTTTTTTTTGTGAAAGACAAGGTCGACTAGTCTCGATCACCCAGACGCATATGCAAAAAGTTTAATAAGAAGTGTGGACCCATAGTTAATTTCATGGGTCAGTAGCTTAAACGTAACTTAGAAATTGTACATGTAATCTGTACAATTTATGGGTCTGGGACTATTAAATAAATAAAAAGGCGGACCCGTAAACTGTAAATAGTAAGCGTCCGGGTCCATTAAATTTATTATAATTTCGGACATATAAACTGTACATTTTATGGGTTCGAGGCTCTCTATTATAAAAACACTAAAACTGCTTGGAGCTTTCGGTCGTGTTACTGACACCATAAATGGAAACACTTAAACAACATCAAGTTTCAGAGATGAAAAAATAGGGGTATGGTAAATTTCTAGAAGTGAGTGTTATAAAGGTTTTATATTCCACGGAACGGTAATAATATACATAGCTGCAAAAAAGTAATTTAAATTCTAATCACAAAAATTATAATTACCTTACTATTTGCTAAATTCTCAAATAAAGTCAGAAAGGACGTTATAAAAACATTTACGAGACTTTTAAAAATGTGTACCTGTATCTTAAAAATATATATTTCCAAGTTTAACATTGATCGTGTTTAACCCCAGGTCCCGCAGACTCAAAAGAAAACTAAAGAACGAATATATTGCTTAAACCTGAAAAATGCAAGTTCAATTGATAAATTGGTAACTTTTATATCAACAGAAAAGTAGTCTACACGGGAGTTTACAGTGGAATTACTATAATACATTACACCCGGATCTATAATTATATATCAAAATATTTAAAAAAGCGGACCCAAAATGTTATCATTACCGTTGCGGGCTTACCGGGACCTGTTATTATACGACACCGGTCTCCTTGGGGTGGTAAAGTAATAATAATTTGATATAAATGTTCCGCGCTGGGATAGATGTCACCATAAAAAAGCAATTGACAAGGACAAATTAGACATGACATCACTTGCTCCTTGTACATATATGATCATGGATATTAAAAAGAGGAAAAATTTATTACTTCATTCTATTTAAAAAATATATCAGAAAAACGCGCACAAACATTGCAATATATCCAAATATCCAACAGCAAAATTTTCGTTTTAACTGCTGTTTGGTTGGAATATACAAGTGGAGCACAGTAGCCAATTGGAAATCATAAATACCAATTTCTGTAACTGTCCCTAATCATTGCAACCGAAGCCTTAGGGTTTGCAAGTCTAATCTAACTCCGCGTCAATGGGTATAGAAAAATAGATGTTATCCTTTAAATTATTCATTACTGGACTGTTAAACTTTATTATTAGAATAGAAATCATCTACTATTAAAATTTAGTCTAATATGTGAGTTCTTCATACGTATGGACATTTTTTAAAATTATTTAATACTCATATTCTAAAGGTATAAATTACATTTTATATCAATTTTATTAATTTACTCTAATAGCAAGCGATAGTTCGCCTAATCGTAGGGGTATCCTATAGATTATAGAAGTTCTCGCAACAGGAAGTTTTCAATTTAATCTCCAATTTCTACACAAAATTGCAAAATGCTCTGTGTAGGAGAAAAAGTGTGCAACCAAACAGTTTCTAGGTCACTGGAATTTAAATTTCGTAACCGAAAATAACGGAACACAACTTCAAATATGTTCTCTTTTATATTGTATTTTAGTGAATATATTTTTGCATCCGTTTTAACTCGTTTTCTCGTAACCATTTAACTAAGCGTGTCGCAACTACGTCAATGCAAAACTCGACACGGGAAGAAAATACAGACGAAATATGTTATAAAACGTTTATCCTTTAACCAAAATCTTTTAATGTTATTCAATAAACGTCAAACGAAAGTTGACGTGCATGAATTATTTTCCGTCTTTTTGCTAACATGGATTTCACTGCAGAACCGTACTTCTTTATGTCCTTTGAAAAGATGGTCTGCAGAATAAAAAAATGTCCAAGGACATACCGAGCTACGGTTCCGCAGCTAACATGAATTCTGACGATACTTGACGTGGACAGATATTGCTGCCAAGACTTATGATCGTCTGTCGTGTAAATTCGTCTGCTGATCCTGGTTAATAAAACCAAACCCAATCTGTCAATTGGTAAGCGTTAATTTCTTACATAATGATTATGATTGCACACTTTGTACACGTTTTCAACTGAATTTAGGCAGACTGCGCATTTTCGTTGCAATTTCCAGTCGCTCTCGCTGCCCGTCTCTGGGTAATAGGAAAGAAATGCTTTCCGCGTCTCTATCCCGATCTTAGCATTTAACCGAATATAACAGCCACAATAAAATTAAATCTTTCACCTGCTCCTCTTTTTTGTTATTGCCGCTGCGTTGTAGCTACCAATAAAAAAGGGGGAGCAAGTGAAAGATTTAATTTAATTAGTCTTAAAAAGTAAATGATTCATAGTTTCTTCCATACGTTTAGGGAAAGACCGGTTAGTCTTTAACGAGTGATAGAAAGATATGTCTTTTTGCTAGTGGCGCGCAGCGGAACGAGCCACCAAACATAAAAAATTGTATCACAAGTGAAAGGTCACAGGGCTTTCCCAAAAGCGCATAAAAGTACCTATTTCTTCCGCATACCAACAACTTTCACATCGCTATATTCTATAAACTCTCCATTGTCTCTGACATCCAATCTTAACGCCGGAAACAAGAATGTCAATCAAGAACCCTGTAATACTGCCATTACAACGCTCTGGTTCCTGGTGTTTTGAATGGATGACTCAGCAAGTATATATGTGTGCGCGTGAGCTCATATGTACTGGATCATCTGTACCAGAAATCGGCCATTTACTGAAGAAAAGTCTAACCAGTCTACTATATTTCTCATGGAGTTTCTGTCATTGAGCTTGTACCATAGAGACAACCAATATTTTTCTTTTAAATACCCATGTCTCTGTTTAACTAAGTACAGAGACTGGTACTTCTGTACTACGCAATGATAATTTTCACACATTATTATGTTTTAATTGCGTTTAATATAATTAAAACAAAAAAAATATGTTTGTTTTTAAGAAATAGCTTTTGCTCAGCTTGTACATTTAAATAATAATGTTATGATGTTATTGTTAAACCTTAACTTAATGTTCAGAAGCAATACACAGAATTATCAATTCTCAATTAAAGTCACATTCTTGCATATATAAAGTTGGGAATACTATACTGAAACTGACTGTTGGACTGAAAAATCGACCACAGTTTGACGGGAGCAGTATGGATGAGACAAATGATGAATAATATGTCGAATTTGCCCTTTAAATGTACACCTAAGTTATTCAAAAAGAATCTAAATTGTGTGATGCACATTTTAAAAACAAAATGATCATAAAGTAGTTGTTTTTTAAAACATCTAAGTGAGCTCTGAAAGACAAAAAATCATGAAATTCTAGTGATCAAGCTTTATTTTGAGGTTTCTTGTTTTGTGTTTACTGTTCTAAACAAGTGCAATGTACAGGAAAAGTTTACCTGATCATTAATCAGCTGTTGTTGCTTTGTTATGCTTAAAAAATGAACCAACAAGAAAATTTAAAATTTTTTCCTAAAACTTACAGAAAGTTACCAGAACAGTGGGATATTTATACGTTGTAGTCCATCAGCAGTGCTAATTTTGAGGACTGAATTTAAATTGTTTTAATTTTGCTGTTCAAAAGCCTCACAACTGCAAAGCGTGATTTTTATACTTCAAAACTTCTTTGGATTGTAAGTCCATGGGTGCACAACTCATTTTTGTCAAGTGAGAATTATATTTTAATGCTTGATTTGTGCGATTTAGGATCTTCACACACGGTCTACCCTGTAGATATCGTCATTGGTGTACTACTGTAAATTTTTAAATATGGAAAAACATCTAAATGGTTTATTTGTAGACACATAAATTTATATCAGACGGTTATGGATGCTTAAATATATTATCTTAAAACATAGTTATATGTATTTGAACAAAAATATCAGCCTGTATTGACACGGCATGAAATCACTTTCTCTGAGATGAACCAGAAAATTTGTTTTTGTTAAATGGTGTTTAGCACTTTTTCAACTATCTCGTACAGTTTTTATTGGAGGAGTAAACTGGAGTACCTGTCCTTTGGTAGGAAAACTTTCAATCCTTGTCAACTAAAATAGCAGTTGAGCAATGCCTACATTGAAAGTCCAATCGTCAATCTCAGTGTTCCAGAAAACTTACAGGTGTTATATTAGTACCATCCCAAATAGTGACAGCAGTCTCCTATTTGCTTCTCCCTTTATGGCATAAACGAAATAAAATGATCTATATAATAATTGTATTCAATAAAAAAGATGGTGAGTTTGTTTGTTTAAATGTTTAAGCTTCAGTCACACTACACCGTATAGCGTTAACGGACGTCCAACGGATAACAAAATTTTCAATCCGTCCATGTCCGTTCGCATGCGTTTCTTTTCCGTTTATCATGCGGCGTTTGCGCTTCTTTTCCGGCGATATCCGGCGGTGTTCGTTCCGTTCGGTGGAAAGTTTTGAACATGATCAAAATTTGAAACGTACAACACCGGATAAAGTTGTCCGTCAGATGTACGGTAACCATGCGCTGGTATTTTTTTTGTTCGTTACTCGTACGTTCCTTATTCTGTACTTGTCCGGTTCGAGTCCGTTCTTTCCCGGTGGACCTGATTTACGACCGGACTACTAACGAACATGCAGCGGATGTAACGTAAGTGTACGCTGCGTGTACGTTTTCTGTGGTACAAATCCGTTACTAGTACGTTGAAGTCCGTTAACTGTACGTCGTTCATCCGGTATATGTGCGTTGATCGTTCGGTCATTGTGCGTTTTGCACGTTTTATGCGCCCCGTACAGCGATCATGAGAGCAGCAGCGGGAAATGCTTTTCATCACTGGATAATCATCATCAGCCGCATTTTTCTTTGTGTTTGGCGTCCGTTAACGCTATGCGGTGTAGTGTGACTGCACCTTTATCGTCATTTAAACAATTTTTCAGCTATATCAAGGCGTCCAGTTTTAATTGGGGGAAAAAGCTGTTGTACCAGGAGGAAAACCAGACATTTGGTGGGAAAACTAGCAATCCTTGACAAGTAAGACTGGAGTCGAGCGCACCGTGCCAGCAGATTCTGTGGGATAAAGCGTTATAATTATTTGAACCTGCAATATCATGGATCACAGATCATGTTATCAGAGGTAGACTACCTTAGCCACTCTAATTCTGAAGCCCCCATGGACGGCTTGAGTTGCTTTGTTATACAATAGATGTTTTGGAAAAAATATGTTCTTTCATGCCTCCGATAAGTCGTGGGGGGTCACATATTAATTTACGCTTGTTTTTATATCTTTTAACACATTACCATTTTCCTTCTTTTTAGATAGACATTATACGTACACCTAACTTTTCAAGTTAATAATTTGATATTATTTTATTTCGTGTACATACCATAACACTTGCAGATGAAATATTCAACAGTCGTGCATCAAAGTGAAAACATATACTAAAGTAAACTTACCTAGGATCAATTTTGAAAGGATATCGCTTGCCGAAGGTTTGACCAGCAATAATACATATTGTCAGTAAGTTTAACGTATCGGGCGTTAAAAAATTGATTAAGTGGGGTAATTATTCCACAAATGATTTATTATCGTAATGTAGCGTAACATCTATTATTTCTTAAGGGTTTTTACCATAGATATGGGGGATGTTAAACTTCCACGGGGATTTTTCACATGCCAAAAAATAAACCCAAGTTTTTTTATTCAAAGCTATCCCTCTATGGTCATCATTATTAATTAACATATATAAGGCTTATCTGTAGCAAGACTATAAGTGTTTGTTACGCCACGGGGCAATAAATTCTCTATCTGTCTTTCACTGCAATGTAATTTTTTATGAGTTGTAAAAATGTAAGAAAATGAAAGATCTAGTAGGAACCTATTTAAGACATGGCAGAGTGATTTCTACGATAATGACTTACATAAAACGAAAACTTGGTTTTCGGACGGTTATTTATCGGCATGTAGATGCCTGAATATCCACTATTCATAATACATAATAAATATTACATTGGATATAAACGGTAGAAGAAGATCCCCCGTGATAATGTCAATTTACATATTCTTAATACACTGTACACTGAGTTCCCACATCCGTGTTTTTGTTTTGTTTAACTGTATGTTTTATATTTCTGTTTGTTTTCCGAACTGCTAAATACTGATTTAATTAAAAACAAGAATAATTGTTGAAATGTCACGTGACTTAGCTTTATGTTACCGCGGAGATTTTTATGGACGTATATTCGTTGATGCACGATGGTAAATAATAATACTTGTTTATTAAAAAAACAATGCTGATCAGTGTGATCGAAGCATGCTGACGATTATTTGACCACTTCTCCGATTGATTTCAAAGAATTTCTCATGTCTTAGTGAGCACACGCGGTAAGAGGAGACGATAAACCAAAAATTCACGTCGGAAATTTTGGCTAGTTTGGTACGGTATCAGTTAAAATGCACTGTGGAATTGTAATTTTTTCTTCTGACCATGCCAAGAAATAATCCCAAGTTTTTTTAAGCTATCCCGCTGAGACCATTATTATTAATTAACATACATAATGCTTATCTGTAGCAAAACTATAAGTGTTTGTTCTGCCAAGGGGCAATAAATTCTCTATCTGTCTTTCCCCCGATGTAATTGTTTTATGAGTTGTGAAAATTAAAGAAAAGGTCTTGTAAAAACCCATTTAACTCATGGCAGAGTGATCTATACGATAATGCCTTACATAATACGAAAACTTGGTTTCGGACGGTTATTTCTCGGCATGCGTTCGATGTTCACATAATCGAATGCGAAGGTCAGAAATGTCTAGATTTATAAAGAAGTGTGTCTTGTATCCCAAGATTGATGTTAATAACTGATTATAAACAATTATTGTTGTTTCCCGCAGTGGGCAATGTAACAGCACACAACATTTTTCACTTTCTCTTAGTGCCAAAATGTTTTGTGCTGTTACAGTACCCACTTAATTATCAAGAAGATAACTTACGTTAGAACCAGTGCCGCATTCTTCGAGTCAGAACATTGGCCTTACCGTTTGATTTGACAAATCTGACGCAAGATGGTGTCGAGCTATACAAATCTATTTTGCAAGTGGAACAGGAGTGTGCTGATGCTCTATTTGCATTACACTAAAAGTGGACAAACAAACACTTAACAAGTTAAGTGAATTGCACAAATGGAACAATGATCAAGGATTGCTTGATAGAATTATTACACAGGAAATCGAGACTGATGCTGACAATTCGCATAACACGCAATATCATAGGTATCAACGTGATCTAGTTGATCAACCGTACACATCTAAACCATTTGTTGGTGTTGTGGGCCAACAATATGACACACTTTGCGATCAACCAAGTACCCTACTTGAACGCCAACAACCATTACCACAACATACAAGCGTTGACCAACCATGTCAATTACTTCAACAACAACATTCACCTGTTGACCACTATAACTACAGCATAAAAACAGCAACAACCATTTCAACAACATGTAAACATTGACAGATTAGGTCAACAACTACCATCATCCATATTTAGCGACCAACCAATACATGAACAACATCAACAACAACTTCAATAAAACAAGAAGTTCTTATTCACCAACAAAGTCGACATCAACAAGTATTCCAACCCACATTTTGTGACAGACTTAGTCGTAAACTAGAACACCAACAACATACGATGGTTGACTGATCAAGTCAACAACCGTTTCAACATCACTCATCTGATGACCGAACAAGTCAATAACCACAAAAGGATACGCTTTTTGATAGACAGTAAATTGACCAATCAAGTCAACAACAACAACAACAACAACCGTACAACCAAGCCAACAACAACATGGATTACAACAACATACCGCTGTTGATCAACAACCGCCACCACTTTAGCATTTTGACGTCAAAAGAAACAATCGAGACCATCAACACACAATGACCAACCAAGTCATCAGCTGCTTCAACCAGTAATACAGTCAACAATAACAACAGCTACCAGCTAGGTTAGAACAGTTAGAATCATTTTTTGACCGAAGAAGTTAACAAGATGTACTTTAACATCTATCGCTAGTTGAACAACAGATTTATCGTGAATGTCTGTATCTTGAACGTCGACAACTGCACGACCAGTATAAGAATCTGTAGCAAGAGTATCTACAGCGACAAAAACAAGTAGCATAACTTCAGACGGAACACAAACAACACCCCCAACAAGGAGGAAGAATATATCGATATACATAAGGATTGGCACAAGGCTAGGGCGTGAACCCTCTGCCCAGATCACAGAACAATTCGGAAAGCAGAGCATTATACTCCACCTACATCAATGCCTTATGAGGAAACATCTGATTGCAGATTACCGTCTACTGTTGTTAGAAATGTCATTCAGAACATACAGGAAAGGCCTAGCCAATATAGGAGTTGATAAAGAAAGTTAAAACACCGGAGGAACAGGACCCGGAGAACCGGAAATACCTCGCGTACCAGAAGGAAATGCCCCCCTCGAGAAATAACTACTAAGGAGGTTTGGACAGTTTGGGGATACAGGTGAAAGTTGGCACCTCCATGTAAAAGGTGGAGGGTCAATTCACGTATGAGGATCCAGATGTTTTGGTAATCCAGGAGGATATAGGCAACTCCTTAAACAAGGAAATACCAAAAGTGGGGGTGACTGGACTTCTGACACCACCTGGTGCTGAGTCGTCGAACTAAAGTCCTTATGAGTACTGAACAGATGAGGACCAGGGAGACAAGGGTGAACAAGGAAATACCGACTCAGGTGAAACAGGGATAGTTACGGATCATATACAGGACCTCAGGGAGGGGCATGGAAAGAGCCCCCAGCTGCCCAGAAACAGGAGCCACCCGCAGCACAAAGACTGGGTTATCGCAGAGGAGGTACACGCACAGGTTTGGCAAGTCTTACAGATGTGAGGACATGGAAAGGACATCACCATGCCTTATACCAGGGTGCAGAATACGCACCAGGAAACTCCGCAGGCATCTAGAGGACAAACGTCTACCACCGCTACTTACGGATAAACAGATGGTGAATCAGATAGCAAGCTCCGTGTTCTAAAGAGATATTGGCCGTTTACTGTAGGTTACACTAATGTCCTTAAACTTGCCTGTAATGTCCTGAAGACGTATAATAAATGTCATTACATTTTTATTTCTTGACGGATGTATACCAAAAGTTAGTCACTTTTATATATAAAAATAGGGAATAATCCAGAGCATTTCATGGTACAACAAAACTTGCATTTCGGAGCATAGATTACACATGTTCTTAATTTCTCTGGAAACACAATTAATGTTAAGGGAGGGAGGGGCACATGTCTTCCGTGAAATACTATTGATCTAATAAGTCACTTTGTTGCATTTATTCAGGAAAGTAATTACAGTATAGTGGGAGTTTATTAAAAGTTAGCAACTAATTGGTAATGATCTTTACTGTCCGTTTATATGGTTTTTTCCCCAAAATATTTTATTTGGACGATATTTTGAAACAGTTTATTGGGAACTTTCCCAAAACTATGTTATACAAGTGAATAATTTGTATGAAAATGATCTCTGTTTCGAACTAAGTTGATAACATAATAAGGTTTATGCTGTCCTATTAAATATATTCTTACAATTCAGGTTTACATGGAAAAAGGGAATAAAATGCATTTTTCCTTTTTTTAAAATAGACACCCTTGTATATAGTAAGTTGATCACGTACAGAGTAAAGTTTACTTTTGTGTCTGTTTGGTATTAGACAAAGTGCATCAGGTTTTTCTTTTCCTTTAATAGTTCGTGTTAGTGGCACTGCAGCATCATAATATACGACTTATTGAGGTTGAATTGTAGCTCATATAGCACTTAACATCTTTAGTAATCGTGTTCAATTTCTGTTGTGTGTGTGTCGTACATCTTCATTGTTTACAAATATTCAATAAGCGTGTAGGTAATTTTGTTCTGACAATTAACATGATCAGTGATTTGGGATAATGATAAAACTTAGTATAAATATGGAGACATGCAATCAAGGCATTCAGTCAATATAAACATGGAAAGAAATAACGGATTAAGAAGCCCCTTGTTACAATGATCTTACCTATGATGATACCGAAAGAAGAATAAGACCAGTAAAGCGATTGACCTAGTTGTAAACAATAGGTAAAAAGTAATTGCAAGTTATGTATGAATGTTTGAATTTTTTAAAGATTGATAAGGCAAATGAATGAAGAACAACCCAACACAATCAGTATTATTTAAATACTTGGTTATAGCAGTTTATGTTACAAACTTTTGTCAGCGTTGTAGTTTTTAACCGCGTGAACTAAACAGGTGAAACAATCATGATATTTCCACGTTTCTTATAGTTTAGTGTAGGCCATAGGTATATTTTTATTACTGTAGAGTAAAATAATAACTGGGTACGTTTCGTATAAGAAAAAACGTGCATCAGTTATTTCACTTTTGAAATTTAAGCTTAAGGTCCTGCATCATCATGACATACGGCTTATCGAATATTCGTAGTATAATAGTCCGACCACGGACAAATGGAATATGATGCTTTTGGTAGCATTTTACCATTAGTCGTACAGAGATTATACAAAAGGTCCTGAATTCTCGCTAATGTCTATTAAAAACCCACAACTCACAAGATCCCATGGAAATGGCGGGGAAATGCATAAAACTGGGTTTTAGGTAGTCGACATATGATGCTTGTTTAAATAATTTCATCTTAGATTTAAATAAATTTAGATAAAAATAAAGCAATTTTGTTCATGTTATCGGAAAACGAATATTTGTTTGTAATTTACTAAACTAAACTGAATGGTTGTTTGGCTATAACAGTAGCAATTCATCCACATATCGAGAGACTTGCAAATATTATTCTACATTGTACTTTTTTTTCTAAGAAAATGTTACAGAAAAAAGTATTCCGCGATACCTCGCTAATATTTCATATGTTATGTACATCTCAAAATCGTCCTTGACCTTTGCTACCAGAACTTTACATTGTAATTCAACATACTTGTTTCTAAATGGATCTTCGTGTTTACAAGTGTTTCTGTGACGTTGTTTGGTATTCTGTCAAGATGTTTTTGCCTATACCGCACACGGGTTTCAAATAGACAACACTCGACTGAGCGCCTAATTTCCTTTTACTATGAGATACTAGCACAACAGAAAAGGATGATAGAAGCAATTGTAATGAACACAAAAGAAAAACTCGACCACCGGTGGCAGATAGATAATGTATTCTCTTATGTAATGTAACTATACTGAAAGCTTAACCATAGTGTGGAACGTATTTGGAAAGTATCACTGCACGGTTCAAGCATGTAGATGTAAGAGTACGTCTAGTGTAGCATAGCCCATACACAAAGCTAAATTACCCGTTTCATCTAAAATCCGTTTACTTTTTCAGTGACATTAACAATTTGAAGAACATTTGTCTTTTTTTATTGATTGCTTCTGAACTATTTCTTGACTTTGATAATATAGCTTGAATATTACTCGCTTTACATTACAAATATATCAATAAATCAATTGGTATTGTACTTACAGTATGTACGCTAACAGTGCTCGCTCTTTGACAAAAATGTTTTACTGTACATTTATAAACATATACTGTGCACCCAAGGTAAATTGCTTTAACATGACATAACATAAATTGACAGCAGTCCTACTGATTGTAGATAAACTTAATAGGAAATAATCTCGTTTATGTTTCAGGGATGATCCATCAAAAGTCACAGGAAGTAACGACGAAGATAAAGTGTACGTTGTACCATAACGCATACCCTCTACACACCTTTCATAACAAATCAAGTAGTAAATGTCTCTATTTCTAATGATGCAGATTCTGATTCTGTAGTACTGTAGTAATATAGATTATCAACAATTATAATTTTCCAGTTAAGCATAAAGATGGTTTTACGTTCATTGTTTTCCTTCTGTAAAAACTGGCATAACAGAAAATAATGGTAGAAACATTTTAAATGGACATTTTTTAAAATTGAAGAAACCATAGAAACAGTTTTGTCTTCATCATATTTAGACTTGCACTTAATAAATCGCACAAAGATCATCCCCCAACAAGAATTAAATACAAACGTTACGATTTTAATTATCATTTTTGTGTTCTAACCACCTTAATTGTCTTATTATACATTTGACTTGTGGTTGACCCGCTCCGGTATTTTTTGTGTTAAAGAACACATCAACGCCATGAAATTGTTCGTGTAAATTTCAAAATTATCAAAAGCCTAACGTACTTTCTACCCTAGGTATAGGTTGATTTTTGTCATTATTTGGTTTCCAGTTCGGCATATTTTGGTTTTATTGTTCTATTGTTCTATGCTCTTCATATTCATATAGTGTTTTTCAATCTTTTGGGTAGAGCGCGTCTAATGCGTCTTGAATAGGCGAAACGCGCCAAGCATAGCAAAATGTATTGCATAGAACTTTGTTGTATTTTTGATTTCTAACATCCGTGATGGTTAGAGTGGAGTGTTAATTCCCCGAGGTTAGCCCGCTCTAGCATCAACACTTTTATTTTTAAAAACACATCAAAGCTATGAAATTGTGTCCATTTCAAAATTGTCAAAACTCTAAGGTTCTTCCAACCCCAGGTATAGGTTGATCTTAGCCATAATTTGTTTCCAGTTTGACATATTTAGGGGTTATGGTTATATGCTCTTTATATTCATATAGTGTTTGGCATTTTCAATCTGTTGGGTAGAGCGCCTTTGATGCGTCTTGAATAGACAAAACGTGCGCCAGGCGTAGCAAACGTTATTGCCTTGAACTTTGTTGTATTGTTTAGTTACATTGGGATCATGTTGCTTGAGTTGCCAGTGCTCAATTTACAGTGCACCGCAGCGCGTCCCACAGGTGGCGTATAGAGGAACCTTGTTAGATGTTGTCATGTACATGTAACAATAGGGCTAGCTGGACCACGGACTAAAATCTGTTACGATTTACAGAGTAAAACTCCCGTTCACGAGTAACTGCATTGCTACAAAGGCTAAAATATCCGTTTTTACCAAAAACGATTTCTTTATCTGTGACCTTCACAATTTTCTGCACATTTGTGTTCTATTTCGGTGTTGATTGTTTGTTAACTCGTTATCGTATTAATAGCTGAAACATTGCTCGTGGGACGTTAGGCAAACGTACAGTGGGTAACGATCAACGAACATTGTGTCTTCTATGTTCCTTGGAATAGAAGGTAACAAACAAAATATTTATTGTTGCAAACAACTGGACCAAAAAACAAGACATTAAGACTGCTACTTTAAAAGCTACAATTTGCCTATTTTGTATATCTTGAAATGTGATTTAAATCTAAGAAGCGTGATTGTATATTTATAGTTCACAATTTTAGCTTCCCATATTGGCTCGTCAAACGTTTATCTTCCTCATTCATTCTGCTTCTGATAGTAAATATAGAAATCTGATTTCAACAAGTGTAAAAAGTCTTCTAGTTGGAAGCGTGAATGCGAGTTAGAAGCACATTGGATAGGATGTGCTCTAATCAAACATTTATTGACCTAATTTACCTATTATCCTGCCGAAGGTCCAGGTTTACATCAGGTACGACGTTTACCTTCTCACATTAATTGCAAAATGTTTTGTTAAACCATAATGCATTTTTGAACAACTCTCATCCCATAACTGATGATTTTAGGATACAAGTTTTTGCTGCGCTTAGTAGAATCAATGAAAGACAATTAGCATGCTCAGTGTACATTATTAACAGCATACAAAATTTGTAATAAATAAATCCACTTAAAAAGGTTTGCAATATAAAGTAGTTCTTCTAAAAATTAAAAACAAATTGGTTCGAGATGAAATATTTTCTGTTGTAGTGAAGATTTATCTCATCGTTTACAAATGATACCTAAGGATAAAACGGGAGATAACAATGTACGGTAGGTACAATAACAAACACGTTTCAAAATAGGTCATTTAAAGATATTTGCTCGACAATTCTACCTAAATCATGTTGGTTTTGCAAGTCACCCAAAGTGAAAGACTAATGCCATAACCATCACTATTTTTTATATCCTTACCATTGTTCTATTTGTACAGATTAGTCTAACAGCTTTGGTAAATTTGACTAATGAAGCAGCTACAATTAGCCTATTTTGTATAAACATAAAAATGTCATCTTTAACACGCAGGAAGCATGGTAGTATATATGCAGTAAAGTAGGATGTTTAGCTTTCCATATAGGAATATATATATAATTCCACCATTTATAGTAAATGTTTAAAGCTGATTTAAATGAACCATTCGAATTCAGGATCCACCGTTGATGAGTAATCGAGGTAGAAATCAACTATTGTTGACCAAAGCGTTAACGTTGAGGTTCCAAGTGTGAGTTAGATATCGAATAGGCTCTGCTCGAATCAAACCTTAGTTGACAGGATTTATCCATTATCCTGCCGAGGTTTTAGCAGCTTGCAAAATTTTTCGATTAAGCTTATTCAAACAAAAAAACAATAATTTCTATGACTGGTAATTTTATGATACATGTTTTTGCTGTTAACAGTAGCAAATATCAAATAAGACTTGGTTGCATTAATCACATATTTGTATGTAAAATGAGTAATTCTGCATATGAGATAAACGTTGAATTGAGTGATCCATATCTTAGCCCACGGTAGATAACCGACATCTGCCATGAGAATTCATGACGTCAAATAAAGACGTCATCACATACGTTGGCGTAAAATAAGAAGAAATGGCAGACGATGCCGTTTATAGATTTCGGCAATTGGATTAAAGCTACACAACGGATTTTGTAATCGCTATAAAAAATAACAACACGAAAAGAAAAACAGATTATGATGTGGCCATTTTCAATGAATGGTTAAAAGGTGTAGCCGAATTGAGTAACATGGAAGACATTCATGTGCAAGAACTTAATAATTTTTTGCCGATGTTTTTCCTGTCGGTACGCACGAAATCTAAGCAAGAGTACAAACCGGACTCTATCAAAAGTATTCAACCTTCGATCAGCAGATACCTTGTAGAAAAAAATATAAAAATATTGAAGAACAAAGAATTACAGCATTCTAGAGATGATCTCGCAGCAAAACGTAAGGAACTAAAAGGACATGGGCTTGGTAAAAAAAGCTACAAGCCGATCCGTTCACAGCAGAAGAAGTTGATTTGCTATACAAAAAAAAAATAGGAACAGGTAGGTTTTATTTATTTACTTAAAATAATTATTGTATATCGTTTATTTGCAGTTTAACACTAGCAAATGGCTTGTTATCATGTTATTTGCTAATAATTCCTAAAATTACAGTATGACAATTCAAGAAAATAAATAAATAAATAAATAATTTATGAGGCGTTATTGATTTGTTTACAAAACAAATTGACGAGGACAGCAGAAATATAAACAAATTTATTTCACAATTTTTATATTGTAGGGTATCCTGAAGCTTTGATTAATACGTTATGGTTAAATTTTTGTATCCATTTTGGTATAAGAGGCTGCCGAAAACATACAGCCATTCTTTTTGGTGATGTGTCCAGGAGAAGCATGTCTGAAGGAAAACTTTACTTGGAGTATGGTGAAAAGGAGACTAAAACTAGGAAAGGAGAGGCTGGAAACATAAGAGCTTTTGCCCCCAAAGATGTTTGAAGTTCCAGGGAATTCATAAATGGAGGTGACAAATTTACAGTAAATTCTTAAACTTATAAAAATGTTCAGACTGTCAAGTACCAAAATGTGTTTATTTAGGTCGGAGAAAGAAACAAGAGAAGCCTGAAAATATAGCTGAACTAATGTTTGCTGGATGTAAAACAACAATCAATCAATCTAAACCAAAACGAAAACAAACAAACACAGATAAACAAAACTTACAAAACTAACAAAAAAATTAATAAAACAAAAAAAAATTAATAAAACAAAAAAAATAATGAAGATAATAATATAATAAAAATAAGAAATATAGGTTCACTCGTTCTCAAGAACGATTAATAGGCTTTCCACTTAAAAAGAACACCTAAAATAAATTACATTGAAACTAAAAAGCTAAGCAACATACGTAATTTGTCTATGGCAATTAATAAGTACAAAAATAATAAAACACTATAAAAATAGAACGTAAATAGAACGTAAGAAAACTTGAATGACCTTGACAACTGATCTTTTAATCCACGTAAATATTACTGATAGACACTAGCATTTATAAGAATAAGCCATTGAAAATACATAAGACTATGAAAAACATTAAAAAAAGACTTTGACATTGACCCTTATAGCGTGACCTTGACGATGCTGATGGTCAACGGTGATCAACATTGAAGATTTTATGCCCATATTTTTATAGTCATTGGGATGTAACTACTTATAATAAATACAAAAAATGAGAAGGTGACCTTGACCTTTGACCTTCTATCTGTTTTTAATGGTCTTTAGTGAACACTCCATGCCTCTCCTATCAATAGTTGATAAGTTATTAATGAAAAACTAATTATCAATGGGGTAAATCGCGGATAACTCCTATAAAATGAAGGCGGATCCTTTTCCCTCTAATAGGAAAAAGTTGCGCCTTTATGAGACCAACATTATCTCTATTATAACTTATTGCCTATCTTTTACCGTTTCAAAGAAATAGCGACAAAGAAACAAGTTTTCGGTGTGCCAGGGTTAACTGCGAAAGCGTAATGTCTCGTACATCCATAGTACAAAATGTCTTTACGAAACAAAATTTTTAATGCCAAAAGAAAACTTGGCAGAAAAAATTAAGAATAATAATAATGAGAAACAGAAGAATAATAAGAAGGCGTTCCAATCGGAAAGTGGAAAGCCTCAATAAACAGACAATTAACCGGAAGGCATTCCAAACGGAAAGCGGAAAGCCTTAATTATGAAGGACTATCCCGGCAATTTGTTAGTGGTATGTCTAGGTATATAATTGCTATGACTTTTACGGTCAGTTACTGTGGTTTTGGTGCACAAAGCAAGTGGTCCAAAGTCAGAAAATGTATGGTTGCTAAGGACATTTAGTTGGTTGGTATGGACAAAAAGTCAATTCCGGTCCTACAATATGATATTTGAATTCAGTGAGTGATCCCAATTCAGTTTCTCATGTATCGTCCGCCTAAATTTTGTACGGTTAAGGTGTTATTTTATAAAAATTGTTTACGGTTTCGGCAATTTTGAAAATGGCTACCCATAACCATTCGACTTTGGACTTAAATCGAAGGGCTTGACATATTGGTCACAAAAAACTTATGTGTTTACTTATATAATCTGAAACGGTTTACAATTTGTTGACAAATATTGCAATTTACGATATGTTTTATCCGCCATTTTGAAAGCCACTCAACCGAATCATGTACTTCTTGGGATTAAATTGCAGGTCTTTTAGTTCTCTTTCAAATGGACCATATGTTTCATTCATCATCTGTAATTTTAAAAAAAGTATAAACAAATAACCATTTTCAAAATAGGAATCAAGGGCAATAACTCAAAAAAACGACAAGTTTTACGCTTTCGTATCTGAAACATTTTTTTTTTACATTTCGATGTGATGAACATTTTTCCCTTGAATTGGCTGCTTCAATTTTGTAGAGTTTACATGTTATTCTATAAAAACTGTTTACAGTGTCGGCCATTTTGAAATGGCTGCCCGTAACCATACGACGTTGGTCTGAAATGGAAGGGCTTGTTATGGCGGTCACAAAAAAACCATATGTTTACTATATTATCTCTAACGGTTTTTCAGTTATAAGCCAAAAACTTATTAGCCAAAACGTGTCAAGGGCCAAAACCTCAAAAACGGTTTGTGGCACAGTTTTCGACCATTATATCAAATGAAGATCTCAATGAGAGGAACATTTTTCTGCAATATATTGTCTGCTTTTTTATGGTTTTTGAGTTATATTGACAACAAAATTTCAATGGCGGCCATTTTGAAAATGGTGGCCCGAAAAAAGTTTGGATCCTGAATACGCAATAAAAACCCTCATATCTACTTGGAAACCAAGTTTTGTGGAAATCAAACAACTTTGAAGTTTTCGACAAAATACGTCTAAATCGTGTTAACAGGAAGTGGATGGAAAATTTTTTTTTTGCTTGACAAATCATGGCCATGAGTAGGACATTTTCCCCACTTAAGATTTTTTATATCTGTCATGGTTTCTGAGTTTACCTGAACACAAGGGTTTCGGGTTTGGGGCAGATAACTCCGTTACTAAAAATAGATCGGTATCGCAGGGTGACTAAGGTCGAGCACAGGTAGTGTCGTTTAAGTGTGCCATGTTTCAAAGCGATACGTCAAGACACTTTTTTCTGCGCCAGGAAAACAAATAATAATCATAAGAAATACCAGAAGATCTTTTCCTTGGAAAGGGGAAAGACCTTAATGATAATCAGAAGAAATACAGTAAGGTCTTTCCCTTGGAAAAGGGAAAGACCTGAATTAAACTCAGGTGAACATTTGAGGGTCTTTCCACATACATTTTTATTTTGTATCAGGTGATGACATTAAAAATAATCAATTTTTTTGCGAAATGTTATAATTTTGCTATAAATATTTACAAAAATTATTTTGTATTATTTGCCACAGATTGGCATTCTACGAGAGGTAACTCTTATAAAATTTTGATACAACTTTTCACGACATGTCTAAATTTACTCGTAATTATTAATAGAACAATTTAGGAACACAATCATTTCAATATCTTTAAAATAGCAAAGGTCAAAAACTTGTACATAACCTTGACCCATGCAAGTTTTCAAGGTCATGTGGCATGAGGGCCTATGGTGAAGACCCCATGCCTCTATCATAAATAGTTATATGTGAAAAATCAATAGTTATATATATATATATAATGGGAGATAACTACTAGACGATGACTTCAAATCCTTATCCTGTAAATGTGACAAAGTTGCTCCTTTAAGAGATCAACATTTCCACTCTTTAGTTTCCATCTATCGTTAATAGTAAATGAGTAACATGTGAAAAACCAAAAATAAGTTACATGTGAAAAACCAATAAATAACATATATAATGGGAGATAACTCCTATAAGATGAATTCAAATCCTTTTCCTGTAAGTGTTACAAAGTTTCTCCTTTCGGTGATCAACATTTTGCACTCTTTGGTTTCCATCTATCATTAATAGTTAATGAGTTACATGTGAAAAACCAAAAAGTTACATATATAATGGGAGATAACTCCTATAAGATGACTTGGAATCCTTTTCTTGTAAATGTGACAAAGTTGCTCCTTTAAGAGATCAACATTGTGAACTCTTTCGTTTCCCTGTATTATTAATAGTTAATGAGTTACTAGAAAAAAAACCAATAAACTACATATATAATGGGAGATAACTCCTATAAGATGATTTCAAATCCTTTTCCTGTAAATGTAACAAAGTTGTTCTTTTAAGAGACCAAAATTTTGCACTCTTTGGTTTCCCTCTATTATTAATAGTTAATGAGTTACTTTTTAAAAACCAATAAGTTACATAATATTATATAATGGGAGATATCTCCTATCAGATGACTTCAAATCCTTTTCCTGTTAACGTGACAAACATTGCTCCTTAAGAGATCAACATTTTGAACTCTTTTGCTTCCCTCTATTATTAATAGTTAATGAGTTACTTGTGAAAAATCAATAAGTTACATATATAATGGGAGATAACTCCTATAAGATGACTTCAAATCTTTTTCCTGTTAATGTGACAAAGTTCCTGCCCTAAGGGGTAAACATTTTCCACTCTTTGGTTTTCCTCTATTATTAATAGTTAATGAGTTACATGCGAAAAAGCAATAAATTACATATATAATGGGAGATACCTCCTATAGGATGACTTCAAATCCTTTTCCTGTATGTGAAAAAGTTGCTCCAGACCAACATTTTGCACTCCAATAAGTTACATATATATAATGGGAGATAACTCATTTAAAATGGAGTCAAATCCGTTTACTGCAAATGTAACAAATTTGCACATTTAAACGACCAACATTTTGGACTCTTTAATTTCCCTTTATCATTAATAGGTAATGAGTAACATGTAAAAAACCAATAAGTTACATATATAATGGGAGACAATTCCTATAAAATGAAGTCAAATCCTTTTCCTGTAAATGTGACAAAGTTGCTCCTTTGAGAGATCAACATTTTGCACACTTTAGTTTCCCTCTATCATTAATAGGTAATGAGTACCATGTGAAAAACCAATAAGTTACATATATAATGGGAGATAACTCCTTTAAAATGAAGTCAAATCCGTTTACTGCAAATGTAAAAAATTCGCACCTTTAAACGACCAACATTTTGCCCTCTTTAATTTTCCTTTATCATTAATAGTTAATGAGCACCAAGTGAAAAACCAATCAGTTACATATATAATGGGAAATAACTCCTATTAAATGAAGTCAAATCCGTTTACTGCATGTGAAAAAGTTGCTCCTTTAAAAGACCAACATTTTGCACTCTTTAGTTTCCATTTATCATTAATAGTTAATGAGTAACATGTGAAAAACCAATAAGTTACATATATAATGGGAGATAACTCCTATAAAATGAAGTCGAATCCTTTCTATGTAAATGTAACAAAGTTACTCCTTCAAGAGATCAACATTTTACACTCTTAAGTTTCCCTCTATCATTAATAGGTAAGGAGTACCATATGAAAAACCAATCAGTAACATATATAATGGGAGATAACTCCTATAAAATGAAAGCAAATTACTTTGCTCCAAATGTGACAAAGTAGCGTCTTAATAAGGCGAACATTTTACTCTAATAAGTGTTTATCTATCTTTTATCGTTTCAGAGAAGTAGCGCACACAAGCAAAGGTCAAAATTTAGAACGTGACCTTGACCTATGACTTTGTGTTCATTTTCAAGGTCAAAGGTCAAGATGATCTATGGTGAAGACCCCAGGCCTCTATCTCTTTTAGTTGTTGAGATTTGTTTGAATGTCACTTACTACTTTTATTTAAAGAGAGATAACTCCTATAAGATGTCGTCAGAACCCTTCAATCAATCTGTCCCAAAGTTGCGCAAGGATATAGGACACATTTTGGTAAAGGTTTGGTATTGCAATCTGTTTTGGTTTCGGAGTAGTAGCATGAACAAGCTTTTTAGTAAAAGGGGAGATAACTCCTAAATTAAAAGGGTGTGGTCAGTCAAGGTGAACTGCGAAAGCGCAATTGGTAACCAATATCATATATAAAATATCATAGCGACTTGTCGTGAAATGAAAAAAAAGACATAAATTTGCGCAAGAAGTGGGAGAATAATAATAATAATAATAATAATAATAATAATAATAATAATAATAATAATAATAATAATAATAATAATAATAATAACAATAATAATAATAATAATAATCAGAACAATAACTAGAGGTCTTTCCACAGAAAGGTGGAAGACCTAATAATAATAATAATAATAATAATAATAATAATAATCAGGACAATAACTATAGATCTTTCCACAGAAAGGTGGAAAGACCTAATAAGAAACAAATGAATTACAGGAAGGCTTTCCTCTCGGGAAGTGGAAAGCCTTAATGATGGTTAATAGATGAAAGAGTGGTTGTTTGGAGTGCTGTTAAGTTTGCATTATTTAAATATCACACTCATTTACTGTACTTGATACAAGTCATTTGGAATTTCTTGTTTTATTCAGGTGATCCTAGGTGTCCAGTGTTAGCCTTTAAATCGTACATCAAAAGGAGACCAGCATGAAACTTATCCCCAGAGAGTAGGATGTATCTCTCAGCTCTACATAATATAACTCCAGATTCGTCAGATCCTCTAGTCAAGTCTTGTTGGTTCAGTAAAGCACCGTTGGAAAAAAATAAACGTTGAGATATAAGTAAAACAATGGCACAAGGCTTGCCTTAGTGGTCGAAAGGTGAATCACAGTGGTCGCAAGACAACCGTGACCTCACTGTTACATTCAAATGTAGAGGCCACGACAATAATGCAGCATATTGGAAACGTGCAGTCTATTAATCCGCATTCTTCAGCTTCCATTGAACAACAAGAAAAAATATCAAATATTTTAAGAAAAGTTACTTGCGGTAATAATAATAGGAAAGATGATAAAAGTAAAAATTCTAGTTCTATAAATACAGTTTATGTTTCGACTGAACCCTCATATGATGATTTGTCAAGTGTTATAATTGACGATATTATTTCTAGAATTGAAAACTATGAAAATATACATATAAGTCAAGCTGAAGAAAAAAACCTCACCGCCAATTACCATGTTACTAATAATCAGCCAACTGTTATTGACTTGGCTTCGATTACGCCAAACTCAAACATCTGTCTTATGCCTTACTCAAAAATCTTTGGGAATGTGACTATACATTTCTATAATTCCGATAGGTGATTCTAAAATCTTGTGATAATTTGGAAATATTTTGTTATGTATTGTTATTCACATTGTTTTATTATTAAAATTAAAATCCTTATTATTTTTTTTCATTAAAAGCACATGTAAATATGTGTTAAATATATAATTACATGTCGAATTCCATATCGACCTATATCTGCCCCACGGCTGAGATATAGAAGTCTCGGGAAGATATCAGGGCAGATATGGAATTCGACATGTAAAAATCTATACTTATTGATCTTTTATAGCATACGAACTTGTTTGTAATTAATAAATCGCTAAAAAATCAACACTTCCAAAAGTTTCCAAAGCATTTTTTAATTAAAAAAGGACCAATATACTGTTACGTGATTAAATATATTTTGTTGCAGTGGAGATTTATCTAAAGAAAGTGAACATAAAGAAACTGGGTTCAAAGGTGTACGGTAAGAACGATACATGTAATTAATACTTTTTGAATACGTTTCCAAATAAGTTATTGAAAGGAAATTTACTCGAGAATTCTGTCTTCCTAAATCCTGTTGATTCTGAAGATCAGATACAGTGAAAAAACAAATGTCATAATAATTTGTGTGTTGGAGCAAAGATTTACTATCCAGACTATAGCTGTGATAAATTTCAGTAAATTACATTCTGTAATCTGAAATCTGAAGTATTTCATTCGCTGTTGTAAATATTTGACAGTCTTCTACATCATTGAACTGATATGTTAAGATGTAAGATCACAATAAAATTTGTATGTGGTAAACATGCTGTTTTTATGTTACTTATTTTCAAAGCTTAATCACTTTGGTAAATGTGGGAATGTTTCAATTCAGTGTTTATAAGAATGCTGTTACCATTTTAAGCCTAAATGTTGAACAATCTAATGGGATAAATTTTGCAGTGAGACAACATTATTTCAAGATATTGGCCGTGGCATATACATTCTGGTCCCAGCAGATAATACCAGTGTTGAATTAGAAGCAGATATATTAACACCAGACGAGCGCCAAGTTGTATTGTCAGGCAACCCTGATTTAGATAAATATAAGCTCGAGACGAACATTTTTCATATAAAAAATTCATGGAAAGAAGTACCACCATACATTCCAAAAGACAAAAATGGTTTAATTACTTTTCGGGTGAATTTACCAGCAGGCGCATTTAACTACCACCTTTTGAAATTTCGAGCCTATGTGCGCTATGGCAAGACATGGAGTTTAATTGACGCCGATCTTAAGGTAAACGATGAAGTTTGATTAAGAAGTACCATGATGAACAGTCGTGGTATTGAGTATCAAACTGCAAATATAGTCCTATTTTTTAAAGCAATTATTGTCGCCATTGTGGACATTATTGTGATAAAATATTCGATGTAAAAAGTTCAATTAAGACGTAATAATTTGTCTAATCTTTTGGTTTTTGTGGTTGTCATGTGGCATACATATACATCTACCTTATTATCGTAGGGTGGAATATATTTGTCTCTATTTGTCACATAATTAAGCCAAAAATGGTAAAACATGTCAGTAGTACTTGTTGTAATACAGTAGAACTTCAGTATTGCTCGAACATCCGGAATTTCTCGAACACCTATAAAAGTAAGGAACTTTTCCCCAATATAATCAATGTTAACATTTTTCCGATTTCTCGAACACGGATTTCGCGAAAAATCGAAAAACTCGCGGAAAAATCCATTGAAGAAACTTTGAATGACTACAACTATTGACGGCTTAGGTGCTTAATCCACCGTAAAAGGTGTAAAGATGGTATCCATATATCTGAAAAAATTCCAATCTTGATCTTAAATGAAAAATTCCTTATAATTAATCTGTCATCAATTTGTTTTTTTTTGTACGTCTTTGTCAATGAATTTGTTAAAATAGGTGCAAAATTAAGTCGCCAAAAACGAAGTTTTGGCTACTTATTGTTTTTGCTACGTTTCTTCTTATTAAGTCGTCCAAAACGAAGTCTTGGCGACTTATTGTTTTTGCACCGTTTCTTCTTATTATTATGGCTCCCAAACTTTCGTTTGGGAGACATATTGTTTTTGCTCCGTTTCTTATTATTATGGCTCCCAAACGAAAGTTTGGGAGACATATTGTTTTTGGTCTGTTTCTTATTATGGCTCCCAAACGAAAGTTTGGGAGACATATTATTTTTGCTCCGTTTCTTATTATGGTTCCCAAACGAAAGTTTGGGAGACATATTGTTTTTGCTCCGTTTCTTATTATTATTAATGTTATTATTTTTTTTTCTTCCACTTTCCGCCAGAATTTTATCCGGGTGTTTTCTCGGAGACCATAAATTGGATCCAAATGAAACTTCACACAAAAATAGGTCATGATGTGAAGTGGTGCCTTTCAGGTTTAACATTTTTGATGAAAATTGAAATATAGGTAGGGTATGTTATACCGCACCATATGACGCACATGTTGACATTTTTTGGCGGCCATTTTGAATCCAAGATGGCCGCCAAAAATTAAAAATGCTCGGAATCGCACGAAACTTGGTTTTTAGGTATATAACCATGTTGCGATCAGCTGTTAGTCATCGAAATTTGAATTTGAACATGGCGGCCATCTTAAAATGGCGGCCTTTTTGAAAATGAAAATAAATCCTTAAAATCCAAAACTTAACGGATTTTAATGAAAATTGGAATATAAGTACAGTATGTTATACCGAAGCATATGAAGCATATGTCGACTTTCAATGGCGGCCATTTTGAATCCAAGATGGCCGACAAAATTGAAAAATGATCCGATTTCCACGAAACTTGGTGTCCTAATAGATAAAGTTGCCTTGAATGGATGTCTGAACTCCAGTGTCCACGGGGGTCGTCAGGGAGCCAGTTATAATCCATGAGATCATAATCATGTTTTTAATTATTATGTCGCCCTAGACCTTGTCGGGGCGACATATTGTTATTCTACTGTTTCTTTTTCACTAGTATTATTATTATTATTATTATTATTATTATTATTATTATTATTATTAAGACGCCGACCACGAAGTGTCGGGCGACTGATTGTTTTTACTCCGTTTATTATTATTAAGTCGCCGACCACGAAGTGTCGGGCGACTTATTGTTTTTACTCCGTTTCTTATTATTAAGTCGCCGACCACGAAGTGTCGGGCGACTTATTGTTTTTACTCCGTTTCTTATTAAGTCGCCGACCACGAAGTGTCGGGTTTCTTATTGTTTTTACTCCGTTTCTTATTATTATTATTATTTTCATATTTCTTATGTTTTCCTTTTTCCCCTCGCAATGTTGTCCGCTCGTTTTCTCGCTCATCTTTTAACCGATCGAAATGAAACTTTGGGAACATGTTAAGGGTGACCTGAAGTTGTGCAATCCACTTTTGAAATTTTCAAAATGGCCGCCATTTTCAAAATGGCCGCCATTTTCAAAATGGCCGCCGTTGAAAAAAATGACGGCCGTTGTCAGATCTCAGTAATTGCCAAAGCAATTTCAATAAAAATTAATATACTGGTACAGCTAACTATCCCGAGCATTTTTGCAAAAAAAAATTTGACGCGGCCGACATTTCAAAATGGCCGCCATCCGAACACTACCCCCCTAAAAATGTAAAAATTTAAACGTCATCCGATTTAGACGAAATTTGGTATACAGGTAGCTTATGATACCCTAAGTGTGCCACTATTTAAAAATGATTTGTCCGACTTCCGGTTTCAAAATGGCGGCCATATTACTGCAGGAAAAAGTCAACTTTGTCCGATTTCAACAAAATTTGATTTCTAGGCATATTTTAATGTACTGATTTGAATGAAATACTATCCATGGGGATTATAGTGGCAATGGGGGTTCGTTTGGGAGACATTCTGTGTTGGCATCCCAACACAATCAGCACTAGTTATTAAGTCGCCGACCACGAAGTGTCGGGCGACTTATTGTTTTTACTCAGTTTCTTATTATTAAGTCGCCGACCACGAAGTGTCGGGCGACTTATTGTTTTTACTCTGTTTCTTCTTATTATTATTATTATTTTCATATTTCTTAAGTTTTCCTTTTTCCCCTCGCAATGTTGTCCGCTCGTTTTCTCGCTCATCTTTTAACCGATCGAAATGAATCTTGGCCAACTGAAAGCTCATGTTATGAAGTTGTGCTCTTGACTTTTAGTTCCCTCTACTCGGTCAAAAGTGCGGAACGGGAGGCGACTTCAACGTTTCGGGAAACGTAAATTTTAATTATTAAGTCTCCCAAACGAAGTTTGGAGACTTATTGTTTTTACTCTGTTTCTTCTTCTTATTATTCTTCTTCTGGTTTTCCCGTAGAGATTTCCGACACTTTTCTCAGAAACCGTAAATGGGATCAATTTGAAACTTGGTAGGATGTTAGACCCTATTGGCTAGATGTGCAATCATCTTTCGGAATTTCCAAGATGGCGGCCACTTTCAAAATGGCCGCCATTTAAGTTTTCCCGCCAAAATGCAGTTCCCGGAGAACCGCCAGATGGATTTCGATGAAACTTGGTATGTAGGTTCAGCATAGTGGTCTTGATTTATTTTTGGCAAAAAATCGCGCGCGAACCGGCCGCCATTTTCAAAATGGCCGCCGAATCGCCAAAAATTCAAGTTTGTCGGATTTCAACGAAAATGGGTTTTAACAGTAAATTTTGTATGCCGAGTCCAATGGTCAACTCAGAATTTTTATACGACGCGCCATTTTTTGTAAAATGGCCGCCAAAGTTGCCAAATGGGCAAAAATTCAACATTGTCATAATTCAACGAAAATAGGTTCTAAAGGTAAATTTGGTATGCCGAGTTCAACGGTACACTCAGATTTTTTATACGACCCGCCATTTTTTTAAAAATGGCCACCGAAGTTGCCAAATCGGCAAAAATTCAACATTGTCGGAACTCAATGAAAATTGGTTCCTAAAGTAAATTTAGTATGTCGAGTTCAATGGTCAACTCAGAATTTTTATATGACACGCTATTCTTTGTGAAATGGCCGCCGAAGTTGCCAAATCGGCAAAAAATCAACAACGTTGGAATTCAATGAAATTGGGTTCTTAAAGTAAATTTGTTATGGCGAGTTGAATGGTGCAATCTGTCTGTGTCAACAGAATACCAGTAAAATTTGAAAATTTACCATTTTTTTTCAATTTTATTAGAATTTGAAATCTAGGTGAATAGCAACCTGTAAAGTCAAATATAAGGTGATTCACAGGCTGCACAGGACTATCAGTAACTTCGTTCGGGAGACTTCACGTTTCGCGAAACGTAAATTTTAATTATTATTATTTTCATATTTCTTATGTTTTCCATTTTCCCCTCGCAATGTTGTCCGCACATTTTCTCAGAGATGCAATGTCCAATCAAGATGAAACTTTGGGAACATGTTAAGGGTGACCTGAAGTTGTGCAATCCACTTAAAATGGTCGCCATTTTCAAAATGGCCGCCGTTGAAAAAAAATGACGGCCGTTGTCAGATCTCAGTAATTGCCAAAGCAATTTCAATGAAAATTGGTATACTGATACAGCTAACTATCCCGAGCATTTTTGCAAAAAAAAATTTGACGTGGCCGACAATTCAAAATGGCCGCCATCCAAACACCACCCACCTAAAAATGTAAAAATTTAAACGTCATCCGATTTAGACGAAATTTGGTATTCAGGTAGCTTATGATACCCTGAGTGTGCCACTGTTTAAAAATTTTTTGTCCGACTTCCGGTTATAAAATGGCGGCCATTTTACTGCAGGAAAAAGTCAACTTTGTCCGATTTCAATAAAATTTGATTTCTAGGCATATTTTAATGTACTGATTTGAATGAAATACTATCCATGGGGATCAAAAGTGCGGAACGGGAGGCGAATTCAACGTTTCGGGAAACGTAAATTTTAATTATTATTATTTTCATATTTCTTCTGTTTTCCTTTTTCCCCTCGCAATGTTGTCCGCTCGTTTTCTCGCTCATCTTTTAACAGATCGAAATGAAACTTGGCCAACTGAAAGCTCATGTTATGAAGTTGTGCTCTTGACTTTTAGTTCCCTCTACTCGGTCAAAAGTGCGGAACGGGAGGCGACTTCAACGTTTCGGGAAACGTAAATTTTTATTATTATTATTATTATTATTAAGTCTCCCCAAGGAAGTTTGGAGACTTATTGTTTTTACTCTGTTTCTTATTATTATTATTATTCTTCTGGTTTCCACGTACAGATTTCCGACACTTTTTTCAGAAACCGTAAATGGGATCAATTTGAAACTTGGTAGGATGTTAGACCCTATTGGCTAGATGTGCAATCATCTTTCGGAATTTCCAAGATGGCCGCCAATTTCAAAATGGCCGCCATTTAAGTTTTCCCGCCAAAATGCAGTTCCCGGAGAACCGCCAGATGGATTTCGATGAAACTTGGTATGTAGGTTCAGCATAGTGGTCTTGATTTATTTTTGGCAAAAAATCGCCCGCGAACCGGCCGCCATTTTCAAAATGGCCGCCGAATCGCCAAAAATTCAAGTTTGTCGGATTTCAACGAAAATGGGTTTTAACAGTAAATTTTGTATGCCGAGTCCAATGGTCAACTCTGAATTTTTATACGACGCGCCATTTTTTGTAAAATGGCCGCCAAAGTTGCCAAATGGGCAAAAATTCAACATTGTCATAATTCAACGAAAATAGGTTCTAAAAGTAAATTTGGTATGCCGAGTTCAACGGTACACTCAGATTTTTTATACGACCCGCCATTTTTTAAAAATGGCCACCAAAGTCGCCAAATCGGCAAAAATTCAACATTGTCGGAACTCAATGAAAATTGGTTCCTAAAGTAAATTTAGTATGTCGAGTTCAATGGTCAACTCAGAATTTTTATATGAGGCGCTATTTTTTGTAAAATGGCCACCGAAGTTGCCAAATCGGCAAAAAATCAACAACGTTCATGTGGGACAGGTGAAACATGTCTGTGTCAACAGAATACCAGTAAAATTTGAAAATTTACCATTTTTTTCAATTTTATTAGAATTTGAAATCTAGGTGAATAGCAACCTGTAAAGTCAAATATAAGGTGATTCACAGGCTGCACAGGACTATCAGTAACTTCGTTCGGGAGACTTCACGTTTCGCGAAACGTAAATTTTAATTATTATTATTATTATTCCTCACTTTTTGTCGGCTGATAACTCAGAGATGGCTGATTGGATTAGAACATCACATGGCATAAAGTAGAACCACTATCTGAAGTTGTGCAATCAACTTTAAAAATGGTGATATGTGGAACCATCTCCATGGAAACCAGAAAGTTATGCATTAGTGATTTAGGGCATTTTCCTTAATTTGTCGAAAACCTAGAACCACAGAGGGACCAAACTTGGTATGATGGAAGACCATAATGAGATACAGGTTTGAGATGATTTTGGGGCGGAACGGAAAAACAAGATGGCCGCCATGGCTAAAAATAGATTTAACATGGGGCCTATGGGAAAATGATTTTTCTACAATAGCTTCACCATGGTTTGAGATATAGGAAGTTGGACCTCATCAACCTTAAGAAGACATTAAAGTTTGAAAAAAAAATTTCACACCGTGTGGCCGCAGCCACAACCGTTACGTTTGCATACTAGAAGCCTATGGGGAAATGGAGGTTTTTTGTCACCTCCATTTCTCTGCTATGCATTGATGGATTCCAATCAAACTTTACACAAAGCACCATCATAATTACATCTTGGAATTCACATATCAAAAAATTCCAAAATGGCCACCTTTTCCAAGATGGCTGCCACGTTACATTTGCATAGAAGCCTATGGGGAAATGGAGGTTTTTTGTCGCCTCCATTTCTCTGCTATGCATTGATGGATTCCAATCAAACTTTACACAAAGCACCGTCACCATTACATCTTGGAATTCATATTACGAAAAATTTCAAAATGGTGGCCATTTTTAAGATGGCTACCGAGTTACGTTAAAAAATACAACATTGTCGGAATTAAATGAAAATCAACTTCTAGAGATAATTTGATGTGGGGAACAACATGGAATCATCGATTTTGAAATTCACATGACGCAAAATGCAAAATGGCCACTTTGTTCAAGATGGCCGCCACGTTACGGTTTAAATGAAAATGTCAGAATTTGATGCATTTTGACTTCAGGCCAAAAAAATTGTTCGGTTTTAGTCAGTTATCGGATTATACAGGTTTTATTTGTATAGAGTTTAATAGGTTGGGACTCAATATTATGTCCGCTTTACACAAATTTTCGGTTTCTTCAGGGTGCGATTTAGACAGGTTTCACGGTATATCCCCAATGATCAAATTAATCTATGTTAGCATCAAAAGTCCAACATTGTCTGATTTTAAAGAAAACTATTTTCATGTGGTATTTTGACATGAAATCATAAAAAAATGTCAGGGCGACATCTGCTATTGCTCGCAATGGCAATTCTAGTTAAGTCGCCGACCACGAAGTGTCGGGCCACTTATTGTTTTTACTCCGTTTCTTATTAAGTCGCCGACCACGAAGTGTCGGGCGACTTATTGTTTTTACTCCGTTTCTTATTATTATTATTATTAAGTCGCCGACCACGAAGTGTCGGGCGACTTATTGTTTTTACTCCGTTTCTTATTAAGTCTCCCAAACGAAGTTTGGAGACTTATTGTTTTTACTCTGTTTCTTATTATTATTATTATTATTATTCTTCTGGTTTCCCCGTAGAGATTTCCGACACTTTTCTCAGAAACCGTAAATGGGATCAATTTGAAACTTGGTAGGATGTTAGACCCTATTGGCTAGATGTGCAATCATCTTTCGGAATTTCCAAGATGGCTGCCACTTTCAAAATGGCCGCCATTTAAGTTTTCCCGCCAAAATGCAGTTCCCGGAGAACCGCCAGATGGATTTCGATGAAACTTGGTATGTAGGTTCAGCATAGTGGTCTTGATTCATTTTTGGCAAAAAATCGCGCGCGAACCGGCCGCCATTTTCAAAATGGCCGCCGAATCGCCAAAAATTCAAGTTTGTCGGATTTCAACGAAAATGGGTGGTAAATTTGGTATGCCGAGTCCAATGGTCAACTCAGAATTTTTATACGACGCGCCATTTTTTGTAAAATGGCCGCCAAAGTTGCCAAATTTTTGTTAGTTCCATGCCTTAATTTTCTAAATATCTATATAACATTAACATCTCCAACCTCTTATCCAAGCATACAATTTGAAAATTTACCATTTTTTTTCAATTTTATTAGAATTTGAAATCTAGGTGAATAGCAACCTGTAAAGTCAAATATAAGGTGATTCACAGGCTTCACAGGACTATCAGTAACTTCGTTTGGGAGACTTCACGTTTCGCGAAACGTAAATTTTAATTAAGTCGCCGACCACGAAGTGTCGGGCGACTTATTGTTTTTACTCCGTTTCTTCTTCTTCTTCTTATTAAGTCGCCGACCACGAAGTGTCGGGCGACTTATTGTTTTTATTCCGTTTCTTCTTATTATTATTATTATGTTTTCCTTTTTCCCCTCGCAATGTTGTCCGCTCGTTTTCTCGCTCATCTTTTAACCGATCGAAATGAAACTTTGGGAACATGTTAAGGGTGACCTGAAGTTGTGCAATCCACTTTTGAAATTTTCAAAATGGCCGCCATTTTCAAAATGGCCGCCGTTGAAAAAAAATGACGGCCGTTGTCAGATCTCAGTAATTGCCAAAGCAATTTCAATGAATATTGGTATACTGGTACAGCTAACTATCCCGAGCATTTTTGCAAAAAAAAATTTGACGCGGCCGACATTTCAAAATGGCCGCCATCCGAAAACCACCCCCTAAAACTGTAAAAATTTAAACGTTATCCGATTTAAACGAAATTTGGTATACATACAGGTAGCTTATGATACCCTGAGTGTGCCACTATTTTCAAAATTTTTGTCCGACTTCCGGTTTCAAAATGGCGGCCGTTTTAAAGTTTTACAAAATGGCGGCCGTTGTCAGATCTCAGTTATGGCCAGAGCAATTTCAATGAAAATTGGTATACTGATACAGCTAACTATCCTGAGCATTTTTGCAAAAAAAATTTTTTGTCCGACTTCCGGTTTCAAAATGGCGGCCGTTTTAAAGTTTGCTCGTTTTCTCGCTCATCTTTTAACCGATCGAAATGAAACTTGGCCAACTGAAAGCTCATTTTATGAAGTTGTGCTCTTGACTTTTAGTTCCCTCTACTCGCTCAAAAGTGCGGAACGGGAGGCGACTTCAACGTTTCGGGAAACGTAAATTTTAATTATTATTATTATTTTCATATTTCTTATGTTTTCCTTTTTCCCCTCGCAATGTTGTCCGCTCGTTTTCTCGCTCATCTTTTAACCGATCGAAATGAAACTTTGGGAACATGCTAAAGGTGACCTGAAGTTGTGCAATCCACTTATGAAATTTTCAAAATGGCCGCCGTTGAAAAAAATGACGGCCGTTGTCAGATCTCAGTAATTGCCAAAGCAATTTCAATGAAAATTGGTATACTGGTACAGCTACTATCCCGAGCATTTTTGCGAAAAAAAATTTGACGCGGCCGACATTTCAAAATGGCCGCCATCCGAACACCACCCCCTAAAAATGTAAAAATTTAAACGTCATCCGATTTAGACGAAATTTGGTATACAGGTAGCTTATGATACCCTAAGTGTGCCACTATTTAAAAATGTTTTGTCCGACTTCCGGTTTCAAAATGGCGGCCATTTTACTGCAGGAAAAAGTCAACTTTGTCCTATTTCAACAAAATTTGATTTCTAGGCATATTTTAATGTACTGATTTGAAGGAAATACTATCCATGGGGATTATAGTGGCAATGGGGGTTCGTTTGGCTCATGTTATGAAGTTGTGCTCTACTCGGTCAAAAGTGCGGAACGGGAGGCGACTTCAACGTTTCGTGAAACGTAAATTTTAATTATTATTATTATTATTTTCATATTTCTTATGTTTTCCTTTTTCCCCTCGCAATGTTGTCCGCTCGTTTTCTCGCTCATCTTTTAACCGATCGAAATGAAACTTTGGGAACATAATAAGGGTGACCTGAAGTTGTGCAATCCACTTTTGAAATTTTCAAAATGGCCGCCGTTGAAAAAAAATGACGGCCGTTGTCAGATCTCAGTAATTGCCAAAGCAATTTCAATGAAAATTGGTATACTGATACAGCTCCCTATCCCGAGCATTTTTGCAAAAAAAAATTTGACGCGGCCGACATTTCAAAATGGCCGCCATCCGAACACCACCGCCCTTAAACTGTAAAAATTTAAACGTCATCCGATTTAAACGAAATTTGGTATACAGGTAGCTTATGATACCCTGAGTGTGCCACTATTTAAAAATGTTTTGTCCGACTTCCGGTTTCAAAATGGCGGCCATTTTACTGCAGGAAAAAGTCAACTTTGTCCTATTTCAACAAAATTTGATTTCTAGGCATATTTTAATGTACTGATTTGAATGAAATACTATCCATGGGGATTATAGTGGCAATGGGGGTTCGTTTGGCTCATGTTATGAAGTTGTGCTCTACTCGGTCAAAAGTGCGGAACGGGAGGCGACTTCAACGTTTCGTGAAACGTAAATTTTAATTATTATTTTTATTATTTTCATATTTCTTATGTTTTCCTTTTTCCCCTCGCAATGTTGTCCGCTCGTTTTCTCGCTCATCTTTTAACCGATCGAAATGAAACTTTGGGAACATAATAAGGGTGACCTGAAGTTGTGCAATCCACTTTTGAAATTTTCAAAATGGCCGCCGTTGAAAAAAAATGACGGCCGTTGTCAGATCTCAGTAATTGCCAAAGCAATTTCAATGAAAATTGGTATACTGATACAGCTCCCTATCCCGAGCATTTTTGCAAAAAAAAATTTGACGCGGCCGACATTTCAAAATGGCCGCCATCCGAACACCACCCCCCTTAAACTGTAAAAATTTAAACGTCATCCGATTTAAACGAAATTTGGTATACAGGTAGCTTATGATACCCTGAGTGTGCCACTATTTTCAAAATTTTTGTCCGACTTCCGGTTTCAAAATGGCGGCCGTTTTAAAGTTTTACAAAATGGCGGCCGTTGTCAGATCTCAGTAATGGCCGGAGCAATTTCAATGAAAATTGGTATACTGATACAGCTAACTATCCTGTTGCCAAAAAATTGGATGCGAATGACACTATTTTGTGATTGCAGCCGTTTCACCACACTCCCCCCAAACGTCAACTTAGTCCGATTGCAACGACATTTGATATGTAGGTAGATTTTAATCCACAAACTAAGAATATCATGTCTATTTGGGGGTTTTCAACATGCACAAAAATATAGTAGTAAAACTCCGTTTCTTATTATTATTAAGTTGCCGACCACGAAGTGTCGGGCGACTTATTGTTTTTACTCCGTTTCTTATTATTATTATTATTATTTTCATATTTCTTATGTTTTCCTTTTTACCCTCGCAATGCTGTCCGCTCGTTTTCTCGCTCATCTTTTAACCGATCGAAATGAAACTTGGCCAACTGAAAGCTCATGTTATGAAGTTGTGCTCTTGACTTTTTGTTTTCACCGATACCCCCCGCACGCGACACAGTTGCCATTCAAAGTTGAAGGGTCATAATTTAGGACATCGCTTATATCGGGAAAACCGCTCGATGAAAAGTTTTGAAATTTGGTACGGTTGTAGAGTAAGTTTTAACATTTTTAAGGCTTATAACTGCAAAGTTCCCTCTACTCGGTCAAAAGTGCGGAACGGGAGGCGACTTCAACGTTTCGTGAAACGTAAATTTTAATTATTATTATTATTATTTTCATATTTCTTATGTTTTCCTTTTTCCCCTCGCAATGTTGTCCGCTCGTTTTCTTGCTCATCTTTTAACCGATCGAAATGAAACTTTGGGAACATAATAAGGGTGACCTGAAGTTGTGCAATCCACTTTTGAAATTTTCAAAATGGCCGCCGTTGAAAAAAAATGACGGCCGTTGTCAGATCTCAGTAATTGCCAAAGCAATTTCAATGAAAATTGGTATACTGATACAGCTCCCTATCCCGAGCATTTTTGCAAAAAAAAATTTGACGCGGCCGACATTTCAAAATGGCCGCCATCCGAACACCACCCCCCTTAAACTGTAAAAATTTAAACGTCATCCGATTTAAACGAAATTTGGTATACAGGTAGCTTATGATACCCTGAGTGTGCCACTATTTTCAAAATTTTTGTCCGACTTCCGGTTTCAAAATGGCGGCCGTTTTAAAGTTTTACAAAATGGCGGCCGTTGTCAGATCTCAGTAATGGCCGGAGCAATTTCAATGAAAATTGGTATACTGATACAGCTAACTATCCTGTTGCCAAAAAATTGGATGCGAATGACACTATTTTGTGATTGCAGCCGTTTCACCACACTCCCCCCAAACGTCAACTTAGTCCGATTGCAACGACATTTGATATGTAGGTAGATTTTAATCCACAAACTAAGAATATCATGTCTATTTGGGGGTTTTCAACATGCACAAAAATATAGTAGTAAAACTCCGTTTCTTATTATTATTAAGTTGCCGACCACGAAGTGTCGGGCGACTTATTGTTTTTACTCCGTTTCTTATTATTATTATTATTATTTTCATATTTCTTATGTTTTCCTTTTTACCCTCGCAATGCTGTCCGCTCGTTTTCCTCGCTCATCTTTTAACCGATCGAAATGAAACTTGGCCAACTGAAAGCTCATGTTATGAAGTTGTGCTCTTGACTTTTTGTTTTCACCGATACCCCCCGCACGCGACCACAGTTGCCATTCAAAGTTGAAGGGTCATAATTTAGGACATCGCTTATATCGGGAAAACCGCTCGATGAAAAGTTTTGAAATTTGGTACGGTTGTAGAGGTAAGTTTTAACATTTTTAAGGCTTATAACTGCAAAGTTCCCCTCTACTCGGTCAAAAGTGCGGAACGGGAGGCGACTTCAACGTTTCGTGAAACGTAAATTTTAATTATTATTATTATTATTTTCATATTTCTTATGTTTTCCTTTTTCCCCCTCGCAATGTTGTCCGCTCGTTTTCTTGCTCATCTTTTAAACCGATCGAAATGAAACTTTGGGAACATAATAAGGGTGACCTGAAGTTGTGCAATCCACTTTTGAAATTTTCAAAATGGCCGCCGTTGAAAAAAAATGACGGCCGTTGTCAGATCTCAGTAATTGCCAAAGCAATTTCAATGAAAATTGGTATACTGATACAGCTAACTATCCCGAGCATTTTTGCAAAAAAAAATTTGACGCGGCCGACATTTCAAAATGGCCGCCATCCGAACACACCACCCCCCTAAAAATGTAAAAATTTAAACGTCATCCGATTTAGACGAAATTTGGTATACAGGTAGCTTATGATACCCTAAGTGTGCCACTATTTAAAAATGTTTTGTCCGACTTCCGGTTTCAAAATGGCGGCCATTTTACTGCAGGAAAAAGTCAACTTTGTCCGATTTCAACAAAATTTGATTTCTAGGCATATTTTAATGTACTGATTTGAATGAAATACTATCCATGGGGATTATAGTGGCAATGGGGGTTCGTTTGGGAGACATTCTGTGTTGGCATCACAACACAATCAGCACTAGTTATTAAGTCGCCGACCACGAAGTGTCGGGCGACTTATTGTTTTTACTCCGTTTCTTATTAAGTCGCCGACCACGAAGTGTCGGGCGACTTATTGTTTTTACTCCGTTTCTTATTATTATTATTATTATTTTCATATTTCTTATGTTTTCCTTTTTCCCCTCGCAATGTTGTCCGCTCGTTTTCTCGCTCATCTTTTAACCGATCGAAATGAAACTTGGCCAACTGAAAGCTCATGTTATGAAGTTGTGCTCTACTCGGTCAAAAGTGCGGAACGGGAGGCGACTTCAACGTTTCGTGAAACGTAAATTTTAATTATTATTACTTATTTTTCTTCCACTTTCCGCCGGAATTTTGTCCGGCTGTTTTCTTGGAGACCGTAAATGGGATCCAAATGAAACTTCACACAAATATAGGTCATAATGTGGAGTTGTGACTTTCAGGTTTAAAATTTTTGAAATGGCGGCCATCTTGAAATGGTGGTCATTTTAAAAATGAAAAAAATCCTTAGAAATCCAAAAGTTAACGTATTTCGATGAAAATTGAAATATAAGTAGAGTATGTAATACCTTACCAGATAACGCACATGTTGACTTTTTATGGCGGCCATTTAGAATCCAAGATGGTCGCCAAAAATTCAAAATGCTCGGAATCGCACGAAACTTGGTTTTTAGGAAGGTAACCGTGTTGCGATCAGATGTTAGTCATCAAAATTTGAATTTGAACACGGCGGCCATCCTAAAATGGCGGCCATTTTGAAAATGAAAATAAATCCTTAAAAATCCAAAAGTTAACGGATTTCAATGAAAATTGGAATATAAGTAGAGTATGTTATACCGACCATATGACGCACATGTTG
Organism: Limnoperna fortunei; assembly: GCA_944474755.1. Classification (NCBI taxonomy): domain Eukaryota; kingdom Metazoa; phylum Mollusca; class Bivalvia; order Mytilida; family Modiolidae; genus Limnoperna; species Limnoperna fortunei. The sequence goes on from OX104123.1 coordinate 27,963,386, forward strand.
GACTTTCTATGGCGGCCATTTTGAATCCAAGATGGCCGACAAAATTGAAAAATGCTCCGATTTGCACGAAACTTGGTTTCATGGTAGATGAAGTAGCTGTGAATGGATGTCTGAACTCCAGTGTCCACGTTGGTCGTTTGGAAGCCAGTGATCCATAGGATCATAATCATGTTAAATTATAATTTTTTTTTCTTCCACTTTCCGACAGAATTTTGTCCGGGTGTTTTCTCGGAGACTGTAAATTGGATCCAAATGAAACTTCATACAAAAATAGGTCATGATGTGAGGTGGTGCTTTTCAGGTTTAAAATTATTTTTTAATCGGCGGCCATCTTGAAATGGCGGCCATTTTGAAAATGCGAAAAATTCTTAAAAATCTAAAAGTTAACGGATTTTGATGAAAATTGGAATATAAGTAGAATATGTTATATACCGCACCATATGACGCACATGTTGACTTTTTATAGTGGCCATTTTGAATCTAAGATGGCCGTCAAAAATTCAAAATGATCGGAATCGCATGAAAATTGGTTTTTAAGTAGATTACCATGTTGCGATCAGATGTTAGTAATCAAAATTTGAATTTGAACACGGCGGCCATCTTAAAATGGTGGCCATTTTGAATATTGAAAATAAATCCATCAAAAATCAAAAAATTAACGGATTTCACTGAAAATTAGAATATAAGTAGAGTATGTTATACCGAACCATATGACGCACATTTGGACTTTCTATGGCGGCTATTTTGAATCCAAGATGGCGGACAAAATTGAAAAATTCTCCGATTTGCACGAAACTTTGTTTCATGGTAGATAAAGTTGTTGTGAATGGATGTCTGAACTCCAGTATCCACAGGGGTTGTTTGGGAGCCAGTTATGATCCATAAGATCATAATCATGTTTAATTATCAATATTTTTTTTCTTCCGCTTTCCGCCAAAATTTTGTCCGACCGTTTTCTCAGAGACCGTAAATTGGATCAATATGAAACTTCACCCAAAAATAGGTCATGACTTGAAGTGGTGCATGCCTGTTTTAAAATTTTAAATTGGCGACCATCTTGAAATGGCGGCCATTTTGAAAATGAGAAAAATCCTTAAAAATCCAAAAATTAACCGATTTCGATGAAGATTGGAATATAAGTAGTTTATGTTATATCGCACCATATGACGCACGTGTCGACCTTTGTTGGCAGCCATTTTGAATCCAAGATGGTCTCCAAAAATTCAAAATGCTCAGAATCGCATGAAATTTGGTTTTTAGGTAGGTTACCATGTTGCGATCAGAAGTTAGTCATTAAAATTTGAATCTGATCATGGCGGCCATCTTAAAATGGTGGCCGTTTTCAAAAGGAATTTGATATTTAGGTACATCTTTATGTCCTAAGTGGAATGCAATACTATCCATGGGGATTTTAGGCGACTTCTGTGTTGGCATCCCAACACATTATTTTTAATTTTTTTTTTCTTCCACTTTCACCAGAATTTTGTGCGACTGTTATCTCGGAGACCTTTAATTGGATCCACATGAAAGTTCACACAAAAATAGTTCATGATGTGAGGTGGTGCCTTTCAGGTTTACAATTTTTTAATTGGTGGCAGTCTTGAAATGGCGGCCATTTTGAAAATGAAAAAATCCTAAAAAATCCAAATGTTTACGGATTTCGACAAAAATTGCAATATAAGTAGAGTATCTTATACCACACCATCTGACGCGCATGTTGAATTTTGTTACCGGCCATTTTGAATCCAAGATGGCCGCCAAAAATGCAAAATGATCGGAATCGAACGAAACTTGGTTTTTAGGTAGATTTGCATGTTGCGATCTGATGTTATTCATTAATATTTGAATTTGATCATGAAGGCGATCTTAAAATGGGGACCATTTTGAAAGTGATAATAAATCCTTAAAAATCCACAAGTTTTCCGAAATTTGGAATATAAGTAGAGCATGTTATACCGCACTATATGACGCACATGTTGACTTTCTATGGCAGCCATTTTGAATCCCAGATGGCCGCCAAAATTTCAAAATTCTCAGAATCGCACGAAACATGTTTTTTTGGTAGATTTCTATGTCGCAATCAGACTTTAGTCATCAAAATTTGAATTTCAACATGGCGGCTATCTTAAATGGTGGTCATTTTTAAAATGAAAAAAAATCCTTAAAAATCAAAACATTTACCAATTTAAACGAAAATTGGTTTATAAGTAGAGTATGTTATACCGCATCATATGACGCACATGTTAACTTTCTATGTTGGCCATTTTGAATCCAAGATGGCTGACAAAATTGAAAAATGCTCCGATCTACACGAAACACGATCTACACGATCTTGTGTCCTTGGCGGTCGTTTCGGAGCCAGTTATGATCCATTAGATCAAAATCATGTTTAATTATTAAAAAATTATGGCTCCCAAACGAAAGTTTGGGAGACATATTGTTTTTGCTCCGTTTCTTATTATTTTTTTTTCTTCCACTTTCCGCCAGAATTTTATCCGACTGTTTTATCGGAGACCGTAAATTGGATCAACATGAAACTTCACACAAAAATAGGTCATGATGTGAAGTTTTGCTTTTCAGGTGTTAATTTTTTTTAATTGGAATGAAACAATTCCTTTAAAATCCAAAAGTTGACGTATTTTAACAAAATTTGGTATATAAGTGGAGTATGTTATACCACACCATATGACGCACGTGTTGACTTTTTATGGCGGCCATTTTGAATCCAAGATGGCCGCCAAAAATTTAAAATGCGTGGAATCACACGAAACTTGGTTTTTAGATAGATTATCCTGTTGCGATCAGAAGTTGGTCATCAAACTTCGAATTTGATCATGGTGGCCACTGAAAATTGGAGTATAAGTAGAGTATGTTATACCGCACCATATGACGCACATGTCAACTTTTTATGGCAGCCATTTTGAATCCAAGATGACAGACAAAATAAGAAAATGCTCCGATTTGCACGAAACTTGGTTTCATGGTAGATAAAGTTGCTGTGAATTGATGTCTGAACTCCAGTGTCCACCGGGGTCGTTTGGGAGCCAGTTATGGTCCATAAGATCATAATCATGTTTAATTATTATTATTATTTCGGTTTCCACTTATTCTAGATCGTGAAATTGCCCGAGAAGCCTTAATAGAAACAAATGAAACTTAGCACAGTTAGAGTTTCGATAATGGCAGCCCTTTCAAAATGGCCTCCACTTGACCAAAACCCACCCAAAAATGGCAAACAATTTCCCGTGGTCCGATTTCAATGAAATTTTGAATGAAGGTGCATTTTAGTATGTGGAGTGAAAAGCTACTTTAAAAATTTTTTCCGACGTCGCGTTTAAAAATGGCCGCAAAAACGTTTATAATTTTCAACGTTATCCGATCTCGATGAAATTTAATGTGCTGCGATTGCAACAAAATTGGTGTGGAGGTAGATTTAAGTGTGCTGGAAATTTTTTGACCGTGCATTTCCAAAACGCGTCAAAATGTTAAACTTTTTCAGATTTTAATGAAATTTGATGTGTAGGTGCATTTTAATGTCCTGAGTGGAACTTAATACTATCCATTAGGGATTTTGGGCAACTTCTGTGTGGCATCACAACACATTATTTTTAATTAATGTATGCGCCACTTGAGAAATTGTTATAAAATCCGAATATTGACATAACTAGGTAAAGTAATTACGCAGGTAGGTTAAGGCAATGTAAGGCATTTGTTTACAAGGAAATCGTGCATAAGGGACATGTTATAATAAATCGAAGCTGTTTTTATGACACAATCTTTGTTTTCTGTTAAATGGACATTTTAGATATATTTTCAAGAAAAATGTTTTTGTTACAAGAATGTTGTCACGTAACTTGAAATAAAAAATGATTTGTCGTCAAAAGACAAAAATATAAACAAAAAGTTATTGTAATCGAAAGAACGTTTCTTGTATATTACGAAAAACAGCACGCGCGGAAGATGTGTATTAAATATTACAATTTATTTTAATGTTTTTCCGTTATGCTAGCTGTATAAACTAAATTTTGTTCTGATTACGGGAACAATTTTACAGATGACTTTACGTTTTAATTAATCGCGTATCACTTTTCTAAATAGTTACAGGTTGCCTCTTAATAACATCTCTTTTAAAAAAATGAACCGTTTTCTGGAATCACTTGTCTTTAATCTTTTTTGCAAAAAATCCGGAGGTCGGATTTTATGTCCTTGTCTTTCGACCAACAGGTGATCTTTAAACGGACGCAACTAATACAAAATGAAATATTTGTAAATACGCGGCGGTGCCGTAAACACACAATATTTCAATATTTTCAATACAATTTAAAAGGCAAACTAGGCCATTAAGAAACACATAAATATATACATATGGAAACGCACCACTTTTAGGTAACGGTCATATCATTCTTTGATTTGGCGGGGGAAGGGCGGCAGAATTGAAAATACATAAGTAAATATTCTGACCCCTATCAGGTTGGAAGTAATCTTGCCTTATACAAGCAAATAAATAGGCTGGTCTTGTATGATAAATCGAAAACATCAATTATTACAGCCGAAAATTTTAATTAACTGACTATAAAATATTCAAAAGAACTCGCCATGAACTGTTTGTTATATTGTCTTATATAGGCATCCTCTCTATATTTTAAATTCTGTTTAAAATTAATTTGACAAAATTAATACACTTTTGTTTTGTTCATTTTTGCATTGTAAGATACTTTAAAACAGAGTAAGAAATATATTTGTTTTTTTTTGTTTTGAATGGTGTTTTAACGCCACTTTCAGCAATTTTTCAGCTATTTTATGGCGTCCAGTTTTTATTGGGGGAGGAAGCCGGAGTACCCGGAGAGAACCCCCGACCTGCGGTAGGAAAACTGGCAATCCTTGTCAATTAAGATTGGAGTCGAGTACATCCTTCCTGCAGTGAGAATCGAACCCGCAATCTCAGTGTTGACAGACCACGTGATCAATAGTAGACGAACTACCTTGACCACTCGGCCACCGAGGCCCCTGAGTAAGAAATATAACAAATATTTAAAAGTTAACTACATGTAATGATTGCATAATATGATATTATTACAGATTATTTAAAAAAAAATATTAAAATATTAAACCAAGTATTTTAACATACTTGGCGCATACACACACCTTTCATGGTTAAATATTTCATTTTATTTCAAAAATAAATTAACATAGTATAGAAATAAATATTCTGACCCTAATTTGAGTAAAAGCTATAAAACATTAATGTTCTCAATTCCAATAGTGTCTAACTAAAAAGAAAATCTGACCACCTATGGTCACAGATGGAAATAAATCTTGTGACTTCACCAAAATTTGGCAAGCTCTGCTCAAATGTTAGTCCCTTTAATAAATAAATAAACACCTTACTAAGCAGAAAATTTATCATTAATGAAAGTGTAAATCGCCAATCATACCTATATACTAGTAGTATCGCCTTATACATGTAAATGCAAGTGCAATGTGTTCGAGTCAAAAAAGTTTTTATGAACAAAATAAAACATGAGTTGCTTATTATATTATTGTTTTTATCTCATCTTTTGTAGATATAAATGATAGAAATACCAGTTCATTATGAAATAATTATAAATTTAAATTAGAAATGATATAATTGTAAATTAAACATGTTCTATGAAAAATTGTCTCATGGCAATGGTGTCAAAAGAAGAATTATGATATTTGAAGAAGCAATTTGAATCACAATATTCTGATTTTTTATTATTAAAAGAATGCATGGACTATAGTTCTTGCAAACTATTTTAAAGTTTGTCAATTTAGTTCTAAATACTTCTATGTTGCATGTATCTCTTTTTTCCATAAATTTAAAATACATCATGGAATATCAGCTGTATCTTTTGTTGCACTAAGAAATTTGTCACATGACTTCTAATTATCCATATTAATAGTCAAGCAATATAAATGCTCACTTAGTAAACTGTGTGTATAATTTATCAGCACAAAAGTAAATTCATGACACTGGCAGAAAATCCTGGTCTAGAATTATCTTAAATTGTGTCAATTTAGTTCCAAATACTTAAATGCTGTACATGAATGTATCCCTTGTTTTCATGAAACTTTAAATAAATCATGAACTATCTTTTGTGGCTATGAAATTGGACACATGACTTAATTATCCATATTAATTCAAGCAACATGTATTCTCAGGTTTTGACTGTATCAGTGTCAGCACTGTTCTAGAATTTCTATACTGGAATGCATTTCCTCAATTCTAAACTGCTTAACCGTAAAATAAACTAACAAACAACTTTATAAAAAAACATTCATCTAAATACATGTAATAAAGATGTATTTATGATGTCCAGAAACCAAATTTATTTTTAAAAGTCTTATTTGTGGAGATCTGGACAATAAAATTGATAAATGGTTCATGAAAGGGAATTTAGATGTATTGTACTCTTGATGCATCTGTCCATTTATGAATATTAAAAGTCTTTCATTATAAAAGTATATTAAAATATTGTTAAATACAGACAATTATGTAATGATTAAAAACAATTATACAATGGGTCAAATGTTGACCTCTTTAAAATTATGCTGCTGTGAATGAGATATGAATAATATAATTTACACCATTTTTTAATGAATTTATTCCTACTGTCAATCAGTGAAATCTTTCACTCCTTATTACTGCACTAGAATTGGCCAGTAAATGATGAATTGATAATGTTTATATTCAATAAACACACTTTTGTGTTATTTCTAGCAATTTATCCATCATACAATGCAAGTCCAGATGCTTTTCAAACTTAAAAAAGGTATCTGTTGAGGCAACAACATACATTTCTGTGTTTTCTGCTTCAAGTTTTAGCATCGAAAGTGTGATCATGTAAACTTTGCAGAGTTATGCAAAATATATATAGTAATTTTCAATTCACTTAAGCCGAAGTTGTTTACGTAGTTTGATCAAAAATGAATATCAAGTTGGTGAAATTCGAATAAATAAAAAGAGTTCTTGTTGTTTTATTTAATCTGCATCAAAAGAATACAAAACAAAGTATAATTTAAATATATGAACATTTTCCCCCAACCAAAACAATTGACCAATCAAAATACTGTAACCATAGGAATGAGTGTTGTTGGTAGATTGTAATGCGATCATCAAAATACTCAATTAAGTTGCCTTTACCTACCTGCGTATAATTATCAATAATTGTCCATAAATTTAAAGGGGGCCTCAGTGACCGTGTGGTCAAGGTAATTCGTCTACCATTGATCACGTGGTCTGTCAACACTGAGATTGCGGGTTCGATTCTCACTGCAGATAGGGTGTACCCGACTCAAATCTTAATTGACCAGGATTGCCAGTTTTCCTACAGCAGGTCGGGGGTTTTCTCCGGGTACTCCGGCTTTCTCCCCAAATAAAAACTGGACGCCATGATATAGCTGAAAAATTACTAAAATTGGCGTTAAACACCATCAAACAAACAAACACAAAACTAAACAAGAAAATAAACAGTAAACATTTTTATTTTAACAAAAACGTAGATATGCACGTAAAAATAAGATTTATATATGCAAAACGATGCAAAAAATGTATTTATCAAACGTGACAGAAAATAACGTGAAAATATAAACGGATACCGATTCCGGTTCACGCATGAAGCGTTTCCGGAAATGACAAGACCCGGTTTCTCGAGCTCCGGATTTCTCGAACACTTCAAGTTGGAGCCACCAAAGTTCGACTGTATATTTCTTTAACTTGATTGATTAGATTATATGTGACAAGTAATAGCGTCACCTGAATCGCAAAATCGAGTCTGTTTTCCTTTTAAATAATTGCATGTTATTATTGTTCATGATTGCGTCAATATAGGACCCTTAGATCTTTTTTTAAACAACATGTTGACTTGTTTAAGAAATTACGTAAACCTAATTATGTGACAAGAAGGGAAGATCTATGTCACCATAGTTTTTGAGCTAAGATATATATAGGTTCATCTATAATGCATTGACTGGTATTCTAGTTTTGCTTTTGTTCACAAGTTCTTCACATTAGTAAAGTTTTTAAAAACAAATCGCATCAAAATATATACAAACTTTCAATTGATATCAGTATATGATATAAAGTAGTAAGGATATTCCATATAGAAATAGATTTTTTTCGCGTGCGGAAAATTTGGCGTTTTTGTTAAAAAACTGTGTGAGTTTATTTTGGCGTAATGTAATTTTCGCGGTCTGTAATCATAATGAATAACTCTATTATTTGTCTAATTATTTCGCGAGTTTTTATTTTCGCGTCCCAACTTTTATCGCGAATATAGCGAAAATAATATCACCGCGAAAAAACCACTTATACGGTATTACAAAGCCGTTAGAAACTTATCATTGACAGTTTGTGTATACAACGAATTTAAATTCCTTTTAGAATGAAGCAGTTGAATTCCACGTAAAAAATATGGATGCTGTATGTATCGTGTCAAAATTGCAAAGACAAGATTTTGATATATCACCTGAGGGAGGGACATTTGTATCAAAAGTTGACAACAGGATACGTGTTACATTTCCACAAGGCGCAGTTGCAGAGAAACAACAGCTCACATTTCATGTATGTTTAAATTTAATAAAAAAAGATTTTAAACGGCATGCACATTAACAACACATACACAATTTACAGCCATTCAAACATAATGCGTTCCCAGGCAAGCTTAAATTAGTCTTGTGCATCCGCATATCGTGTTTTGGTAGTTGGCTTGTCTGTTCTCTTTCCTCCACAGCTTAGTTTAAACATATTTTATTTGAAATCTTACAATTGTATATACCTGTAACATATAACAATACAAAGTATAGCACAAAAGAATTTGGAAACATCATATGGTAATCCATTTCCTAAAAGAATTTGTACCACAAAGAGTAAAAGCTCAAAACAGTTATTTGAATGCTTGAGATTGCAACATACATTAGTTATAAAATCATAATGTATTTATATACATGCTATATATAATGTAGAAGAAAAAACTAAGAATTATGAAAACCTTACCAGTAAAGGAAAAACAAAAACACATTAGGGTGTTGGATGAAATGTATACAACTTTAATTTCAAGAGAAGTAACAAATCGTTTGCTTTTTAAAATAAACTTCTGGACTTATGAGATTTCTTTGTTCTGGATTGTAATTAGTAGATTCGACCCGAAAAGTGAAAGGTGGGAATCAATCGGCATTATAGTATTAGTTCCTCCCTTATGGTATCATATTTGGTACAAATTAAGGGAAATTTTAAGAGCTTTCAAATTGTCGGCATGTGCAGTTAGGATAGTCCACCAGATTTCGTACGTAGAGGTACTCATTTATAGAGCTACTCCCCAACCGCAATCGAGTGTGTAATACATGTCCCAGTCGGGTTCCGACATAGTAATAATCGGAACGTTTACTTTTTTAGTTTTTTGTAGATATTTTACGACTTGAAATTTCGATTATGCAGTGGTTATCAGTTTCATAATTTTACGGTCAAAGGCAGAAAATATTCCGAGTAAATATTTGTTCTTGTACGGACCTCAATAATTTTTGTGATTGACGGGTATGATGTGTATGCGCAAATAATGAGGGGTTTTGAAGTTAATCATTTTGTAACAGAATATAAGTTTGTGGGTCTCTTGCCTGTCTGAAAGCGATTTCCATCCCGTTTCTTCATAACATTTTTGAATAGAAATTACATCCAGTTATAATTCTTATGGCTTCTATTTGAACATGTTCTATTTCATTCACTAAATATTTGTTAGTGTTTTCCCATATTACATCCCCATATTCCAATAAAGGTCTTAAACAAGCCAATCAAGACATAATCGAAATTTGCTCATATTATTAATTCTAATGTAGGCCTTTTTTACCATATAACCAACGTGATCGTGCCACATACCATCTTTGGAAAAGTAAATACCCGAATGTTAACGACAATGAACCTCTTGTATGTCATTATTATTCATAAACAGAGTAGATGTACGGGCTTCACGTATTAAGGTTTCTATCTTCTGTGGATTGAAGTTGACTTGCCACTTATTTGACAATTCGTGTATATTTGTAAGATCACTGTTTAATAATTTTCAGGGGTTTCGAAAATTAAATATATACTTGTATCATCAGCAAATAGTTTAATGCTGGCCCCGATCGATCTAAGTGACTATGTCGTTTATTAATAAAAGAAACAAGAGTGGACCTAATATAGACCCTTGGGGAACCCCTGCCTTAATTGGCTTTCACGCAGAGCAACTGGCATTTGACACAACGCGTTGATACTTGCCTTATCAGTAGCTTCGAAAATTAAAGTGTCGTTTCGTTATTAAAAATGGGATGCCTGAATTTGTTGGCTTTATACCAGAAATCTGATTACAAAGTTTTCACAAAGATGTGGACGACGAGTCTTCATTGGACATTTGATTGACGAGTTTGATTTGTATCACGTGCTTTCCGCACTACAGACGTCACTTTGTTTCTTATATGTCTAAATTTATTCCAGTCAAATGATTTTGACATTTTGCTTTCGAATGAGCGCGATTTGTTTCCTGATAAGTCTTCTTATGTCATTAGTAAGCCAATTTGGTTCAGAATTACGTATGACTACTATTTTATTAGGAATTGCCCTGTCAACAGCACGTATTATGTTACTGGACATACCTAGTGTGATTTGGTCGATATTATCACCACTAAATATACTGTCCCATTTTACTACGGCTAGATTCTGTCTAAACTCAATACTATCCCAACAGTTTGTTAAGCGTGTATAGATATGATCATAATAATTTATGGTTTTTAAAATTAAAATTTTATGTAGAAAACATTTATGTTGAATGCAATTTAACATGTTTTAACAAGTATCATCTACATGTATCTTTACAATTTGAACTGCTTATATATAACTGTATAATTTACATATTACGGTCGATTAGTTTGCCCATCCTCATTACGATAAAAGCGTGTATTCGTTTTTCTCACCATACGATTATTGTTTGAATGGTTCCTTAACATTTAATGAGCAGTATTTCAGCTTTATGCAAAATGAGAATAAATTAATAATCAAATCATTACGGACAATGTGATGGACCAAAGGGCAGAACGCGTTGACTACAATTATTAGAAAAGCACGAAGTGTTACGTAAAGAAGTACAATTTCGTCTGTTGTATCTAGTACATAGCCCCTCCTTTTTTCCAAAATTACCCGACAACCCGCCAATCAAGATGTTTTCGCTATCCCTCACAGGGAGACTTAGCAGCCAGTTCCCGATCCCGCTAACGAAAAGCGCACAAGTTTTATTTAATCATTTAAATATATAAAATAGGACTGCTCATTGATTAAGTTAAATGGATATTAACTTTGGACAATAAGAACGTCTGATTAGACATTACCAAATTTTACTAGTTGAATTTTCGTCCGTTCGTTTTAGCTTTCCTATTGAAACACATCTATAGTTGATACTTGATATTTAACAATATATATCTTCACATAACCACATTATTATGCAAATATGTTTATCGGGAGTAAAGAAAATAATATGTTATAATTAAAATAATAGCATTGTTTGCTATCATTTCTCTCAGAAACAAAAAAATGCTGCAAAATTATCTATTACTGACTTAAAAGGGAAGTGGTATCCTATAGTGTTAGCGGAAAATCGTAGAGACCAAGAATAGTGACCGTCCATAAATATAGTCGCCGTTGACATGATAAAAGCTAGTACACTTTAAAATATGGGCCATGAAATATATTCAATGTAAACGTTGGTTTAGATGTGTAACGTAATAAATCCTTATAATACTTCTTAACAAAGCTATAATTAACGGTGCCATTGTTTTCATTAATTAAAACATTGATTTTCAAATATAGGCTTCTCGTCTATGGTAGATTGGTTGGGATCTCGACGTTGATAATTAACTACACGAATTCCAACCACTACTGCACGAAAATAATTGTAACATTTATAGTGCGTAGAGACTAAGTTGTGTTACAATGTATACAATTATAAATGTTAAACACTAAACCAAGCCATGAATTCGTGCCATACAATTGTCCATATAAAATAAAGCATGTCTTGATAGATAGATTGTGGTGACGTGGTCCACATTTGGGGACGTTTTCTTCAGTTAACAGGTTTTATAGTTTATTTACAACTGTCGCTGTTTTGAAAAAAAAAGAAATTTATATAGCAAAGTATTATATACGATTTTTTGTTATTGTTCAATCATGTGTCTATTAGGATAATTATTGTTATTCTTTTCAAGTTTTAATGTTTTCATTTGTATAGCTTTTATTATATCCTCATACTATTGTATGAGATCAAAATTTTAGTTTATCGAAAGGGTTATAGAAGTCATTTTTGGAATTTACAGTGTTTGATATTAAGAACAGACATTTTCATGTATTCTTAAATATATGAGCAGGTTAAGCCATTTAACAAACAGGCCTTGAAGGAAAATTTCGACGAAAGAACCAGAGCTGGTGATGGAATTATGGCAATGTCTGATTTACTTTTGCTTTCGTCAAATCAAAAAGACAAGAGTAAAAAAGGGATTAAATTTATGAAGAATGTTAAGTTCCAGATGCCTCTTAATACTGTACCAAACTCTGATCAGTCAGATCCAGGATATGGGTGCCTACTTTTCCTCAAATCAAACAACAGCGAATTTATCATCAGTGGCGACAAAACCGACGTAACCAATAACATTGCATCATGTGAGACACGCACGTTATCCCGGGGGTATTTTATTTCATTATTTAAAAAGCCGAATGCATGTGTTTAAGTTTTGATTGTTATATACTCTAAGCTAAGATTGATGATAAAGCACACGCAAGTAACTACATAGTTTTCTTATATCAATTCTTGCAAGATGAAACCGTTGGATCGACAATCGATAATAAATGCTGAAGTTATAAAACATTTCATAATTAAACAAAGTCTTCTTCTCTTGGCAAAGACACGTGGTTCTCACTTGTTATTTTGTCTTTGTCGCGCAATAAATGTTTTAAGGCATTATATAACTGAAATGATTTAAGAAGGGTTAAAATATAGCCGTTAGAATATGCTGATCAAATTATAGTATAATTTATTAGTGCTGTCAGTGATTTTTTTCATTTTAGGGCATTTTTTAGTCGTGTAGGGAAAAATGAATTCCAGAACCCACACAAACTGTTCCAAATTATGGAACGTATACATTCCGTGAAGTTTACATGTAACATTTTATACTTTATACGCATGACAAATCCAGACCAAGTTTTGATACGAATTTCATGTGTAGAAACATCGAAAGTAATGAATATCTGCCAGGAGAATGAAAAGGAGGCGTTTACATATTTAAGTGATTGGAAAAGCTCTCCTTTATCATTACCACCAAAGAAAAAGATAAATGTATCAGTCAGAGGGAGTTTAAAAGAAGCAAAGTTTCTAAGCAAACAGCCACACATTTTAATTTTTCAACCTGCAGTTGAAAACAATTTTATCAAACTTCAGTTAGAAATTGAAGCGAACATGAACAATACTGCTTATGGAGTTATAACATTGAAAGATGAAGAAATAAATAAAGTCATTGACGAAGTAAAGTGTGATAATTCCTATTTGAGGAGACACGTCAAAACCAGCCCACAAGAATTTCGTGGTATTAACTGTAAAACGACAAAGTCAAGAAACGAAGACGGTAATGCCCAATTAATATTTTGTGCTAAATGTGTACATCGTACAGTCTATGGATAGTGGGAATTTTTTTTTTTTTTTTGGGGGGGGGGGAGGACTTCAATATTCTAATTTACTACACCGGCTGTAATATTCTGTTTTAGGAAATATATAGACGAGAATGCTGTTGAAATAGAAAATGCAGGAACAAGGACATATAGATTAAGTCGTACCTCCATTATTGTACGGCCGTCATTACGAGTTGTTCGATTTCAACGTAATTTCATCTCTTCATATTTTAATCTGTATTTGGTTTGTCCATATACGAAGTCAAAGAATTTAATATCCAAATGGGCTATCTGGATTTATATGTAATTTTTTTCGAATTATGGTAATAAAACAGGTGCCCAAAACAGATAATCTTTCCATTCCACTGAGGCTTTTCAATCTATTTTGGAGTACCATGATTCAACTCTTCTCATTTTTCTTACATCTCCATTAAAATATGTGTGTTTAAATTCCCACTCTTTTGATGAATTATTGATTCCTGCAGACGATTTAAATGTTTGCAATATACCTGTAATAAGTAACATGTACATGCACATGATCAAAAACAAACTCAAGGTAACAAGTTTAAATGAAATGCGAGATGGATATATTCAATTGTGAGGTTACAATACGGAAATGCTGACCACGGTCTGTAGGTTGTAACGTGTTTGCCGACTTGTGATTTGTTGACGTTTAATGTTCGGAGGCACAATTTTTGCAAGAACGTCGTTTTCGTTTAATGTTGTAAACTTTTACAGATCAGACCTTATGTTACAATTCAGAGTATTATTAATCACTGGGTAAAAAATGCAGCAATTCCCTACTTAAATTCCTCATAAGGTGACGTAGAAGCAAAGAAAAAACAAAATATATGCTTTATCTGCATTAAATCGAACCTTACGTGCAATTGTAGTACAATTAAAAAATATTCGGAATCAATTATTATTTTTTCAGCTATGAATCAAAAGTTAAAAAATAACTGACAGATACAAATGAAAATCAAATCAGTGATTTCTTTTTCAGCGTTTCTTGATGACAAAGGAATCTTCGCTGTCGCCAAAAAGCTAACGGGAGAATCTTTATTCAGCATCAGTATTCATATGAATATGCCATCTACAGAGTTTGATCAAATTTGTGAAAGCCAGCATCCTCCAGGACCAAAGCAATATTTTACGATTTTGAAAAAAGCACTTGACAGGCATAAGACCGGTGAAAAAGTCAACAAACTGATATTGGCGTTAAAATATGCTGATTTAAACGGATTAGCGGAAGAAATTAAAGAAATATTCCAAAGTGGAAAAAGCCTTGCTTGCCTTGATGAGCGCCAGCCATAAATACGTGTTTTCTCTTAATATCTTCAACAGTACAAATATAAATGATATTCTATCTAAACAGGAATCTTACACACATCGTGTAAAGTTTAATCCATTAGCCTTATCATCAATAGTGTTTTTATATTTTGAAATTATTCCTATGTCAGTAATTAGAATTTTAAATAATTATGGATTGAGATATATTAATCAGTCTTGATTAGACAAACGCGCGTCTGTCGTAGTAAGTTGCATAACATTTTTACCTTTGATGACATTTTAATTGACTTTTAGTTGTTGCACTGTATGTGTGTTTGAATGTTTTTAACACCGCTTTTAGCAAATTTCCAGCTATATTACTGTCCAGTTTTTATTGGGGGAGGAAGCCGGAGTACCTAGAGGAAACCCGATCTTTGTCAGGTAAGATTGGGGTCGAGCGCACCCACCCCGCAGTGAGACTCGAATCCGCAATCTCCGTTTTTGACACACAACGTGATCAATTGTAGACGAACTATCTTAACCACTTGGCGTCCTAGGCCCTTGTACTGTGTGGAATTGGTTACTGTAAATACCTTAGATATTTACGGTCATTGGGACCACACAAAGTAGATTTCTGGAAGCAGTCCTGGTCGTGCACACAATCGGTTTCGCCTTCTGACTGTTCTCTATACAAATACAATATGACAATTATGCATGTGGGCATAGATACAAAACGTACCATTTGCACTAAGTTTTGCATAATTGATTTAGTTGATCCCGTTTCTCTATTTGTCTTAATTAACACAAGGTACTGTAGAACAAATTTTGTAAAGATAAATATATCATTATATTATACATTTATATTGCTTGTAAATTAAAAGTAATGGAAAAACGTTACACAATGATGCATTAAAGTTATTAATTAAATACATCCATATAATTAACTTTTTGTGTGATAAACAAAATGACGTTTTTACATTGTTTCTACCATTTTGTAAAATCATTGTTGTAAACGTCAAATGGTATTTAAGATATATCGTTCTTTCTGTAATCTGCTAATAATAATTGCGGTTTCGTAAATTTTTACGTAATATTGAAACCACTTGACAGGTGTGGAACAAATATTTCGCATCAATTGTGAAAAGCGGTATTCAGCAGTTTATTTGAATGTTTAAAATAATAACGTTATTAAAAAACTAATGCAGTGTGGGAAACGACCGCTCGCCAACTCGTCCAATGCGAGCAGAGAAGATTTTTGGCGAGATCAGATCTAACGCTACTCGTCAGTTTGGCGAGCTGAAATTCTCTGGCGTGTTCTAAGAAAATGTAACAATTCAGGCTTACATGATGATAAATGTTCCAAAACTAAGCGTTAACGATGTTATTCGCGATGTTTCTTTCGTTTTTAACAGTAATTAACTTCAGTTTAATTATAAACAAAACACAATTTTTGACCACGATAAACTTGTTTTAACTTTCGGTTTTTAGACCGATAGTGCTAAAAACTTTGCGTTGATCCCTATCTCGGATTGCCATAATCGTAATTTTTTTTTAATTTCTTTATCTAAAACAATTTATATTACCGAAATATCTAGATTTTCCACTAATCCTAGGTAAAATATGATGTTAGAAATTAAAATTATTACGGAATTAAAAGAAATGAAGTTAATAGACCAATTTCATTAATGGGCGCAAGGTCGGAAAAGCGGTACTTATTTTTTATATCTCAAAAAGTGCTACGGGCGCCAAAATTTAAACTCAAATAGGGAAAAGTTTTTAATCAATCCAAAAACAAAAGAAAGAATTACAGATTCATCTATAAGGAAGAGAAAACTAACTACTAGTAACTCTCAGTCTCAACATGGTTGCTTTTGTTATTTAATTTTTATCAATATTGTATGTTGTCGAGTTAGTACTTGCCAACTTAAGCTAATAGATCATAAATTCGGCAAGTACTATTGTTTTGATACTGGCCAGGATGGCGAGCAGGAAAATAAAATCGTTTCCCACACTGCTAATGACGTCATAAACAAAACAACTTACATTTACTGCGTATAAAAGTGATGAACGTAAAATTGGAGATGAAGAAATTTGTTATTCATTTCGCAAATTTACAACTTTTTTATTTATAGAAACAGAACCTTACATTAATGTGGCTTGGACTTAAAATTCCAACATCTCGATTACAGAAATCTGATTCTGAAACGCCCCCACATTTTAAAAATTTTTTAATTAAACTGTTTTTACGTTTGAAATGTTTTTAGTTTATTATGTTTTTGTATACTGTGTGCAATTATTTTGAGCTTATTTTTAAGTAGGTTAGTGCGAAAGATTATGATTTAAAATTGAATAGATTTATTGCGCATGTGTATTGGGGTTTTGGTTGGATTTGACTTGTGAAAACAGAAACCAAACGTATTTAAAAGCCTTTAAAATGGGTCGTTCATAAATTCCCTGTCAAGGAAATTATTGTAAGAATCTTCAAGATAATCGTATAAGACACTCTCGAAAGATAAAATAACGAAAACAAAATTGAATTAATTATTAGAGAAATTTAGGTTACACGAGTCGTATAATTTAAAGTTTCAGTCTGTCTTTAATAAAGCCAACTTGAATAAGTGCTATATACGACAGACATATACTTTACAACGAAAAATGACATGTAACTACTAGAATGATATACATTTATAATTGGTTCACACAAAGTTTGGAAAGTTTTAACCGAAACGAGTCTGGTACATGCAAAACAAAAAAAACCCCAGACCTTTGTTTGACATTGTTGCAATTTTTATGAAATTGCTTGGTACAGAATTTAGTTGCTATAGTGATTGTTCTCTTTTATGACAACCTTTTCAAAATATTCTATAATAAAGCCTTTCAATGTAAGCCATAGATCGTTTTCATTATATTTTAATTATGTAAGCTTATGTAAAAGTTATCCATATTGACAAACATATTTTCGTGTATTGATCCATCAACAATAATTGTAAGAACAGAAATACTATTAAAGTAAAAAGGGACAGATAATTTTAAATAATTAATTAATAAATACTACATAATTATAAATAAATAAACGAGATATACAAATTGCACTAGGATTAGGTATACAACATTATTTTAACTCACTTGTAACAGCAGTTTCCCCTAGGGAAACACAAAGCTTCCCTGAATATGTATATGGGAAAAATCTTCTTTGAAGGCTGGTACAACTTGGTTTGGTATAGAGTATACTAATGCAACTTCATTTTGATATGGACTATATACCGTATATCGGGTTATTTTGGCGGTTGGAAATTTTGGTGGTTTTCCTGTTTTTTTTAGCAGGTTTTATTTTGGAGTTTTTTTATTTTGGTGTTTTTCAAATTTTACCACCAATATAAGAACAAGAAACAGTATTTTATTTTTATTATGTTCATATCGATAGCAAATAAAGATATTTAAATAAAAATATTTTATTTATTGCTGTTTTAAAATGATAATCTATTAAATATAAGATCATGCACTAAATTTAAAAATATACATGTGTTTATTAATGTTTAAAATCATGAAGGTGTTAATGTTATGATCGATAACAGCGGATAATTAACAATTGATAAGACTTGCATATTTATATGTGAACAGAAATTCATACATTGTGTTTTAAAACCTATTCTGGTAATCAATTCAATACAAACTTCCTTAATTATAGTTTGTTTTCGTAACAATCGATGAATGCAATGACAGTGTTTTTTAAGTGTAATGTTCAGGTAGATACGGATAAATTGAAATACTATTAAATTAAGTTGAAACAACAACATGTCATAAAAATAAACACGCTTCGTCTCACAACAACAAATCGATAATAAGTGTAGTGTGAGGCATCAGTCGGTCAGTTTACATATTTAAATGTCTTAAGGTCAACAAATACCGTTAATTATCGTCTGGAAAAATTGGTCGTTTTAATTTTGGCGACTTTTTCATGCACTCCAATCACGCCAAAATAACCATCACGATATACGGTATATTGTTTCTTTTTTCTCTCAGTGTGTTACAATTAACTATAGGAAAGTTACACTTGTTGTGTAAATTTATTTTTATATAAATGTTTTGTATATAATAATATAATTATATAATGTATATATAATTTTTGTATAGTGTTTTGTAGTCGAGTACAGATTAGTCGTCCGGATCGCCTTAATGCACAAAATTTTTATTGGTATTTAGTAACTTAGTTCTGATTTCTTTGTGGTGTCTGATTTCTGTCGTTTATCTGAAGTGTATTTGTTACTGTGTTATGATGGGCAAGTCTTGTAGATTTTCTTACATAAACTAGAAAACCTTCATAATAATAAATGCTTCTTTTATAATTGAACCAACTATCAGCGTCTGTGCAAATGTCGTTAAAACGATAAGAATCTAGTGGTATACCGAATGAAGTAAAGACTAAAGAACAAAAACACAAAAGACATGAGGCAATAACAAGCCTTTTGAAACAATCAAACACACCAAAACTAAAAAAAATAAAACAGAAAGTGAGTTACCGAACCTAATAAAAATAACGATCACCAGTGCATCTAAGACACGTAGGCAGCAATAGCCTTGAGTTATCTTGTCCAGAAATAAATCCAAGATTAAGAATAACTGAAAATGATTTTACACAATATAAACCAAAAGGCAATTTATTTTCTGGTTTAATTCAATAATTGTGTATGTGTTTTCAGCAGATAATTGTATTGGCGAACAAACAAAACAAATAAGTTGTTCGCTAACAGTATTGTAGCTATATTCAGGAGTTTGAACTAGTTAACTAAATGGAATAATAGCTTTGGCAGTATGCAAAGCATCCAACTTTTCAGATATATTTAAGTATAGAAAACGCAGCCATGATGTTACACTTGCTGAGTGAACCATTTTTCTTTCGTTTTGTAAGCTGTAGTTTACATACCTTTGGGATGTATTGCAACTATATTCAGGACGGGAACAAGTTAACAAGCAATAAATCAACGGAAAATGTGGGTGGGATGGGTCACAGGGAATACAATTTTGACTGCCACTGGAAAAGTTTGGAGTTTTGGGTAGGGCCTGAAAATTTAGCCTTTTGTAGCGGCTACAATGAGCCTACTCTTTTTCGAAATCTACAAAAGGGGTCTTTATCGTGCAAGGAGCGTGGTATTCTCCAAACACGTTACACACTACGGTCCGCGGTCAGGCTTTCCGTATTATGACCAGACAATCCCCCAACGAGAGGGTCTCCCCTATCCGCCACCCGGGGACGCGCTGGGCTGCTCTGTGGGTCGAGCACTGGGAATCCTCCCAGTATGGTCTCAGCATATATTTGGGACGTGATCAATATATTATAATAAATCAAATTCAGTTTTTATCCTTTTTCAAAGCCTAAATAAATGTCCTATAAAACAAATTAAGAATTTAATATGTAAATAAAACAAGTGAAAAATATAAATTTTTACTGAGGTCATTACAGTGAATTTTATATTTTACATATATATAGGAATAACATAACAAATCTGCATTCAGCCCTGTAATAAGTCAATTACGCTTCCTTTTTACAGTCCTGAATGCAGACTACTGTTTAGTAGAAAGTTAACAAAAATTTATTTGAAAGATCAAAGTTCGAAGCTTTGTCCGTTCAAGGTACATATCCCAACTTGATGTTCTTAAGACTATAATATCGTAAATGAAAATGATCAGCTCAACGTTGTCTGCACACAATTGAGATAGAAAACAATGCTTAAAATGGATGTAGACCTATTCGTGAGGGTGGTTTTTTTTTCCATCTGTCAGTTTTCAGAATAGTGGTAACAGCAAGAAAAAACAAACAATCGTTCAAAGTCTTTAAAAGGGCAACGCAATATAAAGTTACAGTTTAACTTGCTAATCATTTGCACCAGGAGCTTTACCGGGACGTCTCTCCGTGCTCGACCAACACAACTTCTCCCAGTGCGTCAGCAGTTGGTGGATAGGAGAGCCCTTTGTTGAGGCAGGATTCCCATTGATTGATTGTTTGTTGTTTTATGTCCAGCAAGGAATATTTCAGCTATATTCAGGACGTGAAAAGTATTATAATTTCATTATTAGAACATCCAATCCTTAGGATTAAACCATGATCTCATACAATAATATGAGACTATATACAGATAAAAAGGATAATTAAAACAATAAAATGTATAAAGCATAACAAATTCTCAGACATATTAAATTTGACAATATAAATTAATTTCTTTTAAAACCTTTAAATTTTGTCGCCTGCGACAGTTTTAAATAAATTAAAATATAAATCTACACTATAGAAACTTTCCCGGATATGCGCCACATCCACACAGTCCATTAAAACATGGTTAATGATGTATGGGGTGTTGCATGGCAGACATTTGGGTCGTGGTTCTTTATTAAAAATATAACTTTGCGTCGTTCTGGTATAACCAAGACGACAGCGTGTTAAAACAACTTCGTCTCTGAGTCCTCTAAAACTTTTAAAATTATTTGTGTGCAGTAGTGCTTAGATCTCATGAAGTTTATTATGAACTTGGAGATCCCAACCACTCTGCCACAAATTAGATATATATTTAAAAATCAATGCTTTAAATTCGGTGAAAGGAATATTACAGTTAATGATAGCATTCTTTTGTGCATTTTTAGTCTCCTGATCCACGACTGTGTTTCCACGAATTCCTACATAACTGGGAATCCAGAAGAAGATTCCCCAAAGCAACAAGAGATTTGTAAATTTGAATGATGTTCAGTATATAAGAATTTTTAATTTTGAAATTTTCAATAGCCAGAAGACAAGACAGGCAATCGGAGCAGACAATAAATTTGCATTCGTCTGACGAAGCTACTATTTTCATCGCAAGAAGAAAAACTTGCGCCTCTGCTGTAAATACAGATGAGGCAGACGGAAGGCGGCGATTTTCAACACGCTCTACGTAGACAGCGGCCGAGGCGACTTTATCGCCGACTTTTGTCCTGTCTGTATAAATAGTGCCATAGTCAGGGTAACAAGATTTAATTTTTGTATAATGTTGTTGTATTATTAAAGGGTTTGTATCGGACTTGTTATGTTTTCTTATATCATAAATAAATATCGGTTTGGGATTTAACCATGGGGGACTATGCGAATTTCGATTGCAGCAATTTCATCTAAATTTATACCGGAATTTTCCAAATGAGATTCAATGCGGAGGCCAAAACGTTGAATTTTGTTTGTATGTTTTTCAAAAATGTTTTGATAAAGAGGTTTGAAAAGACAGTCGTGGGCGGGGTTGCCAGGATATGACTTTAATTAAGTTGCATATTGCAAAGCGAGCTTTATTCTTCTTTGATACAAAGAAGGCTCGCTTGCTTCTACATATAAACTCTCAACAGGTGTGGTTCTGAAAGCTCCAAGGCACAGTCGCAATCCTTGATGGTGTATAGTATCAAGGATTTTGACATATGACTTGCGAGCAGAACCATAAATAAAGCAACCATAATACAATTATGATCGAACCAGCAATCTATATAGATTAAGTAAAACATTGCACTCAGCACCACAGTTGGTGCTGGCTACGACTTTTAAAATATGTAATGCTTTAATGCATTTATTTTTTTAACATTTTGATATTGGGTAGAAAGGTTAGCCTTGAATCAAATATGAGACCAAAAAAAGTAGTTTCCTTTACAATTTTTATAGGATTATTATGTAATTTTAATTCGGGATCAGGATGCATCTTTCGTTCATTACCAAAATGCATCCCAACAGTTTTTGCAGTGGAGAATTTAAAACCATTCTCCATTGTCCATTTCTTTATCATATTTAAACATAACTGAAATTGACGTTCAATATTATTCATGGGTTTCCTCGGAAACATATGAGGAAGTCGTCAACATATAGAGAACCATCAATATTATCTTTTAAAACATGAGCAAGGCTATTAATTTTACTAAATAAAGTGACAGTAAGGATGCTTACATGGGAACACCCATCTCCTGTACAAAGGGTCAGATAAAGTAAAATTGACCCTAACTTTAAATTCTTTGTCGGATAAAAAGTTTGAGATGAAGGTAGGGAGTTCACATTTCGAAAATCATATCAAAAAGATCTTTAAAAATACCGTATTTCCATGTTGAGTCGTATGCTTTTTCTAAGTCGACAAATGACAAATGCATTTCAAATTTATTATTCGAAACGCACCAGATGATCAATTGTTCTACGACCTTGTCTGAATCCACACTGCATATTTGAGATAAGGTTGTTAGATTCTAAAAACTAGACAAGGCGATCGTTGATCATCCTTTCCATACTTTGATAAAGACAGCTTGTGAGGGCTATATGCCGATAGTTAGACGCTTCTGAGTGATATTTTCTTGATTGTGGAATAGGCACAACAGTGACCATTTTTCAAATAGATGGAAACTGAAAGTCACCCGTTTCCCAAATGTTGTTAAGAAGATTTAGAAGGAATTGCAGAGAAGATTGTGGCAGATGTTTGAGAAGTTGATAATGGATGTCATCTGGACCACATGCTGTATCGTGAGATTTGTTCAATGAAGTTTTTAGCTCTTCCAAAGAAAACGCTGAATCGAGTTAATTCGTTCTATACAGAGTTGTGCAAATAGAGGCCAATTGTCTTTGTTAAATTTATACCGAGCGACTAGTTCTGTGTGCAAGAGCGCAAAGATTCCAAGATAAAGTGATCACCATATATACAGCTGATCAGTAAAATGTTTCAACTGATTTAAATTTAATGAAGAATTCGAAGGCATATACACAAAGCATAATTTAATAGTTTTATTTAGAGATATCCTTATATCAATCGCCCGAAGATCAATGTTGAGATCTACATTGTTATGTAAAACTTGATCATTTACAAGAATATCATTTTCGTCTCCATATGTGCTGTTTTTAGAGTTGTATTTTAAAGATATGTTATCACTTTGTTTTAGAATCTCGAAAACAAAATGCAACAGAAAGAAAGGCTTGAACTTATGTAATTGCAAGAAAATTAATCTTAAGACCTCGACAATTCCATTGTATTATTGTATCCATTATAGTTTTCAAATAGGGAAAAGTTAACAGTTTTTTGGAGCTATTCCGCCGGTTTCTGCTAGGGGATCTACTTTTGGATCCATTACCAGGGGGTAGTGTATCCATGGGATCGCCCCAGATAGTAGTGTCTAGATAATCTAGATATCCAAACCTGTTGTGGATTTTAATGGGATCCCGAAGCAGTTTTGGGGTACGATCATATTTTTGATTTCAGTTTTTATTAATTTAAATTGGACTTAATATTTGAATTTTTCTGGGATGCTTTAAGAATTAGCTTTGGATTCAGACGGTGTTTAAGACGTAGCAGATGGCGAAGGCGTATAACTTTGAGATGCTAAAGATTTCCGAGACGCTGTTATTATTTTATATGTGGTTTGAGCCGTTAGTCTTGTTGGGTCTTTTTGACCTATAGGTGACCATGGTTTGCGTTTCAGATGTAACATAAACGTGTTTTGTCAAAATGGCATATTGCAACCCGTGATGGTGAAGGAAGGGATCCTGGTGGTTGAGAGATCACTCACTGCTGCATACTTTAGTGCTGGTCAGCGGGTTTGATTTTCATTACACCACTTTGGCTCTGACTTCAACTAGACGGGAGACCGGGTGGACCCGGTTTGGTCAATCGGCTGGTCACTTAACAAGCTTGTCGTCATTTTTCTTTTCACTTGATTATATCTTCTGAATTTCAGTTCTAAATTTGGTCAGTCACATCTGTAAAAAAGCGGTGGCTTATGGGTCAATCGAGCATATCGAGTTTTGAACGTTTGTTTCGCCGGTTAAGTCTGGCACAAGGCTTGTGTTCGTGAAGAAATTCATCTATTTGACTATACCATCCTTGGAACACCTAATGATTTCTGCTGGTGATCCGCAGACAACAAGCATTGCTCTTGTTGGCACTACGTGGCGGGTGAGTGACAAGGGTGGAAAACCAAATCTTTAAACATGGCTTTTAAAACAATAAGTGTA
This sequence comes from Limnoperna fortunei, assembly GCA_944474755.1. Lineage (NCBI taxonomy): Eukaryota > Metazoa > Mollusca > Bivalvia > Mytilida > Modiolidae > Limnoperna > Limnoperna fortunei. The sequence continues at coordinate 27,988,348 of OX104123.1, forward strand.
ACAGGTTCAAAAAAGGAAAAAAAAATGAACTTCCTCTTGAAGAAGTTGTTGACGAAGACCACTGGCAAAGATTTATTGTTTTATCAAGTAAAGATCATAAAAACCCTTATCCAAAGTTTCTCCTTTTGCTGAAGAAAAATCCATCAAGGGCTGTGCAGGAGACTAAAAAAACGTTACTAAAAATAAAATCCGGCTGTCTTCTAGTTCAATGCTCTAAAAACATCGATCCTTAATCTTGCTTTAATTAAATAAAATTATTGAATTGGAAATTTCGGCTTTTCCCCACAGAACTTTAAACTCGAGTCTGGGAATCATTCATTATAGAGATGATAACCTCAATGAACTGACCGACGAAGAAATATGTTCAGAGTTGCAGCCTCAGGGTGTAACGAAAATTAAAAAAATTATTTCAGAGAGAAAGTGTTGAGGTCAAACTGAATACCTTTCTGCTAAACTGCAACACTACCACTGTCCCCCAATCAATCAAAATAGGTATATGTGGTGTTGAAGTCCGCGCATACGTTCTAAACCCTGTGCGCTGCTTTAATGTCAAAAGTTTGGACATGGCAAGGGACAGTGTAGAGGAACGCTGATATGTTTTAAATGTGCAGAAGTAGGGCATGAGGGCTTTACCTACACAAATACACCAAAATGTGCCAATTGCGGTGAAGCCCACATGTCCTCGTCGACAGACTTGTATACTTTAAAATCTCCCCCTGCCCGGCAAAATCCCTTCCGTGTAACTTAGCAGGGGCGGACAAAATCCCCTCGTTAAATTTATAAGGCGGTTTGTTAAATAGCAATAAAGTTTTCTAATTATTTGACAATTATTAGTACAGTAACCATGGCAACAGTTTGGAAGTTTGAAGAGATTTTGTTGTTTTTATAATAAGATAATTAAAACAAAGCTGTGTCACAATGTTCGATGGTCCTTTAACATCTAAATGTAGTTGTTTTTATTTTTGATCAGAAAACCAAAATGACTGTACTGCAAGACCTAAATATTCAGTGGATGGTCTTCCTTAGAATTCAATCTGATTCATGTTTCTTTGTTTTGTCTATAAAAATTTATAATAACAGCATATAACCGGCAGGCTTAAATTGTAAGTGTAACACAGGACCCTTTTGTTGGGATTTATAAATGCTTTTCATTCCGACGCTCCTAATCTGCTTGAAGCCATATTGTATGTTTATGTTCATTAGATGGTCTTCTTTAAAGTTTATGTTTTTGTAATTGACTGGGAAGTCAATATGGCTGCCAGTGCAGAAATTAATTGAACATAGAAACCTATAGTCAGAATGTCTAAAAAGGCTTCATTCTTGTATCCTAAACCACTAAACTAGTTAAAACCAAATTGCAATATTCATTGGATAGTTCTCTTAATTTTATTATGTTTTAGCCAGTTTATTGATTGAATGTTTGTTTTATGTCCAGCAAGCAATATTTTAGCTATATTTAAAATAATTAACTAGTTGAAAATAGAAAATGTTGAAAGTGTAATCTGTATATTCTGAGTAATTAACAGTTGGTTAATTGATACAGATTTTTGGGAATTGTCCTTTTTCTTTATATTTATTTGTATTGTATTTATTTGAACACATCGCAGCAAGCCTTTTTGTGTAACTTTTGTAGCACGACTCACACATAGAAATCATTTCTGCCATCCTGTATCTTCTCACTCATAGTTAAAGTGAATTTTACCCAAAGTTGCAAATATCTTTATTAGGAACCGTTGATGTAAGCCAGTTATTTAGATTTTTCTGATTGAAAGGCTTATGCAAACAAAACCAAAAAAATCTCAGCCAGATAACGGTTCTTTAATTCATAACTCTCGAACAGTAATCTGTATAAAGGAATGTTGATATGCACCAGCTATACAGTTGTACCCATGCTGCAAAGGAGGGGGCATGCAACGTTTGACATATCTGTCCATTTCTCCCTCAGATGTCTTGCTTTCTGGATTGTACTTGTACATGTAAATCAAATACTTTATATTTGATTGTAACTACATGGTCACAAAGACTAAGTGGAATATCACTTGATTTTGAACAATAGTATTAAAATTTTGGGATGAAGTTACTGATCATAGACTGTAATATGGGAAAAAATATGTAATACAAAGTTCCAGATAATAATTTCCTACGTACGACAAACAAGATTTATCTCCCATATGCAGAGTTATCTGTTATAGCAGGCATTGCAAAACAAATTGCATTTTGGAGCATATGGTTCAAATGTCCTTAATTTCTCTGGAAATACAATAAATGTTAAGGGGGATTTGCACATGTGTCCCCTTGAAAGACTATTGATATAATAAGTCACCTTGTTGCATTTATTCAGGAAGGTAAATGCAGTCTTGTGGGAGTTTACTGAAAGTCAGCAACTAATTGGTAGTGATCTTAACTGTATGAAGTTAAAAAAAGCTGTTTAAACGTTTCGAGTCCGCATAATACTAGTACATGTACAATTAAAGCAAAGATAATCATCCTTAAAGTAATTGAAGTTCATGATCTTAAAATTGTGTTTTTATTTTTAGGAAAACTGTTCAGGATGACATAAAATCCATATTTAAAGGTCAATCAAGAACTGAATGTGACAAACAGTGGCTGTCATATAATACATGTGCGTTAGTCCTTACATTTAATTACCAGAAAATTTCTGTTTGCAAGTCTATATTTGTTTTAATGTCAGATATGTCTTATTTTTTTAAGATTCAGATTTATTTAATATTTCTGGAACTGACTAAAACTTTATTATGACCATTTCTAAAAATCACATTTGGTAAAATGAGGCATTTCTATACAGTACATACATGTATGTTATAATGAAAACGTACTAAGAATACATAAGTGTCTTTCATTTGGGTTGTACATGTAGTACAGAAATGTTTGTGTTAATGTGCTTTAAAATTGAATGATAAAAGAATGACGAAATTGCACGTGTATTAATGTAAATTTCCGATACTTGAGTTGTTTTATTTATACGTGTATTTCAGTTTGTTATATAAGTGCAATGATGTGACATTTTTTTAAATGCTCTTACATTTAATTTTTTAACTATGGTACAACACTGTAAATATACAATTTTGATATTTGTTGATTTCCACAAAAAATATTGCAATTATTATATAGGCTACAAACATTGTTTAGCTATTATATACTCTTGATGATTGATTTGTGGTAAGATTCTTGCATTTTTTTTTGTTTATGACATGTTCAAAAACTGAAGTGATACGCCATATGTCTCTGTGTTTACAAATATTCAATAAAAAGACACAAGGTAAAAATAAAGGATAATGATGAAACTTAGAATAAATATGGAGACATGCAATATTTATCATTTGTAAACATGGAAAGAGATTACGGATAAAGAAGCCTCTTGTTGCAATTATCTTACCTCTGATGATACCGAATGCAGAATAAGACCAACACAGCGATTGACAAAGTTGTAAACAAAATATAATTTTAAAAAAATAATTGTTTCATGTCATTTGGTTGTTTAGCTATAACAGTACCAATTATTCCACATTCTAAAAGACAACAAGAAAAGAAACAACAATGATTTTTGCTTGCATATATTATTCTAGATTGTACCTTTTTTCTCAGAAAATTTTACAGAAACAAGTATTCCGCGATAGCTCTCTACTATTTCATGCAGTGTCTGTGTTATGTACATCTAAAAAATGGTCTTTGAACTTTGCTGCGGACATTTTACATTGTTGTTTCGAAATGGATCTTACGTTGTTACAAGTGCTTCCATGAAGTTGTGTGCTATTCTGACAAACCCTAAGACTTTTCTTGCCAATAACGAGCACGGGTTTCGAATAGACAACAATAGACTGGGCCTACGTTCTGAGATTCTGGCATAATATAAAATGACGATAGAAGCAATTGTAATGTTCCAAAAGAAAAACTCGGCGCCCGGTGGCAGATAGAAAATGCGTTCTATTTGGTGGGTGTCGATGTTACTATACCGAAAGCTTTACTATAGTGTGGAAAGTATTTTTGAAAGTATCCATTCCCGGTTCACGCTTGTGGATGTAAGAGTAGTAGGTCTTGTGTAGCATAGCCCATACACAAAGCTAAATTATACGTTTCTTGCAAAATCCGTTTACTTTTTCAGTGAAAGGGGTAGAGGCTATAAGATCCATATTTGTCCCCATTTCGGAATACATTCAAAGTTTGTGTATTGATAGTTCAGCATGTAAGCTACATGAAACTGGCGTATTTTTCAGTTGTCATGGTTCTTATGTTGCCTAGCAACCGTTAATGTATGTCTCTAGAAACAATTGCGAATTTGATTTTTTTATGATTGGGTCACAACGAAATGTTTTGTTGCAAAAGAAATAATTAAAAATAATTATAAATATATTGTGTTGTTAATTATCTTTAGATTCCTAAAGTATATCCTGTATTTGCATTAATATAATAATAGTGTTCCTTTGCAACCAAGTTCATTTCCATAGCAACAGAATAGGGTACCGACTCTTATCAGCAACTTATCATAAACATCTGAATGGATTTTCATGAAACTTGTTCACAATCTTTGTGTTATGATGTAGATATGCAATTCCTTTTTAATATTTGATTAGATTGATTTTGGGGGGTTTCCCATAGCGAAACATGAACTTCGCAATTAGACCACAAAGTGGTACCAATCACATGCATGTATCTGCAACTCCTCCTAAACCACTCAATGGATTTCATGAAACTTTAACACAATCTTTGTGACATGATATACATATGCAACTCCTTTATATTTGATTGGATTGATTTTTGGGGGGTTTCACATAGCAAAAACATGAACTTTGCCATTATATGACAAAGTGGTACCGATCTCATGGATCTGCAACTCCTACTAAACCACTCAATGGATTTTCATGAAACTTTTACACAATCTTATTCACATGATGTTGATGTGCACTTTCTATTTTAATTTGATTGGATTGAATTTTGCTGATTTTGGGGTTGCGGGGATATTTATTTGTGAACTGTGGTATGTACCGGTACAATAAATATGATTATATCAGATTGGTGCATGTTATTACACATACAACAATTAATTTATAAAATGAGAAACATTATCAGCTAACAAAAGTATACATGTAAAACAAATCTGATGAAAAGTAACAGTTTCATTCCTCAATATGATCCTCATCACTGTCATCACAGTCACCTATTGGCTCTGGCTCGGGCATGTCTTTGGCGTCTTTCAAGTACAGTGTCCAGTCATTGACAGGTAAAAATGGTTCTGACAAATGTCGAGCATAGCCAAGGTACCATACAACAGACGCGATATGGGCACACATTCCAACAACCCGACTTTCTGTCCTACATTTACAGTACCAGGACTGAACAGTAACTTCGTCAAATTGTACCCATAAATGATACGAACGTGAAGACACATGCCTACTTTGAAGTTTAGCACACAGTAATTGGTCATCTTGTTTGTAAACTAAAACTTCAAATTCTGAATTGTCATTTAGGTGTTCTGTGGCATACGATTTTGCCAAAATAACTTGATAGACTCCAATAGCTAAACTTCGTATATCATCTTCTGTCATAGATGGAAACTGTACAGAAGATGAGTCTAGCTTTTCCCAATTGTTTTTTGAGGATCTTGTCAAGTCCATTTGTTACTATCCATGCTTGTAGGTCATTATTTAGTCGTGCAAAATGAAGCATCTTGCTTCCTACAAGTTCATCGTCTTCTGATCCACCACTTAATGCTGGCAAGTATTTGTTGCAGATAGATGCTATTATGCTAAGATCATCTTTTACATATGGTATTAAAGAATTTGGTAACACTTTGTCGAAGAACTTCCATGACTTTAAACGTGCATTGGCTGACTCCACAACCCATCGAATTTTAGTCACAAGTCTAGACAAGTTATTTTGTTCTGTTGTCAGTTGTTTCTGTCCTCGATCTAGGAAAGCAGGCATCTCGCTTTTAATTCCGAGGTCCTCAAGAAAGTCTACAGAGTCACGAAAACCACGGTCAACTACGAACACGTCACCATCCTTTACCCAATCTTTTCCATTTTCTGTATCAGTGACAAAAGCATGTTTACGTATGTTGGCATCATTATTTTTAAAGTCAGAAAAATATGGACCAATAATGCTGACAAAATAGCCTGTTGATTTTACAATCACCATAGGTTTCATTAATGGTCATGCTTATGTAGACTAAAGGAACGTCTCTGGAAGCGGAAGTGTGACGATTTCTGTATGTATATGTATGTTTCATCGAGGATCAAAATAACAGGTGACATCCCATGTCCAAATAAAGTTTGAGCAAGAGGACGGGTGTGATTTGTAATTACTTCTTCTCGTGTCACATGCTGGAACCCGAGGTTTGATGGTGGAAATGTCTGCACTAGATTTTTGCGAACTGATTTAATTGTGCGTCTGACTGAATCTTTAGAAATATTGAAAAGGGTAGATAAAACTTTGTTTGAAAGTCCAGTTTTTAGTTTAGTTAAGCAGAGTCCAAGAGAAGTCCTGGTACTTCTGACTTGCGTGTCGCGTACAGATGTCAGATAGGCTACCAAGTCATTGAAGGCTGCATTATCAATGCCAGTCAGGTTCTTTATATCAGGATCACTCATAGATGAATCAAAGTTAAGTCGTTTGGATTGGCTTTTTAATAGAGTTTCTCTTACTTTGTTCAATAAATTCAAAATATCAGTTCTGTTGAAATCTGATGTTGTTCTTGGATTTATGTTTTTTATCAGTTCTAAAGATTCACATGTAAAAGTGTCATCAGAAATATGACTTGGGCAACATCTGGCACCAGCTGGAATGATTAAGTTCTGATAAATAAAACATAAAAACCGCGCATTAGATGACACATTTATCATCTTTGTTCCTCTCCGCTTACAAACAAGGCATGTTGAATGGCTGCCTCCTAAGGATGATATTGGTAAGGTAATTTTTTTTTCGGTGATGGTAAAATAGATGTTGCAAGTGTGGTTTGTTCTTGAGAAAATTTTGCATTAAGAACCCGTGGTTGTTGATAAGCCTGTTGCCTGTAATAAGTACGACGACATTTACCACAAATCACATCACTTTCCGTGGTTGTTATCAATATGCAGAAAATTGTCCTTTTTTAATTGATTGCTTCTGACCTTTAATGATATAGCTGGAATATTACTCGCTAGACTTTACAAATTAATCATCAATCAATTAGTGTTGTGCTTACAGTATTTACGCTAACAGTGTTCGTTCTTTGATTGATTGATTATTTGTTGTTTAACGTCCAGCAAGCAATATTTCAGCTATATTCAGGACATGAAAATTATAATTTTAAGATGTTAGTATTTTAAATTAGTAGTACGTCATGCCTCCCTTTTATACTAAAACTTGATCTCATACAATAATATGAGAATATATATATACAGATAAAAATGGTAGTTAAAACAAAAGAAAAATATCAATCTTCACAATTAATAGTGAAAATAAATTTTGCTATATAAATTAATTTTTTTCAAGAATTTTAAAATTGTGTCGCCTGCGACAGTTTTAAATAAGTTAAAAACGTATCTACAGAATAGAAACGTTCCCAAATGTGGGCCACGTCCACACAGTCCATCAAGACATGCTTGATGGTGTATGAACTGTTGCATGGCACACATTCGGGTCATGGCTCATTTTGTAAAATATAACTATGTGTCGTCCTGGTATGACCAAGACGAGACCGTGTTAAAACAACTTGGTCTCTGCGACCTCTAAAACTATTAAAATTACTTGTGTGCAGTAGTGGCTGGATCTAATGAAGTTTATTATGAACTTGGAGATCCCAACCACTCTGCCACAAACTAGAAATATATTTAAAAATTATTGGTTTAAAATCAGTAAAAGGAATATCACAGTTTATAATATTATTCTTAAGGGCATTCTTTGCCTCCTGATCCACGACTGTGTTCCCTTGGATTCCAACGTGACTTGGGATCCAGAAAAACACAACCTCTTTTCCCACAGCTATTAGAGAATTGTAAATTTCAATTATTTTAAAAATATAATGGTTTTTAATTTTGAAATTTTGAATAGCAAGTAGACACGAGAGGGAATCTGAGCAGATAATAAATTTGCACTCGTCTGACGAAGCAACTATTTTCATGGCAAGAAGAATAGCTTGCGCCTCAGCAGTAAATACGGATGAGGCATACGGGAGACGACGAGTCTCAACACGCTCTCCGAAGACAGCGGCCGAGGCAACTTAATCGTCATTTTTTGACCCGTCTGTATAAATAGTACTGTAGTCAGGGTAACATGATTTAATTTCTGCAAAATGTTGTTGTATTATTAAAGGATTTGTTTCTGACTTTTTATGTTTTGTAAATCAAAAATAAATACCGGTTTGGGGTTTAGCCAAGGGGGATTTCGTGGAATCCCGATTGCAGCATATCTCATCTAAATTTATACCTGAATTTTCTAAATGAGAATTAATTCGAATGCCAAAAGATTGAATTTTGTTTGGATGTTTGTCGAAAATGTTTTGGTAAAGAGGTTTGAAAACAGAGTCGTGGGCAGGTGTGCCAGGATATGCCGTAAATTTGGTTGCATATTGCAAAGCGAGCTTTATTCTTCTTTGATACAAAGAAGGCTCGACTGCTTCTACATATAAGCTGTCTATAGGTGTGGTTCGAAAGGCTCCAAGACATAGTCGCAATCAAGAATTTTGACATATGACTTGCGAGCCGAACCATGAATAAAACAACCATAATCTAATTTAGATCGATCCAGCGATCTATACAGATTAAGTAAAACGTCGCACTCATCACCAAGTCGGTGTTGGCTACGACTTTTAAAAAATCTAATGCCTTTAGGCATTTATTTTTAACATTTTGATATGGGGAAGAAAGGTGAGCTTTGAATCGAATATTAAACCAAGAAAAGTAGTTTCTTTCACAATTTTTATAGGATTGTTATATAATGTAAGTTCGGGATCTGGATGCATTTTTCTTTTGTTGCAAACATGCATGCCAACAGTTTTGGCAGCGGATAATTTAAAACCATTTTCCATTGCCCATTTTTCTATTCTATTTAAACATAACTGTAGTTGACGTTCAATATTATTCATGTTTTTCCTCGATAACAAATGAGAAAATCGTCAACATATAGAGAACCATCAATATTATCTTTCAAGACTTGAGCAGGACTGAATAAAGTAACAGAAAGGATGCTACCTTGAGCAACACCCACTTCTTGTTCAAAAGGGTAAGATAGAGTTGAATTCACACGAATTTTAAATTCTCTATCAGTCAAAAAATTTGAAATGAAGGTAGGAAGTCTACCTTTCAACCCCATATCAAAAAGATCTTTTAAAATGCCATATTTCCATGTTGTGTCGTAAGCTTTTTCTAGATCGAAAAAGATCGACACAACATGTTCATTTTGGCGAATGCGTTTCTTTTGTATGTTTCGAAACGCACCAGATGATCTAGGGTACTTCGCCTTTGTTTAAATCCACATTGGATATTTGACAGAAGGTTGTTTTATTCTAAAAACCAGACCAGATAAATAGATGATAAGTCACCCGTTTCCCAAATGTTGTTAAGAAGATTCAGAAGACATTGTAGAAGAAGATTGTGGCAGATGTTTGAGAAGTTGATAATGGATGTCATCTGGACCACGTGCTGGATCGTGAGATTTGTTCAATGAAAATTTTAGCTCTTCCAAAGAAAAAGGTTTATCATAATCTTCTAAATTTGTTGATAGGAAATTAAGTTTTGATTTTTCTTTTTGAATTTTGATCCGCTGAACATTGGGATGATAATTTTCAGCAGAGGAGTGTGTTGCAAATGTTTCGGCCAATTTATTTGATATGTCTGACTCTGATGTTAACAAGTCTTGTCCTTTAAATGATGGACATTTGCTTTACTGTTTTTACCTTTAATTTTACGAATCATGTTCCAAATTTCATTCATAAGTGTATGGTTGTTTAATTTAGAAACAAAGTTACGCCAAGAGGTGCGTCGTCTTTGTTTCGTTACTCTGGGAGCTTTCGAAAAATTTGGAATTGGTTAAGATTATTTTGAGTTGGGTGTTTATTAAAGCGTCGTTCCGCTTTTTCCGGTATTTAATAGCGTCCTCACAGCTGTCATCGAACCATGGTTTACTAGGATGTTTGGATTTGTCGAGGTCTTAGGAATTGTTTCATCAGCAATTGAAATGAGTATTTCATTGAATTTTAAACCGGATCAGAAATAGCTATAAAAATATCCGAGTTAGGTCGCTCTATACAGAGTTGTTCAAATAGAGGCCAATTGGCTCTGTTAAATTTATACCGAGCGGCTCGTTCTGTGACGGAGGAGTGCAAAGATTCCAATATAATGGGAAAGTGATCACTGCCACAGAGATCGTCATGGACTTTCCATGAGAAATCAGGCAGCAGAGAAGGATCTGCTATTGTAAGATCAATAGCCGAATATGATCCATTCCCAGGATGTAAATATGTATTGGTTCCATCATTAAAAATACACAGATCTTCCTGATTCATAAAGCCTTCAATAATTTTTCCTTTATCATTTATTGTGTTACTGCCCCATAAAGGGTTATGTCCGTTGAAGTTCCCAAGTAATATATAAGGAACCGGAAGCTGATCAGTAAGATGTTTCAACTGATTTAAATTTAATGAAGAATTCGGAGGGATATACACAGAACATAAAGTAATTGTTTTGTCTAAAGATATTCTAACAGCAACTGCCTGAAGATCAGTGTTGAGATCTACGGGGCTATGTAGAACTTGATCCTTTACAAGAATGGTAGAGCCACCAGCAGCTCCATCATTCTCGTCTACATATGTGCTGTATATAGAGTAGTTTTTAAGGATATGTTATCACTTCGGTTTAGGTGGGATTCTTGGAGGCAAAATGCAACAGGAAGAAAGGCTTGAACTAATAAAGTAATTTCAAGAAAATTAATCTTAAGACCTACACAATTCCATTGTATTATTGTACCCATTATAGTCTGCGAATAGGGGAATAATTGACAGTTTTTTGGGGGCTATTTTGCCGGTTTCTGCTGGGGAATCTACTTTTAGATCCAGTATCTGGGGGTAGTGTATCCATGGGATCGCCCCAGATAGTAGTGTCTAGATGATCTAGACTTCCAAACCTGTTGTGGACCTTTATGGGATCCCTCAGCAGTTTTAGAGTACGATCTCCTTTTTGATATGAGTTTTTATTTGAGTTAGAAGAATTTAAATTAGAGTTGATAGTTTTTGAAGTGTTTTTGGCTGCTTGAAGAATTGGTTGAGGATTGAGAGGGTACTGAAGACGTAGCAGTTTGAGAGGGTGCTGAAGACGTAGCAGTTTGTAAAGATGAAGATTTTCGGGAAGATGTAATGATTTTGTCTGTTGTTGTAACTGTTAATTTTGAAGGTTCCTGTTTGTCAATAGGCCAGGTGATGATTGTCTGCGTTTCAACTGACGTGAGAATGCGTTTGGCTACACTGGCGTATGACGTTGATGCAGGAGACGAGGCATTATTCGTTGTATTATACAGACGACGAGCCTCAGGGAAAGGGATGTTTTTTCAGTTTTTATTTTTTGAATTTCTTTTTCTTTTTTAAAGTGATGACAGTCCTTAGATGAGGACATGTGGGCTTCACCAGAATTAGCACACTTTGGAGTTTAAGTGCAGGTGAAGCCCTCATGTCCTTCCTCTGCACATTTAAAACAAATCTAGTGACTTCTACACTGTCCCTTTCCGTGGCCGAACTTTTGACATTTAAAGCAGCGCACAGGGTTGGGAATATATGCGCTGACTTTAATATTTTGAAGACCTATTTTGATTGATTGGGGGACAGTTGGAGAGTTAAAATTTAGAAGGTGTTCAGTTTAACCTGAACACCTTGTCTGTTGGCAATAAAGCTTTTAACTTTTGTAATACCCTGAGGTTGTTATTCTGTACAGATCTCGTCGTCTGTAAGCTCGGCGAGATCATCGTCGCGATAATGAATAATTCCTTGACTTGAGTTTAATGTTCTATGGGGGTAGGCCGAAATTTATAAACTATAATTTTTGTAAGTTTTAGCAAGTTCAAGGATTGGTGTTTTTTGTTGCATTCAATGAGAAGACCACCAGATTTCATCTTGGTGACGTTCTTAACATCACCTGCACAACCTTTTATCACTTTTTCAATAACGAATGGAGAGACTTTAGTTATTAGTTTACTAGGATCTTTGCTGGATAATACAATTATTCTTGACCAGAAGTCTTCATCAACCATCTCTTCAAGCGGTAAGTCATTTTTTCTTTGTTTGGACCATTTTTTATTTGTTTTTCAGTAGCCATAATGAGAAAAATGCGGTTCACTACCCTTGTCACCCACCCTCTACGGAGTGCTAACAGGGGCGATGCTTTGACAAAAATACTTAACTATACATTTTTAAAGAATGAACTGTGCACCCAAGGTTAATTGCTTTTACATGACATAACACAAATCGACAGTAGTTCTACTGATTGTAAAAAACGTAGTAGGAATTAATCTCGTTTATGTTTGAGGAATGATCCACCAAAAGTCACAGAAAGCAAACACGAAGATAAAGTGTTAAACTAGTACGTACAATAACGCATACCTTCTACATACTTTAAAAAAACTATCTAAAAAAATCTAAATAGTAAATGTGTAAACATTTCTAACGATGCAGAAAAAATATAGATTATCAACAATAATAATTTTGCCAGTTAAGCATAAAGATGATTAATATATGTTAATTTTCTTTCAGTAAAAACTAGCATAACAGATTATCACGATAAAAACATTGTATTAGAATTTATACATCCTGTAGATAGATAACACCAAATACGTATAATACTTACAATTCAATGCATTAACACGTTTAAGGTAGTAACTGGATAATGCCTGTGTTATTACACGTTATATTGGTCAGATAATTGACTGGGAATTTACAACAAAGTTCGGGGCAATAAATTTTGGTACTCCTGACATTTTGTCCACTCAAGACTCATCAGAGGAGCTCTACCCCCAAAAATGAAAAATGCCAAACACTATATGAACATGAAGAGCATAGAACAATAAACCCAAATATGCCTAACTGGAAACGAAATTATGACTAAAATCAACCTATACCTTGGTGTAGGAAGAAGCTTTGGGTTTTCACAATTTTGAAATTTACACGGACAATTTCATAGCTTTGATGTGTTCTTCAACACAAAAGTGTTGATGTCAAAGCTGACCAAACTCAAGTCAAATGTATAATTTGACAATTAAAGTGCTTAGAACACAAAAATGGTAATTAAAATCGTAACGTTTGTATTTAATTCTTGTGCGGAGATGTCGTCATATTCGAGGTGCAAGTCTAAATATGATCAAGACGAAACTTTGTGGGGTTTCTTTAATTTCCGAAAGAATATATTAACCGAGGCGGGGCCTCGGTGGCCGAGTGGTCTAGGTAGTTCGTCTACTATTGATCACGTGGTCTGTCAACACTGAGATTGCGGGTTCGATTCTCACTGCAGGCAGGGTGTACTCGACTCCAATCTTAATTGACAAGGATTGCCAGTTTTCCTACCGCAGGTCGGGGGTTCTCTCCGGGTACTCCGGCTTCCTCCCCCAATAAAAACTGGACGCCATGAAATAGCTGAAAAATTGCTGAAAGTGGCGTTAAACACCATTCAAACAAACAAAAAATATTAACCGAGGCCACTCCGAAAATTGAGAGTTATTAATTGAAATGTCATCATCAATATATCTGTACGTGAATATAAAGGACCTAGATTCTGCCATCTTCTTGTCGTTAATAAGACGTTGATGAAATTAAGTTTAATAACAATACAGAAGCATATTGGCAAGGAGTGGGGAGCAGTTTGTGCCCAATTGCCAGCTGAAATACAAATCACCATAAGATTACAAATATTTTGTCGATCAGAAAATATAGCATACCATAAGCCGTTCCTATCTGTAGTATAATTTGTGGTTTTTGTTCTTTAATAAAACAATAAGTATTGTTGAAACCTACAACTACATATTTGTAGGCATATGTGGAATCAAAAGGTTTATGTATGATTTTTTTAAGACAGGATTTTAATTTCTCTTGAGGCAAAGCGTTATATAGAGCAATTTTTCAGCTATTTCATAGCGTCCAGTTTTTGTTGGGGGAGAAAACCTGAGAACCCAGACAAAACCCCCGACCTGCTGCGGGAAAACTGTCAACTCATGTCAAATAAGATTGGGTCAAGTACACCCTGCAAGCAGTGAGACTCGAACCCGCAATCTCAGTGTTGATAGAGCACGTGATCAATAATGGAACTACCTTAACCACTCGGCAACCGAGGCCCCGACCTTGATTTTAAATTGTCCAAAAATACTTTCGAATTTCTAAGAACCCACATGTGATTAATATTACTTCGCAAAGAAACAGTTTCACAGTATGTTTGCTGTTCTTTTTTGATTGCAAACAGTATCTTGGTCAACCGTTTGACCCCGTTTTGGTAGGTCAATAGATTAGCCGGCTATGTTCCTTTTCTTATAGGGATTTTTATGTAATTTTTTAATCCAATATAAATATGGTAAGTGTTCAGACTCTTTGTCGTAATGAATTAGTCGTTAGCCAGAGTATCATATTTAGATTATCAAATGTGGTACATTTGTACGGGAAGTATCCGTGATACCTATAAATTTGACTTATGAACACACTTTTGTTGTATAAATCTAGTCGGATTATTAGCTTCCCATATTCACATTTCCACATTTATCGAAAATTTATAAAGCTTATTTAAATGAGCTATTTTAATTCAGGAGCCACCGTTGATGAGTAATCAAAATAGAAAAATTTTGTCAACTATTATTGACCGATGAGCTAACGTTTCGGTTCCAAGTTTGAATTAGACATCGGATAAGTTCTGTTCGAATTAAACCTTAGTTGACAGAATTTACCGATAATACTGGTTTTTTGCAGCTTGCGTAATTGTTGTTTAACCTTTTATAAACGAACAATATTTTCCATAACTGGAGATTTTAGGATACATGTTGTTGCTGTTAACGGGTAACAAAAATGAAAGTCAAATAAGGCTAAGTTATATTTATTACTTTTTATAGCATACAAATTTGTTTGTAATAAATAAATCGCCAAAAAATTACGAATTCCAAAACTTAGCAAAATAAAGCAGCTTTTTTATCAATAAAAAACAAAATACTGCTTCGAGAAGAAATATTTTCTGCTGCAGGGAAGATTCATCTGATGTTGTAGACAGTGAAGATATAGATCCTGGGAATGAAGATGAACGGTAAGAACAATAAATATATATGATTGTGTTTGGATGCCAACAAATAATGTCTCCCAAACGAGCCCACATTGCCACTATACTCGCATGTTGCAAACCCCCAAATAGACATGATATTCTTAGCATGTGCATTTTAATCTATATACATATCAAAGTTCGTTGCAATCGGACTAAGTTGACGTTTGGGGGGGGGGGGGGGGGGGGGCGGTGTGGCGAAACGGCTGCCATCACAAAATAGTAAGTTCGCGTCCAATGTTTTTGGGAAAAAATACTCAGGATAGTTAGCTGTATCAGTATACCAATTTTCATTGAAAATGCTCTGGCCATTACTGAGATCTTACAACGGTCGTCATTTTTTGAAACTTAAAAACGACCGGCATTTAGAAACCGGAAGTCGGGCAAAAATTGTTAAATTAGTGGCACACTCAGGGAACCAGAATTTACATGTGTGCTTAAATTTCGGCGAAATCGGATGATGTTTAAATTTTTTGCATTTTTAGGGGGTGATGTTCGGATGGCGGCCATTTTGAAATATTGTTCGTTCGCCCCTAATTTTTTGGCCAAAAATGCTCAGGATAGTGGGCTGTATAAGTAAACCAATTTTCATTGAAAATTCTCCTGCCATTACTGAGCTTTTACAACAGTTGCCATTTTTTTTAACGGTGGCCGTTTTGAATATCCAAAAGGAGATTGCAAAACTTCAGGTCACCCTTAACATGTTCCCAAAGTTCATCTTGATTTGACATTGTATCTCAGAGAAAATGTGCGGATAAGATTGAACAGAAAGAAAAATGCAACAAGACTAATAAAAAACCGGACAAAAACAATATGTCTCCCAAAACTTCGTTTAGGAGACATAAATATATATGATTGTGTTGGGATGCCAACTTAGAATGTCTCCCAAACGAACCCCCATTGCAACTAAAAATTCCCATGGATAGTATTTCATTCAAATCAGTACATTAAAATATGACTAAAAATCAAATTTCGTTGAAATCGGACAAAGTTGACTTTTTTAAGCAGTAAAATGGGTGCCATCTTGAAACCAGAAGTCGGACAAATATTTGTTAAATAGTGGTACACTCAGATGGAAAGCCCTAGTCCTTGCACTATATGCTCCCTAGCATAAAAAGGACTCTGTAGGTTCATAGTGGTTAGTGTTAATTATTTGTTTTTCAAGTTTATAATTATTCTGTTTACTTGTTAAGCATCCCTTCCAATTGACCCCCGCCCCCCAATGCAATGCATACTACTATCACAAGATACATGGAGTTCACACGGCTTGCACTTACCCAATTAACAATGCATGACTTAGTCCACAGTCCAGTTCAAATATATGTTTAACATGTGTTCGCTATTTAATTATAGATTAAATTTGTCTTCATTGCAACTGCAGTTGATTCTTTTTACCTAGTGATAGAAGAAAATGCAGTGACGCATCCCACTGCAAGCTAAATCACCGAAGATACCTACATTTAATTTAAAATGAAAACATAATTGATCAAAAATATTTTATATTCGGGAATATTTAAAACGCATGGGAAACCAAGTTTTCAAATTTAAAGAAAGAGGTTAGGCATTTTCTTAGTTCAAAACTATTTATTACAATAAAAAGTTTGATAATTTTTTCCAAACTACAAACCTGTTTAAATGTAATAAATAAATTAATAATAGTCACATGCAAAAATCTACCCCGCTAACTTGTATCTATACGTTTTGAACTTAATATTAAACTTCAGTTACAGTGTTTAAAAGTATATCGGTGGTGAACAACCTAATAATATTATACGATTTATTAAAAAAATTACTTACCTAACTGAATGTGAAAAGATGCATAAAACAACAGAGAACACAGTGTTTTAATGCTTGCATAAATATATATCAAGATAGAACCAGTGTAACAATCAACAAATACTAACTTGCCACTTTAAAGACATACTGAATCTAAGTATTCTGATCAATGAGATTACGATATATTTGCACCAATTTTTTTATATAAGGTTAATGTTATTCTCTTTGACATTTGTTTCATTTTAGTTTCTTTTTCATCATGTGTGGGAATGTCTGAATGTTGGATTATTTAATTGTTGAGGGGCCTCGGTGGCCGAGTGGTCAAGGTAATTCGTTTACTATTGATCACGTGGTCTGTTACACTGAGATTGCGGGTTCGATTCTCACTGCAGGAAGGGTGTTCTCGACTCCAATCTTAATTGACAAGGATTGCCAGTTTTCCTACCGCAGGCCGGGGGTTCTCTCCGGGTACTTCGGCTTCCTCCCCCAATAAAAACTGTACGCCATGAAATAGCTGAAAAATTGCTGAAAGTGGCGTTAAAACACCATTCAAACAAAAACAAACAAACTTAATTGTTGGTTTTTTAAATCCTAATTTACAACAGTCTGCTTATTGCTTTGCTATAGTGGAAACATTTGTTGTTCCTCTCAGAAACCCGGTTTCGTTGAATGAGAGACCACTGAAAACCAGAGAAATCAACTCAACTACATAACATTACAATTTCGCGGTGCCATGTCAGATAAATGATTTAATTTCACCGAGCGATGGCTAAAATACCCCCTCTGAAAAGTTTTGAAATGGTACAACTTTTTCATAATAAGCTTACATAAAGCAATTAATTTACATGTAGTAAATAGATAGATTCTATAGAACAGTGGTGATTTTAATATAAAAGGTTAATATAGAAGTTTAATATGGTTATGATTTCCCTAAATCTGTACATGTCAGTTTTTTCTATATCTGTACTTATGTCATTCCGTATTCTTTCTAAAGAAAGTGAACACATATCCAATCTACATGTGTATTATGTATAACAATAAATCATAAAGGTTGCAGAATTAAACGAAATCACGTAGTATATTTTATTGTACTCTGCTTAAAGTATGATACAGTATATTCAACAAACAAGTTACAGAATGAAAAAAAATCTTGTAAAACATTTTTATTATATTTTGAAAACTCAAAAACTTGAGCGATCCAAATATTTTAAATAAGCCCTTACACTTTGTTTAAATAATCCTCAAAAACATATATTTAATATTACATTTGTGTTGATGCAAATATATAGAAAAATTAAATAAACGTGTACGTCTATCTCGGAATTGTGGTAGTGCTTGCACAATAATACAAGTCACTAGATGACTATAGCCCCAGATTAAAACACCGACTCGGTTAAACGACCTTTTAATAGATAATCGCCCTGTAATTCGCTTAGCAACAAAAAGGTAAACTAAACGTAAAAATATTAAAACGTAATCTTAACTTAAAGCATTTATGCAATTAGCAGAGTTCTGTTCGACACTTTTATCTTTTCTTTTTGGTAAAGTGTATAGACGGTGACATAAATTTCCTGTCGCAGTTTAAGGCAGAATAAAATGTGGTAAATAAAGTACACATAAATATTCGTAATATAACCAAAGGTGTTACATCATGGTCTTGCTGATATAAATGTCTTTTGTAAATTATGCAAGCGACAAACTTATAGTTCAAGTTGATATTGTGACACACAAATAAAAACTGATCAAAATATTGTGATATATGAACTGTTTGCCATTAATCCGCCAGTCAACCCTTAAGGATTATCATAGGAATTCTGTATTTTGTTAATGACCAGTCAGATAACAGCTTATTTAAATACCCATTTTTATTTGTCTACATTTAAGGATCAACTACAAAAATATTTTCTCCATCTAGGGATATCACAATTTATGTGTTTTATATAAATTGAACATCTGTTTAATTATAATTTCTTTGGTGGAGATCCTAAGTTTCTGAACTTCTGTTAAACATGTTAAGTATATTTTATTAGATTATTTTTATCAACTACAGTATATTACATTCACTTCGTAAAAGATAGTAATAACTAAAAACTAAGACAACCCCATTTCAAGTATCCATTTTTTGTAACATACAAATAGAAGAGCAAAATCATTGCCAGTCGAAAGGAATGCACTTTGCGTTTTTACACATAGGCTTACATAACATATACACTCACCAAACAGCATCTAAATGGTTTTTCCTGGCATTCCTTACTTTAATCTTCTCATTCGGAAGCAAAACACATTTATCGTCGTTGGAAGTTTGCCGTCCTAAGTTTTGACTCATAAATAACGGACAAATGTTTGATTGGATGATATTTATATACAGACGGCATAGAAAATGTTTCTTTTCTAATAAGTTTATACTTTATTTAATATCGGTCTTTACTATGTAACCCTTGTTTTATTTGGTAAATCATTATATTTAATTTGATCAAAATATAAACAGGTGCTAGAAAAATTCATTCTACGTAAATCATCCGCTGTGCGCAAACCTATGACAGCACAAGTCGTTGTTTTCAGCGATCCGAACTTTGGTTAAAATGATTATTACTTTTGATATAGTCCATCAATTTTTGACATCCTTGCAGTTTTGCGAAGCATAATGTCTGTAAAGTTGTCCTGCCATTTACGTTTTCCCTATATGGATTTGCGTCTGTATAATTTTCCACATTCCAAATATTAGTCTGAATTGCTTGATGTCGATGTCTGAAAATCTTTTTGACGCATTTCTGTAGAGAGTTCTACAACTTTGGTAAACTCTGAATATTGTTTTTGAAATCAGTAGATTGGTAAAGCTGTAGCTTAGATATTTATTTTGTAACATGGTAGTTTAATGCCGATCATGGGAGAAATTACAGTTTATTTGCAACGTTTAGTTTTGAGTGCTTTACCGTAACGCTGGCGAAAAATTCACGAAACATTCATTTTCATTGCCTTTACAAAATCAGATAGCTTTTCCTGTATTGCTGCAGTCATACTACATGCTATTTTGTCTACATCATCACATACTTCTTTGGTTGTTACTTTTTTTTTTCATGATTTCATTCGAAACAGATTGGCGATTCTGGTCATTATTGCGAAGTAATACATCGCTGAAAAATGCTGAATTAGATTACTGTCAGATTAATACTTATTGGTAACGAAAATTCAATCGTCACACGCTAGTACACATATACTATGTCTATGATTAATTCGGTTAATGTAGTTATATTTTTTATAGAGCCGATTTAGCCAAGAGGTCTAGACCACTGGAAATAATGCAGGCCACAGTTTCACAACGGTGTAAATTCGCTCCCATTGAGGCTAAGCAAAAATTTGACAGTATAAAAAATCAAGCAGTGATGGGCTTAATTTGAAGACATATATTTTTATTTAGTATTAACCCTTTATTTGTGATATTTCAGAAACCCCCTGGATAGAGATTTTATATGGTTTTCACAATACTTAGACGTTTGCATGTATATAGTAAAAGCGCAAAAATCCTTACAACAATGCTTTTATTATTAGCATGAAATACCGAGATTTCAGAGTGTATGTGAAACACTTGTTTCACTTCTTGTAAGGGACGTCTCAATGAATGTCCTTAACGACTTCGTTAGTGAACACTGGTACACAGAAACATTCTTTTAGTTTTTTGACGACATATTAATAATCTTCAATGTAATAAACAAGATAAACAATTAATAACGCATGCAGAATATTGAAAATATGATCAGTCTTGTCGAACCGCATTTAGAGAAAACCCGTGATCATATTTGCAATATTCACTCTGCTCAATTGATTATCCGATCATAAGGTTATTACTTCATATAATTAAGATTGTGTTTAAAAATACTATTTGTTGTTGAACATTTACGGTGCCCATAATTTATTATTTCAAAAACCTGTACAGATTTTCCATTATTAAATTTTAAACAGTTAAGACACTTTAGAGACCGATGCTCCCTTTAATCTATACTCATTTTGTGACGCATTTTTTTCCTAATTGCTGAACCGTAAAACACTTAAACCTAGTTATTGCAAGAAGAGTCCGAAATCGTTTTGACTTGTGACCTTGTAGCAAACAAACCTTGCTAATTACTACCTTAATATTCTGACCTAATAATAATAAGCCAACAATTAGCATGAATAATATATGCTATTTAAAGTTCCCCACGGGAGTTATTGAACTTAATGTGATATAATACTACTAGTCAATAAATACAGACCAGTCATGTCTAATGTATCCTTACTGTGACACTTCTATCAGCAGCTCGGTTGTGTATTGTATCCTCACTGTGACACTTCTATCAGCAGCTCGGTTGTGTATTTAATAGTTAAGATAAATCGTATAGAGGTGGTTTTCGTGAAGAACATATCTTGACTATTAACAAAGGTTTGTTATGTTCTTAGATACGTTTTTGGGAACCACTAGAAATATTTGGAAATTGTTATTGTTACTTATTACATAAACAATCGGATATTCATGCACTAGAAAATGATCTCTCAATGATTGTTTGGTTATTTTATTTGTACATGCAAACAGCGTAGCGTCATTACCAATCTGAAAACGGTTTTTACTCCGAGATGATTAACAATACATTTAAAACTTCGTGACCACGAACGAGTATCATATTGTTAATTTGATTCCTTGTTGTGTTCATATTTTGTAGGGGAGTAAAAACAGTCACAAAGATGAACATTCCAAAAAATCATTATTTTGATCCAAGCAACTTTTGTCATTTCATCAAAGTTGAAGATGAAAAGAGGAAAAATAAACGTTGGATTCCAAAATATTTATTTAAATGACAATGTTTTGTGGATGAACAAAACAAGCAGCGTTCTCTATGTATTGCTTCGTGCGCGTACCATATAGACAGCAGATCAGTAGCATTTAACAGAAATGTTTACAGTTGACAGATTTTCAGCAGAGACTCCACAAACCAAGTTATTGCAGGAGCTTTAGAGAATGGATGGACTCATTATGATGTTTCTCCAGGTTAGTGAACTATTCAGGACCAAACTTTTAAAAATTCAGTGTTGATAATTATTACTATTTCTCAAACGTTCTACAAAGAACATGCATATAATTTTGTAGTTATTAGTCATTTCAGTGCACAGTAACTAAACTAATTCTCCGTTCGGATGATTGTCCAGGAAGCTATAAAACATACCTCTCAACACCGGGAAATAATTTCAGAATCTTCAGGATTAAGAACCCATTATGAATAAAGTTGCTTTAGCCAAAATGATGCAAAAACATTTGAAAAGTAACGCATTGTGGATTTCATAGATTGTCATAAAAGCCAGCAGTTTAATAAAAGTGAGAATTTAAAGTTTACAAAGAATACATGTATAAACAAAAAAAATAAAGTCGAGACTTCCAGGTAGTGCATACACCATAGAAGTTATCGCCGTATTTCTCATTTCTGTGAGTTAATTTTCATAGATGTTATTTTATTTTGTCTGTTCTAGTTTTAGTGATGTTTACTTTATTTTATATTGATACGTCTTATATTTATATGCATTTTCGTCATTGCAGTTGAATGTCTATATGGATGGAAAGAATATGGAGGCCACTGTTTCTACTTTTCTAGTAATCAGAAGTATTGGAATGATGCACAGGTTTAGATATTTCATGAATTTAAAAAATACAAGTGTATTTTAATAGACGTAGAAAAGCTTATTCTCTCAACGACTAGTTGTATTCTTCTTTGTAATAAACAATCTGTACGGGGAAAAAACAAGCAACAAGAGCCCAAAATTAAAGAACGATTGTATATCGTATTTAGAAAAGCATACATGAAGACCAAACACTGACCTAAAAATATACTACAGCTATTTAAGATATCGGGACCACAATGCACCACGTGATCATATTTGGTGTCCCGGATGTCCATTATGTTTCAATGGAGCAGACCTCGATAATGTTTGGCAAACATCGGCACTACTATTTGAGTAACTATTTTTTTATTAAAATTGTTAATATTGACTAAAAACAAACAAGATATTTAATTTGTGTCATTAATTAGCAATATATTAATTAAATAAACCTGTAAAATTAAACGGAGACTTCAATTATACATTAATTTTTCATTTTCGTAATTCCGGCCTTTAGGTTATGATTGATTAAATAGTTTTATAGTACCTTAACGTCTAGTATTTAAGTTAATAATAAAGGCAACCCTTTAAAGTTCCGGAAAACAGTTTTAAGCCTAACGATTGTAAGTCATTTAGAAATTCATTGTGTTCTTGCATTAGATATAATTTGACCGATATAATAAATTACTTGTACTCTCAAATAGTGTTTGATCAATCTTTGGAGCGTAAATAAGTTGTTTTGGAGTTTTTTTTCCTTTTTGTGCAGATAATTCTTAGAATGTGTTTATGCAGTTTATATCTGCATTTTTTTTTAACTCTTAATGCATATAAACCCTTAATACGACTTTTAAAGTTTGTACTTGTATTTTCAATTCCATTACCTCACTTAAATGTTTGCAAGTCTTTAAAAAATATGTATTAGCATCACTCATTTTTAATCCTTACATAAAAAACAAGCAAAACAAAATAAAGAAATGTGAAATAAATGTTTTACCTTACAAAAGTTAGGCGATGCGTTGAATAATTAGGAGCAGTTTTATTTACTTTTCTCGATTCCATAAGGATATTTAATATTATTGATCAAATATATTGTATTTTGTTTTATATTAATATTCCAACTGTTACAAATTTATCTAATATTCATTTTAACGATTTTTATTTTATTATCAGCCAAGTTGTAACTGTTGCATTATTTTTTTGTACAGGTGCGAAATCTATTATTGATTTTTTATACGTTTGAATGGTGTTAAATGCCACTTTCAGACATTTTTCAGCTATTTCAATTCGTCCATTTTTTATTGACATTGGAGGCCGGAGTACCCGGAGACAACCCCAACTTCGGTAGAAAAACTGGCAATCCTTGTCTATTAAAATTGTTGTCGAGTACACATGTCGGCAATCAGACTCGAACAATCTTTTATTGACTACGTGCCTTTCTGAACTTGATTGCGGGTTCGAGCTTTACCGTTAACATTGTGTGCCCAAATTCTAATTTACAAGGATTTCCGGTTTTCCAGCTGACACTATGAAGATTTCACCTGGTATTCCGTGTCACTGCCCAGTCAAACTGGAAGACATAGTAAAATTGAATGTGGCGTTTTCAATCAAACATACATAAGTTAAAGTTATGGAATTGTTTGTTCAATTTCTTTTGAAATGAAATGTGTTTACTATATCACCACATATTCTATTTACAATTAATTCAGTAATCTGTCAAATGCATTTCGGTTTTCCTGAATCACTATATTGACTTCAAACACCACCATGTATGACAAACAACAGCAGCGTACATAAAACTGCAACATGAAGACAGAATTCTAATAGACAACTAATATTTATGGCAGGTCTGCACGGACAGAACACCTGGATAGTAGCCAAAAAAAAATCGGCCAAGTGCAAGGAACCTGGGTCTGGGTGGTTGACAACTCTGTGTTGAGTTGCAATGACTGGGCTAGCGGTGAGCCATAATATGGCTTGGAAGAATGTGTTCATATTTGGATAGATGGTTTGGCGTCGGCGGCAAACAAATATAATTGGAATGATCAACGGATTCTACTTTATCTGTCAAAAATAACTTATGGCTAAGAAGAATGTGATATTTTTACACATGCATGTCGGCGTCGACTTCAAACTTATTTAATCAGAATGAAATATCGATACCTGTACAAAATAATTATGCAACCACTGTGACTGATTTGACTGTAACTTGATGTCATTTTAGATTTAGTTGGCCAGTGATGTCTTATGTCTTTTAAAAGGAAACCTTTCTATACATTAGGTTAGTTCTGGAAGACATATCTAGAACTACATATGATGACTCGTAAACTATCCTCCTGTCACTGCATGAGTTGCATCCCCATCTTATTAATTATTGTCAGAAGGTTGACCATGATATTGTGCCAACTTTTGTTTCATGCTCTTTTTCTGTTATCTTGTGTGCTTATCTTTTTTTATACATTTTTGTATTTGCACCTGTACAGTAGATATGCTGAACAACTAGTTTTCTTGTAAATTTTCGTTCTCGAATCTACAACGTTACACGTATAGTGTGAGGCTTCTTGAGCTGGACATAGCATTTTATCAAGCACTGTCTTCCGCAGTCATTGAATAACAGATAATTGTGTATCTTTCTTTTGTGTTGTCTTATTTTAAAACTTACTTATAATGTCGTTTTGCTGACATCGTACAGTCATTATAACTTTATAATATTATTACCTTATTATATTAATAAACTGTTTTCTTATGAATATAGCAGAAAGTTAAAGGTTAGCTCTTTGATCACTTCGATAGGTAATGCTTTTGTTCACATTCTGTACAAATCAGGAAAAAATCCGCATCAATTTTATTGTGTTGCCACTTAAACACAAATAAAATCAGATTTCTAACAAACAAGTCTAACATTTTTTGTTTCATTAATATCTCAAATAAATTGAATCAAATATTACTACTATATGTCCTGTTACTGTTATATGTTTGTCTGCATTCGTATTTGTACTCGACTTTGAGTTCCTGTTTGGTCGGTTTCTGTAATTATTTTCGTCTATAGTATTATATGTAGTTACATTTTAAAGTTTTCAAAAGTATTATATACACTTGGCCATAAATTAGGAACCACCAGGATTTTAGCGGAGGTGATTTTTAAAACCAATATTTTTATCAATATATAACCATCCATTGTTCATTTCACGTTTCGTTTAAAATAGTAGATTATTGTAAAAAAGGTTACTATTCAAAATTTATAGAAAAGACCAACAAGATGTCGTAAAAATACGTAAAAAACAAGTTTGTAAAAATATGCCATAAAACTGCTAAAAAAAGTTTCAGTTTAAACCGCTGGTAATGTTATATACAAAGAGTTGGCAGGTTGGGGGTTCTTAATATGTAAGAAGAAATCATTTTAAAAAATTTATTAACAAGAAAAGAGTCAGCATCGTGGGTATCCACCTAGCTTCTGTTGATATCATATGTACAAAGAACCAGACACAA
Source organism: Limnoperna fortunei (assembly GCA_944474755.1). Taxonomy (NCBI): domain Eukaryota; kingdom Metazoa; phylum Mollusca; class Bivalvia; order Mytilida; family Modiolidae; genus Limnoperna; species Limnoperna fortunei. Next base: position 28,014,498 of record OX104123.1, read on the forward strand.
TTAGTTTTTTATTTATTTAAAGCAAAACCTCGTGGTCCCTTACTTTTGGCCAAGTGTATTTGTATTTCTGTATATTCAATTTCACGGTAGATCGCAACACAATTAAACTAGAATAGCAGAATGCATTATATAATTTATATTTTGTTGCAATGATTTATTGTAATATATATAAGTAAAGAGTGTCGAAAGTGTAACTATGACGATACAATAATTTTAATGTCCTCAGTCACGTGCTATGAGTCTACACGAATTCTTTATACGCTTTAATTAATTTTAACAACGTCAATCTATTGCAATTATAAAAAGTATAGATGACAGCACACAGTATTGTCTTAATTGTCATTCTTTTTGGAAAGTAAAAGATCTCCCACCATTTGAATACTCAAAGTTGTCGTCTTAACTTTGACCAGACAAGTTGCTATGTCATCACAGAATTTTCCGTAAGATGTTTCTATGTTTGCTGTTAAAAGCTTTCTTAAAAGATACCAGGGAGTTGAAAATGTTCTTCTCAAAAGAAAGATCCGCTCAACATATTCCTTTTCTTAAATCCTGCTTATTCATCTCTCAATTTATTATTTATGACACAATAATCTTTGACTTGTTATACTTGGTACTGATATGCGTTATTTCTTTTCAGTCGCGGTGCCTACTACCGAAACATTGACGAGATTTTATAATAATACACACTGCATGTACCTGTGTGTGCCATACATAAAAATGCTTAGTTTGTGCCTGTTAGATATAGATTTCTATTCAAAATAGATAATCCTATAAAAAGTACCGTTATGTAAAAAAGTCTTACATTTTTCTTGTTTTACAAACATATTCGACGGAAAATTCATTCAAGTAAGAAAGTAGCAAAGAAAATTATCAATTCGCCCACGTTGTCACTTTTGAATGTGTATTATCTTCGACTTCAAAACACTTGAAATACTTTTAGTAGTTTTCACAGTATATATCCCAGTTTAAATGGAAACGTGATGATATAATATTTGGCAAAATATAATACTACTGCACAGGAAGTTTTATATGTTGTCGTCATTTAGGACACAGTTACGTATTGTTCTGTTTTCATCGGCAATCGCAAGGAGTCCAATTTTGTTTCACGGTTACCGTCAATAAATGTGTTGTACTGACCATCAAAGTCTAAACCCAATAGTGTACTGAATTGTTAATTTTAATTGTGTGTATTGTATGTTTTGGTCTGTTAATACCTATGATATATGATGCCAATGTAAGGCTTAAAAGGGACATTTAAATGAAAATATAGATCTTCAGTCAATCAAGAAGAGATCATTGTGAACACTTGTTTCGCCATTTAAGGCATAAAAGGGACATTTAAATAAAAACATAGATATTTAGTCAATCAAGAAGAGAGCATTTTGAACACTTGTTTCGCCATGCAACCACGGGCATGTTACTTGTGGCATTATAAAAATTTGTTTGGGTATACATCCCTTACACTTTCCGTAGAATCCAAGCGTCGCCCCTGTCGAGTGGGTGACAGGTGTGGACGGTGAACCAACTTTTTATGGCTTCTAAAAATCCTAGGTATAAAATGTCAAAAAAAAACAACAGTCATTAAATTAACTTAAAAAAATCATGACTTAGACATCTCGTCTTTTCCTTGCAGAACATTTAATACTTGTTAAAAGATCATTCATTACACAGATGATCTCTCTGAACTCACGGACAAAAAAATTTGTGAAGACCTTAAACCTCAGGGTATAGCAAAGGTCAAAAGGTTCGTAACCAAGAGACAAGGTATACACGTAAAACTAAAACTTTAATACTCCAATAATCCGTCCATCAGTCAATGTCAATCGAAGTTGGATTGTACATCGTTAAAGTCAGCATATATATACCAAATCTTGTCAAAAGTTTGATCATGGCAAGGTATAATGTAGAGGCTGCTTGGTATGATTTAAAGTTGCAAAGGTAGGAAATGAATACTTTTCCTACACAAACAATGTGCTCTAAGAATTCGGTATATAACTCAAAATATTCCTAGATGGTTGCAAAATTTTTACAAATCTTTGCGGAAAATGCTAGAAATTACATTACATATACTCTATTATCTTTAAATACGTGGTTTGCAAATGTTTGTAAACAATCTTCTGACGTATATTTCTTGATCATATTTTTTTACACATTGTTTAATTGTTATGGTTAATTACAACTGGATTTCTTATTGTTTTTCATGATAATTATTAGTTTTACTATTGTACCAAGTAGTCAAGATAAAGTTTAAGAACCCACGTATTTTGTGAATAATAAAACTGTTGAATTTTATTTGGTTTGATGTTTTAATCCTGACCGTGTTGATTCCACAATACTAAAATTATAATAAACAAGTGGAGCTCAAATTTATTTAAATAAATCAAACGACACACCATGTGGCCCAGATGAAATTGATTTGATTGATAGGATGTTCCTTTACGTCCAGCGAGCATTATTTCAGTAAAATTCAGGAGGAGAACAAGTTAACATACAATAAATCGTCGAGAAACATAGACCAATTGGCAACAAAATTATTTAATTGCCATGTGAAAAGTATCGAGTATAGGTAGGGCGAAAAATTTAACAATACACATGTATTCCATAGTTAAACATTTTGAACTTTATAAAACAAGATGAACAAAATTGTTGAGGAAAGAAATAGTGGGGTTCCTTACCGTTCATTCCACAATTATATTATAAACCATTAATTTAATTTAGCTTGTATTTATTAATTCATTTCTTGTGGAATGTGAATAGTTAAATCCTTTCTACTTATTTTTGGTGTTTTAGAGGTTATAATTTTTATATATTTATATAATACCTTACTATTCCCTAATCATGAAATTTCTTTGCATACACAACATTTAGCGGCTGAGGTCCAGACATTTTTTATTATGTATTAGACAATTTTGTTTAGGGCTATATTTAAGATTAGGATACTTGTTTGACATTAACATGATTTTTATTCATGTATAGTTGCATAATGTGTTAAGTGCAGAAGTAATTTAAAGTTAACAATTAAACACCATCTATTAAAAAATTTTATCAATTGACAACTGAAAGAAGTATCTTATCTGGAACGATAAATCTGATTTGCGAGTTAAATGTGTTAGGTTGAACATAATGAAATTACGTTGAACTCAGTAGTTTATTGCTTACAACAATTTAAGCTGCATTGCTGGTGTCTGCTTCAAACTAAACAAACTTATTCAAAAATCGGTATTTAACATTTCCTCTGGTTTTGTTCTTAAATTAAAACTTAATTCATTTTAAAACCCTGTATACTGTTATTGCTTATTCAAAGCTCAAAGCATGTTAAGAACTACCAAGTCACCTTTGTAAATATATTAAGTTCGCATTGAAAAAATGGCAAAATGATTTCATAAAGGAATTTACAAAAGATGTCGCTGTGAACATATTGGACATCTTGATAGCCAGTAAAAGTATATATGTCGTGTATATTTTAACAAGAAATTAGTATTCCTGTGGGAACTAATTGTGCCCACCCCTAAAAGGTTTGTTTTACACTCATATGCTATTTAATTAAAAATGGACACAAAGAGTCAGTCCAATTGTTCAGTTTTACATTTGAATATATATGACCTCATTACGTTATGATTAATAATAATAATAATATTTTACCACAATTATTGGATTAATTTCATTATATTGAAGACCATTAAAATCCGTGTTTTGTTCATTTTTGTATCGTAAACTTTCATTTTACTGAAAGCAAAACTGCATATTCTTTACTTAAAGAGCTTTTTCCTCTTATGACATGGACTTTCCTGACGAGGTATTTTTCTAATACGCGAAGTGTTAAGGCAATGTTACGCTCAAAATAAAATTACCTCTTACATAAAGACATCTACAATACTTGAATTTGTAGACGTATATTATTATTTAGTGTTAATAACACTGTATTTCTGATACTTAAGACATCCCCTGGACAGATATTTTATATGATTTTCACGATACTTAAGACGTTTGGATGTAAGGGACGTTTTAATGAATGTCCTTAACGACGTCGTTAGTAAACAATGGTGCGCAGGAACACTAAAACACAGTTTCTTTGAGTTTTTTGGCGACATTTTAATTTTCGCTAATGTAATAAACAAGATAATTAATAACGCGTGCAGAATATTGAAAATATGATCAGTCTTGTCGAACCGCATACAGATTAAACCCGTCATCATATTTGCAATATTAACTCTGCTCAATTGATTATCCGATCATTAGGCTATTACTTCATGTAATTAATATTGCGTTTAAAAATATGATTTGCTTTTGAACATTTACGGTGCGTATAATTTATTATTTCAAAAACCTGTACACATTTTCCATTATTAAATATTAAACAGTTAAGACACTTTACAGACCGACGCCCGTAGTTGTTGCAAGATGATTCTGAAATCGTTTTAATTTGTGACCTTGTAGCAAACAAACCTTGATAATTACTACCTTAATATTCTGACCTAATAATAATAAGCCAACAATTAGCATGAATAATATATGCTATTTAAAGTTCCCCACGGGAGTTTTTGAACTTAATGTGATATAATACTACTAGTCAATAAATACAGACCATTCATGTCTAATGTATCCTCACTGTGACACTTCTATCAGCAGCTCGGTTGTGTATTTAATAGTTAAGATAAATCGTACAGAGGTCGTTTTCGTAAAGGACATATCTTGACTATTAATAAAGGTTTATAATATTCTTAGAGACGATTTGGGGAACCACCAGAAATATTTGGAAATTTGTATTGTTACTTATTACATAAACATTCGGATATTCATGCACAACTAGAAAATGATCTCTCGATAATTGTTTGATTATTGAATTTGTGCATGCAAAAAGCATTACCAATCTGAATACGGTTTTTACTCCGAGATTTTACGAAGAAGATTAACTACATATTTAAATCTTCGTGACTACGAACTAGTATCATATAGTTAATTTGATTCAGTAAGTATTGTTGTATGCATATTTTGTATGGGAGTAAAATCAGTTACAACGATGAACATTCCAAAAATCATTATTTTGATCCAAGCAACTTTAATCATTTCATCAAAGTTGAAGATGAAAAGAGGAAAAATAAACGTTGGATTCCAAAATATTTATATAAATGACAATGTTTTGTGGATGAACAAAACCAGCAGCGCTTCTCTATGTATTGCTTCGTGCGCGTACCATTTAGACAGCAGATCAGTGGCATTTAACCGAAATGTTAACAGTTGTCAGATTTTTAGCAGAGACTCCACTAACCGAGTTATTCCAGGAGCTTTAGAGAATGGATGGACTCATTATGATGTTTCTCCAGGTAAGCGTGAACTATTCAGGACCAAACTGTTAAACATTCAGTGTTGATAATTATTAGTATTTCTCAAACGTTCGACAAATACATGCGTATAATTTTGTAGCTATTGATCATTTCAGTGAACGAAAATTAAAATAATTCTCCGTTCTGATGATTATCCATGAAGCTATAAAACATACCTATCAAGACCGGGAAACAATTTCAAAATCTTCAAGATTATGAACCCATTATGAATAAAGTTGCTTTTAGCCAAAATGGTGCAAAAACCTTTGAAAAGTAACGCGTGGTGGGTTTCACGGAATGTCACAAAAATGCCAGCAGTTTAATAAAAGTTAGAATTTTAAAGTTTACAAAGAGTACATGTATAAATAAAAATAAAGTCGAGACGTCCAAGCATACAATATAGAAGTTATCCCGAGGTCTATACCACCGTATTTCTCTTTTCTAATTTTTAAAGATGTTATTTAATTTGTTCTATTCTGGTTTCAGTGATTTTACTGAATAATTATGTGTGTCTTTACTTTATTTCTTATATTTATATGCATTTTCGTCATTGCAGCTGAATGTCTATATGGATGGAGAGAATATGGAGGCCACTGTTTCTACTTTTCTAGTAATCAGAAGTATTGGAATGATGCACAGGTTTAGATATTTCATGAATTTAAAAAATAAAAAGGGTATCATATAGACATAGAAAAAGCTTATTCTCTCAACGACTGGTTGTATTCTTCTTTGTAATTAACAATCTGTACGCAAAAAACCCAAGCAACAAGAGCCCAAAATCAAAGAACGATTATATATTCGTAAAAGCACACGCGAAGACAAACTGACCTAAAAATATACTAGAGCTATTTAAGGTATCCGGACCACAACCAAGTAATCATATTTGGTGTCCCGGATGTCCATTGCGTTTCAATCTTTCAACTAACGTTTTTCTTAAAACTTTTAACATTGACTTAAAGTAAATCAATATATTTAATTTGTGTCATTAATTAGCAATATATTGATTTAATAAAGATGTAATTTTCATCGTAAAATAAAATTTAACGGTGACTTCAATTATACCTTAATTTTTCGTATTCAGTGTTTCCATCCAGCCTTCAGATTGTGATTAATAAATAGTTTTATAGTATCTTAACGTCTAGTATTTAAGTTAATATTAAAGGCCTTCCTTTAATTTTCTGGAAACCAGTTTTCAGCATAACGATTGTAAGTATTTTAAAAATTGCGTGTGTTCTTGCATTAGGTTTAATTTAACCAATAATAACAAATAAATTGTATTCTCAAATAAAAATAAAACTATCGCTATAGTAATATCAAATACAATGATACATTATAAAGAGCAGTATCAAATCATTCCACAACAACTGTCAAACAAATTAATAGACAAATTGAAATAACAAGTATTCAGAAATAGTGCATTTAATAATATTCCATCATTTAATGTATTATAAAATTGTGTCGCTTTCTTTAATTTTAATTTGTATAAATTTCTGTGATCATGAAATTATGATTTTTTTTTCAGAACTATACTAGCCAATAAAATGTCACGATTACTAAAACTAGTAAATCTGAAGTTGCATCATAATAATATGTGCACGTTTAGAAAGGCGTTTATAGACATTTAGCAATATATTATTTTAGAGTTTGTTTATCGTTTTTAATTGATTTAAAAGTTGAGCTATAAATATAATTCGTCCGAAAAATAAAATTTTAATATAAGTTTATATACCATGCAAATTAATTAAAAGCAAATATGCGAATACGTCGTTTGATGTTTTACGCCACTAACAGCAGTTATGGCTCTAGTATATAGGAACAAGAAAGAGAACTTCGTAAAACACCTTTGTTTATGAACCTACCATTGTGGGTTTACGAGTACAAAGCTATACAATTATCCCCCAACCCCCCAAAAACTAATAATAAATAAATAAATAATTATTCTCGCGTTTAGCTACTAGTAAACTTATTGTAATACATATTTTAGAGAAAGTACAAGTTTTACAGAAATGAATAAAACACAATTTTCGAAATCCACAGACAAACCATTGTTTTTTTCGTTTGAGTGTTTGATCAATTTTAGGGGCCTAGATAAGTTTGGACTTTTTCCTTTTTGTGCAGATACTTCTTACAATGTTTTATGCAGTTATATCTGCATACTTCTCTTATCTTTTAATACATATTATAATCCCTAAATACGACTTTTAAAGTTTGTACTTATATTTCCCATTCCATTTGCCTCACCCAAATGTTTGCAAGTCTTTACAAATATGTATTGGCATCACTCAGTTTTAATCTTTACATAAAAAACAAGCAAAACAAAATAACGAAATGTGAAATAAATGTTTTACCTTACACAATTTAGGCAATGCATTGAATAATTAGGAGCATTTTTTTCCGATTCCATAACGATTTTTAATTTTATTGATGAAATATATTGAATATTGTATTATATAATAATATTTCAAGATCACAGTATATTGTTCTATTATTAAAGGTTGTTGTAAATTGCTAAACAACTTGAGATCCCATATTTTTTCAGACATACTGTCAGGCGATGGGAGCAAATTTGGTTAAGATAAATGCTGCAGATAAAAATGCTTGGATTGTTTCCATTGTACAAAGTACGTAAATGTATTGAATCATATAGGACATTTAACAAAGAGTAACTGTTACAATTTTATCTGATATTCATTTTAACGATTTTTTTATCAATCAAGTTGTTACTGTTGGGAGAAATCTATTGATTTTTTGTTCTCTTGAATGGTGTTCAATGCCACTTTCAGCAATTTTTCAGCTATTTCTTTAAGTCCATTTTGTATTTGCGTTGGAAGCCGTAGTACACAAAGACAACCACGAACTTCGGTAGAAAAACTGGCAATCCTTTTCTATTAAGATTGGAGTCGAGAACACATGTCGGCAGTCAGACTCGAACAATCTTTTATTGACTACGTGCCCTGAACTTGATTGCGGGTTCGATTATTACCGTTAACATTGTTTGCCCAAATTTTAATTTACAAGGATATCCGGTTTTCGAGCTGACACTATGAAGATTCCACCTGATATTCTGTTTCACTACCCAGTCAAACTGTAAGACACAGTACAGCTGAATGGGGCGTAAAAGCGTTTTCAAATAAACATGCATACCTTAAAGTTACGGGATTACTTTTCAATTTCGTATGAAATGAAATGTATTTATAAATCACCACATATTCTATTTACAATTAATTCGGTAATTTGTCAAAATCATTTCGGTTTTCCTGAATCACTATATTGACTTCAAACACCACAATGTATGACAAAAACAGCAGCGTACATATAACTGCAAGACGAAAACACAATTCCAATAGACAACTAATATTTATGGCAGGTCTGCACGGACAGAACACTTGGATAGGAGCCAACAAAATCGGCCAAGTGCAAGGAACCTGGGTCTGGGTGGTTGACAACTCTGTTTTGAGCTACAATGACTGGGCTAGCGGTGAGCCATCATATGGCTTGGAAGAATGTGTTCATATTTGGATAGATGGTTTGGCGTCGGCGGCAAACAAATATCATTGGAATGATAAACAATGTCAAAACGCATTCTACTTTATCTGTGAAAAGTAACTTATGGCTCAGAAGAATGTTATTTTTACACAGTCATGCATGTCGGCGTCGACTGCAAACAGATTTCATCAGAATGAAATATCGATACCTGTACAAAATAATTATGCAACCACTGTGACTGATTTGACTGTAACTTGATGTCATTTTAGATTAAGTGATGTCTTAAGTATTTTCAAAGGAAACACTATACATTAGGTTAGTTCTGGAAGACATATCTTGAAGTACATATGATGACTAGTAAGCGTTTCTCACGTCACTGCATGAGTTGCATCATCATCTTATTGATAATTGTCAGAAGGTTGTACCATAAAAATGTACCGTGGCAACTTTTTGCTTCATGCCCTTTTTCTGGATCCTTGTGTGCTTATCTTTTTATATATTGTTTTTTTTCCGCTGTACAGTAGATATGCCGAACAACTAGTTTCTGCAGTCAATGAATTACAGATAAATGTATATCTTTCATTTGTGTTGTTTTATTTTTTAAAACTTACTTTAAATGTCGTTTTGCTGACATCGAACAGTCAGATAACTATATAATATTTATTACTTTATTACATTAATATACTGTTTTGTTATGAATATAGCAGAAAGCTAAAGGTTAGTTCTTTGATCACTCCGATAGTTAATGCCTCTGTCCACATTTTGTACAAATCAGGCGAAAATCAGCATCAATTTTATTATATTGCAACTTAATCAAATAGAAACAGATTTCTAACAAACAAGTCTAACATTATTTGTTTCAGTAATATTTCAAATAAATTGAATCAAATATTACTACTTGCATTCAAACGTCTAAAACATGACTAGAATATCCTGTTACTGTTATATGTTTGTCTGCATTCGTATTTGTACTCGACCTTTGGGTTCCTGTTGTTTGGTCTGTTTCTGTAATTAATTTTATCTAGAGTTTTATATGTAATTACGTTTTAAAGTGTTTAAAAGTTATATTTTTTGTATTTCTGGATATTCAATTTCACGCTCGATCTCAACACAAGTAAAGAATGTCTAATGTGTAACTATGACGATACAAAAATTTTAATGTATTTAGTGACGTGCTTTGAGTCTACACGAATTCTTAAATACGCTTTAATTATTATTTATCAACGTCCACCTATTGCAATTATAAAAAGTATAGATGACAGTGCACAGCCTTGTCTTAAATATCATTCTTATTGGAAAGTAAAAGATCGCTCACCATTCGAATATTCAAAGTTGTCGTCTTAACTTTGACTAGACAAGTTGCTATGTCATCACAGAATTTTCTATAAGCTGTTTCTATGGTTGCTGCTTAAACAATTACAGGGAATTGACGATGCAAATAATAACATTATACAGTTATTTCATATGTGATTTGGAAACAGTCAAACTTTTGGTCCGAGGTGGAGGGGATAGTGTTTTGAACTGTTGCCCGAGGCCGTAGGCCAAGGGCAACAGTTCAAAACACTATTCCCGACACCGAGGGACCAATAGTTTGACTGTTCCAAAATCACATATGAAATAACTGTTTTATTACCTGATCAATTACTGTTTTAACAGTACTTGCAGAAGAAAAAAAGGGAAAAGAAGATTTTGCTATTTTCAACTGACAAATTGTACTTTGTTTAAATACTTCAACACATTTTATTTATGGAGAAATAGTCATGGGGTTCTTTCCAAACAACGAGAATAAAGTCATTTTGTTTCTTTACTGTCCCTCGTGAAATTAACGGGGAAAAATGACGTCAGAGTACGCGATGGGAAACAGTCGAAACTATTGACCGGTCAACAGTTCGCGAACGTGGACGTTCTTAGAATTTCAGAAAACAGTAAAAAATACCGAATTTCATTTATATAAGGTATCAGGTAATAATGTTCTTTAATATTTTTCAAAAGAAGCATCCGCTCAATATATTCATTTTTTCAAACCCTGCTTATTCATCCCTCAGTTTATTATTCATGAAACATTGCTAATGACCTTTGACTTTGCTATACCTAGTACTGAGATGTGTTATTTCTCTTCAGTCGCGGTGAATGCTACCGAAACAACACACACTGCATTTATCTTTTGTGCTATATATAAAAATGTTTAGTTTGTGCCTGTTATATAACTATTCAACATAGATAAATAGTATCCTTATGTAAAAATTCAATGGAAAATCATTCAATTAAATTATCAAGTCGCCAACGTTGTCACTTTGTAATGTGAATTAATTTTAAAACACTTAAAATATTTAATTTTTACAGTTTATTTGGCAAGATAATACTACTACACAGGAAGGTTTATATGTTGTCTTCATTAAGGACACAGAATGGTTCTTTTTTTCCTTAGGCCATCGCAAGGGTCCGATTTTGTTTACGGTTATTGTCAATAAATATTTTGTACTGACCATCAAAGTCTAAACCCAATATTGTACTGAATGCTAATTTTCATGGTGTGTTTATGTCTGTTTTGGTCTGTTACACAAATGTAATTGCAATACAGATGATGTCTATGTAAGTCGTAAAAGGAACATTTAAAAGCATGTATCTTTAGTCAATCCAGAAGAGAGCATTTCGAAATTTCGCCATGCAACCACGGGCACGTTACTTGTGGTCATTTCAAAAATTTGTCTGTTTGGGTATACATCCCTTGGAGCATATGATAGTTTCCGTAGAGTCCAAGCATCGGCCCTGTCGAGTGGGTGACAAGTGTGGTGAACAAACTTCTCACCATGGCTTCTAAACATCCTACATATAAAAATGTCAAAAACTAAAATCTGGTTCAATAATTAATAATGTTATGAAAAAGCAAAAGTCATTAACTTAAATTAAAATTTAAAAAAATAATTTAATTAGACATCTCGACTTTTCCTTGCAGAACATTTAATTCTTTTTAAGGGATCATTCATATCACAGATGATGATCTGTCTGAACTCACGACGAAGAAATTTGTGAAGAACTTAAACCTCAGGGTAGAGCAAAGGTCAACAGTTTCGTTGCCAAGAGATAAGTTTTACAAGTAAAACTAAATACTTTAATACTCCATTAATCTGTCGCTCAGTCAATGTCAACCAAGTTGGATTGTACATCGTTAAAGCACGTATATTCCAAATGTTGTCAAATATTTGGCCATTGCAAGGCATAATGTAGAAGCTGCTTGGTATGATTTAAAGGTGGAAAGGTAGGACATGATTGCGTTACCTGAACAAACCATTCGAAGTGTCAATTGCGGGGAAACCCACAGGTCGTCCTAAATAAACTTTCATCATTTTAAAAAAGAAAAAGACATACAAAATTTAAAGCGGAAACGTACCCTTCTGCAATGTCATATAACAGTACGAAGAAATGAGTTAATGCTACATCGGAAACGCATATCGTGATCTATTTGTCAAAAGACCATACAATACTAAAAGTTAAAACCACTGAAAAAATCATCTCGAAAATCTTCAGATAAAAAATCTTTGAAAAAAATCTTAAAACAATGAAGCTAAAAATAGGGATCGTATTTCAAAATCTATTTGAGATCCAGTACAGGTCAATAAAAGATTAAGTATTTTGCGGGATCGCACAGTCGGTCTCAAAGTAGAAAGGGACAAGAAAGAACACAGGGTAAGATTACTATCTCCCCATTCTTCCTCCTAAATAATCATGCAATGCCTTTGTCGAGGTTTTTGGATTTTTTGTATTGGTTTTAAGTTACATGTTAGGTTTTTCAGAAGGAATTAGACTTTAGAGAGATGGTCATTATTTCTAGGCGTTAATTTATTGTCTTCATCTTATACTTGATACTTTGGGCTTTCATTTATATTATTTAGTATTTAAAGGTTGGTACTATTTCTTCTTTACTTACATTCTTATTGTCATCCTAATATTCCATTTCACGGTGAAAATGCAGGAATAAATGACGTCCTGTAATTTTAACATACACAGTTTATTTCGTAACTGACATGATCCAGCGCATTTATGTATTTGCTCTAAGAATCCGGTATATAACTCAAAATATTGCTAGATGGTTGCAAAATGTTTACAAATCATTTTGCGGCAAATGCTAGAGACTTGCATTACATATACACTATTATCATTAAATACATGGTTTGCAGATGTTTGTAAACAACCCGATGACGTATATTTCTCGATCATATTTTTTAGACATTGTTTAATTGTTATGGTTCATTTCAACTGGATTTCTTATTCTTTTTCATGATTATTATAAGTATTACTGTTTTGTACCAAGTAGTCCAGATAAAGTTAAAGAATCTAAGTATTTGGTAAATAACAAAACTGTTGAATTTTATTTGGTTTTATGTTTTAATCCTGACCCTTTTGATTTCCACAATACTACAATTATAATAAACAAGAGGAGCTCAAATTTATTTGAATAAATCATACGTTACAGCATGTGGCCCAGTTGAAATTTATTTGAATGATCGGATGTTGCTTTATGTCAAGCGAGCAGTATTTCAGTAATATTCAGAAGGATAACAAACAATAAATCGTCGAGGAACATGGACTAAATGGCAAAAAAAAGAAGAAAAGTATCGGGCATAGGAAGGGCGATGTATTCCATGTATTCCAGGGTTAAACATATTGAAATTTATTTTAAAAAAAAGATGAAAAAAGTTGTTGAGGAAAGAAATAGTGGTGATGTGTTCATGCCACAATTATATTATAAACCATTACATTAAATTTAGTTTGAATTTATTTATTTAGCAAACAAGTTTATTAAAACGACAGTGAAAGATGTCAATTTTGTGTAGTTTGCACATTTCGTTCCATTTGGAGTCCAAACACATCTCGTAGTTTTAAAGTCGGGTTCGGTCGGACAAGAAAACTGATTCAGAGATAAAACAAGTTAAAAAGCAACAAAATAACAGTGGCAGCTAAAACAGCTATTAAATAAGCTAAACATAAGAGGATCTTGTGTATTTTTTGGTATTTTTAACGCAACCTGGAGGCGGGGATCGCATGGTAAATGTCGGGAATGTAATGGTAACATAAAGTGTGATCGCAACACTTGAGAACTGAAACTGAAGTTGTATTTGGAAAACATGATAATTTTTCTTTATATTCTGAGTTTAAACAATGCAATATTTTTGTAATAATTGAAATTTCAATAAATAAAAAAGGCATTACATTGAAAATAACGGGACTCGCTAGTTTTAAGTTGTTTTTATGTTCGATTATATCACGAATGAACTTTTAAAAAAAAAACAATACCGATATTTTTGATAACCTGAGGGTGTATATGCCAATTTTGTCATAAACATTATAAATGTTCTCTAACGTTTTTAAAGGTTACAGGCAACATTTAACTCTAAAGTTGATTTTTTGTTATGAACGTAATTGCCAATTTTTTCAACAGTCATTAACAGTTTCCTCACAATCTACTCTACTATTCTGCCAGCTTCTTATCTGCTAAAAAATAGTTTCTTTAACGGCATTTAAAATACCTGTGTACTTAGAACTGCAAAGCAAAAATTATAAATTAATACAGCATTTCAACATTTCAGTATTAAACAATGTCGAAAACTGGATGAAACTTATCCAAAACTTTAAATTGCTGTAGCTCCGTGCGGGATCCGGGTGGCCAAAAGAATAGACCGCAGTCGCGCTAGCTTGTCGTAAAATGCGACTAAAAAGTACCCTGACTCAAGTACTCAGTACTTTGACCGGCGTGTCAGGTCGGTTTGCCTAAAGACCGACTGGGATGTGTGCCCCAGGTGGTTGAATGGGGTACCCCTGGCAAGCTGGGGTTGTCAGGCCGTAATACGGAAAACCTGACCGCAAACCATATTAGTGCACCGTGTTGGGAAAAATGCCACGTTCCTCGCACGTTAAAGAATGCTGCTGTAGTATTCGCTATGAGTAGGGATTTCGATCCCGCTACAGGAGGCTGAATTGCCCGACCCTATCCATCCTCCCATTGCCAGTGGCAATCTAAAATCCGTTACCCCTATTTTTCCTTGTGTCCCATCCCATTTTCATTCATCATCATTTCATGTTCATTTTATCATCTATTAATGTTCATCGCCTGAATATAGCTGAAATAAAGCTGCTCGGGCGTTAAACACCATTAATCAATCAATCAATAAATTGCGGTAACATATTTTTTCATATTTTAGGTATCCTGCACTATCTTTATTTCAAAAAAACCAGGTGTATATGGACTAGAAGTTAATGACTGAGAGTTCAAGAAGCTTGCATCATGTTAAAAATGTTGTGTTTTGGTGACATACATATAAAAAATGAATATGCTTAAGCATAAACATAATGCCTAACCACCAGATGATGGACGGCAATCCGATGTCAACCAAAACAAAAAAGGTCGTACATGAATCTTTGGAATTAGGAAAACATTTATCATAAACTTATGAACTGTTTAGGTGTATTAACCTTAAAATACATCTGCAAATTCCAATAACCTGTAACTACAATTAGTATCGGAACCATTGTCATTAGTCCATTATGAATTACTGACTTATTAACCAGTGTCTCGGGTTGGTCCACAACTAAGATTGACTGAGAAGCTTCACGTTTTTTAATCACCAAAAGCATTAAGATTTAATTTTGTCCATGCTGTGTTGTTTTCCTCGAAACAATAAAAGATGTTTATCCTCAGGTGGAAATCACGGTCCTTGAAGATACTAATTTGGTCCTTTAATAGTTAACTTATCCTTTTTATTTTCGTTATTTTTTTCTTCAGACTCAAAAAATCCTTTTTTATCTTGTCTTTCTGCATTCTGTGTGTCCTCATACTTTTTTTCCTTTTTCATTTATCTCTCGCCCCAATAATTAAGATTCTATCCGTGAACAGTTTATTATAACGTTAATAATTTTTACCACTTATTTGTTTCTATAGTTTTAATGCCTCTGACGCAATATTTTGCCTATCGATATCACTGTTTTTTCTTAGCTATTACACTGTATTTGTATTTTAAAACATTATTTTGTTTTCTGTAGTACTGGTTTTCATATTAGATGCCTTCCTTTAAGTTGATGTCAAGCTTGGTCTCTCCACCGTAATATTGTTTCATGGACACGTTTTACTATCAGATATAAACGCTTATGGCGGTTCATAAATTTTTCACTGATAAATACTCGGCGTTCTTTTTTTAAAAAAAGATACACAATTTGTGAAACAAATAACTCGGTTTTGTCATCGAAAGCCTATGATAAAAATAACCACTAGAACACAAGAAGTTTGTTGCACACCATTAACATAAATTTAAGCTTTCCAAACTGGCAATTCTTCTAAGCCTGCTGTTAAAGTTTTACTACCATTTTTGATTTCTAAACCATAACCATAAAAATGTCTGTTCTGTTTAGTGGTGGAATGTGAATGCATAATAAGATTGGAGATTGTTTTAATTATTTACAAATATGATGTATAGCTACGCATTCGATTTCATTAGAAAGTTCGACAGAAGTAACAAAATTGGGAATATAAGGATATAATCGCCTTTATTATAGTGCAAAATAGTAATCTCAATTTGCTTACTGCACATCAGTAGACAGATCTAAGTTTAGAATTGTAGGGTATACCCTTTCAAACATTATTCAACACTATTATCTTAATTGTTATCATATTCATTCATGGGACATTTTATTTCATCCAATTCTGTTTCTAGTTCAAATATTTTTCGAAAGGTAGGTTGCACTGTTTGTGATTGTGCACAATACCAGCCTCATGTACCTGGTCATCAATTCGTGGTCGCCTAATTTTGTTTTCACTTCTTTTGTACAAAACTTCCACTGCATTATTATTTTTCAAATTTCATGCCTCATAGTCTAACCTGATTTTTTCACTTCTGGCAATTCTGACATCTCCAATTTACATCTTAACTGAACCGGAAAAAAATTTCATATCCTGACAATTTTATATAAACTCTTTTCACTCTGCATGTAGACTGCTAATGTTTACATCTTTGTAACATTAATTGCTCATGTCTCATAGAAGTTTAGTCATCTTATTCTGGTTGCAAGTGACACTGCCATACACCTCTTTAAAAAGTTTATTGTTTGGAAAATTGCTATATTAAACGGTTCATTTCCATTTAGCCAGCTGTTATAAAATTTTAAGAACTACAGGTAAAAGTTGGCTAGATGGGATAAAATGCAATTAAGAACAAAAGAAAATTTAATTAGGGCTTGGTATGTGTGTCACCTGAAACTTGATCAGTAAATTTTGTCCTGGTATTGGATGGATTGAATTGTCTTTTTGTTGAGTTTTTATTGTTTATTTTCATCATTATTCTTGGATGTAGAAGTTTGTGTTTCATTTTAAAAACTCTCTCTTTTATCCAAGGCATTTTTAAAGGAACAAGTTTTATAAAATGAACTATTTTATTTCATGTCTTTCATGTAACATAATGCATATTCAACTTGACATGTACTTTAACATTAAATAAATTTCATTTAGCCCAACTTAAGTAGATGTGCATCTGCATCTGTATAGTGAAGTATGTCGATGTCACCCTGTTGAAGTATCTGTTTAAGACGATCAAGTCTTCAGTCAATGCTGCGATACTTCAGTTTTCTTATCTTTCGTTTACCACCTGTTGGCGGTCTGTATTATCTGTATAATTAAGTAAAGGTTTGAATGGGCCTTGTGGATGTGGGTGTTAAGTTTGTTGTGCAAGTGGTTGGTGGTAGGTGGTGTTACTGTTGTATGGTGGTTCCATCTGTCTAGTGTTGCCTGTACCCAGTAAGTGGTGATGTAGTAATTAAAGCTGGTGATCTTAGGATCATCTGTCTGGAAGTCATCCAAGCATGTAAACCACAAATCTTCTGCTTGGATTGTTTTTTGTGTTTACAGTTCCCGGACAATTATTGACTGTACATTTCCAATAAATTAGATCAGCATCTCTGGCCTGTTTTCTTCTCACACTATATCTGTAGCCTGCTACTGCTAAATAGTGATTACGGGAATGTTGAATAAATTCAACTCTTACTTGTGCATTAGCCATTTTTGTTTGACAATGATAAATATCAGTCAGTCAGGTATTTATATATGCTTAATCGTCTTGCATGAGTGAGAACTTTAGCTAATATTTATTTTGCTTTTTTTCATAAAATATCAACAACCCGGTCTGGAACAAAAATACTGTTAATATATTCAAATACTACACCTGAATAATTGCTAAATGGTGAACAAAATAAAAGTTGGCTAAATGGGAATACCTGAATTTTAAAAAGTTGGCTAATGGGAAAACACCGACTGAATATCCATCCATACAGTTCATAAATAAAAACTTTCTATTGTTTACCTAAAGATTAGTTAAAGCAAAAAAATACGAGACTATCTTCAAACATTGAAATATTAAGCAAATCATACAAAGCATATAAAAATACAACGCATTAAAAGCATGTGAAAAAATATGTATTGCAAAATACCAACCTTGTATTTGGTTCTGTCATTAAAATATGTGCAGACGTATTTAAATTTTAAGGAACCCCGAAACAAAAGTAAAGTACCTTACGCTTGAAACCATTGCTTGATTCCTTCTGTTACTATATATATATATATTCCCAATTGTGCAATAAAGACATTCGTATTTTAATGGTTTCAAAATGTACTCTTAGATAATCATAAAATGTACAAAACTTAGGCAATCATACAGCCAACAATTGTTGGTACACAGAGAAGATGTAACATAAATAACAAATAATATAGAGACTACTTACAATATATACAGAACAAAACACAAACACGAAAAAGCGCTGCATGGGCGAAAGTGAGACAAAAATCATCCAGGAGTTCCGATGCTTCTGTTTATATGTTATGTAAAGTTACCCAGTTTATATAATATTCCTTGCCTCCTGGTAGACATCAATTCAGAAAACTTCAAAACTTTCGGACTATTTCGAACATATTTTAGATTGAACATTTTATGTGTGTCAAGCAGAAAAGATCACTAAAATATGTAATTGTATGCATTCCCTAATTGAATGCATTCCCTCATTTCTGGCAGTTACAGTTCAAAACAAGGAAATAAATACCGTCATTTTAAGTAAAATCTTGAATATTTAATCTTTAGCCTTTTGTTTATTTAAGGTTAAATGTATTTTCTATTAATTGAAAGTTAAATGTAGTTGTTTTTTTAATATGTGTTTGTATCCATAAAAATAACTTTTTGGCTTGGACCGAGACTGAACAGTTAAACTAACAAGTAAATGCAGCAATTAATATATTTTTTTACCCCGCATATCTTCCAGCAGTGCTAGTAAATCGTATTGTAATGGTGCATAATAAAATCTTCGATATCTCAATTATTTTGAAAGATTGCCTTTTAAAAATAAGATTTCTGCTGCAACATACAATAACGTCTCAATCGAGTTGAATTAAAAATAAGTTTAGTTCGACTTGCTTGACATCTAAATTAAACATCATCGTCTAGGCAACCTTCAACTAAATCTGATCATATTTTAGAAACTAAATTCAAAGGTTTTAAGACAAATGTCTCGAAAGTAGACCCGAGTACTGAATTTGAGTGAGAAATCGATATGACTGCACCAATATTGCTTATCTAAATTGGCAACTTCAATTGATACAGCTCTCTTTGTTCATGTAAACATTTAACTGAGAAAGAACAGGAAATAGAAGATTAAAGTTTTTTTAAAATACATGTCTACTACAAAAGGATTGTTCTAACACAGCAATCAATTAACGACAATATATTATTTTTTTGTTGTTGCGGAGATCATACTACCTACGTCATAGAATAATACTCAATAGGACTTTAATCTCTAACACAAAAACTGATTATAATGTCAAAATTTGTAATTTAAGAGCAATAACTCCTATCTTTAAAGAGCTATCTAACAATTAGCTGAGTAATTATTTGTAGGTCTTGTATTTCTGATCATGTGTGCAATTTGCAGTTTCATCATTAAAGGACAATTACTCTTAAAATGGAGACATCTGACAATTTCAGACCAATATTGTGAATTGTAGGACTTGTATTGCTGATAATTTTTGCCATTTACAGATTCACTCTAGCTGTTATAGTTTTTAGGTTTTAGGTAACTGTACAAAAATGAAAAAAAAAATCATAAAAAATCGTCAATTGATTGATTGTATGTTTGCTTTACGTCCAGCGAGCAGTATTTCAGCTTTATTCAGGACTGGAACAAGTTAACAAACAATACATCAATTTTAAATAGGGTGGGATGGGACACAGGGAACACAGTTTTGACCGCCACTGGAAAAGTACGGAGCATTGGATAGTGTCGGAGAATAAAGCATTTGCAGCGGCTACAATGAGCCTAGTTTTTTCGAAATCTACAAAGGGGATCTTTATCGTCCAAACACGTTACCCACTGCGGTCAGGCTTTCCTAGCAACCCCCAATGAGAGGGTCTCCCGTATCCGCCAACCGGGGACGCGCTGGGGGTCAGGCACTGGGAACCGTCCCAGTATAATCGTTAATTAAGAGCAATAACCCATATAAAGAGTCATCTGACAATTTTATACTATTAAAGTGAAGTGTAGGGTTGATATTGCCTATCATTTTCGCCATTTACTCTAGCTCTTATGGTTTTCAAGTTGTAATATAAATAATGAAAATTTGGTCAAAAATCATCATTAAAGGGCATAAACTCCTAAAGGAAGCAATTACACAACTTTACATTTATAGCAACTATTGTAGACTTTAATGTGCTGACCAATTTGAAGTAACGGTTTATTCGATAGCTACTATACTTTTTGAGGTATTGAGCAAAAAGTTGCATTGACACCCGTGTTCTATTTTTAGTAGCAGCGGCCATATTTGTCTGTCAATCAACACCCTGGGTACAAATTTGAAACTAGAAATCCTCAGGATAATTGTGGCCAAGTTTGAAAAAAATACTGGCCAGTGGTTTCAGAGGAGAAGATTTTGAAAAGGTTTACGACGGACGACGAACAACAGACGCCAAGTGATGGTTACACATGCATGGTAACAGTTTTTAGCAGTGTAGAACTTAATACCGTTTTCATGGGTCAATGTTTTCATTCTGTTTAAATATCTATTTAAATTTAACAAGAATAAAGTGACAGAAAGGATCATCCCTTGGAGGAACACTCAATTTCTTGTACAAAAGGGGTCAGACAAAGTTAAATTTGTCCAAACTTTGAAAGGTCTATCAGACAAAAATTGGAAGTTGAGATTTGTTTATTTGAATGGTGTTTTACGCCAATTGCAGCAGTTTTACAGCTTTATGATCAGGAAGCCGGAGTACACGGAGAGAACCCACGACCTTCGGTTGGGAAACTGGCTATCCTTGTAACGTGCCCGCAGTGAGATTTGAACCAGCAAACTAAGAAATTAATTTTGGAAGTCTACCTGACAACCCATATTAAATTGCAATTACATATAAAACATCTTCCAAAGAAAAGTCATTTCAATATCAATGATAAAAAAAGGTAAAAAATTAGGACATGACATCATTTGTTGATCATGAGGAATTTCAAACATTATAAACATTACAAGTTAACAGGTTATAACTTTGCGATAAATACATATTTTTTATTTGCTAAAGATTGGCATCCGACCTTATTTGAATGTTAGTTAAGACTTTTTTAAGGGAGGTAAGATGTCAGATCACTTCAATATAGACACTAAAAAGTTAGTTAGGACATAGAGCATTTGATTGTTAAGGTTTCATGTCAGTATCTTTTATAGTTTAAGAGGAGTCAACTCCATAAACAAATTGGGGGAGGTCAGTCAGGTTGAACTGCGAAAATGTAATGGGTAACCGTTATAAGGTACAAAAAATGAAAGCGACATGTCGCGAAGTAAAACAAAACCAGAAAAAGAAGAAAGTTAGAGGGAAAAAAATAATCAGAACAATAACTATAGGTCTTTACATTGAAAGTTGGAAAGACCTAATAACACATATTTTATATTATAAAAAATCGAAGGTTTGAGCTGTCTCGTATCATCTACAAATGCTTAATAATATGTCAAATGATTATCTTACTACTGAAGTGAGTAGCTCGAATCTTTATTCACAAGCATTGGCATTTTTTACATAATGTCAATCGTTTTCATTGGGCACTCCAGCGTCAAGTGGCATCTAACCAAAACAAACAGTCATCACTGTCGACAAGCGAACTTGTTAATACATGTAATACACCACATTATTGAATATTTCTGACGGCCTTTCGAAAAGAAAGTCGAAACGCAATAAATTTTATATTTACCTTACAGTTCTCTGACATATTTTTATCAAGTTTTTTGACAATTTGAAGTTGCATACAAAATGTTTTTGATGTATCTTACCTTTCTCACATCCCACAAAACAACATTTTTCTTCTTCCATAAAAAACTTGTCTCTGTTTACTCATGTTGGGTCTAGTAAAGACATGGTAAAGCATAAATCATAGAAAAAAACTAAAAATACGAAGCTCTTTATCGCAAAACTTAAAACTGTTAAAGTTGTTTTCATTAAATAACATTACACAACGTCTCGCATAAATTCGGTGAAAGTATTATTATTTCTAGACCAAAGAAACATAAACATTCCACCATCAAAGCTTCAATACGCATTGTTGCTATCGCAAAAATAAATCTTTGATAATCCTAGTGTATTTCGATGTAAAAATGTTATATGTCCAAGACTTTTAAAATAGAACATGCAGTAGATTTTGGTCAAGTTAAGAATGGAAATACTATAAATCAACAGGTCAAACCAAGTAAATCTATTATAATAAATGTTGTAGAATACAAATAATGAATTGCAATTTATATTAATTAATAGAACACGAACGTTTCTGATTTTTCTAAATTTATGTTTGCTTGAATAGTGTTTACCGCCAGGTTAAGCAATTTTACGGGTATATTGTTGTATCTAGTATATATTGGTGGATGTACTAGAGTACCATGATAAACATCCCAACCGTCGGTTGGAAAACTGGTAAACAACAAAAATGTTTTTTTTCTTTTCAAAAACATGTCTGTAACCTTTAAAGTTGATTATAAACTTTAAGATTCGAGCATGTTTGCTATAAGCTAGAAAGATATTATACAATATGATTGACTGATTGAATGAATGATTGGATGCTTGCTTGTGAGCATTGTAAGCAATAACATTTACAATTCGTTGTCACTTGTTGTTTGCTGAAGAATACATGTATAACGTTAACGTCATGAATCAGTCGCGCGCCGGGAGCGTGGCTAAAATAGCAAATAAGGTTATACGAAATGGACAAAGTATTTAAAAGAAACTAAAAATTAAGAAATGAAAAGAGTTAAAATGTATAACATTAAAGATCAACTGTTCTGTTTTATTTTTTATTACATTAGGAAACGAAAAAATAATCAAAGAACAAATGTAAGGTCTTTCCCGGCATTTTGGTAGTGTTATGTCTAGGTATATGGTTGATAATGACTTTAAATCGAAGGGCTTGACATATCGGTCACAAAAAACTTATATGTTTACTATATAATCTGTAACGATTTAAAAGTTATTGACAAATAACGCAGTTTACGATATGTTTTTGGCCACCATTTTGAAACCACTCAACCGAAATGTTATAAAGCAAAAACCATTTTCAAAATATGAATCAAGGGCAATAACTCAAAAAACAACAAGTTTTACCCTTTCATATATGAAACATTTTTTGTACATTTCGATGTGACGAACATTTTTCCCTTGTATTGTCTGCTTCAATTTTGTACGGTTCAAGTGTCATTTTATAAAAACTGTTTACGGTGTCGGCCATTTTGAAAATGGCTGCCCGTAACCAGTTGACTTTGGTCGTAAACTGAAGGGCTTGTTATGACGGTCATAAAACACCATATGTTCACTATATTATCTCTGAAGGTTTAAAAGTTATTAGCCAAAAACTGATAAGCCGAAACGTGTCAAGGGCCATAACTCGAAAACGGTTTGTCGCACAGTTTTCAATCCTTTAAATCAAATGTAGATCTCAATGAGAGGAACATTTTTCTGATATATTGTCTTCTTCAATTTTTTATGGTTTTTTAGTTATATTGAAAACAAAATTTAGCCGAAACGTGTCAAGGGCCATAACCTCAAAAACGGTTTGTCGCACTGTTTTGGACACTATATAGCAAATGTAGATCTCAATGAGAGGAACATTTTTCTGATATATTGTCTGCTTCAATTTTTTTATGGTTTTTGAGTTATATTGAAAACAAAATTTAGCCGAAACGTGTCAAGGGCCATAACCTCGAAAACGGTTTGTCGCACAGTTTTCGACACTGTATATCAAATGTAGATCTCAACGAGAGGAACATTTTCCTCATATATTGTCTGCTTCAATTTTGTATGGTTTTTGAGTTATATTGAAAACAAAATTTCAATGGCGGCCATTTTGAAAATGGTGGACCGAAAAAAAATTTGGATCCGATAGATGTAATAAGGACCCTCATATCTACTTGGAAACCAATTTTTGTGGAAATCGAACAACTTTGACATTTTCGACAAACTTCGCGTGAAAATCGCGTAAACAGGAAGTTGATCGGAAAAAAAATTTTTGCGTGATTAATCATTGTCAGAAGTCAGGTGACAATTTCCACACCTAAGAATTTTGATACGTTTCTAAAAATAGGTCGGTTTCGCAGGGTGACTCAGGTCGAGCCCAGCTAGTGTCGGTTAAGTGTGCCAAGTTTTATAGCGATATGTCAAGACACTTTTTTGACATCTGTGGCAGAAGAAAAAAAAAATAATCATACGATATACAGTAAGGTCTTTCCCTTGGAAAGGGGAAAGACCTTAATAATCAGACGAAATACAATAAGGTCTTTCCACTGTAGTGGGAAAGACCTTAATAAAAACGTGTTGCGAAATGTCTAAATTTAATTGCAATTACGTATAAAACATCTCACAAAGAAAAGTCATTAAATATTAGGACATGACATCATTTTTGATCATGAGGAAACATCATAGACATTACAAGTTGACAGGTTATAACTTTGCGATAAATATTGTTTTTATCGTGCAAGGGGCGTAACTAACTCCATACACACCAGGCACTACGGTCCGGGGACGCGCTCAGCTGCTCTGTGGGTAGAGCATTGGGAACGAAGTATGGTCCCAGAAAATAGAAAAATGTTCACTGCAACAGAGGTTATCATGGAACGTCGAGTAAAAACAAAAAGATCAGGGTGCCGTTTCATAAAGCGATCGCTAATTAAATTGCTCGTTATCCAATGCAATTTAAATAGGATAACGTGCACGTTAAGCTAACGATCGCTTTATGAAACGGCACCCAGATATTAGAAGATTTATTGCTGAATAAGAGGCATTCCAGGAATGTAAATAAGTATTGGTATCACCATAAAGTATGCATCAGTTTCATAAGACATAAATTTCAATTTTCTTCATTTTTTAGTTTGTTGAATATAAAATAAATGGTACAATAATAGATCAGAATGTCAAGTCTTTTAAATAGAATCATTTGGAGGTATATTATATGACCATTAAGCTATAGTTTTGTCCAAAGTAATTCGAAATAGTTAGGAGATCAGCATTCAAGTCAACAGGACTACCGGCTTTGTTTTTGTTTAGATTTGTGGATACACCGTCTGCTCTGTTATTCTCTCTTACATATGTGCTGTAAATGTAGTAATATTTTTTGGTGTGAAAGGTAAACACATTTTAACAAGGACTATAGTTGCCTGTCTGTTAAGGGGATGCATGACACTTTCACTTACGATAATTTGTTAATGAATTTTCTTTAAAGTCGTCATATAGTTATCATAATTCTAAATAAAAAACAGGGAATAAAGAGCTTATGTTTCATGGCTTGAACACTGAATGTAAAATTTAAATATATTATACAAAGAAGAAATAAACAAGCACTAAAATAAAAGATTACAAAAATTCTATTCAATGAAATTTTCTGAACTTTGGTATAATGTCAAGTAATTGGTATACATTTTAGTGATGGAAAGAAGAATAAGAGGTATTTTTTGTCAACTGGAAAAAAAGTGCTTAAAATGGTATTTTGGTCAAAATTACCTTCCTTGTTAAAAGATTCATTTTCATTATTTTTGCCAATACCGAATCCAACCATTATTAAATTGAAGTAATAATATAGGTATAAGACCTCAGTTATTATTTTAAATTTTATTGAAAAAATAATAAAGAAAGAAATCATAAAATTTGCCATAAATGTTCTATCTATTTTGAAATTTTCACGAAAAATGGCGGATAGTGTCCTGCATCCCCTCAAGACGAAGACGAAGACGCAATGTCATGTATCGTCTCACTGATGCCATAACTGATTGGCGCTACCTGTATTTTCTAACGAGTCGACGTAACTCAGAATATGACATTGTCGTCTTAGTCATATATTTGTGTTTCTATTTCTGTAATGAAGTGTTGGTAACCTTTAGAAGTGGAAATATTTGAACATGTGGATTTGTTTAACAGATAAAGCCATCCTTTAAACACTTAAAGCGTACAAAGTAGTCCCTGCAATGTCTTTTGCCGTATCCAAATTTGTGGCATTTAAAAAGAATTGATCTATGAAGATATAAGCTAAATTGAACATTGAAAAGGCCGGTGTCAATGAAACTGGGCACTGTTGGTGAAAGGAAGAAAGAAACGTTTGTCGTAATCTTATTTCCAAAACTGGTAATTTCAGATATTTTTAAGTTTAAGAGTTTACAACTTAGCATCCGATAGTATTGATCAGTCATCTCTCCCATATTAAAAAAAAATCCCTGACTCGAGTTCAAAATAATGCAACATCTATATTGTTATAAGCCTACAAATGCTCCTACTATTTTCTTGCAGAACAAAAGATGCGCCTTTGACAATTGTTTATTTTGATATTAGCTCATCAAGAAATAACACGTAAGTACTGTTCTTCTTCAATTAGTTAACTCATAATTACTTTTTTCTGTTGGATAATTTTGTTTTGAAGATGCCAGTACAAGGGGACGTTTGCTCTTCATCCTTGTCCCCAACCAGCAAAGGAGTGTTTACAGAACGGGTACATTGCTTTATCTATAAGGATCTCCAAAAGAGGAGGCTAGCATGCTAAGAATGATATTATATAGTAGGAGAGCTTCTCACGGTATAAGTGTTACCCAGCGTTAGAATTTAAATTACTTGTGTGGTCGGGGGCCTCGGTGGCCGAGTGGTCAAGGTAGTTCGTCTACTATTGATCACGTGGTCTGTCAACACTGAGATTGCGGGTTCGATTCTCACTGCAGGCAGGGTGTACTCGACTCCAATTGACAAAGATTGCCAGTTTTCCTACCGCAGGTCGGGGGTTCTCTCTGGGTACTCCGGCTTCCTCCCCCAATTAAAACTAGACGCCATGAAATAGATGAAAAATTGCTGAAAGTGGCGTTAAAAAAATTCAAAGAAACAAGCAAACTTGTTTGGTCGATAAGCCTCCTTATTTGAAGATCTGGAAAAAATATTTTACTCAACTTACGTCACATATTAAATTCAGAAGAGATTATCTCCGGGTACTCCGGCTTCCTCCCCCAATAAAAACTGGACGCCATGAAATAGCTGAAAAATTGCTGAAAGTGGTGATAAAACACCATTCAAACAAACAAACTTGTTTGGTCGATAAGCCTCCTTATTTGAAGATCTGGAAAAATATTTTACTCCACTTACGTCACATATTAAATTCAGAAGAGATTTGGTTGATGTAAGATTTGTTTACGTTCTTGGCGTGACTAGTCGATTAACCCATTCGGGCTCATCTAGCCTCCCGTGTAACTGAAGTTAATACCAACGCGATGTGTTTCAAAGAATCCGTTCTCCACTAACACGGGCCGCAACACAAAACAAACAAGACGTCTCTAGAAAACTTTTACACTTCAGCCTTCTTTGCAAATCCAATAAGAATGGCTAAACTGAAACGGATTCACAAAGGGGAATCGCGACATGCCAATTCATCCAGTCAGAACTCACTACACTTTCCAAAAAGCCTCATAGTATTCCTTGTGCCAAAAATTACCTGCAACGAATGCAAAGTATAAGATCTGTTATATCTGTTATACTGCCCAATACAAAGAGAAAGGCATCGCGTCCTCGTGTAGCTGATAGGAGAGGCACTGAAGTCGGGGGCCTACAACAGGCTACATTTGCCGCCGAACGTGAGTCGCCTTTATACATATAGTTGTAGATTAAATTGTGTAAAATGCACCTGTTATTGTTTCGGTGTACCTAGAGATAACCGAAACATTGACTCATTCGACTGCATGCTAAAGAACTGACAACACCTTATTTTTAAATAACAAAAATGTTCTATATACGAACGATATTTAAAAGAACCCAGAAAACAGAGCTTTTAAAAGACGTTAGACGTTTTATCAGTTTCAATTAATCTTTTTAATTTAAACAAAAATATCATTTAATTTTTCCGCACTACATTTTTTTTAATATACAGCTTTCTCCTCATAGGATTTAATTTGCTCTGGGTAACATAAAGTAAATAAATTGCAAGTAAATGTGATGCGCTCTTGTAACCTTTATCTAGAGTTGTTTCATAAATGTATATCAATGTTACAAACTGTGTCGGTATAGTTAATCTTGAATGTACTTCGAACAATAAGTTATAGACCCGTGCATAATCGAGTAAGAAAACTTGAATTTATACACGTTTTAATCATTTTAAGTATATACGCGAGTAACAACCTATTCGTATTATTCAATTTTGAAAAAAATCTACCTACCTTAAATGCGAATAGCGACAGGGGAAAAACAAACTGTTTTAAATGATTGCTTACAGTCCGTCGAATAATATTCACAATTCAAGAAATAACCAGTGGGGCCATTAACAAATACTTCTGGGCGAAACCAAAGACATACTGAATCTAAGTGATCAATGGGTTGATGATTTATACGCATTGGCTATTCGTCCGGAATGCCCAGGGTTTTATATTTTTAATTATATAAGGTTAAGGTTATTCGTTTTGGGTTTTTGTTTCTTTTTCTTCATGTGTGGCAAGGTCTGTATTCTTTTGTTACTTGGTTTTAAATTCTAGTTGACACCGGTCTCTTTATTGTTTTGCTATTATAGTGGAAACGTTTGTAACTCTCCTAACCCAGTTTCTTTGAATGACAGACCACTGAAAATAAACGAAATCAACTCAGCTATATAACATTAAATTTTCGCAGTGCCATGTCAGATAAATAATTCATTTTTAATCCTCAAACTCGGGAGAAGGTCAAAATATCACCTCTAAAAATCTGAAATAGTATTACTTTGTCATAATATACATGCAAATGGCATTTAATTAACATGTAGTAAATGAATAAACTCGTTCATTTACCATTCTGTCAAACAGTGATTCTTCCATAAACTATATTAACATAGTAGATCCTGTGATATTTAAATTGTGTAAAGAGTAAGTATTTAAGATAAATAACTGAGTAAATCTATTCCCAAAAGGTCATTAGTACAATTTATGAGGATGAATCTTCCATATAGAATATGATTTCTCTAAATCTGTACATGTCTGTTTTATCTATATCTGTATTCTATCTACAGAAGTAGACCCATGTCTGATCTATATGTGTATTGTTTGTCACAATAAGTCATAAAGGTGGGGCCATTAATTGTACAATCCCAAGTTGGTATATTTAAATGAAAACACGCATTTTACTTTTGATTTTCTCTTCTGCTTAAAGAATGATGCAGATTATTTGAAACAGTAAATATCGATCACCGTAAAAACACTATCTGGTTTATAACCAAAAATATAAAATATGTGTTTTTTGCTTTGCCCATACTCTTAAGACCAAGTTTTCCCGAGTAATGAGAGATCACTGTAATCAGACGAGATAAACTTACATAAAACATTATTTTAGAGGTGTAATGACAAAAAGTTTTACCCTTTATTATCGTAAATAATAAAAACGGATGTTTCTACTCAATCATAAAGAATAATGTACAATTTTAATTGCTGGAATTCAACTTAATTTATTGTAAACATATGGCTATGAGATTTGATTGCCATATTATAAAGCTAAATTTAACTCAAATATTTATTTACTAAAAACTGTAAACTGGTTAAAAGATCATCGTGGAAAGGATCCGATAGATCGATACAGTCATACCATTAAAAGACCGAATTAGTTGAAACAGTTGTTTTTGCATACCACTTGATAAATTCTGTTTTTTACTTATCTCCTCTAATATGTACAGAGTATTAACAGTTAACATCGCATTTCTTGTCCCAGTTGTAGTCGAATATACTTTCAATTATGCACGCGACTATAAAAGAACATTCAACATAGTATATTACAATGACGCAAATATCCTGATTAAAAGTTTTCTAAAAACAAGGTAAAATAAACACATGCATTCTCATTTTCTTTCTGATTTCATATTCCGTATATTGCGGGAAACTCTACAAGTAAAGGTAATGATCGCGGAGAAAGGATTGTTTCTCCCAGCGTTCTGCTATTTGATGCTTATTTATGTATTCTTCACAAATACGATGCCTATAATTAGGTTAACTGCTTTCCTTAACTATCTGTCTATATTTGTCATAGTCCGATTTTCCTATTCATACTGCGATGTGTTTATAAACATTTTTCAGCCAATAAAATATTACGTCTTCCGTTTGATTGACTGCTTATGTAAAAAAAAACAAACTGATTAAGGATGTAGGAGGGTCAATTTCAAAGTGATGTCATTTTTTCCAACATAGGTTTTATAAAGTCTTCAATCATAATACTTTTTATCAACAATGTTTAAAACTAGTCTTACCGAATTCGTTTTCGAGATATCCCTCACCAAACAAAGGACCCTTTAAAATTGTGAAAATTATATTTTTGGCAGAATTTTTAGGTGTCATTTACAATTATTCGTTAAAACTAACTTAATATTAAGCTAAATTAAATATTAAGTAATTAAATGTTTAAAGATTATATCTAATTTAAGAACAAAACAGCTAAATATTATTTTTTGCATACATATATATGAGATAAAACTCAAAAATTTAGGTTAGAAGCATGGCAACCTACCAGGAAAATAACCATAGGGGGCAACATTTTTGAAATGAACCAAAATATGTTAAAAAGTGATGTCAATTTTTTCAAATGTATAAAATTACTTTCAATATATATGGTAAATTAAATTTCTATAACATTTATATGGGGTCACCGTGCTTTTAAGAAAAAGACAGAAAGAAACTCCACAAAATTGACATTTTTGACCTTTATTTCAAAGTTTTATCTCTTGATATTCCATGTAAGATTAGTCTTACTGTATAGTGTTTATTAAAAGGGGAATTACAAGCATACCTTAACAGCTATAAACAGCAACCTGACATTTAAACCCTCAAAAAGTTCCAAAGGTACCATCATATGACCTTGACCTTTGTCTTCAAGGTCAGATTTATGCTTAATTCACACATAGAAAGGCAAGATCATAGTTATTTTATTCTTTGTGGTATGATTTTAATTTGTTGATCATCAATCAAGATAATACAATAAGTTAAATAATAAAATGACCTTCATATTTGACCTTGAACTTTTACATCAAGGTGAAACTTTTGTAATGTACCATTAAGCTTATTTTACATGCAAAGCTCGTCATCGAAATTTGTGTAGACCTGTGGTACAAGTCAAGT
The DNA here is from genome assembly GCA_944474755.1 of Limnoperna fortunei. Taxonomy (NCBI): domain Eukaryota; kingdom Metazoa; phylum Mollusca; class Bivalvia; order Mytilida; family Modiolidae; genus Limnoperna; species Limnoperna fortunei. The sequence continues at coordinate 28,045,941 of OX104123.1, forward strand.
TTTGCAACAGAGTTGCATGTTATCTTCATATATCCTTGACATTTGACCTAAAGATCAATTTTAGGACAATGTAATACACAATGTCTATAAGAAAATGAGATCTGGAATAAGTTATGTGACAAATAACCTCCACATTGTACCCAATGTGTTTCCCCATGATTTCCGCTATTCTGTTATTTGTGGGTGTATCATTATGAGATGATGTATGGTGTTCTAAAGTCATTGTAAGTCATGTAAGCTGTTACATTGTATACTGGCATATAACAATTTATCATTTTTCTGGTAATTTTGGCAAATTTAATATAATATTGTACATCTCAACTTCAGAATTGACCAGTTAAATACAGTACTGAAAAAAGTACGGGAAAATGTATCACCCACGGATGTATTTTTTTTAAATTCAACCCTTTCTTTTAAATACAAAGTCCCAAAATTTTAACAAAATATTCATGTTTGTATACATGAAGAAAAAAATGTAGGTTCGTGTGCTAAATTTTTTAAGAAGTACAGGAAAAACGATCAATTTTTAATATTTTTCCCATTATTTCAAGTTTTGCCCTTAAAATATCTGTCAGTGTATTTATTTCGGTAAACTAGCTAATTTATTTCATATAACATGTGTTTGCTAAAACTAGGGGCTTTCTATTGCCTGATAAGCATGCACAGCATGTCAAGTGCTGAAGAGTCAAAAATGATAAATACATGTACCTAACAAAAAAGAAATTTCAGGTACAAGAATTTTTACATCAATGTTTAGATTCTAATACAATTTTTACAAGAAGGTAGAGCTGTTTTCACAGGTTTTATTGGTAATCCATCCAATACAATTTTCTAAATAATTAGCAGAGTGTAATACGACAGCACTATGTTGAACCATGTATGCTTGGTGGGCGGGGGGGGGACAAAGTGGATACAAAATTTATATTGGAATACACTAACATTGGCGGCCAAGCGGTTAAGGCAGTTCGTCTAGTATCGATTACATGGTCTGTCAACCCTGAGGTTGCAGGTTCAAGTCTCACTGCGGGCAGGGTGTGCTCGACTCCAATTGACAAAGATTATCAGTTTTCCTACCAAAGGTCGGGGTTTTCTCCTGTTACTCCTCCCCAATGAAAACTGGACACCATGATATAGCTGAACAATTGCTGAAAGTGGTGTTAAACACCATTACAACAAGAAAAAAAACAACAAACAATATAGCATTAAATGGATGTTATATTTCAATTTCCTTAAAATCATTCCTCTATTTCTCAAGTTACAACACTGAAACCAATATTGCCCTTTAACGCTAGTAGATAAAGAACCATATGCACCAATTACAATAAAATCGTTCAACAATTACTCAAGTTAGAGCATGGAAACTAAATATTTAACAATAACCACACCAAGAGTTGTACCATATGCGCCTTTCACATTCATGATTGTGGCATAAAAACTTGAACTTGAGTTGCATAGATTTCGTAATTTTATATGTTCAAATAATGACAACAAATAGCCATGTTAATGTCAACAAATTATAATCTAAATGTTATGCTCCTTTTTACTCATTATTTTCACAAAATAAACTACAGAGAAGCTTGATTTATGCCCCTTTATATATATCAGTGTTACATTATTGATGGATGGTATTAGTGGCTCAATAGGTAATCTTGGTGCAGGTATTTCAGCTACATATAATTCATCATTCGCATGTACTTCTGTCAAGTCTATGCCTTTTTCATAACAGGTACCCTAACTCAATTCACAACTTGTATTTTTCTGATCATTACTGAAAAAACATATATAAAGAGCATTGAGTATCACTATAACATATGAAATGACAGACATTTTTACTCATCTCTATAGCCATTTCAATAGAAATGGTGGGTTAAACTATGTTTTATGTGCCAAACCTTCCTGTTTGAAAGACACAAATTAAAACAAAGTGATAAACAGATTCCAAAATACAAATGGCAAGTACCTGAAAAAAATTTCTTATAACCCTGATCTAAAAGTTGGTCAAAAAAATTATATATAGAATTTAAAAATTCAAAAAATGTGTGATACCAAAAGAACTAAATGATCAGACCATTCAACATTTCTGAAGGCCATATTTTTGGTTATATTTACTAGTAATAGTTATGGTAACAATTTATGTGGGATATGATTTACAAAAAAAAGTGTTGCTTAGTTTCAAACTACCATATCTCTCAGGAAACAACCTCTGTATAAAAATTAGGAGATAATCCAAACTTAGTATTTACAATGTACCTACAAATTATAATATAACGTGTTTCAATGACATTGATAAATTGTATACATGTATATGCTTAATCGTGAAAATAAGCATCAATTTAACAATGATTTTTATCGATACTATACTAGTACTACTACTAGTATAGTATCCAAGTTAACAAGTATATACAATCTTTTTTTTATATAAAACCATTGAACCCAGTAAAAGAGAGAAAATGTGACATTTACACTATACCCGAAATAAGGTATTGTGAATTAATAATACTAGTATTTAATGAACATACGTACTGTACAATAAATAGTTTTTTTAATACATAGTGCATTTCCAAATTTGCTTTTCCTTTTAATTTGAACCACTGTGTTCATTTTCCTACATACAATGAGTTTTCTTTATTTTTATCTAAGTAAAAATAAGAACGGTCAATGTACATGTATGGTATGAACTTCTCACTTTCCCCATGACACCATGGAGATGGTTAGCAAATTTATAATGTTATAGATATTTCAATTTTTACCTCAGACAAGGCCATCATCATGTTTTTTCTCTGTTGGTACTAGTATGATGTTTACACGTTGGCATTTGCTGTTTACACAAAGTATTTTCCAAGTAGCAGCTCAAGTTTTTATACATTTTACACAGTTTTGCTGAGTAATAAGGATGTGCATATTCCTTGCAGGCTGATCGTCAGTCGGCAAGTACAGCCAATTCACCAACCCTCCGTCCATCTTTCCACTCATCTAAAGCTAGGGTTAAGTGATGATGATGATGATGATGGGGGTTTTTTACGTCCTACACTGATAAATTAATACCCTTGGTCGGACGGTTGTTATGGTTAGTTGTCCATGGACTCCACCATGGTAGTTTTGTCAAAGCCCGCGGCCTTTGGGATACCTGGTCGAAGTACTCAGCAGCATATGTCCTACTAACGGCCGGGCTGCTCCGATGTAACGTTGGCCTACTTCAGTACCCCACATGGGTAGAAGCGTTCCCCACTCTGACCGTCTTGGAGGTCTTACATCTGCAGAGTGTAGGGTTAAGTAATTTCCTTTATCATTAACTACTTGTTGTTTAGCACAGCGGGATATATCAGGTGTGGTCAGTTGGCATAATAATCTTTTGTAGCAAAGCGACTTTCCTATAACTACCCAGCGCTTTTGACAGATATTTTCTTCTGCTTTTCAGAAGACAAAAACACAATCTTACGTCTAGCCACGGAATAAGACTAAAAAGGTTAAAATCTTATCAAAATTCTTGTCTGACGATATCCCGTGTTTATTCCGGAAGTTAGCGGGTATTTACCGTAAATGTCGTATTTTCTTTGAAAATCAAGTTATTTGTTTAAAAAGCTGATTTCTGTATATACTATTATTTAATTCATAACAAGTCTTTTGTATTTCGTGGATTTCTTTAGTCTATATTAATTTTTGTGAAGTTTTACTGATAACGACATCAATAATTTTACGGTGCGCAAAGCATAACAAAAATACGACCCGCGAACATCCTTAAAACGAAACTTGTGTTCACCTTATCACTTTACAAAATTATCATAATCCTCAGTGTGCAAAAAAAAATTTGATTGATACTCATTTGAAAACCTGGTCATGGGAAAAGTTTAGAAATAAAATTTTGTCATTAAAAAGTTTAAATCATTCTGCTCAGGAACTTCCTTAACAATAAATACATATTATACAAATACAGCTTTTCTCTTAGTCAATGCAAGTTATATCGACAGTGGAATTAGTTTGAGGTCGATATATAACTTGTATAACATCATCTTCAGCTGGTAAGAAGCTATATGTACTATGTGCTGCGACCCTTGTCGTTTAACGGATGGGACATTTTAAGCAATACCCTGTGGATATCTTTCTTTTTAAAGCTAATGGAATTATTTCATTTTCAAATGTCTCTATAAAATGTACATCTAGTTTGCTAGACGGCTTACGGAAATGATCAATAATGAAGTGGGTGACTTATGCGCAAAGGGTAGCTGGTCAAATCGCCCCCACCTAAAGCAAAATCGCCCAATTAAAAAAATTATTGGCACAATAAGTCATAAAGGTGGGGCCATTATTTATCCACTCCAAGTTGGCATAATTAAATGAAAACACGTATTTTACTTTTGATTTTCTCTTCTGCTTAAAGAATGATGCAGATTATTTAAAACAGTAAATATCGATCACCGTAAAAACACTATCTGGTTTATAACAAAAAATATAAAATATGTGTTTTTTGCTTTGCCCATATTCTTAAGACCAAGTTTTCCCGAGTAATGAGAGATCACTGTAATCAGACGAGATAAACTTACATAAAACATTATTTTAGAGGTGTAATGAAAAAAAGTTTTACCCTTTATTATCGTAAATAATAAAAACGGATGTTTCTACTCAATCATAAAGAATAATGTACAATTTTAATTGCTGGAATTCAACTTAATTTATTGTAAACATATGGCTATGAGATTTGATTGCTATATTATAAAGCTAAATTTAACTCAATTATTTATTTACTAAAAACTGTAAACTGGTTAAAACATCATCGTGGAAAGGATTGGATAGATCGATACAGTCATACCATTAAAAGACCGAAGTTGAAACAGTTGTTTTTGCATATCACTTGATAAATTCTGTTTTTACTTATCTCCTCTTATATATATATATATAGAGTATTAACAGTTAACATCGCATTTATTGTCCCAGTTTTAGTCGGATATACTTTCATAATCTGTTCAAAGGTGTAACAAGTGAGCATAGCATGGTGTTGTTGATACAAGTGCCTGGCCTGTATCAATTATGCACGCGACTACAAAAGTACATTCAACTTAGTATATTACAGTGACGCAAATATCCTGATTAAAAGTTTTCTAAAAACAAGGTAAACACATGCATTCTCATTTACTTTCTGATTTCATATTCCGTATATTGCGGGAAACTCTACAGTAAAGGAAATGATCGCGGAGAAAGGATTGTTTCTCCCAGCGTTCTGCTATTTGATGCTTATTTATGTATTCTTCACAAATACGATGCCGATAATTAGGTTAACTGCTTTCCTTAACTATCTGTTTATATTTGTTATAGTCCGATTTTCCTATTCATAGTGCGATGTGTTTATAAACATTTTTCGGCTAATAAAATATTACGTCTTCCGTTTGATTGACTGCTTATGTAAAAAAAAAAACAATTAAACTGATTAAAACGAAACTTGTGTTCACCTTATCACTTTACAAAATTATCATAATCCTCAGTGTGGAAAAAAATTTGACTGATACTCATTTGAAAACCTGGTCATGGGAAAAGTTTAGAAATAAAATTTTGTCATCGAAAAGTTTAAATCATTCTGCTCAGGAACTTCCTTAACAATAAATAAATATTATACAAATACAGCTTTTCTCTTAGTCAATGCAAGTTATATCGACCGAGCAATTAGTTTGAGGTTGATATATAACTTGTTTAACATCATCTTCAGCTGGTAAGAAGCTATATGTACTATGTGCTGCGACCCATGTTGTTTAACGGATGGGACATTTTAAGCAATACCCTGTGGATATCTTTCTTTTTACAGCTAATGGAATTATTTTATTTTCAAATGTCTTTATAAAATGTGCATCTAGTTTGCTAGACGGCTTATGGAAATGATCAATAATGAAGTGGGTGACTTATGCGCAAAGGGTAACTGGTCAAATCGCCCCCACCTAAAGCAAAATCGCCCCCGACAAAAACGATACTTTTGTTCCAATAGACAGTCCCAATCATATTTAAAATATGCTAGTAAAACCATATATGCAACCACCTTACTCTAATTTTGATAAATTAAGTATAACAAAACGATCCTCACCCAGTCAGTGCTAAATATATAGACATTATTCGTAGTGTTAGAAAAATAAAATTTATTTGTATGAGCCTTAAAAACTGATAGAAATTAGTCTCTGCGGAGCATTTCTCTCTGGGTACAAATACACTTTTCTGATATTTGCTGACAATATACGAATATTGTTTGTATCCTGTAATCCAAATTTCTTCAATAAACTTAATCTAGCGAGCTTGAAATAAAAGACACCACCACCAATACACTAACGTCGGCCTGTTACTTAGACCTACTTCTATAAATAGACTCGGGAAAACTACAAACTAGACTCTACGACAAACGTGATGACTTCAATGTTCCCATTGTCAACTTCCCGTTCATCGACAGCAACATTCCAGCAGCTCCAGGGTTTGGAGAGTACATTTCTCAACTTATACCTTATTCTAGATCCTGCGATCGGTATTTAAGACCGATCACTGCTGTTGACTGCTAAACTACTCAAACAAGAGTTTGTTGTACCTAGGTTTATGTTATCTCTCCAGAAGTTCTATGGACGTCACCATGACTTTGATCGTTATGGGATATCAGTGTATCAAATACAATCTAACATTTTTTTCCGAGTCATAGGTAGTGTTTCCTATTCCTGGATTTGACTTTTCCCAAGACAGGACAACGAGTAACTCGACTTGTGTCTAATAAGAGGCAGGCACTGCTTACTCGTATGGAACAATCTGACATTTTCTCTGAGTCATAGGTAGTTTCCTATTCCTGGATTTGACTTTTCCTTAGACATGACAATGAGTTTCTCAACTTGTGTCTAATAAGAGACAGGAACTGCTTACTCGTATAGAGCACTTGAGTGCACCCATAGTTTTTATTGGGTTCGGTTACTCTTTTTCCGCTTTTTTGTAGTTTTGGTTTTTGTGTTGCATTTGTCTATATCCGGATTTGTAACTGTTCCTTGACTTTTGGCTCATGTTGTTCGGTCAGTTCTCTTCGCTTTTTTCTATACTATTGACAAAAAAAGATAAAAGTGCACTTCTAGCCGCCGATTTCTTACTTGAAATTTCCGGCGCGTATTAGATAGCTTTACATCACAAACAAATATCATATTCGACATGCTTAAACTGAACAAAATTCTATAGATCGTAAGAAGATGAGAAAGGGTACTAAGAGACTTTATATCCTGCCTTAAAAGAACTGCATGCAGCGGTGAAGGATATATTTTGGTATTTTTGATGACATTTTATTTATTAAAATATCATTTACCCTTAGGCATTTTTCAATAATTTGATAGGATTGGGAAAGATTAGATTAGTATCAAATAAATTAGTCGATTGATTGTTTGTTGACGTTAGCAGTATTTCAGCTATATTAATAACGAGAACAGGTTAAACAATAAATCAATGGCAAAAAGTGATGGGATGTGACATCGGAAACGCGATTTTGAATTACACTAGAAAGTCATGGAGTATTGGGTAGGTGCGCATAATGTAGACTTTTGTAGCGGCTACAATAAGCTCATTCTTTTTCGAAACCTACAAAAATGGACCTTTATAGAGCGTGGGACTCCCTTAACAGTTTACCCACGATGGTCCGCGGCCAGGCTTTCCATATAATGGCCTGACAACCCACTCAACGAGAATGTCTCGTCTATCCGTCACAAGGAGACGAGCTGTGCTGCTTTGGAAACGCTCCCAGTATTGTGCCAGCTTTCCTGACAACCCCCAACGAGAAGGCCTGCAATTTTCACTACGTGTTGACGAGCTAAGCCACTCGAGCATTGGCAACTATCCCAGAATAGCGGAAAAAGAAGAATTTTATTGTTTTCTTGCAAAAATGCTTTCATTAAGGTTCGGAAATGCAGTTGAAATTCTTCAGATTTGTTGCATATTAAAATATAAACTTTATACAAGTTTGAGTCTGAAAACTACGCAGGAATACTCGAAATCCTTGATCGTGAACCGTATTGAGGATTTCGACATACGACTTGCAAGCAAAACCAAATACAAAACTCCAACAATCTAATTTAGATCGATTCAGCAATGTATATAAGTAAAACACCATAATCCGCACCCCTGTCACTGCTGGAGACAACTTTTAAAATATCAAATCCATTTCAGCATTTCTTTTTTTAGATATTGGTTAGAAAGGTTAGTTAGAATCCAACAACACCGGAGAGTAATTCGGATGTCGGATGCTTTTAAGAGCTGACAGTTTTCTAAACGTGTTTTTTTTCATACATGGAACTTATTTTCGATGATTGCACATTTTCTTGGTTTTTCACACAAAACTTAACAATTGCCTTCTGAAAATTTTGAACTTTTATTCAATATGAGTTACGTGTGGAACAGTAGGTGAATCAAAGGTCTGAAGGTATACGTTTTTATTAATTTTTATGGCTATTCTTTTGCGTTTTCATTTCAGACAGATCTTGATCTTTGTCTCAAATGATTGCTACAGTTCAGTGTGATTTGCGGAAAAGCGACAGTGTCAATGGCCAATACAATTCCATTAAGATTGTTGGTGCCTAACGCATTCGATTAGGAGACATCTTGTTTTGTAATTTTGTTACATTTTTTAACTTCGTCAGGAAGTTATAAATTTTACTTTACTACTCAAGAAAATGAACCTTGACCAAGAAACTAAACTTACATTTATAATCTACGGCAGATCGACAAAGCGATTAATACAAAATGAAATAAACTGACATTACGTTTCACGGGAAAATGTATGCAAAAACGAAATGCGAGTGATTTTGAATCAAAGGAGCATGAAAACTTTACTTAAAATTTTTTTTTTCATAAAATAATTTTTAAATATCGAGCATAAACAGTTTTTTTTTAAGTTCAAAATTGATTAATATATTTTTTATATTCAGAATTGTTTTATTCCGATTTACTTTAATACTTTACTTTAATATAAAACTGTAACTAAGAGATTTAAAAGATGCAACGAAATAATAAACAATATTTTTTTTAAATGCAACACTACACTGTATTTAATTTTATTCACAATCGATGAGGCAAGAATAAACTTTTGACTATGAAGATCTAAAGGATTACACGGTATTAAATCAAGTGATACAACACTGATAAAATAAATAATATTTGGACTAAAATAAACAATGAAGCAAAATATTAAATAGAAGAATACATCAAAATGGGGCAAACGTGAGAGAAACAAATTACATAGTTTTTACGTTGTTGTATATGAATACAATCTTCTCAACACATTTACTTTGTAAAGGCGTCGTCGCAAGTAAATGATCCGTTATTATTGTTCATGTTGGAGAGTTCCTGTCTTCGAGTATATAAAGTGTTGTTTAAACACTTGTTACTAAAAATTAAAGATCTTTGAACATAACGAAACTTAATGGTGAGAACAAAGCCAATCGAGTGGAATTTAAAAACAATGGTATACATTGATTATTACAAGCAGGTTGAATTTCAATCGATAGTTCAATACCCAAGCAAACAGAAGTTTTTCTCTATATTTCCGGAGTCAGCAAGTAATGTGATATTGAAGGTCAACTCCCAAAACTCAAGTAAAATATAAATAAACGTAATATTAAGGATTTCACGTCTTTAACACGTACTGTTAACGAGCTTTGACAATTTATTACCAATTCACATAGGATGATTCACTAAATGGTTGTTTAAGAAACAAGCAAGGTTTCACCTCTTTGACAGACGCAAACAAGATAATTAACTTGAGAAAAAGAACAAGGAAATGCGGACTGCCTCGGAAACAGTATGAAGTTTTGGGAGAATAGGAAGCACGCGAAACGTTTATATAAGATCAAGAAGAAATCAAAAACAACATCACAATTTTTAATTTGACAAACAAACTAATTGACAATTGTCTAGACATACTTTCATAATTTTGTTTCGGGTAGTGTTTCATATATATATTTCCGGTGCCCGATTGGTTAAGGTAGTTCGTCTAATATTGATCACGCGACCTTTCAACAATGAGATTGCGGGTTCGAGTCTCACTGCGGACAGGTGCTCTCGACTCCAAACTTTATTCACAAGGATTGCAAGTTTTCAATCCGAATGTCGGTGGTTTTCTACGGGTATTCCGGCTTCGTCCACTTATATAAACTGGACGCAATGATATAGCTGAAAAAAATTCTGAAAGTGTCGTTTAACACCATTCAAACATTTCCTTTCAGTAATTTTATTTGCTCTTTCGGATTTTCACCAAATGAAAGATAACATATTCCATTATCACAATTTTATACATACTAATATAAGCAACAAATGTGCGTTGCGTTTAAATGTTCTGATTAGTTTGGGTTTTTTAAAAACATATTTGAATAACAATGTTGATTTACAACCGAGTTAAAATCTCATCAAGTCTGAAATTAATCATATGCAAGTTTATAGGTAATAAGTAAAATACTTATTTATTTTACTATGACAAATGGTTTTATGCTTAAACATATAAATAAAAAAAATCGATGAGTATTGGTGCTAAAATGGTCTTGAAAATTAATAAATTAAATACACAATAAAAACAGCTGTAACATTATGAAACAGTTGCAAAATCAAAAGCTTTATAAATGAATCGTTAAACAGCAAATTATAAGATATTGCATGAATTAAATGAATACTGGTGACAGTAAGCTAACCCGTATTGGCTTCATTTGCCACACATGAGCTTCACAAATTCTAAAAAAGAAAATAAAGAATATATAGAAATATAAAGCTTGTACATCAAACAGAGTAAACTTACTATAAAACCAAATTACCCTAACCGTAACAATTTGGACGACTAAAAGAAGCAGTTGGTGAGAAGAATGGCAAGGAAACCGACCGAACAAGAGCTGATAATCACGTGACCATTATGTTGTGAATCAGAAAATCTAACATTTGGCAGATTTAATAATATAGTAAACATTACCGTGTCTGTCCGACGGGTTTTTGTCTGACAAAATTTAAACTGCTACCGCGTTTGGTCGAGTTTATGGTCCTTTTGTAAATCTCAGATTACACTTTTTGAAATCAACAATTATTTTCCACAGTTAAACGGTGTTTTGAAATGCGGCTGAATTTTCATTTTGACAGATCGAATTTCCATAGGAAGTCAGCCATTTTTGTTTCGAAAGGGGTCTAATGTTGTTTACGAACGTTCGTCTGCTTTCGTTACGTACAATGGTATTCGGACAAACCGCAAGACTTTTCCCGCCTCAACTGCAGACGACATTACCCGAAGGATTTCGAAAAGATAATTGAAATTTCCTGACGTACACTTCCGTTTAAAACAAGGTCAAAATTTAGTATGGAAAATCGCTGTATCAAAATGAAAATTCAGCTGCGTTTCAGAACACCGATTAACTGTTGAAAATAATTGTTCATTTCAAAAAAGGATCATAAACTCGACCAAACGCGGTGGCAGTTTTCCATTTTTGTCCGGCAAACACCCGTCGGAAAGACACGGTAAAGTTTACTATTGATGTATAACGTCCTGAATACAGATGAAATATTGCTTGCTGGCCGTTAAACATCAATCAATTCCCCATGTACTTATTATCTAATTTGCACTCATTGATGAAAGAAGTTCTGCCATGGCTAATTACCAGCTAATTTCGTTTCGTTTTTCTTGGAAAAGTAGCGGTTAAAAAAATTTTAAGTGTGGTTTTTAGTGATGTTCTCAACATTTTAATCACGCAACACAGTAACAACATAAAATATAATCATAAAATGATGAGTCAAGTTTAAACTAAAGAGGGGACAACAACAAAAATCAAATATACACCTCGCCACAAGTTAAGCAACACCCTATTATTTTCCAGGGATTCATTTAGGATTGTATATATTTTAATATTTAAAAACAAGACAATTTATTGAACATTGATGACAAATGAAACTACAAACAACATGTTTACAGTCGCTTTACTTATTGTTTTGTGAAAACATGTTCAAAGCAAAGATAAAAAAAACAATGCAAATATAACTTTCATTAGCCAAAAATACGTTTGATTGCATAATTCAATTTCATGAACTTAAAGTTAACACATCATCACAGGTCAGGGAAAGAAAAGTCACTTCGAAATGTGTTCACCGCAAAAATACTCAGTAAGTCGTTTAACCACGACGTTTTCGGTACAGTTCATTAACTCGTCTACGGATGCTGTTGACTAAACGACGAAGTGTACCATGTGGTAAATTCTGCCATTCATTTGGAATGGCAACACGTAGATATTGGACAAGCAAGTGCTCTGTTATTCATATATGGTGACATGGATGGCCTTGGAAGATGCTCAATAGCTTCCCTTTCGATATCATCACGGATAATTGCAGCTCGGTGAGGTGTTGCGTTGTCATCCAAAAAGATGGGTATGTTACCAAGTGCACGATTGTCAAATGTGGCACAAGAATTATAAAGTCATTTCGATATTTCTGCCCTGTCATTGTTCCATCAACCACATACAGATTCAGTTTACAGTGGTATGAAAAGCCTCTCCACACTGTATAACCACCACCGCCAAACGCTGTAATGCTTAGGGTGTTGTTCTGATTGTAAGCAGTGCCTCGTTGTCTGCAAACGCGCATGCGCCTATCAATATGACGAAGAAGGAATCTGCTTTCGTCGGTCCAGTGTACTTCGAATATTCCAATGGCGGTGATATCGTGCCCACTCTAAACGTGCTTGGCGGTGTCTTTGTGTCAAGGGACGACGAGCTCACAACCTTGCATTCTTAAGGCGCATGGTAACTGTTCGAACGGCGTCTCTGGTTGCAATATTCTAGTCGTCACGAAGATATATTGCAGTGTCAAACGGTTAGCGTTTGGCTACACGAACGAGTGCTTGATCCACCCTTTCAGATATTTTTGGTGGTCGACCTAACCTAGGACGTTCCTAGATAGTTTCATCATCTCGATGACATTTCAGTAGCCGGGATACAATACTAAAGTGAATGCCAAAGTGTTGTATTATCTGACGCAATCTCTGTCCACTATTACGTATTCCAACCATCTACCACTTCTCAGCTTAATTAATTTCCGTCTAGGCATGGTAAAAATGTAAAGATGAAGTTGAAAAAGACCAGGAGATAAACATTTAATCGTGAAGGAAAACAAGGCTTTTAGGCTACCGTATGACAAACTCGTTTTGCTACTTAAAGATTTACCATATGAGTTAATTCAAGTAACTTTCCCGTGCTAGAATGATGGCTTTAGTATATAAATAACACAAAGTTAATATTCATTCAGATTTTTGAAATTATAAAAGAAATTGCAGTTGTTGCTTAACTTATGGCGAGGTGTATATTAAGTAACATGAACCGCACTAAAACTGGAGTCCAGGTAAGCAACGAATTTACATACCAAAAAGAGTACGCAACAAATTGTACATACCAACATAATCGATCGTTCCATCCCCGTCTAGATCCGCCTCTCGAATCATTTCATCTACTTCCTCAGCTGGGAGTTTATCACCAAGAGTTGTCATAATATGACGCAGATCGTCCGCAGTTATTGACCCACTTCCGTGTTTATCAAAAACACGAAAGGCTTCCCGAATCTCCTCCTCGGTGTCAGTTTCTTTCATCTTTTTTGCCATCATTGTAATAAATTCTTGAAAATCTATGATCCCATTTCCTACAATGTTATTACAAAAATGTGTGCAATAACGTCCGGCAAGCAATGTTTTCTATTTGAATGACGCAAAAAAGTTAGCAAAATACACAATAGGGGTAACACTAAGTTTTTACTGCCACTGGAAACATATTGAGTACTGGTTAATAGCAGCCAATATCGGTTACTATTTTGTTGAAATCTACAACAGGGTCTTGATCGTGTCATGTTCTTCGAACAGACTTTCATACAAGACCATGCCAACGACAAAAAACAGAGATTCCCTTATCCGCCTCTTAGGTACAAGTCGGGCAGCTCTGAGAACCCGCCAAGTACCAGTTAGAACAAAGACAAAAGTAGAAAAGTTTTAACGCGTCAATTATATTACATTTAATACACACATTTGAATTGCTTATTTAACATTTCAACGCGTAGAGCAGGAGGTCTTTATTCTTTAGAAACAAATGTACAAATCTACAAATGTCTCCGGTTGTGCGTCACTCAGTTTTCGATTTCCGTGTTTTGTATCATCACTTCTTTTGTTTAACCAAAGCTTTGTATGTGCCTATTGAACACTACTACGTATTTTGTTTCGTGTTCGACTTTGTTGCTCAATATTGTATTAATTGTGCAGTTGATGTAGGCATTAAAGTTAATGAAAATAAGTTGTATAATACCGCAAACAAACTTTAAACGGCGTCAGTCGAACTAAAACATGGAAGAATTTAAGCGTTTGTTACAAGTATATTACCGTCAACATCTATTTGTGTAACGAGATCGTTCAACTCTTGTTGACTTGGATCTTGTCCTAATGACCTCATTACCGTGCCCAATTCGTTTGATGATATCGTTCCGTCGCCATCTTTGTCAAACAAACTAAATGCTTCTTTAAATTCTGCAAAGTTATAACGGTTATACAATTTACGTGTAATCAAAACTAGAAAGCAAACTAACTAGATATCAGTGACATGGTACCCATCTCTGTGGGCACCGCCGACCTTGAGGTCAAGGTAAACGGTCATCAACCATGGTAGGCGACACATCACCTTGATATTATCTATCCACATTCCAAAAATCAATAGCCTACCTCAAAAGATAAAAAAGTTACAGCCCGGACACGAATTTGTCATTCAGAAAGCAATAATGAGACATTAAGGTCAAAGGTAATCAACCATGGTAAGCGACACATCGCCTCGATATTTTCTACACACATTCCAAATATCAAAAGCCTACCTCAAAAGAGCAAAAATTTACAGGCCGGACACGCTTAGGTTCGGACGGACGGGCGAACAAACTGATCACTAAGGGACGTCCGCCATAAAATGGTGTCCTAATAAACTTGTTGTTGAGCTCTTTTCACAAACATACAAAAGTTGTAACACAATTCAGTTAAGACTTGGAAACAGAAATAGAAGCTATAAAGAGCTTGTATAGCTCGCCTGTCTATCACATGACCATAAAACACAAAATATAAAATAAAGATGGCAATATCGAAATTAAATTGAACAGAAATAAGGCGTCACACAATTTCACCTTTATATGTTTTATTTCAGAAATAAATTGTTAATTTTACACAGAACAACATAAAATTAGGATTGCTGTGCTTTTTTTCTTTCAAAATAGACTAGGCCTATTGTAATTTCTGTGTTTTGCCAGTGGCTGTCAAAATTGAAGTCCCATAGGTTCCGCAAATTTGATTTGTTGCTCATAATCTTGCTCTTGCATTGAATATAACTGATATTGATATATGGACTGGGAAAATGGAGCATTGTTTTGGACGAAAAATAAATATTATACCGAGAAGTCCTAATCGGCTACCAGGAACACCTATTAAAATGGTACAAGGTGACAGTTGTAAATAATTTAAAATAAAATCGACAAGCAGATAAACGTTTAAGAATGTAGACCACTTCAACATAGTCCTTCAAAGACAAAGTGGCTCATTATTTTACATTTAATTTTCTATGATTTAGCTCATTATTTAATATATAACTTTGCATGGTAGGTGTATAATTTAAAATATAACTACGTGTCGTACTAGTATAGATATGACGATTTATTGTTGCCAAGCAATATTTCAGCTATATTTAGCACGTGAACATTTGATAAATTAAATAATTTGATAATTTTATCATCTAAATATCTTTTCCTTAATACTTAAACGGGATCTCATACAATAATATGAGAATACATACAGATATAATAAAATTAAAACAATATAAAGTATGTAATTTCACAATTAAATTGTAAAATTAATTTTACTATTTAAATTGATTTCTTCTAAAAACTTTAAAACTATCGTCTGAGACAGTTTTAAATAAATATAAATACGTATCTTCAGTATAGAAAAACACATTCTGGTCTTTGCTCGTTATTTAAAATATAAGTATGTTTGGTCCTGGTACAGTCCCTGGAACGTATAAGTTAACAAAACGCACGATGCACGAACGATGTACGAACGATATACGGACGATGTACGCACGATATACGAACGATGTACGCACGATGCACGAAACGATATACGATACGATATACGATAGAAACGGTGAAACGGCGTGTATCGTTTTAATAGATCGTTTCGTCTATCGTATGGTATATCGTATCGTGCAACGTTTCGTTTATCGCATGGTTACTCGTATGGTGCATCGTTTCTTATGTCGTCATTGCAGGGTTGAATGATTGTTCTTGGTATAAATGGTTTATTTTTCAGTATTTTTCAGTATTGAAGGCATTTACTAGTTTTAAAAGATAATGTAAAAGGTACTGAATTGATAACGGAGCACAATCATGTCAGTAAAATTTAGCATCTATATATAACGCTATGTATTTTGTTATGGAACTTCGATGATTAATAATATTACTGTGACCTCTGTTTTAAATAAATTTAAAAAAAATAACTTAAACCTTATCTACATTTCTTAATAAAAGCGTTTACATTCATTCGGTTGAAAAAGCCGACAAAGTAAAACAATTCTGTCTATATGTTTTAAAAGCAGTAACTCCTATACATGTACCTTTCATCAAGTTCCTACCTTACTAAATGCGCCAGTCATTTACAAATTGTAACATTGTTGCGGTTTAAAAAAAAAAGTAATTTTTTTTCTTTTGCCGTATGTGTACCTGAAAATTTCCTTTTGTGCTGATAGTAAATTGATTCAACATAAATCTTTGATAACTATCATTAAATATGTACTTTGTTTATATGTTAATTCAAATATGCATAATTCCCGAAAATAAGCTAAAATATTGCTTGCTGGAAGTCAAGCAATCCATCAATCAATCAATCAAATATTCATATATTCAGCTATATAGTTTATTCTTTAATATATATTTTTATTCATTAATATTAGTGACAGCTCTTTCTAAACTTTAAAAAGATAGTTAACTATATTCACAGACACGTTTTTTGTACAGTAGTGCTAGGTGTTAAACTATAAAATTGTTGTCACTTCATGTTCTTTGTTCTAGATAGAACTATTTTTCTAGATAGAACTATTTTTTGTTTTCTTATCTACATCAACTGGTTGTTTATATGTCTTAGGTGGTAAATAAGTGTGCGTCGCCACGGTAACTTACTTATCGTTAAGAATGACACATTTGTATATTTATGACAGGTAATTTTGCGCGATCATCCAAGACAACGATTCAGATTCATACTTTATAATGTAATTGATCCATTTGCAGTTATGAATTTAAAACAAAGTGTCTTTTAACAAGACGTTTTTCGTCCCTGTTGTAAATATCGTAAAACTCTATGTAGCGTTATGAAGGTTAATTCTTCTTTATTGTCGAAAGTATACCAAACTAGCTTTAAAATCGAACACTTTAAATGTTTAAATAGGACGACAGAATCACCTACCCTGGACAAGTACCTGACAAACATGAATTCAAATCGAGTGCACCATTAGTTTCAAGCACGAAACAATACGTATACATTTATAACATAGAGAATTGAGTTAGAAAACATCTGAGCTAATCAATTAACCTTAAAAAATAACAGTAATTTACTGCGATTTAAGTGAGACAAAAATGTTTAAAGATTGTAATTAATTAGCGCTGAATCAACAAAACCGAAGACGTATTTCCAAACAATTCCAATCGCCACAATGTCTTTTAACAGTTTAATGCGTTATTAATACACTTTAAAGATCAAAATATTTGCACTAAAACTTACCATGAGTTTAGGTTTTTGAAAAATAATTTGATTTCTTGTTTGAAGTTATAAGCCACTTTCAGCACTTTTCAGCTTGGGGGGGGGGGGGGGGCTCGAATTTTTAATGGCGAATGAATAGCGAAAACCTGGTGGAAGCCCATAACTTTTCTGCAAGCAAAGAGGGATGAAGTCGAGAACACTTTTTAGTTAGTTTTTAGTTGCACAGTATTTGAATATTTCTTCACAGCACTTTAATAAAACAAGACCATAGATGCATTTTGTGTCACAAACGTTTTTTTAAAAATAAATTTCAATTTATAAAATAAAATTTTAAAAATAAGCACGAGACGCGTGATTCGTCATGCACTATAAAGTTAGTTGAAAATTCGAAAACGTAATTTTATTGTTATGATTGTTACTATGTATAAAAGATGTGATTTATTTAATGTATACATGTCATTTGCGTGTAGCTACCTGGGGTGCAAAGGTGCACAAGTAAGACACGTTATTTGTTAATATGTTAATTGCAATCACCACAGGTAATTGAAGATAACGTGTCCCTTTAAAGTGATTTTATTACAGTGTTCTTTATATAACAACTTGATTATCTTTTGATAAGTACTCGAAGTAATTTTGAAGTAACGATGTCATACGGCCGACATCATATTTAGTTGATGGATAGTTGGAGATACGTGTATTAATTTTAGATATCTCGTAAACTATCTGTTAGGGAAGACAAAGAAAAAACTCTTCATTGTCGGTATTTATATTTCATCGTTTTGAAAGAATGTTATTAGACATACGAGTAAATAGTGTGGATTAATTTTAAATCAATTCTGATGCAAGCGGTCATATTCAAGATTACATTAAGTGACATAGGTACTTATGAAAAATCCTTATATTTTAACAAACATAATATACTAGTCCCCCTTGTTACATGCGTATGCAAAACCAGGCTCCTACAAATGCTCATCCATAAGACAGCTCAAAATTAAATATTGAAAAAATATAAAAAAAGGTATAAAATCCTTTTGTAATAGGAATGTCTCATACATGAAATTACGCACAAAAGCTGCATTAATTAACTCCTTTAAACATTGTTTTATGTCGGAGCTACATTGCTGTAGCTATTGTACACAAGTGTAACGGTTACTGCTATCTGTAGCATCTACTATTAATATTTTATTTATAATTTATCAATTAATTTATTTAATTTAAAAAATCGGTATCATATCACCTGACGTCCTGAATATAGCTGAAATATTGCTTGCTGGACGTTAAACAACAAACAATCATTCAATCATATCACCTGTTCAGTGTACCTGTTTATTACGTGTATCATTTAAGTGCATATATAAACTACACATAAATGGTCCGGTACCCTAGGACAATGTCGGTTAACAACTCATGAGATAGCTGGTGTTCTTATTTTATAAACCATATTGACTTTTAAAAAAACTTTGTTGTATGTTCCGATGTATTCGTATCGACTTAAAGAATATTATTTATTTATTTATTAATTTATTTATTTATTTCAACTCAATTGCAGTTTATATTATGTTAAAAGAAAATTCAGATCCTGTTTAATGCATTAAACTTTTTTTACATCAATGATTCAAAGTTATTTAAAAATTATTAATGCACAGTTATTATCCTTAGAGCAGAAATATGTTATTTAAAGTTGCAGTTTACTTAACATAAATAACGATGTACATGTAAAATCAAATTACCTAAGCATTATACAATGTACGCTAATTTGACAGAACAACGATATGGCGAACGATAACGCAAACGATAAACCATACGATGTACGATAAACCATACGATATACGCTAACATAAACGGAAAACCATACGATAAACGATAGAACAAACGATCCACCATACGATGCACGCTGGTTAAAACGATGCACGATATACTATACGTTATACGGTACCATATACGAACGATATACGCACGATGTACGAACGATGTACAGACGTTGTACGATCGATAAACGCACGATGTACGAACGATAAAATCGTTAAATTATACGTTCCAGGGACTGTATCACCAAAACGACGTCTTGTTTAAAAAACTTAGTCTTTGCGACATCAAACAATTTAAATTATTTTTACGTAGTATTGGTTAGAACTCCTGACGTTTATTATGAATATCCCAAACTACACAGTCATGTATTTAAAAATTAATGCTTTAAGGATCCAGAAAATTTGTGGAATTTAAAAAAAATGTGTTTTAGAGGATAAGCACATGTAAATACCGGATTGGGTTGGTCAAATTATTCGAATAGCCTAATCTCTTCCACCTACGTGACATTATTACTACACTGTTAATTTCTGGACCGCAGTTTATTATGACCTTCAAGATCCCAACCACTAACGAAACAACCAATACAAACGAAAATAATAAAAATAATTTAAGGAATGGTACAGATATTATATCATATTTCAGAAAATTCTGGCATCCTGATCCACAACTATGTTTCAATGGATTTCATTTAGATGTAACTCGAAATTTAAACAAAAAGTATTTTTCAATAGCTAGAGGACATCTTATCAGATGATAAATATATCCCTTATTTGTACTTTCAAACACAAAAGTAAAATCTTGCGCTTCTGTAGTACATAGAGACGCAGCAGATGTCTTGATAAATGCTTCAAATACCCCACTGCCAAAATTGAACTTGTGTATTATGTAATAAAAAGAAAATGCGTCGCTTTTTGTGTTTCATGACGTAAGAAGCATGTCAACCATTCGAGAGCACTCTTCCGACGAATGAGTTTTCAAACTTTTTATGTACAAGCGAGCAGCATTTCCTACAAGTATTTTAGCTATATTCTTATGTGCTCAAGAATTCAACCTTATTTAAAGAATTGTATAAAATATTAATTTTGATGAAATTGCCCCTACTGAAACTCCACATAGTTCCTGTTTACCTAATACTTGGTCACAACGTGTTATAGCAATCAATACCAAATGAGAAATATTTGTTGAAGAGGACCTCCAAAAATAATCTTGCTAAGTTCGTTCTAATTGGCCATGTGATTTACAAGGATAAGATTGCCATGCAAAGATTACATGTATATTCAAAATATTTCCGTTTTGAAACAGTAACTAAGACTTATACAGCATACTGCACAAAATATATCACTATGACAAGTTTATTATCAATTATATATAAAAACTTTTAAAAATGTCAATTTCAAAAGTTTGTTTACTATCAATTGTACATTGATGATATAACACGATTTTAAATTTAGGCAATTTAGGTAAGGTTTAAATGTCAATGTAAGCTAACACTAGATCAAAATAAGCAGGTGAAATCATTGACAGACATGTCGGTCAAACAGCTGGAAAGGGATACAAACAAGCTGTTAACTGGATATATAGCCACCAGACCTAAACATGTTTTATTTTAGACATGTATTGCCTTTATTCAAAGATATTAAACCAACTGCAAGTCACATTATATAAAATGTTGCAACATCAAATATTCCTAATAACATCCATTAATTGTATTTAAAAAATTATTAACTGCACGTATTTCAATTTAATTATGTATTTAATTAGATTCTTGTCTACTTCTTGTAAATAAATGCAGTCCTCCAAGAAAGCTTTGTAAATTTTAAACAACATGGCTGATTAATGCAAAAAGCTTACATAAGCATATAAAATATTAACTTACCACGTAGTTGTTCTTCTGGTATATCTGTTTCCTGAAAGAAGCGTAAAGTACATTTTATCATCATGTATTGATTGATTGGTTTTTGTTTTACTTCTAGCATGTAATATTTCAGCTATTTGCAGGACGCAAAATTAGAAATGTAATTAATTTATGAAAAGAAAACACCTCCTTTAATTCTAAAAGGTGATTTCATGCCACAATATGAGATATATACAAAAAAGAAATGTAAAACAATAAAATGTATGCAATATCACAATTAAGTCCAATTAAATTTTGCTGTATAAATTAATTTCTATTCAAAACTGTACAATTCTGTCGCCAGTTGTAAACAAATTATTACAATTAACACAATAACTAAATTTGAAGTTATCTACATACGAAGAGAAAAATAAACAAAAGAATCACTAAAAAAATGTACGACTGTAATATTAAAAAACCAAATAGATACACGATAACAAATTATTATAAAATATTACATATAAATAAATATTTACGTTTATCTCAACATCCATAGTCCACACCATTCAATTTAACATTAATCTTTTATCCTTGAATGCAAGTCTTGTTTTTTAAAGGGTTTATGAATTTTACAATATTGATTATTGAAAATCTCGATCAATTACTTATGATGTGATTATTGTGTTAAGTAGTCAGTTAGTAAGTATAACCATTGCTTATCTTTAAAGATTTAAATAACCTTTGTTATTTAAATCGAACTAAAAACCTGCAAACTATTAATAACAGACTCATGTTAACATATAAATGTGATAAAACGGCACAAAACAGGTTATAACAGTTTTCAGGGTTATTTCAAGTCGAGTAAAAAAAATTCAGTATAGACTGAACAAGTTGCTCGGCTATTTGTTAACTATTAAATATATCTTAATTATTATTATATTTGAGTAAAAAGATCGAACTGAAACTTACTTATTAATTATTATTTATAAGTAGAATTTGAGGATTCTCTTAAAATTTACGCACTATGTAAAAAAAAAGAAAAAAAACAAAGATGGCATTTGCTTTTTTGTTTGTTTGAATCGTGTTTAACGCTATTTATATTGATTGATTGATTATTTGTTGTTTAACGTCCAGCAAGCAATATTTCAGCTATATTCAGGACGTGAAAATTATAATTTTTAAGTTGTTAGTATTTTAAATTAGTAGTACGTCATGCCTCCCTTTTATACTAAAACTTGATCTCTTACAATAATATAAAAAACTATCACTGTAAGACCCCATGATAAGCCATTCATGAATTCTAATATAAGAAAAGAGATACGAAAGAGGGATAGAGCTCACTATAGAGCAAAACAAAGTAATAAAATGGAACACTGGGAAAAATATCGAAAACTGCGAAATAATGTAATCAAATTAGTTAGAGAGGCGAAATTATGTTATAGAGATAAATTGACTTCACAATTGACTGATAAAACTATCCCCCAGGAAAATGGTGGAGGATAGCTAAGTCAGTTTGTAAATTAAACAAGTGTGAAAAAGTGTCCCAACCCCTGAAGCATGAAGGTAGAATCATTGTTCATCCTTCTGAGAAGTGTGAAATCTTTAATAAATTTTTCAGTGATATTTCCCATAGTGATGAAGAACCTGATTTACCAAACACAAATATACATGTTATTTCTGAAAATATATGTCCTGATCTACAGATAACTGAGGATGAGGTCAGAGATCAATAAGAGATATTAAATTGTAGTAAACCAAGTGGTCCTGATGGTGTGGCACCGAAAATCCTACGTAACATCTCAAGTTCTATTGTTAAACTACTTACAATACTATTCAATCAATCAATACAGAGTGGACGTCTTCCTTATATTTGGAAACGCTCACTTGTAACACCAGTTTACAAAAATAAGGGTTCAAAATCTGATGTCTCAAATTTCCGACCAATATCTCTTACTTGTGTCTTGTGTAAAGTAATGGAAAAAAATTATATTTAAACATTTCCATAACTATATGCTTGAACATTGCCTTATTACAGAACATCAGTCAGGGTTTCAACCCAAGGACTAAACTATTAATCAACTTCTTAAAATATATCACACTATAATTAGCAACTTAGATGTGGGAAAAGACATTAGATTTGTATTCTGTGATGTTTCAAAAGCATTTGACAGAGTATGGCATAAAGGGCTATTACATAAGTTAAATAAAATGGGGATCTCAGGAAAATTGCTCAATTGGATATCTGACTATTTACAGAATAGAGAACAAAAAGTAGTCCTTGATGGTTTTAATTCAGGGTGGGAAGAGGTTGATGCAGTTGTCCCCCCAGGGATCAGTACTTGGTCCTTTTCTGTTCCTAATATATATAAACGATATTACTGAGGGTATTGATTGTGGAATAAAACTCTTTGCTGATGATACATAACTGTTCGTAATAGTAGATAATAATAACTACATAGAAGCAGCAAATAAATTAAATTCTAACTTAGCTTCTATACATGATTGGGCTAAGAAATGGGCTTTAAATTTTAATCCTGATAAAACAGAATCACTTCTTTTTAGCAGGAAAAAAGTTGACCATTCTCCAATATACTTTGGTAATCAAGACAATATTGTAAAAGATGTAACCTCCCATTGTCATTTAGGTCTTGAATTCAAAGTGATTGTAAATTGAATAGTCATATAAATAAAATATATAACAAAGGATGTGAGCGTTTAAATATACTTAGAATGCTTAAATACCAAGTGAACAGAAAAGTACTAATAACCGATGATGTTGTATGGGATTCTTATGAAGCTAATCTATTGGAGAGTGTGCAAATTGAGGCAGGCAGAATTATCACCTGTTTAAGAATAAATTCGTCTAAAACTAAACTTTATGAAGAACTTGGATGGGAGCCTCTTTATAAGAGAAGAGAAAAACATAAACTTATATTATTATATAAGATTATGCACGGCTTAAAGCCACAATATTTACTTGATATTGCACAACCATTAACATTCAATATTCATAACTATAATCTGAGAAATTCTATTTCAGAGAGTAATTTTAGAATTCCTTTTTGTAACTCTGTATCTTATGATAAGAGTTTTATTCCCAACACTTTTAAACTTTGGAATAATCTTCCAGAGTCAATTAAAACAAGTCCCTCCATTGAAATATTTAAGAAAAGGTTAAAATCTGATGTACTGGCCTGTCCTGAATATTTCAATGAAGGAAATAGAAAAGAAAATATAATACTCTGTCAGATGCGAAATGATGCCAGTAATCTGAATAAACACTTACTATGTCATCATCTATCTGATAGTTCTGCCTGTCCTCGTTGTAACCATCCAAATGAAGATCCCAGCCATTTTTTCATCTATTGCCCCTCTTATAGTATTCAGAGACAAAACCTTCGTTATACATTCGCAACTTTATATATTGACTTTAACATTCAAAATATTTTATATGGCAGTCCAATTTGTAATAATGAACAAAATAAAACTTTGGTCCTGTCTGTGCAAGATTTCATAAAGGGAAGTAAAAGATTTAATTAATTAGTAAATTATTTAAATAATAGTGATACAGGTATATAAATGAATATTAATTAATATAATTAATGCATTATGTGTTATTTCTCTATTTTGTTTGTATATATGTTCTGTGTATTTATTTATTATTACTAGTCATCTATATTTCCTTGCGATTTTTTCTCTCATATACTCGAAAAGCCACAGATCTCACATTCCATATCCTTGCTTGGATTGATTGATTGATTATTTGTTGTTTAACGTCCAGCAAGCAATATTTCAGCTATATTCAGGACGTGAAAATTATAATTTTTAAGTTGTTAGTATTTTAAATTAGTAGTACGTCATGCCTCCCTTTTATACTAAAACTTGATCTCATACAATAAAATGAGAATATATATACAGATAAAAATGGTAGTTAAAACAATAAAAAGTATCAATCTTCACAATTAATAGTGAAATTAAATTTTGCTATATAAATTAATTTCTTTCAAGAACTTTAAAATTGTGTCGCCTGCGACAGTTTTAAATAAGTTAAAAAACGTATCTACAGAATAGAAACGTTCCCGAATGTGGGCCACGTCCACACAGTCCATCAAGACATGCTTGATGGTGTATGGACTGTTGCATGGCACACATTCGGGTCGTGGCTCATTATTTAAAATATAACTATGTGTCGTCCTGGTATGACCAAGACGACACCGTGTTAAAACAACTTGGTCTCTGCGACTTCTAAAACTTTTAAAATTACTTGTGTGCAGTAGTGGCTGGATCTCATGAAGTTTATTATGAACTTGGAGATCCCAACCACTCTGCCACAAACTAGAAATATATTTAAAAATTATTGGTTTAAAATCAGTAAAAGGAATATCACAGTTTATAATATTATTCTTAAGGGCATTCTTTGCCTCCTGATCCACGACTGTGTTCCCTTGGATTCCAACGTGACTTGGGATCCAGAAAAACAACCTCTTTTCCCACAGCTTTTAGAGATTTGTAAATTCAATTATTTTCAAAATATAATGGTTTTTAATTTTGAAATTTTGAATAGCAAGTAGACACGAGAGGGAATCTGAGCAGATAATAAATTTGCACTCGTCTGACGAAGCAACTATTTTCATGGCAAGAAGAATAGCTTGCGCCTCAGCAGTAAATACGGATGAGGCAGACGGGAGACGACGAGTTTCAACACGCTCTCCGAAGACAGCGGCTGAGGCAATTTTATCGTCGTCTTTTGATCCGTCTGTATAAATAGTACTATAGTCAGGGTAACAAGATTTTATTTCTGCAAAATGCTGTTGTATTATTAGAGGGTTTGTGTCTGACTTTTTATGTTTTCTTAGATCATAAATAAATATCGGTTTGGGGTTTAACCAAGGGGGATTATGTGGAATTTCGATTGCAGCAATTTCATCTAAATTTATACCGGAATTTTCCAAATGAGATTTAATGCGGAGGCCAAAAGGTTGAATTTTGTTTGGATGTTTTTCGAAAATGTTTTGATAAAGAGGTTTGAAAACACAGTCGTGGGCGGGGTTGTTAGGATATGCTTTTAATTTGGTTGCATATTGCTAAGCGAGCTTTATTCTTCTTTGATACAAAGAAGTCTCGTTTGCTTCTACAAACAAACTTTCAACAGGCGTGGTTCTGAAAGCTCCAAGGCATAGTCGCAATCCTTGATGGTGTATAGTATCAAGGATTTTGACATATGACGTGCGAGCAGAACCATAGATAAAACAACCATAATCCAATTTAGATCGAACCAGCGATCTATATAGATTAAGTAAAACATCGCATTCAGCACCCCAGTCGGTGCTGGCAACGACTTTTAAAATATCTAATGCCTTTAAGCATTTATTTTTTAACATTTTGATATGGGGTAGAAAGGTTAGTCTTGAATCAAATATCAGACCAAGAAAAGTAGTTTCTTTTACAATTTTGATGGGATTATTATACAATCTTAATTCGGGATCAGGATGCATCTTTCGTTTATTACAAAAATGCATCCCAACTGTTTTTCCAGTGGAGAATTTAAAACCATTCTCCATCGCCCATTTCTCTATTCTATTTAAACATAACTGCAGTTGGCGTTCAATATTATTCATGTTTTTTCCTCGATAACAAATTAAAAAATCGTCAACATAAAGAGAACCATCAATATTATCTTTCAAGACTTGAGCAAGGCTATTAATTTTAATACTGAATAAAGTAACAGAAAGGATGCTACCTTGAGGAACACCCATTTCTTGTTCAAAAGGGTCAGATAGAGTTGAATTCACACGAACTTTAAATTCTCTATCAGACAAAAAATTTGAAATGAAGGTAGGAAGTCTACCTTTCAACCCCATATCAAAAAGATCTTTTAAAATGCCATATTTCCATGTTGTGTCGTAAGCTTTTTCTAGATCGAAAAAGATCGACACCACATGTTCATTTTTGGCAAATGCGTTTCTTATGTATGTTTCGAAACGCACCAGAAGATCTAGGGTACTTCGCCCTTGTCTAAATCCACATTGGATATTGGACAGAAGGTTGTTTGATTCTAAAATCCAGACAAGGCGATCATTGATCATCCTTTCCATGGTTTTACAAAGACAGTTGTGAGGGCTATAGGCCGATAGTTGGACGCTTCCGAGTGATCTTTTCCTGGTTTTGGAATAGGCACAACAGTGGCCATTTTCCAAATAGATGGTAAGTCTCCCGTTTCCCAAATGTTGTTAAGAAGATTCAGAAGACATTGGAGAGACAAAATTGTGGCAGATGTTTGAGAAGTTGATAATGTATGTCATCTGGACCACATGCTGTATCGTGAGATTTGTTCAAAGAATTGTGTAGCTCTTCCAAAGAAAAAGGTTTATTATAATCTTCTAAATTTTTTGACTGGAAATTAAGTTTTGATTTTTCTTTTTGAATTTTGATCCGCTGAAAATTGGGATGATAATTTTCAGCAGAGGAGTGTGTTGCAAATGTTTCGGCCAATTTATTTGATATGTCTGACTCTGATGTTAACAAGTCTTGTCCATCCTTTAAATGATGGACATTGGCTTTACTGATTTTACCTTTAATTTTACGAATCATGTTCCAAATTTTATTCATAGGGGTATGGTTATTTAATTTAGAAACAAAGTTACGCCAAGAGGTGCGTCGTCTTTGTTTCGTTACCCTGCGAGCTTTCGCTCGAAAAATTCGGAAATGGTTAAGATTATTTTGAGTTGGGTGTTTATTAAAGCGTCGTTCGGCCTTTTTCCGGTCTTTAATAGCGTCCTCACAGCTGTCATCGAACCATGGTTTACTAGGATGTTTTGGATTTGTCGAGGTCTTAGGAATTGTTTCATCAGCAACTGAAATAAGTGTTTCATTGAATTTTAAAATTGGATCAGAAATGGTTTCAAAAGTATCCGAGTTGAGTCGTTCTATACAGAGTTATTCAAATAGAGGCCAATTGGCCTTGCCAAATTTATACCGAGCGACTCGTTCTGTGTTTGAAGAGTGTAAAGATTCCAAGAGAATGGGAAAGTGATCACTGCCACAGAGATCGTCATGGACTTTCCATGAGAAATCGGGCAACAGAGAAGGATCTGCTATTGTAAGATCAATAGCCGAATATGATCCATTCCCAGGATGTAAATATGTATTGGTTCCATCATTAAAAATACACAGATCCTCCCGATTCATTAAGCCTTCAATAATTTTACCTTTTTCGTTTAATGTGTTACTACCACATAAAGGGTTGTGTGCGTTGAAGTCCCCAAATAATATATATGGGGCTGGTAACTGATCAGTAAGGTGTTTCAACTGATTTAAATTTAATGAAGAATTCGGTGGTATATACACAGAGCATAAAGTAATTGTTTTGTCTAATGATATTCTAACAGCAACCGCCTGAAGATCAGTGTTGAGATCTACAGGGCTATGTAGAACTTGATCTTTTACAATAATGGTAGAGCCGCCAGCAGCTCTATCATTCTCGTCTACATATGTGCTGTATATAGAGTAGTTTTTTAAAGATATGTTATCACTTCGCTTTAGGTGGGATTCTTGGAGGCAAAATGCAATAGGAAGAAAGGCTTGAACTAATAATGTAATTTCCAGAAAATTAATCTTAAGACCTCGACAATTCCATTGTATTATTGTACCCATTATGGTCTGCGAATAGGGGAATAGTTGACAGTTTTTTTGGGGCTATTCCGCCGGTTTCTGCTGGGGGATCTACTTTTAGATCCAGTATCTGGGGGTAGTGTATCCATGGGATCGCCCCAGATAGTAGTGTCTAGTTGATCTAGACTACCAAACCTGTTGTGGACCTTAATGGGATCCCGCAGCAGTTTTGGAGTACGATCTCCTTTTTGATTTGAGTTTTTATTCGAGTTAGAAGAATTGGAATTGGTATTTTTTGAATTTTTTTTTGGACTTCTTGAAGAATTGGTTGAGGATTCAGAGGGTGCTGAAGACGTAGCAGTTTGAGATTTTGCTAAAGACGTAGCAGTTTGAGAGGGTGCTGAAGACGTAGCAGTTTGAGAAGATGAAGATTTTCGTGATGATTTAATGATTTTGTCTGTTGTTGTTACTGTTAATTTTGAAGGTTCCTGTTTGTCAATAGGCCATGTGATGATTGTCTGCGTTTCAACTGAAGTGAGAACGCGTTTGGCCACACTGGCGTATGACGTTGATGCAGGAGACGAGGGATTATTTGTTGTATTATACAGACGACGAGCCTCAGGGTAAGAGATGTTCTTTTCAGTTTTTATTTTTTGAATTTCTTTTTCCTTTTTAAAGTGCTGACAGTCCTTGGATGAGGACATGTGAGCTTCACCACAATTGGCACACTTTGGAGTTTTAGTGCAGGTGAAGCCCTCATGTCCTTCTTCTGCACACTTAAAACAAATCTGGTGACCTCTACACTGTCCCTTTCCGTGGCCGAACTTTTGACAATTAAAGCAGCGCACGGGGTTGGAAATGTATGCGCTGACTTTAGCTTTGTAGAGACCAATCTTGATGGATTCGGGAACAGTGGGTGTATTGAAATTCAAAAGAAAGGTGTTCAGTTTTACCTGAACACCCTGTCTGTTAGCAATAAATCTTTTCACTTTTGTAACACCCTGAGGCTCTAGTTCTAAACAGATTTCGTCGTCCGATAATTCCGATAGATCTTCGCCTCGGTAACGAATAATCCCTTGACTCGAGTTTAGAGTTCTGTGGGGAGAGCTAGATATTTCTAAATCAACAATTTTTGAAAGTTTTAGTAAATTTGAAGACGGTTGTTTTCTATTACATTCAATAAGGAGGGAACCGGATTTCATTTTAGTGACGTTTTTAACGTCTCCTGCACAGCCTTTAATAACTTTTTCTATGATAAAAGGAGATATTTTTGCCAAAGGTTTAGTTGGGTCTTTGCTAGATAAAACAATAAATTTAGGCCAATTTTCTTCAAAAACCAATTCTTCAAGAGGAAAGTCATTTTTTCTTTTTTTTGGACCTTTTTGTGCTAAAGGGGGTCTTTCGGAACCCATGATTAGAGAAATGCGGTTCACCACCCTTGTCACCTACCCGCCACGGAGTGCCAACATGGGCGATGCCTCGAGTCTGCGGATCTCCAGCAGAAAGCATCAGGTGTTCCAAGGGTGGTATACTCAAACAGACGAATTTCTCAATGAACGCATGCCTCGTGCCCGGGGTTACCTGGCGATACAACCGTTCGAAACTCGATCTACTTGATTGACCCATGAGCCACCGCCTTCTTAACAGCCTGTTACTGAACAATTTTGGTGTAATATTCACAAGATAAAATCAAGTGACAAGAAGAATGACAACAAGCTTGTTAAGGGCTCGGCGTGACCAGCCGATTGACCGAACCGGGTCCATCCGGCCTCCCGTCTAGTTGAAGTCAGGGCCAAAGTGGTGTATTGAAAATCAAACCGCTGACCCGCACTAATGGATGCAGCAGAGAGTGATTTCTCAACCACCAGGATCCCTTCCTCCACCATCACGGGTTGCAACACACGGCAAACATGTCGCCTCTATAAAGCTGAGGAAGCTTTGCCCTTCAGCCACCGCCTTCTTTGCAAATCCTGTAAGGAAGCCGTCTATCAAATTGTATATATATTTCGTGGATCAGTTTGAAGGAAAATAATGAAATAGAGTAGCTTAAATGAGAAGGATTCACAAAGGGCAAGACGTGACATGCCGATTCATCGAAGTCAGGGCTAACTCGATTTCCCGTCTAGAAAAAGTAAGGGTTCAGTAAGTTATCGGGACCGTTTACCCGGCCTACTGAAATCCCGTCCTGTAATCGACACGGGTCGCAACACACGGCAAGTGTTGCCTCTGTTAGCAGACTCTTACTGCAGGCTGAGGAAGCCGTGGGCCTATTCTCCTGTGCCCCGGGTCCCACACGGGGTTCCTTGCTTGGAATCTATTTACATTTGGTAATGATATATACATGTAAATCATCAGAAAATTCGTCTTTATTTTTCTAATTAATAATTACAAAAAAAACATTAAAATAACTTAGATTTTTGGCTTACAATAGAATTTGAGTTGTCTTTCTTTGACTTAATTATGACATGTCTGTGCCATTGTTTGATGTTACCATGGAGAGGATATATATAGGCCTGGTCCTGCTATCCAATCCAATTCATGTATTTCATGAATAAAATATGTTTAAATCATAAATCATACAATAATATGAGAATATATATATACAGATAAAAATGGTAGTTAAAACAATAAAAAGTATTAATCTTCACAATTAATAGTGAAATTAAATTTTGTTAAATAAATTTATTTCTTTCAAGAACTTTAAAATTGTGTCGCCTGCGACAGTTTTAAATAAATTAAAAACGTATCTACAGAATAGAAACGTTCATGAATGTGGGCCACGTCCACACAGTCCATCAAGACATGCTTGATGGTGTATGGACTGTTGCATGGCATACATTCGGGTCGTGGCTCATTATTTAAAATATAACTATGTGTCGTCCTGGTATGACCATGACTACACCGTGTTAAAACAACTTGGTCTCTGCGACCTCTAAAACTTTTAAAATTACTTGTGTGCAGTAGTGGCTGGATCTCATGAAGTTTATTATGAACTTGGAGATCCCAACCACTCTGCCACAAACTAGAAATATATTTAAAAATTATTGGTTTAAAATCAGTAAAAGGAATATCACAGTTTATAATATTATTCTTAAGGGCATTCTTTGCCTCCTGATCCACGACTGTGTTCCCTTGGATTCCAACGTGACTTGGGATCCAGAAAAAACACAACCTCTTTTCCCACAGCTATTAGAGGTTTGTAAATTTCAATTATTTTTAAAATATAATGGTTTTTAATTTTGAAATTTGGAATAGCAAGTAGACAAGACAGGGAATCTGAGCAGATAATAAATTTGCACTCGTCTGACGAAGCAACTAT
The DNA here is from genome assembly GCA_944474755.1 of Limnoperna fortunei. Taxonomy (NCBI): domain Eukaryota; kingdom Metazoa; phylum Mollusca; class Bivalvia; order Mytilida; family Modiolidae; genus Limnoperna; species Limnoperna fortunei. The sequence continues at coordinate 28,078,287 of OX104123.1, forward strand.
TTTCATGGCAAGAAGAATAGCTTGCGCCTCAGCAGTAAATACGGATGAGGCAGACGGGAGACGACGAGTCTCAACACGCTCTCCGAAGACAGCGGCCGAGGCAACTTTATCGTCATCTTTTGACCCGTCTGTATAAATAGCACTGTAGTCAGGGTAACATGATTTAATTTCTGCAAAATGTTGTTGTATTATTAACGGGTTTGTTTCTGACTTTTTATGTTTTTGTAAATCAAAAAATAAATACCGGTTTGGGGTTTAGCCAAGGGGGATTTCGTGGAATCCCGATTGCAGCAATTTCATCTAAATTTATACCTGAATTTTCTAAATGAGAATTATTTCGAATGCCAAAAGGTTGAATTTTGTTTGGATGTTTTTCGAAAATGTTTTGATAAAAAGGTTTGATACACAGTCGTGGGCGGGGTTGCCAGGATATGCCTTTAATTTGGTTGCATATTGCAAAGCGAGCTTTATTTATCTTTGATACAAAGAAGGCTCGCCTGCTTCTACATATAAGCTGTCTATAGGTGTGGTTCGGAAGGCTCCAAGGCATAGTCGCAATCATTGATGATAAATCGTATCAAGGATTTTGATATATTACTTGCGAGCAGAACCATAAATGAAACAACCATAATCCAATTTAGATCGAACCAGCGATCTATAAAAATTTAGTAAAACGTCGCACTCAGCACCCCAGTCGGTACTGGCTACAACTTTTAAAATATCTAATGCCTTTCGGCATTTATTTTTTAACATTTTGATATGGGGAAGAAAGGTGAGCTTCAAATCGAATATTAAACCAAGAAAAGTAGTTTCTTTCACAATTTTTATAGGATTATTATATAATGTAAGTTCGGGATAAGGGGCCTCAAACTAACTCCACGGGTTGACCTAAGGGGCCTCAAACTAACTCCACGGAAATTTGTTGAGCTCCTAAAAATACTTATTTGTGATATGTGAATCGATATCTAGAAACACCTTTCTAAATTAAGTGACATTCGTACACCATAAAGTAAGTCAGTGTATCATTTTGGTGATAGATAAGTAAAGATAATAGCAGAAATGGCCACTTTAAACAAAACTCTCGATGTAAACATCGAAGGCAACATGGCTGCCACCTACGCGTCGGTAGTGAAAAGAGTCTATGCTGAAAACACAATCGTTGAGGTAAAACCCGTATTTATATTAGAAAAAGACTTATTTGGTGATAGCAAACCAAGCAAAGAAAGTTTCCTAACTCATGTCGAGCTATACAAGGCAATCAATGCATGCATTCCAGCCAGCCACTTGAAAGGACTGCAAAGAGTTGGTGGATTATGGCGAATTTACCCTGATTCAGAAACAGATAGAAACAGCCTAATAACCCGGGGCATTGTGGTTAGGGGTAAGCTGATACAAACATATGCCCGCAACCCTAGGGTTAGTTCTCATGAAAACCCCGACCACTTACGGGTTCGAGTAAAAAATGTACCCTGTTCAGCTGAAGATGGTCAGATTACACGCAGCCTTGAAAATCTAGGGTGTATAATACATAAGTTATATAGAGAAAGGCTCAGAGTTGATGGAATGCTAACTAACTGCCAAACAGGAGACAGGATAGTTATGTGTGATCCAGTTAGTAAACCCCTACCTAGAACTGTAATTATAGGCAAATACAAAGCAACTTTAATACATAGGGATCAGATAACTGGGCCAAAACAAACTATCACATGTAATAAATGTCTTATAGAAGGGCACAAACTGATGAATTGTCCAAATGACTGGGTTTGCAAACAATGCAAACAATCGGGGCACAAACAATCTGAATGCACTGCAGCATTTGAAAGTGGCGACGAATATAGCCAAAATACTGACAACGAAGACAGCGGTACAAATAATTCTGATAGTGAGGATGATCAATGCGTCGGGTCATTATCTGTGATACAACTGGCAGCAAGTAAACATCAAATTGCTGAAGTTAATATAGCTGATGAGGGGACAAACGAAACAATACCGGAGAACAAAGAGAGCACATCACACTCCGACACTGATGTAACAAAAACCACACACAAGAGCCTAAATAGAAAAAATATAAAAACTACAAAAAATGTCGACCTAGCAAAAGAGCGAGCCCAAGGGCACATTGAGCAGTATTTTAAAGAAGCTGTGAATACGCCAGGTAACAGAAGAGCTAAGCGCAATGCAACTACACCAACTGATGAGTTACACAAACGATCAGCTCCATTGCAAAAGTCTAAATAGTTATTACTTCTTTGTGGTCACAAATAAAACAATAAACTATGTACATATGTAAATATTTTACAATTTACTTTGTGTGGTTTTATTTAAATTTAGAAAAAAATAATAAAAAAGAATGTGATGTAATATTAGATTATATACATTCAAGACGTAATGCTGAAGTTGAAGGTAAAAAAAATTACAAATTTATTCAATATATTACACAGTACTCAAGTAGGATTAAGATATCAATTTATATAATTCTGATATATAATAATGAGAAAATAAAAACTGTACATTCTAAGATGTATGTAACAAGTCTAAATCTAAACAGAACATGCACTGTATTACTGTATCAGTGCCTCATTCCTATATCCTCATCCTCAGACAGTAAAACAAACTGTATAGAGTTCCAACAAACATATCATGCATTCATATCCAGAATACATATTCCATTTAAAACAGCATACATTAACTTAAAAATCGTTGCTATATCGTCAAAATATCCTTATAACTGTCTCTTTGGATTTGCATACATGTATTTGATCTCGTATGGTCCACATCTGAAAAAAGAAAAATTAATAAATAAGTGTCATTGTTCAAATAAATGTAATACATGTATTGGTAAATATATAATTACTTGCAATTACTCTGTTACAAAATACAGTACTGTTATTTTTTCTATACATAATAGCAATTATATACACTCAGTCCAACCTACGTGGACAAATTATGTTATTATTGGCAAGTACATGTACAACTGTAAACTTTTTAATGAGCAAACTATATACCGCAGATACAGGTATACTATTCTGTCAGTGATACATACATATGTAGCTTATTTTTATCTGTACTTGAGCTGTCTTGTTTATCACATGCCTTGTGAAACATGTTTAACAATATATTACATGTATATTGAAAAAATCAAATACTGTACACACAGATATATTATACAATCTATTACAGATTATTGTTTTATCTTGTTGATTATGCTCTTCATGAAATGCATTTACACCTACATTATATTGCAGAAACCAAATAGCGTAGACACTTATTATATGTTGTTTGTGAAAGTTATTTTTCATTGTACTGGTGTAGACTCGTGTACCACATGCTTTGTATATCAGGTATACTGTCACAAATGTCCGTTGAGTAAATACCAAAACAAGAGTTTACTTAAAAACATCATGACATTAAATTCAACTATTTATGACAAGTAAAATTCATATTTGTTCTATTAATTGTCAAGGGTTGAGCTCAAAAGAAAAACGACAAAGATTATATATGTGGATGAAATATCAAAAGTGCAATATACTTTTTGTGCAAGAGAGTCATTTTGTAGTTAATATAGAAAATCAGTTAAAAAATGAAATTAATGGGTCAATATATAATAGCAATGGAACTTCACAATCAAGAGGTGTGTCAATAATCATAAAAAATGAGCTGACACATAAAATAATAGATAATTTTAATGATGACGAAGGGCGCCTTTTGCTAGTAAATGTGGAAATCGCGGACAATATCTATACTTTAGTAAATGTATATGCCCCAAACATACCTAAAAACAGAAATATCTTCTTCAAAAAAGTGAAAAAAATGATAGAAGAAAAGAGTTTAGGTCTTGTTATCATAGGTGGTGATATGAATGATACGTTAACAAATGCTGACACTAAATATGTTAATAAAAAAAATAAAAAACCTGTACATAGTCTTAAAAATTTAATTAAAACCCATAAACTCATTGATATTTGGAGAGAACTGAATCCATCAAAAAACAATTTACATGGCAAAGAAAAAATAATAGAAATGAAGCAACTCGCATTGATTTTTTTCTAATTAGTCCACAATTAAGGCCACTGATACTTTCATCTGATATCAGACCTGCAGTTATCTCCCATACAAACCATCAGGCAATATCACTTAAAATTAAAGAAAGGCAAAAAAATCGGGGAAGAGGATACTTTAAAATACACAATAGTATCTTGAAAAATAATGCTTATCAAAATATTATAACCAATATAATAAATAAATATAATGAAAAATCAAAAATGCCACTTACCAGAGATCCTATGATACTATGGGACTTGCTTAAAGCTGAGATAAGAGAACAAACCATTACATTCTGTAAAAGAAATGCGAAAACTAGACAAGATGAAATCTACAAGCTAGAAAATAAACTGCAAAAATTCAATCAAAAACTAAATGACAGTAAATCAAAAAAAAATTTATATATTGAAGGTGAAATTGAAAAAACAACAAAAAAAAACTAGAAGAATTATATGAAGCAAAAACAAAAGGAGCTCAAATCAGATCTAGAATAAAATGGATAGAAGAAGGTGAAAAAAACACAAAATTTTTCTTAGGACTAGAAAAGTCTAGACAGGCAAAAAAGACAATAACTGCTTTAAAGGATCAAAATGGAAAAATACATAAGGATACAACTACAATTTTAGAACTGGAAAGAAATTACTATTTTAACTTATATACAAGTACAAACCCTAATACAGAATCAATGCAAAAATACATAACTGAAACTAAAATAGATCATAAGCTATCGTTTAAAGAGGGACAAACACTAGAAGGTTTACTCAGTATTGAAGAATGCACTGAATCATTATTCAAAATGAAATTAAATCGCACACCTGGAATTGATGGTTTAAGTGTTGAGTTTTATAGAACATTTTGGGAAAATCTAAAGTACCTTGCAGTTAATACTTTCAATGCATGTTACGAAAAAGGGGAACTTACACACACACAAAAATTAGGAATTATTTCCCTCATTCATAAAAAAGATGACCCACTTTGTCTAGATAATTATAGACCAATCACTCTATTAAATGTGGATACAAAACTAATAGCATACTCAATAGCTCAACGTATTAAAAAAATTTTACCAAATATTATAAATAGTGATCAAAATGGATATGTCAAAAATAGATATATAGGCTATAATATCAGACAAATACAAGATATTATAGATTTTGCAGAACAATTTAATATTGAAGGGGCATTATTATTTCTAGACTTTTCAAAGGCTTTTGACTCTTTAGAATGGGAATTTATGTACCAATCCCTCGAAAAATTTGGCTTTCAAAAATCTATGTTGAATTGGATAAAAACTCTTTATACAGATATAAAAAGTTCTATCCTAAATAATGGTTGGATATCTGCACCAGTTCAAATCCATCGTGGGATCAGGCAGGGGTGTCCGTGCAGTGCAATAATTTTTATAATCGCTGTTGAAATTCTTGCATGTAGAATAAGGGAAGACACAAACATTAAGGGATTTGAAATAAAACTTGATGGAAAAACACACAGTTTAAAAATAACACAACTAGCCGATGACACTACTCTATTTCTAAAATCAAAACTTGAAATCACTAAAGCAATTAACTTAATTGAAATTTTTTGGTCACTTTCAGGGCTTAAACTTAATAAAACCAAAACAGAGGGCATCTGGTTAGGCAAACAAAAGCATTGTAAAGAAAAGTATGAAAATATAACATGGACAAATAATCCATTGAAATGCTTGGGTATATATTTTGGCCACAACAAAAAAGAATGTCAAAAACTAAATATTGATTTGATTTGATTGATTTGATTATTTGTTGTTTAACGTCCAGCAAGCAATATTTCAGCTATATTCAGGACGTGAAAATTATAATTTTTAAGTTGTTAGTATTTTAAAGTACGTCATGCCTCCCTTTTATACTAAAACTTGATCTCATACAATAATATGAGAATATATATACAGATAAAAATGGTAGTTAAAACAATAAAAAGTATCAATCTTCACAATTAATAGTGAAATTAAATTTTGCTATATAAATTAATTTCTTTCAAGAACTTTAAAATTGTGTCGCCTGCGACAGTTTTAAATAAGTTAAAAAACGTATCTACAGAATAGAAACGTTCCCGAATGTGGGCCACGTCCACACAGTCCATCAAGACATGCTTGATGGTGTATGGACTGTTGCATGGCACACATTCGGGTCGTGGCTCATTATTTAAAATATAACTATGTGTCGTCCTGGTATGACCAAGACGACACCGTGTTAAAACAACTTGGTCTCTGCGACTTCTAAAACTTTTAAAATTACTTGTGTGCAGTAGTGGCTGGATCTCATGAAGTTTATTATGAACTTGTAGATCCCAACCACTCTGCCACAAACTAGAAATATATTTAAAAATTATTGGTTTAAAATCAGTAAAAGGAATATCACAGTTTATAATATTATTCTTAAGGGCATTCTTTGCCTCCTGATCCACGACTGTGTTCCCTGGGATTCCAACGTGACTTGGGATCCAGAAAAACACAACCTCTTTTCCCACAGCTTTTAGAGATTTGTAAATTTCAATTATTTTCAAAATATAATGGTTTTTAATTTTGAAATTTTGAATAGCAAGTAGACACGAGAGGGAATCTGAGCAGATAATAAATTTGCACTCGTCTGACGAAGCAACTATTTTCATGGCAAGAAGAATAGCTTGCGCCTCAGCAGTAAATACGGATGAGGCAGACGGGAGACGACGAGTTTCAACACGCTCTCCGAAGACAGCGGCTGAGGCAACTTTATCGTCGTCTTTTGACCCGTCTGTATAAATAGTACTATAGTCAGGGTAACAAGATTTTATTTCTGCAAAATGCTGTTGTATTATTAGAGGGTTTGTGTCTGACTTTTTATGTTTTCTTAGATCATAAATAAATATCGGTTTGGGGTTTAACCACGGGGGATTATGTGGAATTTCGATTGCAGCAATTTCATCTAAATTTATACCGGAATTTTCCAAATGAGATTTAATGCGGAGGCCAAAAGGCTGAATTTTGTTTGGATGTTTTTCGAAAATGTTTTGATAAAGAGGTTTGAAAACACAGTCGTGGGCGGGGTTGTTAGGATTTGCTTTTAATTTGGTTGCATATTGCAAAGCGAGCTTTATTCTTCTTTGATACAAAGAAGTCTCGTTTGCTTCTACAAACAAACTTTCAACAGGCGTGGTTCTGAAAGCTCCAAGGCATAGTCGCAATCCTTGATGGTGTATAGTATCAAGGATTTTGACATATGACTTGCGAGCAGAACCATAGATAAAACAACCATAATCCAATTTAGATCGAACCAGCGATCTATATAGATTAAGTAAAACATCGCATTCAGCACCCCAGTCGGTGCTGGCAACGACTTTTAAAATATCTAATGCCTTTAAGCATTTATTTTTTAACATTTTGATATGGGGTAGAAAGGTTAGTCTTGAATCAAATATCAGACCAAGAAAAGTAGTTTCTTTTACAATTTTGATGGGATTATTATACAATCTTAATTCGGGATCAGGATGCATCTTTCGTTTATTACAAAAATGCATCCCAACTGTTTTTCCAGTGGAGAATTTAAAACCATTCTCCATCGCCCATTTCTCTATTCTATTTAAACATAACTGCAGTTGGCGTTCAATATTATTCATGTTTTTTCCTCGATAACAAATTAAAAAATCGTCAACATAAAGAGAACCATCAATATTATCTTTCAAGACTTGAGCAAGGCTATTAATTTTAATACTGAATAAAGTAACAGAAAGGATGCTACCTTGAGGAACACCCATTTCTTGTTCAAAAGGGTCAGATAGAGTTGAATTCACACGAACTTTAAATTCTCTATCAGACAAAAAAGTTGAAATGAAGGTAGGAAGTCTACCTTTCAACCCCATATCAAAAAGATCTTTTAAAATGCCATATTTCCATGTTGTGTCGTAAGCTTTTTCTAGATCGAAAAAGATCGACACCACATGTTCATTTTTGGCAAATGCGTTTCTTATGTATGTTTCGAAACGCACCAGATGATCTAGGGTACTTCGCCCTTGTCTAAATCCACATTGGATATTGGACAGAAGGTTGTTTGATTCTAAAAACCAGACAAGGCGATCATTGATCATCCTTTCCATGGTTTTACAAAGACAGCTTGTGAGGGCTATAGGCCGATAGTTGGACGCTTCCGAGTGATCTTTTCCTGGTTTTGGAATAGGCACAACAGTGGCCATTTTCCAAATAGATGGTAAGTCACCCGTTTCCCAAATGTTGTTAAGAAGATTCAGAAGTAATTGGAGAGACGATTGTGGCAGATGTTTGAGAAGTTGATAATGTATGTCATCTGGACCACATGCTGTATCGTGAGATTTGTTCAAAGAATTGTGTAGCTCTTCCAAAGAAAAAGGTTTATTATAATCTTCTAAATTTTTTGACTGGAAATTAAGTTTTGATTTTTCTTTTTGAATTTTGATCCGCTGAAAATTGGGATGATAATTTTCAGCAGAGGAGTGTGTTGCAAATGTTTCGGCCAATTTATTTGATATGTCTGACTCTGATGTTAACAAGTCTTGTCCATCCTTTAAATGATGGACATTGGCTTTACTGTTTTTACCTTTAATTTTACGAATCCTGTTCCAAATTTTATTCATAGGGGTATGGTTATTTAATTTAGAAACAAAGTTACGCCAAGAGGTGCGTCGTCTTTGTTTCGTTACCCTGCGAGCTTTCGCTCGAAAAATTCGGAAACGGTTAAGATTATTTTGAGTTGGGTGTTTATTAAAGCGTCGTTCGGCCTTTTTCCGGTCTTTAATAGCGTCCTCACAGCTGTCATCGAACCATGGTTTACTAGGATGTTTTGGATTTGTCGAGGTCTTAGGAATTGTTTCATCAGTAATTGAAATAAGTGTTTCATTGAATTTTAAAATTGGATCAGAAATGGTTTCAAAAGTATCCGAGTTGAGTCGTTCTATACAGAGTTGTTCAAATAGAGGCCAATTGGCCTTGCCAAATTTATACCGAGCGACTCGTTCTGTGTTTGAAGAGTGTAAAGATTCCAAGAGAATGGGAAAGTGATCACTGCCACAGAGATCGTCATGGACTTTCCATGAGAAATCGGGCAACAGAGAAGGATCTGCTATTGTAAGATCAATAGCCGAATATGATCCATTCCCAGGATGTAAATATGTATTGGTTCCATCATTAAAAATACACAGATCCTCTCGATTCATTAAGCCTTCAATAATTTTACCTTTTTCGTTTAATGTGTTACTACCCCATAGAGGGTTGTGTGCGTTGAAGTCCCCAAATAATATATATGGGGCTGGTAACTGATCAGTAAGGTGTTTCAACTGATTTAAATTTAATGAAGAATTCGGTGGTATATACACAGAGCATAAAGTAATTGTTTTGTCTAATGATATTCTAACAGCAACCGCCTGAAGATCAGTGTTGAGATCTACAGGGCTATGTAGAACTTGATCTTTAACAAGAATGGTAGAGCCGCCAGCAGCTCTATCATTCTCGTCTACATATGTGCTGTATATAGAGTAGTTTTTTAAAGATATGTTATCACTTCGCTTTAGGTGGGATTCTTGGAGGCAAAATGCAATAGGAAGAAAGGCTTGAACTAATAATGTAATTTCCAGAAAATTAATCTTAAGACCTCGACAATTCCATTGTATTATAGTACCCATTATGGTCTGCGAATAGGGGAATAGTTGACAGTTTTTTGGGGGCTATTCCGCCGGTTTCTGCTGGGGGATCTACTTTTAGATCCAGTATCTGGGGGTAGTGTATCCATGGGATCGCCCCAGATAGTAGTGTCTAGTTGATCTAGACTACCAAACCTGTTGTGGACCTTAATGGGATCCCGCAGCAGTTTTGGAGTACGATCTCCTTTTTGATTTGAGTTTTTATTCGAGTTAGAAGAATTGGAATTGGTATTTTTTGAATTTTTTTTTGGACTTCTTGAAGAATTGGTTGAGGATTGAGAGGGTGCTGAAGACGTAGCAGTTTGAGATTTTGCTAAAGACGTAGCAGTTTGAGAGGGTGCTGAAGACGTAGCAGTTTGAGAAGATGAAGATTTTCGTGATGATTTAATGATTTTGTCTGTTGTTGTTACTGTTAATTTTGAAGGTTCCTGTTTGTCAATAGGCCATGTGATGATTGTCTGCGTTTCAACTGAAGTGAGAACGCGTTTGGCCACACTGGCGTATGACGTTGATGCAGGAGACGAGGGATTATTTGTTGTATTATACAGACGACGAGCCTCAGGGTAAGAGATGTTCTTTTCAGTTTTTATTTTTTGAATTTCTTTTTCCTTTTTAAAGTGCTGACAGTCCTTGGATGAGGACATGTGAGCTTCACCACAATTGGCACACTTTGGAGTTTTAGTGCAGGTGAAGCCCTCATGTCCTTCTTCTGCACACTTAAAACAAATCTGGTGACCTCTACACTGTCCCTTTCCGTGGCCGAACTTTTGACAATTAAAGCAGCGCACGGGGTTGGAAATGTATGCGCTGACTGTAGCTTTGTAGAGACCAATCTTGATGGATTCGGGAACAGTGGGTGTATTGAAATTCAAAAGAAAGGTGTTCAGTTTTACCTGAACACCCTGTCTGTTAGCAATAAATCTTTTCACTTTTGTAACACCCTGAGGCTCTAGTTCTAAACAGATTTCGTCGTCCGATAATTCCGATAGATCTTCGCCTCGGTAACGAATAATCCCTTGACTCGAGTTTAGAGTTCTGTGGGGAGAGCTAGATATTTCTAAATCAACAATTTTTGAAAGTTTTAGTAAATTTGAAGACTGTTGTTTTCTATTACATTCAATAAGGAGGGAACCGGATTTCATTTTAGTGACGTTTTTAACGTCTCCTGCACAGCCTTTAATAACTTTTTCTATGATAAAAGGAGATATTTTTGCCAAAGGTTTAGTTGGGTCTTTGCTAGATAAAACAATAAATTTAGGCCAATTTTCTTCAAAAACCAATTCTTCAAGAGGAAAGTCATTTTTTCTTTTTTTTGGACCTTTTTGTGCTAAAGGGGGTGTTTCGGAAGCCATGATTAGAGAAATGCGGTTCACCACCCTTGTCACCTACCCGCCACGGAGTGCCAACATGGGCGATGCCTCGAGTCTGCGGATCTCCAGCAGAAAGCATCAGGTGTTCCAAGGGTGGTATACTCAAACAGACGAATTTCTCAATGAACGCATGCCTCGTGCCCGGGGTTACCTGGCGATACAACCGTTCGAAACTCGATCTACTTGATTGACCCATGAGCCACCGCCTTCTTAACAGCCTGTTACTGAACAATTTTGGTGTAATATTCACAAGATAAAATCAAGTGACAAGAAGAATGACGACAAGCTTGTTAAGGGCTCGGCGTGACCAGCCGATTGACCGAACCGGGTCCATCCGGTCTCCCGTCTAGTTGAAGTCAGGGCCAAAGTGGTGTATTGAAAATCAAACCCGCTGACCCGCACTAATGGATGCAGCAGAGAGTGATCTCTCAACCACCAGGATCCCTTCCTCCACCATCACGGGTTGCAACACACGGCAAACATGTCGCCTCTATAAAGCTGAGGAAGCTTTGCCCTTCAGCCACCGCCTTCTTTGCAAATCCTGTAAGGAAGCCGTCTATCAAATTGTATATATATTTCGTGGATCAGTTTGAAGGAAAATAATGTAATAGAGTAGCTTAAATGAGAAGGATTCACAAAGGGCAAGACGTGACATGCCGATTCATCGAAGTCAGGGCTAACTCGATTTCCCGTCTAGAAAAAGTAAGGGTTCAGTAAGTTATCGGGACCGTTTACCCGGCCTACTGAAATCCCGTTCTGTAATCGACACGGGTCGCAACACACGGCAAGTGTTGCCTCTGTTAGCAGACTCTTACTGCAGGCTGAGGAAGCCGTGGGCCTATTCTCCTGTGCCCCGGGGCCCACACGGGGTACTAAATATTGAAAAACAGATTCAAAAATCAGAAAAATTATTAAATAATTGGAAAAAAAGAAATTTAACTATGATTGGCAAAATAACAGTTATAAAATCACTGATAATTCCAAATATAACCTTTGTAGCATCAGTTACTAATATAGAAAACAGCTACATCAAACAATTTAATAAAATAATCTTTGACTTTTTATGGAGTGGGAAAACAGAAAAAGTTAAAAGAAGTGTGCTATGCTCAGATAAGTCAAAAGGAGGCTTAAACATGATTAACGTAGAAACCTACATAAATTCAATTAAAATAGGATGGATAAAGAGATTAATATCAAATGAATTTGCAAACTGGAAAGTAATTCCAAGATTCTATTTCGACAAAATTGGTAAAGAGTTTTTAGTATTTAAAACAAATTTAGAAAATATAAATTCCATACCTATAGTAAATCAGCTTCCAGAATTTTATCTAGAAATTGTTAAAACATGGATAAAAATGAACAAAACAAAAATTGCAGAGCCTTATAACTTCAAAACAATACGTCAACAAGTTATCTGGGGAAATAAATTTATAAAACACAAAGGCAAATGCATAATGCTTCAAAGTTGGGTAGATAGCAACATAATATATATTAATGATTTATTAGATCAAAATGGCTGCATCTCAGAAAGTTATATTCTAAATAAACTCAAAATTAAAAATAATTGGATTGCAGAATATCTGCTAGTTATGAAAGCAATACCAACCTCATGGTTGCAAAAAATTAAACAAGAAGACTCCATAAAAACTAAGGTTAAAATTAACAATAACATATACATAAATAATATTGATTTACAAGATATAGAGACAAAAAGCATGTACAAAATATTAACAAGTAAAGAAACTGAAATGCCTATAGGATTTTCAAAATGGAGCAAACTTTTACAAATAAAAAACATGGAATATATAATTCTCAATATGATGACCTTTGTTTTCAAACACCTTAAGGAAAACAAGTTAGTTATCTTCAGATGGAAATTATTACATTTTATACTTCCTTGCAAATTATTATTATATCAATGGAGAATTTATACAACCCCAAAATGTACTATCTGTAACATCACTGAAGATTATGAACACATGTTCATAAAATGCAAATACTTGCAACTGTTTTGGCAAAAAATCAATCAGCTGTTTACCAAACTTAAATTGGGTGATCATATCTTAAAAATGTCAAACCTCATTGTGGGATATAAAATACATGACAAGAAATACTATGATCTAAATTATATCCTTACCCTAATTTTATACTCGGTGTATAAGATGAACCAGATATCTAAACAAAAACAAACTGAAACTAATACATATATGATTTTTAAACATGAATTTTTGACCAGACATGCTCTTATGAAGAAGGCAAGGGAAAGTACTGCAAGTCCCTTCCTTGAAAGAGTGTCAAAACATTTATGATGCAAAGGAAATATTAATTGCTTATATTGTTGAAAGATAACATACACTATTTGTTTGCCTGCTTTCTTTTATTTTCAACGCATAAACGGAAGAATTTCGAATCAATCAATTATACTGTTAGTGTCAATAACGGTACTTTTAGTATTTAACAGTTTTCGTGAGCAGAGCTCACGAATGTATCACATCTGAACTATAAGGTGCCATGTTTAGTTATAATATTCAATAGAATATATTAACATAATATACCTACCAAATAAAGAAGTGTTCAAACCTTAAAAAAAAAAAAATCTTTTTACACACTCGTGGTGTATTCCATACACGGAAGTAGCGTAATATCTAAATTAAGACGGAAAAAAATTCCGTATTTGATCATTCCTGTTTTCGTTGTTTCAAATATATATTAATTGAATAATTATGTTTATTACATGCAGCATTGTATCATACTAATATTTATTTTTCTATGTTATAATAAACTGTAATCAGGTAGCTAGCAATATATGGTAACTTTGGTGACTGCTGGATCACCAAAGTGATTGTTAACAGCAATGTGCAATATGTTGTTGAATAAAAAAAAAAAAAAAAGTAAGTTCGGGATATGGATGCATTTTTCTTTTGTTACAAAAATGCATGCCAACAGTTATGGAAGTGGAGAATTTAAAACCATTCTCCATTGCCCATTTTTCTATTCTATTTGAACATAACTGTAGTTGACGTTCAATATTATTCATGTTTTTTCCCCGATAACATAAGAAAATCGTCAACATACAAAGAACCATCAATATTATCTTTGAAGACTTCAGCAAGACTATTATTTTTTATACTGAATAAAGTAACAGAGAGGATGCTACCTTGAGGAACACCAATTTCTTGTTCAAAAGGGTCAGACATAGTTGACTTTACACGAACTTTAAATTCTCTATCAGACAAAAAATTAGAAATGAAGGTAGGAAGTCTACCTTTCAACCCCATATCAAAAAGATCTTTTGAAATGCCATACTTCCAAGTTGTGTCGTAAGCTTTTTCTAGATCGAAAAAGATCGACACAACATGTTCATTTTTGGCAAATGCGTTTCTTATGTATGTTTCGAAACGCACCAGATGATCTAGGGTACTTCGCCCTTGTCTATATCCACATTGGATATTGGACAGAAGGTTGTTTGCTTCTAATATCCAGACAAGGCGATCATTGATCATCCTTTCCATGGTTTTACAAAGACAGCTTGTGAGGGCTATAGGCCGGTAGTTGGACGCTTTCGAGTGATCTTTTCCTGGTTTCGGAATAGGCCATTTTTCAAATAGATGGTAAGTCACCCGTTTCCCAAATGTTGTTAAGAAGATTCAGAAGACATTGGAGAGAAGATTGTGGTAGATGTTTGAGAAGTTGATAATGGATGTCATCTGGACCAGATGCTGTATCGTGAGATTTGGTCAATGAAGTTTTTAGCTCTTCCAAAGAAAAATGTTTATTATAATCTTCTAAATTTTTTTGATTGAAAATAAGTTTTGATTTTTCTTTTTGAATTTTGAAAATTATCATCCCAATTTTCAGCAGAGGAGTGTGTTGCAAATGTTTCGGCCAATTTATTTGATATGTCTGACTCTGATGTTAACAAGTCTTGTCCGTCCTTCAAATGATGGACATTTGCTTTACTGTTTTTACCTTTAATTTTACGAATCATGTTCCAAATTTTATTCATAGAGGTATGGTTATTTAATTTAGAAACAAAGTTACGCCAAGAGGTGCGTCGTCTTTGTTTCGTTACCCTGCGAGCTTTTGCTCGAAAAATTCGGAACTGGTTAAGATTATTTTGAGTTGGATGTTAAAGCGTCGTTCGGCCTTTTTCCGGTCCTTAATAGCGTCCTCACAGCTGTCATCGTACCATGGTTTACTAGGATGTTTTGGATTTGTCGAGGTCTTAGGAATAGTTTCGTCAGCAATTGAAATAAGTGTTTCATTTAACTTTAAAATTGGATCAGAAATAGTTTCAAAAGTATCCGAGTGAAGTCGCTCTATACAGAGTTGTTCAAATAGAGGCCAATTGGCCTTGCCAAATTTATACCGACCGACTCGTTCTGTGTTTGACGAGTGTAAAGATTGCAAGATAATGGGAAAGTGATCACTGCCACAAAGATCGTCATGGACTTTCCATGAGAAATCGGGCAACAGAGAAGGATCTGCTATTATTAGATCAACAGCCGAGTATGATCCATTCCCAGGATGTAAATATTTATTAGTTCCATCATTCAAAATGCACAGATCTTCCTGATTCATTAAGCTTTCAATAATGTTACCTTTATCGCTTATTTTGTTACGGGTTGTGTCCGTTGAACACCCCAAGTAATATATAAGGGGCCGGAAGCTGATCAGTAAGATGTTTCAACTGATTTAAATTTAATGAAGAATTTGGAGGGATATACACAAAGCATAAAGTAATTGTTTTGTCTAAAGATATTCTAACAGCAACCGCATGAAGATCAGTGTTGAGATCCACAGGGCTATGTAGAACATGATCTTTTACAAAAATGGTAGAGCCGCCAGCAGCTCTATCATTCTCGTCTACATATGTGCTGTATATAGAGTAGTTATCACTTCGTTTTAGGTGGGATTCTTGGAGGCAACAAGCAACAGGAAGAAAGGCTTGAACTAATAAAGTAATTTCAAGAAAATTAACCTTAAGACCTCGACAATTCCATTGTATTATTGTACCCATTATGGTCTGCGAATAGGGGAAAAGTTAAGTTTTTTGGGGGGCTATTCCGCCGGTTTCTGCTGGGGGATCTACCTTTAGATCCAGTATCTGGGGGTAGTGTATCCATGGGATCACCCCAGATGGAAGTGTCTAGATGATCTAGACTACCAAACCTGTTGTGGACCTTAATGGGATCCCGCAGCAGTTTTGGAGTACGATCTCCGGAGTTGATATTTTTTTAATTTTTTGGGGGGCTTCTTGAAGAATTGGTTGAGGATTGAGAGTGTGCTAAAGATGTAGCAGTTTGAGAGGGTGCTGAAGACGTAGCAGTTTGAGAAGATGAAGATTTTCTTGAAAATTTAATGATTTTGTCTGTTGTTGTAACTGTTAATTTTGAAGGTTCCTGTTTGTCAATAAGCCAGGTGATGATTGTCTGCGTTTCATCTGAAGTTAGAACGCGTTTGGCAACACTGGCGTATGACGTTGATGCAGGAGTCGAGGGATTATTCGTTGCATTATACAGACGACGAGCCTCAGGGTAAGAGATGTTTTTTTTCAGTTTTTTACTTTTGTATTTCTTTTTCCTTTTTAAAATGATGACAATCCTTGGATGAGGACATGTGGGCTTCCTTACGAACACTTTTCAACAAATAAGGGTTGAAGTTATTACAAAAATGGAGAAATTGTGTATTTTTTATTATTATTGGTGCTGGTAAATTTACAATCCTTTCTGCAGAATTTTCATCTACTACAACAAATTAAAAAATAACTGGCTTCAGTTATTGAAATTCACCATAAAAGAAGATACGTAAGTAGGTGACATTGCTAGAAGAACATTGGACACTGGTTTAGAGAGAGGAAGCAAAGGGTTGCTCTGAAACGCCAGCATTAACTGACAAAATGGCAAAAAAAGGTTAAAATACAGAAGAAAGAACGAGATGAAATGAGCCAATCTAAAGGTAACGGCCAAGAAAAGACAAGCCAGCCTGATAAGCAAAGGAAGGACCAGAGTTCTTATTACGTCAGTTGTAGACTCTTGACAATAAAAACCACGCCCATGATGACAGAAGGATGAACCACACTAGCGGATAATCAATTGAACAGTGTGCTGAAAGCAGAGCTCTCGTGCTTTGAAAGAAACTACTTTACAGGAAGACTCGAGCATTGGCTTAGATGTCAATGATAACAATAAGTGAACATTATCAGATAAGTTTATACATTGATTCAGATATAGGAATCTAGGTGTAAATTGATTGATTATTGTTTTATGTCCATCAAGCAATATTTCAGCTATATTCAGAACAAGATAATTAGAACTAATTAACTTGTTTGATTATAAACAACCATTTTAATAACCATCCTTTAATACTAAAATAAGATGTTATACCATAGTACAATAGAGTATGAAAATATACAACTAGAGGCTCACAAGAGCCTGTATCGCTCACCTGAACCTGAAACCAAACAACCCTTTTTATCCAGCTTTTTCTTTCGCATAAGGAATTGTCCAATACTAAGGGCAAAAGTCATTATTTTTTACCTTTTAACTCTTTCCCTTTCATTATTTTTTAAACAGTTTTTTCTAATATATGTATGTGACTTAAAACAATAAAAATCTTCATTTTATTTTGGTAAATATATATACATGTTATATACCATATTAAAGATAAAGTGATGAGCTTTATTAAAAAGTTTGAAATTTTTGGTTACCATGGCAACGGGACACGTGGTCAATGGTCGAAGACGGTAAAAAAATACAAATTTGAACATTTTTTATTCAAATGCAGCTATATAGAAGACCAGAACATTTCTACTAGGTACAAATAGATGTTTTTCTTTAATGCAGTAATATCCTCAGGTGTCAATGTTTATAAAACACACATTTCCCCCAATCTTATTGATATGTATTTTTGGGAGGTTACCAGGTAACCTGTAACCCTTTTTTTGCTAATACACAATTCTGACATAATGGATACATTTTGCTACTTGTCTTTCAATGTTGTTCTATTATTAATTATGACTTGATGTGAGCATAAAAACAGAGGTTAAACACAGTAAGTTTAAACCTATATATTAAGTTTAAAAAATATTTCAGATTTGGTTGCTATGGTTACCCTTGGCGTAAACACTGGAAACCGATATTGATGCATGTTTTGAAATACTGTGCGTGTTTCTATATACTATGTGTATGTACTTAGTGCTACTGTTGGAATTCAATTCAGAAGACATGTATTCAAATGTTTTTGATATGTTTATGCAGTTGGGAGTATATATATTTCAGTTGTTGTTTGTCCATCTGTCCATTTTATCATGTGCGTGTCCACATGTAAGAAGACCACGGTATTGTATTCCATAATCCAGCATTAGTTATCTAAAGTACACATTGCTAGTGTTTGAAAACTTACATAATTTTCAGATTTGACCATATTTAAGGGTTCTCTAATTAAGTAATAGACTATGCCATTGTAGTACAAACTGGGGGGGGGGGGCGGGGGGTTAATACCACAATGTTACATATATAATACATGTGATATACTTGCAGCACATTTTTTGGAAAGGTTCTGAATACACTGCCATTGAACAAGATCTATAATTTTTCAGGACTATATAAACTTGGCACAATTAGATTTATGTAACTCTTACTGGATACTTACACTTTATAGTTACAAAAACAAGCCCCCAAAAATCCTAAAATGGAACTTGACGAAGGAATAAATAAAAAATTATATAATTAAAACAATAACTGTATTTCTATATATAACAAAACTTTGAACCATTGAATGTTATAACAAATGAGTATTTCATGCTGTTTTTCATTCTTCTGAATGTTTTTGTATATTTATATATAAAGAAACCAAATTGTCTGGTAATGTCATCTTCATTTTGTGATATATTGGTATTAATCCTCAACTTGTGACCACCTGCACACTACATTTCACAAAGCAACAAAAACACTCTAGATAGAACAAAATTCTTTAAAATGTTAATTTTTTTTTTAATTTAATGTATTGTATGTGAAACAGGAATATTTTATTTAAAAAATTATTTCTTGAATAAGCCGTACTGAATGGTTGGTTTGTTGGTAGATTGGGGCTTACTGAAGTTAGGAAAACTGGCAAGGTCAATTAAGATTAGAGTCCAATCCACAACATAAGTATTGACAGGCACCTGATTAAAAGCAGATGACTAACTACCTCAACCAATCAGCTACTGAGGCCAAGCCTTAGTAAACTTTGATTTTAGTTTTAAAATATTGACAACTAAGCAATGCATTTGTGTCATGCTGATGTGCCAAAATGTTATGACTACATGTAACTATGAAATTCCAAGTTTAAATAATATACTGGCATTTTGTTATTCTCAGTATATATAACAAAAATACAATAAAATAAATCATTCTTGTCCGAATTGGCTAATATATGTGTATCTCACTATTATACCTTTATAAATTCTTCCAAAAATTTCACTTGAAGAAATGAAAGGACTGGTATTTAATTTCCGGCACTGCAGTTCTGATCAAGTATGCTTGTTGAACATTTTTTTTCCACTAATGGCAGCTCCTGGTCCGATATTTGTGAGACAAGTTCTAACTGTACAAATCAGCTTGAAGAACCAATTGGCAGCATTAACTGATGCATGTCTATTCTAAACAAAAGAAATTAATCATGATAATTCATCTGTATTATCATGATAAATTATTCAGCTGTATATAACAAGGTAAACAAATCGGTTGAACAATTCTGGATTAAATCTATATTTTTACTATCATGTTATGAATATGACATATATTTAAAACATGACAGAATAAAAGATTAATGAAACATTTTTGGGTAAAATACAACTGCATTTCATTTTGATATTTGCTTTGATAAGAGTGATTTTGTTGCTGCTAGTGTGTCAAATTCCAAACAATATTGTATGATATTAGGCTGGTCTATTTGTTGAAAAATCCAACTTTAATTTGCTTGATGATCCAGCTATTTCACATTTCATGCCATGGCAAGATAATAATTTTAGTATCATCTTATTTTTTGTACCTATTTAAACATTTCAAAATGACATATAAAACAATTAAAGCACTTTTTAACTACTTTACCAATATGAAGTTCTACCCAGCACTATTCCAATAATCACTAATATTGCTCTTGTGATCTGTAAAACATGTTGTTTCATAATAGCTATGTTTGCCTCTGTACCAGTACATGTGACAATCCATTTCCAATCATATTGGTTTGCAAAATAGCCATTCTGCTCAATAAAAAACCATACTGCACTCTTGTGATTTGATTTGCTATCATATTTCATTTGGAAGATTTAATAGCCAATCAAATCTTGAGAGTACAATATGGGTTTTAATTGAGAAGAATGGGTGTTTAGCTTGTCATTTTAACCAGAAATAACTGTTAAATTACCAAATATTGTTGGATTCTTCTTAATATTCTACTACATTATTGATCTGATAAATTGTTATCTCAAATATTAATGAAAATAAAATATTGTAAAAAAGTTCCTGTCTATTCCAATTGCATGACTCAATATTATGTAATAAGACAATCACTTCACTTCAATTTGATCAATATGTGGTTTCATGGAGCAAGGTACAAGGATATTAAACTCGGCTTCGTCTCGTTCAATATTATTATATTGTTCCACAAAACTACATATTGATCTCACTCAAGTGCAGTAATTTATATACTATTGATCAGTTCAGTTGAAAATGCAATAAATGTATTAATATAAAATCAATTATTAAAAACTGACTGAACCTCTACTTAATAACAATATGATAGAAGAAGGCAATTTGCATGTTTATTAATTTTAACAAATATTTGTATTTTCAAAAAATATACATGTAACCTGCAAGAAGACCTGCCAATCACAAAATTACGATTTGCATTTAACATTTTAAACTATTTCTATCAAAATTGTAGAAGAAATTGAATATTTATATTTCATCAGTTTTAGAATTCACTGTTGTAAATGCCTGTTATAAGTTCCGGCATTTCTCTTTTAAACGACAAAATAATGCACATTTAATTGTGTGTATCTGCTATCCTGATGGAATAAATAAATAATTTCTACAAAACTAATTGGTTGTTTAACAACTTGTTATGCATGCTAATAATGTTAAATTTGTTGGATCCAATTTTTTTTTATCTTCTTGTTTTGGTTCCGCAAATGTATAATACATTGCATGTCGTAAAATCTCATACCAACTGAAGAAGGTAACGCAACACCGTTGCGAGTATCCACTCTGTACCTTATACGGAAGAAGTAAACAATTTCATTGCAAGTCGCAACGTATAAACATTTCTGTATTACACATGGGATTACATATCCGATAAACTCACCAAACATGATCTTAATGGCTTATTTTCATCCCTCGTCTCTCTGACTGTCTTCAATTTCCTCACCATGACGAAAAAAAGCATTCGTCGTCGCAAGTTTGTCGTCCTAGATTTTGTCTCGAAAGTCACCGAAGAAATTGAATAACTAGACGGGTTAGAAAATGTTAATTTTCCGGATTAGTACTAATTTTATTAAATTTGGGTTTTTACTTTGTAACCCGTTGTTTTATAGTTTATACATATACCAGGTGCGAGAACAAGTTCACATTATTTTTGTAAATCGTACTCTGTGCGCACGCGTACGCAAAAGTCGTCCTTTCCAACGTTCCGACCATTCAGTTTAAATGATCATAACTTTTGATATAGGTTATCAATTTTTTTCATCTTTGCAGTTTTGTAAAGTATAAATTCCGCAGAGTTATCTTGCCAATTTAGTTTTTCCCCTTTGGACCTGCGTCTGGTATAATTTTTAAAATTACTAAAATTACAATGAAAACTTGCTCGATGTCTATGTCCGAAAGTCTTCTTGCCGCAATTCCCAAAAGATTTCTACAACTGTATTGAACTCTGGATATTGTTTTTTATATGAATGGATTGACAAAGCTATAGCCAAAATATTTACTAAATTACATGGCAATTAAATGTCGACTACGGGAGTAATTAAAGTTTAATTGCAACGTTTGGTTTTGCGAATTTTACCGTAACGCTGGCGAAAAATTCAGGTAGCATTCATTGTGTTCTTATTAAAACTATGAACAAACCACACAACAAATAAATAATCGTTTGACATAAATAGAAAGCTGATATTCAGAGCTTTTATTTGATACCTTGTTTATACCCGTGGCATTAAAATCGTCCATTTTATTTGGGTTACAGCTGACGTTGTAGCCAGAAAAACGCTTCACCGGTACCAGGTATCGGTGTGAAAGGGAAGGGGTTAAGGGAAATAACTCCTATAAGGAGCTTTTGATGCTTAGAGGAAGAAGGGAGGTTCATTTCAAATTTGCTGTACCGTTTATACTTTTTTTAACTACCAGCCGAAAACTCTCTTGACTCCTACTTTTTCTATTTTAAGCAAACGTAGCTATGTAGGTAGACAGCTGTTATAATTTGCACACTTTTGGTAGAGGACATCCTAAAGATGATGTGTGCAATGTTTCAAAGCAGTCCTTTCATTGGTTAAAGATTTTTTTAAAATCAATTAAAATTGATTAAAAAATTTTTGATTATAACCAAAATTGATTAAAAAATGTTTCATCATCAACAAGCATTCCATGTTTATAATCAAACATTTTTTTAATCAATTTAAATTAATTTTAAAAAAATCTTCTACTCTTTCACCAATGAAAGTTCCTAAACGTTTGATCGGACAATCTTGACCCCAAGTCATTTTTGTAGCCCTTATAGAGCAGAACAATTAAACAATGCTAACTTTTTCTTTAATTCTAATAATTTTCAAGATTTTGAGGCAAAAATAATCAATTTCGACAATTAAAGGGCAAAAACTCCTATAAGGAGTCATCATACAACTTCGACCCAATTGAGGGTTTCGTAGAGCTTTTAATGCCGATAAAGGCATGTCTCTTCGGTTTTCCTGTATCTGGTATACTTTTTGAACTATAAGCCGAAAACTGTATTTTGACCAACAATTAAAGGGCAATAACTCCTACAAAGAGTCAACATACAACTTCGACCCAATGGAGTGTTTGGTTGAGCTTACGATTCCGACGCAGGCATGTCTCTTCACTTTTCCTGTATCT
Source organism: Limnoperna fortunei (assembly GCA_944474755.1). Taxonomy (NCBI): domain Eukaryota; kingdom Metazoa; phylum Mollusca; class Bivalvia; order Mytilida; family Modiolidae; genus Limnoperna; species Limnoperna fortunei. The sequence goes on from OX104123.1 coordinate 28,101,487, forward strand.
GTTAAACTTTTTGAACTATAAGCCACAAACTGTATTTTGACCCCCCGTTGTATTTTTAGCCATGGCCACCATGTTGGTTAACCTGCGGCCATGGTTTGTGGATACTTGGTAGAGGACATTTAACAGATGATGTGTACAAAGATTCAAAGCAGTACTTTCAGAGAAGATTTTTAAAAATCAATTAAAACCGATTAACAAAATGTAATTAAAACATACCACAATTACCAGTATAATTAAATTTTGTTATCTAAATTAATTTCTTTAAAATTGTGTCGCCTGCAACAGTTTTAAATAAAATACGTATCTACAGTATAGAAACCTTCCCAAATGTGATCGGATCCATGTCCACACAGGTCATCAAGACATGCCTGACCTGATCGTTTTAGCTAAACGTACCAGATGATCAATAGTACTAAGACACTGGATAATTGCAAATTAAGTTGTTGGATTCTAAAGTCTGACCGATCGTTGATTATAACCAAAATTGATTAAAAAATGTTTCATCATCAACAAGCATTCCATGTTTATAATCAAACATTTTTTTAATCAATTTAAATTAATTTTAAAAAAATCTTCTACTCTTTCACCAATGAAAGTTCCTAAACGTTTGATCGGACAATCTTGACCCCAAGTCATTTTTGTAGCCCTTATAGAGCAGAACAATTAAACAATGCTAACTTTTTCTTTAATTCTAATAATTTTCAAGATTTTGAGGCAAAAATAATCAATTTCGACAATTAAAGGGCAAAAACTCCTATAAGGAGTCATCATACAACTTCGACCCAATTGAGGGTTTCGTAGAGCTTTTAATGCCGATAAAGGCATGTCTCTTCGGTTTTCCTGTATCTGGTATACTTTTTGAACTATAAGCCGAAAACTGTATTTTGACCAACAATTAAAGGGCAATAACTCCTACAAAGAGTCAACATACAACTTCGACCCAATGGAGTGTTTGGTTGAGCTTACGATTCCGACGCAGGCATGTCTCTTCACTTTTCCTGTATCTGTTAAACTTTTTGAACTATAAGCCACAAACTGTATTTTGACCCCCCGTTGTATTTTTAGCCATGGCCACCATGTTGGTTAACCTGCGGCCATGGTTTGTGGATACTTGGTAGAGGACATTTAACAGATGATGTGTACAAAGATTCAAAGCAGTACTTTCAGAGAAGATTTTTAAAAATCAATTAAAACCGATTAACAAAATGTAATTAAAACATACCACAATTACCAGTATAATTAAATTTTGTTATCTAAATTAATTTCTTTAAAATTGTGTCGCCTGCAACAGTTTTAAATAAAATACGAATCTACAGTATAGAAACCTTCCCAAATGTGATCGGATCCATGTCCACACAGGTCATCAAGACATGCCTGACCTGATCGTTTTAGCTAAACGTACCAGATGATCAATAGTACTAAGACACTGGATAATTGCAAATTAAGTTGTTGGATTCTAAAGTCTGACCGATCGTTGATAATGCTTTCCATGGTTTTAGAAAGACAGCTCGTGACAGCTATAGATAGTTTGATGCTTCTTAGTTTTCTTTTCCTTGCTTTGAAATAGACAAAACAGTAGATTTGAGGTCGTTTGAATGATGAATTATGTTTAATGCCACTTTCAGCAATTTTAAGCTGTATCATGGCATCCTGTTTGTCTTGTCTAAACCATCTAGACTTTCATTATGTTATGAAAACCTTTACCAATTTATAGATCTTTTCATTTTTTCTCAAACCTTTACCAATTTATAGATCTTTTCATTTTTTCTCAGAAACCAAATCCTGTCAACAAAAACAGACATTAAAACCTTCAAAGAAAGGAAAACCTCTAATGAAATAAATGATAATGAAGATCAAATTATACCGAAGCTTGCTGAAACGAAGAAATCAACAGAGTCAATAGAAAATTTAAAGTGATAGGTTTTTAAAAAATCTCGTCTTTAATCTTCTACAGTAACAATATGATTTATGTATGTTTGCTTTACGTCCATCGAGCAGTATTTCAGGTCGAGAATACCTCAATAAAAAAAATCAACCGAAAAAAGGTGTTGGATGGGACATAAGGAACAAAACTTCAACTGCCCTGAAGTATAGAGAATTGGGTAGGGGCGATGAGATATGCCTTTAAAAATGAGCCTACTTTTTTCGAAATCTACAAAAAGGGTCCTTGTCGTGCAAGGAACATGTCTTTCTCTAAACACTTACCCACTGTAATCCGCTGTCAGGTTTTCCGTATTATGACCTAACAACCAGAAGACAACATCACTTAGCCGCCACCTGAGGCGCGCTGGGCTATCTTTGAACCATCACAGTATAGTTCAGGAGTCAAGATATGTATCGGTGAAAAAATTTCTCAAAGTGAAAATGTGCAGCTTAAGTAGCAAAGTATATCATGTTGTTTAGGTGGGACGTTTTTGCCTTGATAAAACAGAAAACATGATATATTTCGCATCTCTTTGAAATCGGGATAACACGTATACTTAATGATACTTCAATCTTTTTCAAGTAATTGTAGTGCAGTATTTTAGGCAGTGTGATTATTTTACGTCTTATAACTTTCAAATAAGTTAAACCTAATATCCGCTACAGCCATTTGTAGATGACAAACACACCTATTACCACTTACTTGTAATGTTGATGTATTTAATTGTATTTTATATTTATTTACTTCTATCATACCTAAAAAGAACAGATGAAAAATAATGGTTTTTACATGCTGAAAATTCAGAAATGTCACTCTTAAAGTTGTAACACGTACATATATATCTCTCATGTTTGTTTCAAATTATTATTCCAGGCACCAGTGCTGGTATTGAGGAACAGTGTACACTAAAGAAGATTGATCACCAAAATGAGGATAATGTTCAGTATGTGTAGTTTTTCATGTATAACACAAAGACAATGACAATAGGGCATATATCGAAAACAACATAATGCAATGTTGATTGATGCTTAACGCCCAGCAAGCAATATTTCAGCTTCATTTAGGATATGAAGAATTTTAAAAAATTGATGACTTTAAAATAACAAACAACCTGTTAAAAGTAAAATTAAAAACAATGTAACAATGCCCCAAAGTATCTATTCTGAATATAACTAAGGCAAACACGATATAGCTTGACCAATAAAATCATTTATAACAAGAATTTTTTTTTGTTTTTATAGAAGATAAATAGAAGCTTAATATCTTTGTAAATATTTCATAAGGATTTGGGATTAAAATTTCAAAACCACAGTGACTGTAAAAATTATAAGTTTAAACCGTTTTTTCCACAAATTATAAAAAAAGTAACTGAACAGAACAGAACAGAATTTTTATTTGGTCTAAAATCCAAATACAGGATTGTTACCAATACAGTTACAATTTATAAACACATACAAACATATATATAAGAATATGTGTACTAGTAATTTAGACACATGCCTCATTATCATATATATCAGAAAGATATACTTTACCAGGTTGGACTTGGCTTGCCTATTAACAATAAGTATATAATATATATTGGATTAATCATTAGAGGAGGTGGTGTAGAATTAATACATGAATAATTTACATTAATATTAATAAATAATAATATGAGTTAGACAACTACAATACACTTAATCACAAATATTAAGTAACTCAAATCTCCTTTTATACATTTGATTAACACCTATGACAATTACTTTTACTATATCATAGTCTTTACAATTGAATAAAAAGTTAAATTTAACATCTGAGTCGAAGTTAACAAAGGACGGAAAAATATCACATATTTCTGTAAAAAGTTTTTCTCTAATGTTATTTAGTGAAGTGCAACTAATTAAAAAATGAAACTCATCTTCTACTCCTAATTTACATAATGAACAATTCCTATTTGCTAGTGGGGTTTTAGTGTGTCGCCCAACTTCTATTGCAAGTTTACTATTGCTTATTTTAATTTTTGTAAATGTTTTAACTATATCTCTGTCTATACCTAATTTCAAATATGTATCAATTTCATAGTTTGATTTTATTATTCTAAATGTTCTAAGTTTATGACCATTTACAGAATGACTATCATCAAAAATACTGTTCTTCCAATATTTTAAATAATTTTCTTTTAACTTGTTTGTAAAAGCTAAGAGCAATTTGCGTTGTGAAAAAGTACCATGGTTATCCCAAACATGATCAAAATTAAGTTTTTTTAATAATATCTTAACTTTTGAGGCAAAGTTATCTTGAAGATTAAGATTAGATTTGTAGGCATCATGTACTAGTAAATTTTCTGATTTAATGATATGTAACCAATATTCAGCAACTGATTTCAAGGCTAAAATAGATATTGGGTACATTCCAAGTTCTGCAAGTACAGCTAAATTCAATGCAGCTCTGTTTACTCCTAGAAGTGATTTCGCAAATTTAATTTGAGTTTTAACTATTGGCATTGATAGGTATTTAGATTCTAGTTCATGTTTATTATTGACAACATTTAATGACCATATTTCACTACAATAAAATAAGATAGGTTTAATGCAAGCATCAAACAGTTTTAAATGAGGAACAATATTAGAAGAGTCTGATGATAAGAGTTTTCTAATACAGAACATGGCTTTTGTTGCCTTTTTACATAGGTGGTTAATGCCATTTGTAAAGACTCCAGATGGTTTAAAAATGATTCCCAAATATTTATATTCGTCACAATATTCAATGGTGTCCTCTCCTAGCTTAAAAATATCTTTTGATAATTTTCTTCCTGCTTTATTAAAGATCATAATTTTAGTTTTTGATAAATTTACAGTAAGGTCCCAGTGATCACAATAATTGTTAAGTTTATTAGATATTTCACTATTTTTGGATTCTATATTTTTGTAGCTCGCGAACTTTGAGATAGTCAATCCTATTTTCTGTAGTCCAGCAAATTCATATTCTGCTTAAGAAATAAGTTTAGAGAAGTAAACATGGGAACGAGTGGACCAGATCCAAAAGATGTTGGGACGACACCCCACACCCAGTTGGAATTGTGTTGGCTGGAGGGGATATACTTTTACTGCCACCCGGCCGGGCAGGCTTACTATGGGTACAGTGAAATAGGACCAGACTTAGGTCCGAGAGAGAATTTCGAGGTTACCAGTCAGAACATTTGAATTTCCGCCAATGGAAGATCCCATACCAGAAGACACTGAGTTGGAACATGACGCTCCTCAACAGGAGGAGGACGTGACACCTCTCGTTTTGTTGGAGAGTACAACACATCCGAAAAATGTCCCAGAGGGTTCATGAAGAGGGTTACTGGTATTGACAGAACAAATAGATATCTCCAGGGAAGGAGGGGAAACTAAAGAGGTATATTTTCAGATGAGGAAAGTGACATGATCTTGTCACAAGAAAATTTCGAACCTGAAATAAACAAGGACGACAACCCAAGAAGAGAGAGACACTCAGCGCCGTTTTTTAACGGATAAACAAACAGAAAAGCAAATGCAGAGCTCAGAGTTCCAGAGGGAAGTGGGCAGATTGCTGCAAGAATGAGCAAGAACTATTTGCGGGCAGTCCGCAGGTGAGGCACTTAGTTGATTATGTCGATACAAGGTGTAGAATTCCGCCGGATTCAAAGATCCAAGCACCATATAGGTTCAATTATTCTCCCGTTGCCAAGAAATGAACTGAGACAAGCCGGATTATTTCAGACTACACCCAATCAACTGTCTTGGCCGGTGGAAAATTTTGTTTTTGATATACATTGGGAGAGACTGTAGAATACATTATACATGAGACACACCAGTGCCGTTCTGAGAAAACGGTCCATAATAATACCAATCACAACAAACATTAAAGCATACATTCCTATTATTAACAACTCTTTCCGTCTAGAATCTATTGACAAAAAGTTACTAATGAAATTTACGTTGGAATTCCGTAAAGCCGAGTAGCATAAAATCCTTCAAACCTTCTAAAAAAAAATAAAGAAAAAGACCCAACCAAATGCATACTGTAAAAAAATGCATTTATTGAATAGCGAACTTAACTGTAAGTATTAACAGTTTGATAAGTTATGTTCAATAAAGACAAGCGTTGCTGTAAGCTTGTAATTTACGTGATCACGATTTCACTGGTGGTGTACCATTTGAATTTAATATTGAATTGCCCTTTTTAATAATTCGACTAAAACAGGACTAAAGCAAAATTATAATTCTCATTTGAAGATCCAGAGATTGAATAGAATACGAGATTGTAATTTTCGTTTCGTAAGTTACGTTGCCGTGTTACATACAGTACTTGAGATTGAAGACGCACCATTTTTATTAATCCGTCAGCGTTCCAAAATCCGTCACCAATCAGTCAGATCAGTCAAATCGTTCCCAATCCGTCCATCTGTCAATTGACGGATTTTGAACGATTTGACTGATCTGACGGTTGATTTTGACTGATCGCTCCAATCCGTCTATTCAACTTCCGGTTAGTAAAATTAATATTTCGAAATGTGAAAATTCGTTTCACTCGCAAATATTAGAAGTATAAAAATGTCAACTGTTATGTCCTGATGGATCGTTTTATCTAATAATAAGGCTAAAACTGGTCTAAAGTTATTAATAAAAAAAATAGAAATTCCCCCAATCTATTACTAATGCATCTGTGACGATGATTGATTGATTTTTAACGTCCAGCAAGCAATATTTCAGCTATATTCAGGACGTGAATACCATAATTTTTAAATTAGTAGAACGTCATGCCTCCTTATACTAAAACGTGATCTCATACAACAATATCAGAATATACACAGATAAAAATGGTAGTTCAAACAATAAAAAATATGAAGTATCACAATTAATAGTGAAATTAAATTTTATTAAATAAACTAATTTTCTTTAAGAACTTTAAAATTGTGTCGCCTGCGACAGTTTTAAATAAATTAAAATACGTATATGCATTATAGAAACGTTCCCGAATGTGCGCCACGTCCACACAGTCCATCAAGACATGCTTAATAGTGTATGGACTGTTGCATGGCACACATTCGGGTCAAGGCTCATTGTTTAAAATATAACTATGTGTCGTCCTGGTATGACCAAGACGACATCTTGTTAAAACAACTTGGTCTCTTCGACCTCTAAAACATTTAAAATTATTTGTGTGCAGTAGTGGCTGGATCTCATGAAGTTTATCATGAACTTGGAGATCCCAAACACTCTGCCACAAATTAGAAATATATTATATTTAAAAATTAACGGTTTAAAATCGGTAAAAGGAATACTACAGTTAATGATGGTATCCTTTAGTGCATTTTTAGCCTCCTGATCCACGACTGTGTTTTTCACGGATTCCGACATGACTGGGAATCCAGAAGAAGATAATTTCTTTTGCCAAAGCAACAAGTGATTTGTAGATTTGAATAATTTTTAAAATGTAAGGATTTTTAATTTTGAAATTTTCAATAGCCAATAGACAAGACAGTGAATCGGAGATACAATAAATTTGCATTCGTCTGACGAAGCAACTATTTTCATCGCAAGAAGAATAGCTTGCGCCTCTGCTGTAAATACAGATGAGGCAGACGGAAGGCGGCGAATTTCAACACGCTCTCCGAAGACAGCGGCCGAGGCGACTTTATCACCGTCTTTTGACCCGTCTGTGTAAAAAGTACTATAGTCAGGGTAACCAGATTTAATTTCTGCACAATGTTGTTGTATTATTAAATGGTTTGTGTCGGACTTTTTGTTTTCTTAGATCATAAATAAATATCGGTTTGGGGTTTAACCACGGGGGATTATGCGGAATTTCGATTGCAGCAATTTCATCTAAATTTATACAAGAATTTTCGAAATGAGATTTATTTCGGAGGCCAAAAGGCTGAATTTTGTTTGGATGTTTTTCGAAAATGTTTTGATAAAGTGGTTTGAAAACACAGTCGTGGCGGGGTTGCCAGGATATGCCTTTAATTTGGTTGCATATTGCAAAGCGAGCTTTATTCTTCTTTGATACAACGAAGGCTCGCCTGCTTCTACAACAGGTGTGGTTCTGAAAGCCCCAAGGCATAGTCACAATCCTTGATGGTGTATTGTATCAAGGATTTTGACATATGACTTGCGAGCAGAACCATAAATAAAGCAACCGTAATCCAATTTAGATCGAACCAGCGATCTATATAGATTAAGTAAAACATCGCACTCAGCACCCCAGTCGGTACTGGATACGACTTTTAAAATATCTAGTGCTTTAATGCATTTATTTTTTAACATTTTGATATGGGGTAGAAAGGTTAGCCTTGAATCAAATATGAGGCCAAGAAAAGTAGTTTTCTTGACAATTTTTACAGGATTATTATGTAATTTTAATTCGGGATCAGGATGCATCTTTCTCTTATTACAAAAATCCATCCCAACGGTTTTTGCAATGGAGAATTTAAAACCATTCTCCATTGCCCATTTCTCTATTCTATTTAAACACAACTGCAGCTGACGTTCAATATTATTCATGTTTTTTCCACGGTAACATATGAGGAAGTCGTCAACATATAGAGAACCATCAATATTATCTTTTAAAACTTGAGCAAGGCTATTAATTTTGATACTAAATAAAGTGACGGAAAGGATGCTTCCCTGAGGAACACCCATTTCCTGTTCAAAAGGGTCAGATAAAGTAGAATTGACCCTAACTTTAAATTCTCTGTCAGATAAAAAGTTTTAAATAAAGGTAGGAAGTCTACCTTTCAACCCCATATCAAAAAGATCTTTTAAAATGCCATATTTCCATGTTGCGTCATACGCTTTTTCTAAATCGAAAAAGATAGACACACCATGCTCATTTTTGGCACTTCGCCGTTGTCTTAAACCACATTGAATATTAGAAAGTAGATTGTTGGATTCTTAAAACCAGACAAAGCGATCGTTGATCATCCTTTCCATGGTTTTACAAAGACAGCTTGTGAGGGCTATAGGCCGATAGTTTTACGCTTCAGAGTGATCTTTTCCTGGTTTTGGAATAGGCACAACAGTGGCCATTTTCCAAATAGATGGTAAGTCACCCGTTTCCCAAATGTTGTTTAGAAGATTCAAAGGCATTGGAGAGAAGATTGTGGCAGATGTTTGAGAAGTTGATAATGGATGTCATCTGGACCACATACTGTATCGTGAGATTTGCACAAAGAGGTTTTTAGCTCTTCCAAAGAAAAAGGTGTATTGTAATCTTCTAGATTTTTTGACTGGAAATTAAGTTTAGAATTTTCTTTTTGAGTTTTGATACGCTGAAAATCGGGTTGATAATTTTCAGCGGACGAGTGTTTTGCAAATGTTTCGGCCAATTTGTTAGATATTTCCGACTCTGATGTTAACAAGTCTTGTCCATCCTTTAAATGATGGACATTTGCTTTACTGTTTAATTTTACGAATCATGTTCCAAATTTTATTCATTGGGGTACGGTTATTCAGTTTAGAAAGATTATTTTGAGTTGGGTGTTTATTAAAGCGTCGTTCGGCTTTTTTCCGGTCTTTAATAGCGTCCTCACAGCTGTCATCGAACCATGATTTACTAGGATGTTTTGGATTTGTCGAGGTCATAGGAATTGTTTCATCAGCAATTGAAATCAGTGTTTCATTGAATTTTAAATTGGATCAGAAACAGCTTCAAAAGCATCCGAGTTAAGTCGCTCTGTACAGAGTTGTTCAAATAGAGGCCAATTGGCCTTGCCAAATTTATACCGAGATACTCGTTCTGTGTTTGACGAGTGTAAAGATTGCAAGATTATGGGAAAGTGATCACTGCCACAGAGATCGTCATGGAGTTTCCATGAGAAATCGGGCAACAGAGAAGGATCTGCTATTGTTAGATCAATAGCCGAGTATGATCCATTCCCAGGATGTAAATATGTATTAGTTCCAATCTGTGACGAAATATAAACATAACATAGTGTAATTTTATTAACAAAATAATTAAAACAAAGTATATTTAAAAACGCACACACACAATGACTTTAAAAAAGCATCTCGCGTGCCAAGGCGCACGTCCGTATTTTGAAAGCGGAAAACGTCTAGTCTAAAGTTATAAATGATAAAGGTAAATCCCCCCCCCCCCGAAAAAAATCTATCACTAATGCATCTTTGACGGCATATAAACATCACATAGTGTCATTTTATTAAAAACAATAATTAAAAAAAGAAATGAAAAAAACCACACACACAATAAATTTAAAAAAATATTTGACCTCGCATGCCAAGGCGTACATCTCGTATTTGTCTTCGAAAAGTTTTAAAGCGGAAAAAGCGAGAAAGACGAAAAACGTGAAGGCGAAATCGTAACATTTTTTCATATATGTATGTTTGAAGTTTGTTTAACACTTTTTCTTCAAAAATTATATTAGTTGATATTTTATGACGTCGAGTGTTTATTGGGAAGAGCTGGAGTACCCAACGAAACAGCAAAGTTTCGACAGGAAAACTGGTGCTCTTTGCAAATTTATAGGGATGAGTCGAGCACACCATCTCGCTGTAAGGATCAAACAGACAATTTGGTGATCAATAATAGGTTACTGCTACCTTAACCTCCGAGCTCGTGGTTTGATCAGTTTTTTTCTTTGCCACAGTTCCTATGAATTCCGGTGTATAAAACTGAATACGATTTACGACAAAAGCGAAAACATCTATTTATATATTTTATTAACTACCCCATAGTGTCACATGAATTTACACAGAATTAAATAAAGAATAAACTTATGTGCCACAGTTCCTAAAAATTCCGCTATATAATACTGAATAAGATTCACGACAAAAGCGAAAACATCTATTTATATATTTTATTCAATATCTCATTGTGTTACATGAATTTACACAGAATTAAATTTTAAATAAAGATCAAACTACTAACTGCGTTTGTATATCGAAGCTTACGAGTTAAAAATGCGAACATGTAAGCGTAATACGAAAATCAATTCTGGTTTCGCATTTTAGCCGTCGCAATTTGTTTATTTTACGATTTCTTTTAAAGTCATTCCACAGTTAATGATATATAAGTATAAATGGTTTCCTTTAAATTCGGAAGTACTTGAAATTAGTTGATAGGTTTAACAGAGCTGCCCAGCAGCGCGTCCTCAGCTGGCGGACATGGGATGTTCTCCCGTTTTTTTGGGGGGGTGGGGATGGTCTGTCAACACTGAGGTTTCGGGTTCGAATCTCACTGCAGGCAGGGTGCACTCGACTTAATTAAAAGGGAGACAGTTTTCCTACTAGAGGACGGGTGTTTTATCCGGGTACTCCGGCTTCCTTCTCAAATAAAAACTGGACGCCATGATATAGCTGAAAAATTGCTGAAAGTGGGTTCAACAATATTTAAACAAGCAAACAAATCTAATTGATTTATATTTAACTTATTCTCGTCATGAATAAAGCTGAAATACTTTCGCTGAAAGAAAAGCGAACAATCAATCAATACAATAAGTTATTGTTTAAATTGAATGACACTCAAGTTTTGAACTGGTTCTGTTTCATGGCTATGACACTGTAATGACAATGTTAAGACCTAAACAATTTATAACGTTTTGGTAAAAAAATTACTATTTCGTACTGAAACACGTGTCTATCTGTAACACATTTTTACGCTTAACTTCAGTATTCGCAGACAATTCTCCCCGGCGTTATTGGGGCCTAGGTGGCTGATTTGTTAGTCATCTAGTTGTCACATGCCGTCAACAGGTTGCGGATTTTCGAATGACTGCAGATAGGGTGCCCCGACTCCACTTTAATTGTCAAAAGACAGTCGGTTTTTACCTGTTCTCCGGATTTCTTCCACCCCACCCCCAATAAAAAATAGACGCCATGAAACAAATGGAACAATCCAGCCTAATTGAATGTATACTTTTTAAACAAATTGTATTGCCTGTCCAATAAAACTTGCGACAAGAATCGCTGTATATTTAACAATACAACTTTTTGTTTAGTAAACAATGCGTTTTGATTGACAATGATTGTTTAACAGTTGAACAATTGTTATACACACAGTTTTTATTTGTATTTAAAATGTTGTAGACTAAATAAAAACACGCAGGCATACATTTAAGTAACTAATAATGATGTCAAAAAGAGGCCACGTTCTTTCCTAAATGTGAAATAAATCTGTTACTGATATGGGGAGTCGGGTCGGCTTAATATATGACAAAAAATATACATGTAACAGGTCGCAAAAAATAAAACAGGCCGAAATCACAAGTCGCGGGAATACAACAAGAGAATCAATAATGGATTACGAAAAAAAAACATTTACCTCTTCGTTACTGATGTGCTTTGAATAGAAGTTTTTTGAAGGTTTACAGGACTCGGTTCGCAGATATGTCCTGCTTTAAAGAAATGTGCTTAATTATATAATATCAAGAAAATTTGTTTTCTTTAAATATGTTTATTTATTCATTTAGAACGAGACATTGTATTAACAATTCTTTTAAATGCATGTTTTATTTTATTATAAAAAAGGTATAATAAATGCATATATTATATACAACTGACGCAGAATCCGTTTTATCTTTAAATTATTAATTTATACGAATCCGTCAATAAACTAACCGATTTATGCATACAATTAAATGACGGATTCTGGATCGCACTGATTGGACTGATCGCTCCGATCGCTGACGGTTACCAAGGTAATGACGGATTCATAATTTTGGACGGATGTAGTCATCATCAGTCCAAAATCCGTAGCAATCAGTTATCAATCAGTCTCAGTGTTGCGTTTACGGGTGCAAGTACTGTAAAAGCAATGCAAATACGGCTAAATCACGAAGATTTTGACGTTCTTGAATCGTCATCGATTCCCTGACTTTCTTAGTCTTATGGCGTCATATACCCTTTACGGTTTCTATGTCAAATCGATAGAGATTGTAACAAATATGCAGAATGCCTGATGACGACAAAGAAAGACATTTCATATCGGTTTTGTGTTGCTACCTAAGCTAAAATGGAAGATAAATAAATCTTCTTTTATGTAATTTTAGGTAAATAAAAAAAAGAAAGTATTTCTAGCTCACATTTTAATATTTTAAACAGTCAAATATAGAGTAATTTATGTGATTGTAATTCTCTATTGAGATGAACATTAAAACATTTTACCCGTTTTATAAGTTTTAACTTCACACTGGCAAATAAACCTATGCAGAAAAGTATATAATGCATCCAATTTTATTATACAATTTTGAAGCATTGTTTCGATATAAACAACATGACGCGATAACGTAACTTACAGTTAAAAAAAAACAATAAACATTTTAAAATAACATTTTCGATAAAATTGATTGATTGATTGATTGGATGTCTGCTTTACGTCCAGCGAGCAGTATTTCAGCTATATTCGGGACAAGCAATAAATCAACGGAAAATGGGGGGGGGGGGAATGGGTCACAGGGAATACATTTTTGACTGCCACTGGAAAAGTATAGTTTTGGGTAGGGGCGGTAAATTTAGCCTTTTGTAGCGGCTATGATGAGCCTAGTCTTTTTCGAAATCTACAAAAGGGGTCTTTAATGTGCAAGGAGCGTGGCACTCCCCAAACAGGTTACCCACTACGGTCCGCTGTCGGGCTTTCCATATTATGACCTGACAAGCCCCAACGAGGGTCTCCCCTATCCGCCACCCGGGGACGCGCTGGGCTGCTCGGTGGGACGAGCACAGGGAACACTCCCAATATGGTCCCAGTCAATAAAATTGAAGATTAAATCTTACTTTTTAGATGTGATATTCAATTTAGGTTTTGAATATAATTTTAATGTTCACAAATACATCTGACTCTCAAATATATACTACTTAATCGTATTTTAGAAACGATAACGTAGATCACGGGTATTGGGAACGTAATTAACAAGTTATTTTACTGACAAAATGCTACTTGGACGTTTTATTTTAGATACAAAGGAACAAAATATTTTTAATATAAAATATTTAAACAGTGCACACATTATTTTTTCAGTAATAGGAAAATCGTAAGCAGAAGTACAGAAAGTATACAGGGATTGATTGATTGATTAATGGTGTTTAACGGCCGAGCAGCAATATTTCAGCTATATTCAGGCGATGAACATGAAATGGATGATATAATGAACATGGAATGATGATGAATGAAAATGGGATGGGACACAAGGAAAAATAGGGGTAACGGATTTTAGATTGCCACTGGCAAATGGGAGGATGGATAGGGTCGGGCAATTCAGCCTCCTGTAGCGGGATCGAAATCCCTACTCACAGCGAATACTACAGCAGCGTTCTTTAACGTGCGAGGAACGTGGCATTTTTCCCAACACGGTGCACTAATATGGTTTGCGGTCAGGTTTTCCGTATTATGGCCTGACAAACCCAGCTTGCCAGGGGTAGCCCATTCAACCACCTGGAGCACACATCCCAGTCGGTCTTTAGGCAAACCGACCTGACACGCCGGTCAGGGTACTGGGCGCTATTTAGTCGCCTTTTACGACAAGCTAGCGCGACTGCGGTCTATACTTTTAGCCACCCGGATCCCGCGCGGGGCAAATATACAGGGAACGAAAGGAACTCCAAGAAGGTGAAGTCTAAACGAGAAAGGAAGAGTAAAGGGATACTATGCTCCAATTGACGAAATACCAAAGAAAAAGGCAAAAAAAGACGAAAAAGGTTAGAAAATTGAGAATCAAAGTGAAGGAGTTTCATCATCAACAGATGTGACGTCAACTACGAGCCCCCAACCTTTAATAATAAAACTGACGTCGATAGCAACTTAAAAGAGAACCAGAACAAGAATGAATCGATCGAACGTTAAACATCAAAGAACAATAGAAGAACTCAAAAAAAAAAAATGAAATACTCAACAGAAAGGTAAAAACCGTTTCCACAAGATATCAGCGTTTTGTACTCAGTCAACAAAACCAAATCTAAAACAACTTTAGGAAAACACACCAAGTACATTAACACTACTAACTCCACGGAAAAGGACAATGACGGAAGCAGAGAAGTCCCAAAGCGAATCCAAGAACAACTACTGTTCGCAAAAGTCACTGAAGAACTGGGTGTAGCATGGAGATCAAACGTAATAAAAGAAAAATGTATTGAAGACTTTAGTAAACGGAGATATTATAGGAGTCAAAACCGGTATAAAACGACATCATTTTGTACCTAAATGGGTTTCGAAAAAGTTGCACTCCTTTCCAAGAATTCAAAAGAGAGTAGAATCAACAGAAAAACAACGTCGGGATGTGATCAGATTTTTAGAAAGAGACGATAATAGCAGGCTAATGCCAGGAAGGAAAGATACCAAGAAAACAGAAACTGGCAGAAAACAGAAGCGACTATTGAATGACAGCATGATGTTCTTGCATCTTGAGCTTAAACCAGAGTCACCAGCAAAAATCGAACTTGCCACTTTATGTACTTTAAGACCTAAGTATATTTGCTTAACAAAACATCTATGTCGCAATAAATGCCTCTGCCAAAAACACCAGAATATGGTAATCCTTAAAACATGAAAGCATAAGGTTCTAACGTCAAGATAAACCCGGATGAATTTATAAGGCAGCTGAAAGATACATTTCTACCGGATATGAAGTGGAAAAAGAAAGACATGCCGGACGAAAGAAAAGAACAAAGATTATTGAAAAAGAAGAAACGAGGGAGAATTTTATTGCTTATGCCCTAGTTCAACGAAAATGTATCTAAGAGTTCAACTTCAAAATGCAGCACTCAACAACCTGAAGCAAAATTGGCAGTAGGATAAGCCATCATTCAGATAGATTTTGCAGAAAAATTCTCTTGTTGTTCAGCCGACATACTGCAAAGTGTCTATTGGAATTCCAGTGCCGTTACCGGTTGTTATATATTTAAAGGATGAAACCGGCGAATTTGAACATAAGAATTATGATTTTATTTAAGTTGATCTTCGCCACAACTTTGGAACAGTGTTTGTCATCGTTCAGAAGCTAATCGTAGAAGTAAAGAGTCGTGTGAAAAAATTTAGAGGTTGTACAGTACCGAAACACAACTTCATTTTGTGTTGTATCAGACCAAAAAATTTATTTGGATGCGAGGTTATCTGGAACTTTTTTCAGCCTGGTCATAGCAAAGGCCATGTGACGGCATCGGGGGAACATCTAAGCGAACATCTATCTTGCTATAAGACAAGGTAAAATAACAGTACAGGATGCCCACTAGTACTTCGAAAGAGTTCAGCAGTACCAAATACGCGCTCAGTACATTTTAATTTCTTCAGATTAATGCACAGAGAGCAGATCAAAATTGTCCGAGGTAAACAAACTTATTAACTCACTTAAAAGTAAAATGCAAGTTCACTCAGTTGCTGGTGTTTCGAAAGGCATTATTATCAAGACCAGCATCAAATCATGCTATTGTCAAGATAGCTTGCGAGGATGTTTTCATGAATACTCGGTTGCAAATTTAATAACAAGCACAAGACAGAACGAAACCGCTGATACACCAAGGACTGAATCCGAAGAAATCGCTCTTCGACAAGATGAAATAATAGAAATAATTAATGTTAATATCAAGAAAGATGTCTTTGTAGCAACTATCTATGACAAGGCATGTTGGAAAAATAACTGACACCCACGAAGAAGACGGGGTGTGTAAGGTTAAATTCATGTGTCCAAGCACAGCTAAAAGTACGGGCCAAACCACATACAAATGGCCGAATCCAGAAGACAAAATATGGTTACATGTATCCGATATTCTGTGTAACATAAGAGAACCAATGAAAATAGGGCGTAGTGAAAGAAGCTTCGAAATTCATTCAAAAGACAATGAAACTGCTCGTGGCTTGCTAGAGGATAGAATCAAAAGTAAAATATGTTAGTACATGCGGAGGACGTTCGTTTAGACTTGCCACAAGTCCCTTTGAATTTTTTGCTATGAGAGGGATACACCTTTATTATCAACATTTCCTATACTATCAGCTTGTGTACAAAGGGACTTGTAAAGTCTGCAGTGTCTTAAAATAAGGCCAGAAAACAAAACAAATAAAACTAATTAACTTTGACAGATTAGTAATAAAATTGCAATAAAACTAAGTATCACTGATAACAAGATTGTGCCTTAACCTTTCTGATGACAAGGCAGCTAGAATTTCACATTCTAAACAGATGCTAAGTAATGTTATTTTATTAAACATTTTGATTCGGTGTCTTATGGCTACAGGAAGTATTTTAACACCTGAAAAAAATTTCATCTATATTGATTATACACCAACAACAAAACAATTAGTTTGTGTTTTATGTGGGGATAGAGTAATTAAAAGGGAATACAGGAGAAAGCTTTTTCATGGTAGTTTGAAAACAGAATTTTGCCTTTTGATAGAAAAGCATTTAGATATTTGTATCTGCCAAGATTTGCATACTGACATATTATGTAGAAAGTGTTTAAGGAATGTTCAAAAAATTGAAGACACTGTAAAAGCTTTGAAAGAATCATACAATAAGACCATAGTTAACTTAAAAAATCTCACGGAAAAGAAAATCCAACGCCTAAAAGACAAATTTGTGAAGGAGATACATCATCTAAAAGAGCTTTATTCAGAAACTCTGATGAAGTGGTCAGTGATCCCAATGTGGAGCTATTTCTGAACCTTTCTGGCTGTCAAGTAGAATATGGAAAAGAACAAGAAACAGAAGAATCCTTCCTACCTGCAAACCTTGTCCAGGTAAAAGCAATTATATTAAAAGATAGAATTATTATACTTGAATAATTACTATAAGTAATTTATAATAGGTATCCCTTTTTTGAAAGTTAGTTGTATAATTTTTTTTATTAGGATGACGTTAGATATTACATTTGTTTATTTTCATGTTAAGATATAAAATTATTCATTTTTATTTCATGTCTATTTGAACCTTATGAACAAATTATTTTACTGTTTTGCCTTCCAGTGACTTAGGTTTAAGTATTTAGCTTAATAACATAAAAGATGCAGGAATAGTAAATTTTATTTTTATCTTATATCTTAATTCATTGGTTTCAGGTAAAGATTAAACATGGAACAAGGAGGTCTGAACACATCCTCAGTATTGACTATCTACCTATATTGGATTCACTCTTTACTGGTGACACTAGAAAAATAGCACATACTTGTTTAATATCAAAAGATATACGAGATGTGTTTGAAGACATCTTTCTTTGTAATGTTAGGGAGGAAATAAAAGTTTTAAGCCTGAAAAGGACCAACTCTATTTTAAGGCAGACTGATTTGAATAGCCTGAAACTTTTAACATGGACCAAAATAATATCAGAATGGACAGAAAAGGCTCCATTATTCAAAAAGATTTTAGAAAATATAACAGCGAATCCATCACATAAAAGAAACAAATTTAAAAATGAAGAAAACCTTCTAAGTGGCATTGTATCAGCAGGATGTAAGCTGTTATCAGTTTATTATCGAGACTTGAATGCTGTGCAACATGTTGTTAGCTTAATGCTACTGAAAGGGGGATGTAAAAAGTCAGCATTTACTAGGCTAAATTCTATGTATGATTGTCTTTCCTATCCAGCAACCCTGAATATTGCTGATACATATGCAACAAACTGGACAGATGATATGCAGTCATGGGCACAACAAATTGAAGAGGATCGAAGAATGGAATTGTCTTTAGTTGAACAAATTAGAGATGCACAACAATCAATTGCCTTGTTTGATGCAGAAGCAATTGAATCTGTTGACCAAGTTTTCAGATTGTCAGATTTGGAAAAACAATTAGAAATCCACAGAACCAAAATGCACGAAGGCTTTTATTTTGTAGGGGACAATGTCGACATGAAGTCAAAGGTTCGACATATGACTATAGAAAACCAAAACAAAGACCAACATCTCTATCAGATATGTGCCTACAAAAATCGTGTGTCAGGAAATAGTCTGGACAATACTAAACCAAAACTGGATATTTATACTGTACCTTTCTCCACATTTCTTCCTTCATTGAATGACCAAGATTGTCTCATAAACGAATTTAGTCATCTTGTAGCACAATACTGGCCAACGCTTATACCATGTTTCAGAGTTTACCAGAATGTAATACCTAATTACATTGAACATAAGTACATGCAGGAGATGTCACAGAAAACAGTTCGGGTAAGTTTCATACAGTAATGTGTTTTTTCTTTTGTTACTGCATCTTTTTAAAGCTCTTTTGACCGACATTGATGTATAGTCATGGGTCACAGACTGTTTATTATGAAGCAGTTTTGATAAAGGTATTCACCATTGGCAAAGAGGGGCAAAAAGAGTAGTACCAAAATCTTTAAAAAGTCTTAAAATCAGTCAATTAAAACCATTTATTTGTTGAATGATACATTTATAATCCTCTAGTGAATGTATGCTTTTCATAATGAACATCTAGTTATATTTATTCTTATTATTTGTTTGTTTCCTTTCAGATAAACCTGGGTGTTTTGCAAAAAAATGAGCAGTTTAATGACCAAATGACGGAAATTTGCGAGTTCTTACATAAATATGTACCCGGGAATGACGAAACCGATGACTGGACAGTGAAACCTGAAAAGGTTCTAAGTGGAGGAGATTATTTAACATTTGAACGCCACAAACAAGCACAAGCTTCTAAAAGAAATAGTCGCACTCCTTCCAAACGACTTGAAGGTCTTATTCCCAAAATGGAGGAATTTCACAATCAAGCTGAATTTTTAAAAGTAAGTCAAAGTAAACATTAAAACGTTTCTTTTATATTGATCCATATACACTTAAATTACACATTGTCAGCACAGTTACAGTATAACTTTTGAGTAATATATATTAAAACATAGAATCAAAACCAGAGGGAATGTTTGAACAAAAAATATCTATAGTGCAGGTTTTTTGAAATAGTAAGAAATGAAATTTGTGTTTTAGTATGAAATATTTTATTTATTAGGCTAACATATATTGTATGTCTGTCTTTGTAGGTTATTTGGAGTTTTTTGTATAATCCAATGTCTGCATGTGATATAGGAACTTTTTATGCTGCAAGGAATACACTGAATGCAAGAAACGTTACAAAGGATCCTGCTGATGACTTTTATGCTAGTGCAGATTTAGTGGAGAAAGTGACAAAATCTTATATTGTTACTGGTGCATTATCATATTTTGGAATGGATTCACTAGAATCGCAACCATCTGTCAACATTTATACTGGACCAGTAGGAAATTCAGATGAAATGAAGACATATCTGTTAAAACATGCCAGGAATTTTGCAAGCATGTATACAGTTGTTGAAGTTCCTGTGATGCCAGATTATGGCCCCCAATGTCTAACACTCAAGTGCAGATACTGCAATAAGATTTACAGAAAGAAAACTGCTTTGCGAAAGCATGAAGCAAATGTTCACCAACATTTTGATCCATCATTCAACCAAACAGCAAATGGTACAACATCTTTAGAACAGCAGTTGTCATCATCAGATGATTTTGTATTGAAGTATACTAAATTAACAATTACACTCGGACTGTTATATCTGAACCAAAGGGACAGTATAAGCATGGGGGATGGAGAGAGAATAATGAGAATCAACCATTTTTTATGTCTTTATTATAAGCTAAGGAATTGTCCGAAGTATGCCCATGGCATATTAGAAACCATAGCCCAGTCAAAGGTTCTTTTGACTGAACGCTTAGCTGAACGTTTAATTTGGAACAGAACAGTCAACCATGCAGGTCAAATAAACACCGACTTCCCAAATGATATGGATGTAGAGCACTGTAACAAAATTTTCAAAGATGATGCACATAGCTATAGAGGTATTTTTACAGAACGCACCTTAAACCGTGTAAGCAGAAGTTCACAAAAGGTAGATAGTATTGTTAAACAGTTCGATAGAATGAACAAAGTTGTAAGACCATCTGGAAAGCATAAGGAAGCAAATTTTGAAAATGACACCATTTCACTGGTTAGACAGTTCCATGGAAGGGACTTGTTTAGTTTTATTCCTGGACGACAATATCATGCATTTCCAGACATTCATGAAAATCCACTGAAAGGCTTAGATATGGACAAGCTCAGAGATTGGATGACATCATGTTTAAAGAAGTTTAATCAAAAACACTTTTATCACAATTACTAAAACATAAATGTACAAATTATAAACACAGTTAAATGGTTTGCTTTCAACATTTTAATTTTGATCAGAATCACTTGAACTGTAAAGTATTTGTGGTCTCCTTGATTGTAATTCTATGTCGCTGTCAGAACTACACAAAGTGCTTTCATTAGAATGTTCATTTGTTGTTGTCATGATTGCAGAAATTATTGATGGAACAGATTGTTTACATGTGTTAGAGTCGCATGTGTGTTTGCCTACACATGAGCAACTACACTTGCAACATGCTAAACAAACATCACAACATTCATGTGTTGGATATGTTTCCAGTGTTGAAAAACCAAAGAATTGTAAAATTGAATTTCGTCTACAACTATTTTTCTTGACATAGTCCTTCATTTCTTTTGAAATATTTTGATTGTTTAAACAGCGTTTATGCTTTATTAATATAGCATGACATTTTCTGGTAAAGTCTCGTCCTGCTCGTCCAGTCTCTTGTACATATTCATCAATGTTATTAGCTGGTCCATAATGTATGACATAGTCTACTCCTTTCACATCTAATCCCATACTGAATGAAGTGGAAGACAGGACCACTCGGATATTACCATCTGGATTTTGGTAGTTAGAACATATATTGTCTTTGACTTCCTCATCAGTCTTTAAGTGGAACATCTCAAACAACCTGTTACGATCATCATTCGGTCCTTTTTCTTTGTAATTTACATACGCAGACGTTCCTAGGCTTGATATTAGATGTTCATAAACCTCTGCAATATGTTTGATTTGTCGAAAAAATATAATCATTCGAGGATGAGATAAATTAGATTCACGAAGCAAATTAACGAGCCATTGAAAATGTTCACAGATATCTCCTGTCTGTAGTTCTAGGACCCAGTAAGTAATGTTAGGTTTATTAGGAGAACATGAAACTTCCACGAAGTCAATCATACAAAGTTTCTTTGTTATTACATTTTTAACCTCTGGAGAAGCTGTAGCAGTGAGAGCAACAACAGGAATTTCTGAGCCAAATAACGACCTGATTTCACCAAGCTGACCATAGTGTGGACGATAGGCCGGTTTCTTTTTATTGCTTGAAATGCCACTGAAAATAGAAAACTATTCATAGAAATTTGTTTTGCTGTACTGTTAACTGAAAAACTTTTTCAGTTGATTTATTCATATAAAGTGAGGTAAATTTATATTATTTTTCTATAGCTTTTCATCATACATCAATAAATAAAAATGTTATTGATTACTCTCAAGTACTTGTTTTATTTTTACTTTCATTTATATTACTTTTTTTCAGGTTATGTCTTTAATTTATGTACATTATGATTGCTGTTTTCCCCCTCTTTTTAATTACAAAAATAAATGAATTTGTGTTAATCACTATTTTTAAAAATATATGTATTACATTGAACAAATCCAAAGATAAGGTACATCCAAATTCACATGTAACTGACATATTCATTTATATATGGCCTAAATATTATTATTATTATTATATTGTTATTGTCGATATTAAAACAGTACTTACTATTTTCTTATACAGTGAGCTTCATCAACAAAAATAGATCTGACCATCTTCTTTGACGATAATTCCTTTAGAAGTCCTCTGTTTTGTCCCAAAAGTGTCTCAGGGCTTCCAAATATAATGTCAGTCTTTAAATCTATGATGTTCTTTATTGTTGGATCAAATTCACCAGTAGCTGTTAAAGCTTTAGTATCTTTCAAATAAATTGCATTTACAGATTTTTCCTTTAAATTTTGAACTTGACTCTTCATAAGTGATGATAATGGGGAAACAACAATTACCAATGGCTTTATTGTTCCATGACTTTGAAACAGATTTGCAAATGCAAATGGTGCAATTTCAAATGTAAGTGATTTTCCACAGCCTGTTGGAGAGCAAAACAATGCATCTTTTCCATATAAATATGCTTCCACAATTGTTTTTTGATCAGGTTTAATATCAACATATTTAAGTTTTGTCAATCCATAAGAAATAGCTGTAGATACACTAGTATTTATATCTTCCATGTTCTTGTATATCAAATATTTTAATTAATAATATTAAAAATAAAGTTATAAAAAATCCACTAGGATCACTTTTACTTTAAAACTGTTACATTAAAAGTTATCTTAAGCTTTCTGTAATATGACACCACAAATGTTAAATTAAAACTCTGTCAGAACCAATTAAATTTTATTATCTTTCACTGGGAAGGTTTGAGATGTTTATGAGTTCTATTTATAGGTGACTGGAATATGGTCACAGCCTCTGCAGACTTTACAAGTCCCTTTGTACACAAGTTGATAGTATAGGAAATGTTGACAATAAAGGTGTATCTCTCTCATAGCAAAAAATTCAAAGGGACTTGTGGCAAGTCTAGACGTTCGTTTAGATGACTGATTAAAATGACATGCTTTTTATCATATGGTTAATACTTTACTTTGCAGTCTACTTCATATTGCAAAAAAATTGATTTAGATATTGTTTTTTCCAATAATGTAATTTTCAGATAAATTTACGTTATTACTTATTTGTGCCTAAAATATTAAAGATGTTACCTAAAAAACATTAATTAATACGCAAGATGTTCTTTAACAGAACATTTATCAAAATTTAAAAGGGGCTCTTTTTAGAAAAAAATTAAATTTGGTCATAGAAGGTAATTTACGTTACTTTTTTCTTCATTAAGATAGTTTTTAATGAAACGATTCTAAGTGCTCCAAATGGTCTTCTTACAATAAAAGACCTGGTACAAAATGTTTTATGTGCTGTAGAAAAAAAATAGTTGGACATGGAAGTTGTGTATAATGTGAAACCCCTCCCTCAAAACCGATCATCATCGGGACCGAAGAAATCGGCCGGTTTTTAGAGGGTCCGGTTCTTTGGGATTCCGAAAGTGTAAAGTTATCGTACCGATAAGAAATCGGAAAAATTGGTTATGTTTGTACCATTTGTATATTGTATTGAACAATTTTTTTTACAACTGTTTCGGACTTGAAAAGTGTGACGATATTAGGAGGATCCGGTTTACAGAGCTTAAAATTACTTGATTAAATAGGGAATAATTGCGGACTTGCATGATTCGTACGGAATAAAGAGGGATGCGGTTTTTGGAGGGTTCGGATTTGAGGGGTTCCACTGTAATACGTTATGAATTTGTGTAAATTACGTTATCATTTGTTTCAGTGGTAAATTCATTTTAGTGGTAAATAAATGAATGTATTGAAAGATATGTGGTATTCTTTTAACTCAATAGTATTATGTAATGCTGGAGTTGTTAGTCTACGGTTAACAAGGGTTGGAATTGACAAAACTATGATATTCGTTGGTTTTATCATTATATTATGTTGTATCTATATTATATTGAGTGATTTGTCTATATGTTAAATTGATTGCCCAGTAGAATATGTACAATGGTGAAATTATTCATTTGAAAATATGTTCAATTTTGTAAGACAAAGTTTGGCTAAAGCTGCCTCTAGACAACAGAAGTCTTATGATTGTGGACTTAAGCCCAGACAATGTAAACCTAATCAATATGTGTGGAGGTGGTACCCTCCTACTGCAGGAATAAAGTAAGGCTTAGGATGGAAAGGCCTTTATAAAGTTTTAGCTCGGTTAACTGAAGTGACTTACAAAATTCAAGAAACTCCAACTTCGTAGGAAATCGTAGTCCATGTTGATCACTCGAAACCATATTTAGGGGTTTGTCCAACAGTGTGGCTTCAGTCTACAAGGGATAAATCAGAGACGGATGTAACTGACATTGTTCCTCCCGTACTTGATTGTCTGTCAAAATCTGAACTTGATTGTCTGTCAAAATCTGAACTTGATTGTCTGTCAAAACATGTCCCACAGTACGAGGATTTGACTCCTCTTACATCTACACCATAAAGAACCAGTTGGGGAGGACCTATAAAGAAACCTCCAAAATATACTCCTTAATTTGTGTATAGTTTCAGTATAATTTTTTTAAGAATAAAATTGTTTACATATTGTGTATCAAAATTAGTATTTTAATTAAAAAAAATTAAGTTTAAGTTTGCAAAATAACAGTGTAAGCATAGAAGTGTAAGAAGAAAAACATTGATGTTCTTTAGTATATATCCATAACGTTTTCTTTATGTCAGTATTCATGATTACGTGTACATTTCTGAATTATGAGGACATTTTAGGACTACAGATTATCTGTGTATGATATATATAAGTATAGTGTTTGTGTCTGTGCGTTGATATTGACCGAATGAAAAGAAAAAAAGTAATTTATGAACTCTTCATTGACCTAGAAAAAAGTCTGTCCTTGTAGAGTGGCAGAAGTGTTCATATGTATAGTTCTATTAACTTGTAAAAAGAGTTTGTCAATTCTAAGAGACAAGAACAAATATTGCGTGCATATTTTATTCGATCATTACCTCAAATAAAAGGTTGTCACACACATGTACCTGGCACTATAATTTACAAAATGATTGATTGATTGATTGTTGTTTTACGTCCAGCAAGCAATATTTCAGCTATATTCAGGACGTGAGAATTAGAAATTTAATTCAGTTATTTAAAGAATATCCATCCTTTCTAAAACAAGGTCTCATACAATAATATGAGCATATATACAGATAAAAAGAAAACTAAACCAATAAAAACTATTCAATATCGCAATTTTAAATCCAATTAAATTTTTCTGTATAAATCAATTTCCTTTAAGAACTGTAAAATTGTGTCGCCAGCGACAGTTGTAAATAAATTATTATAAGAATTAACAGAATAAAAACGTTCCCGAATGTGTGCCACGTCAACACAGTCCATCAAGACATGCTTGATGGTATATGGACAGTTGCATGGCACACACTCGGGTCTTGGTTCATTGTTTAAAATATAACTATGTGTCGTCCTGGTATGCCCAAGACGACACCTGGTTAAAACCACTTGGTCTCTACGACCTCTACAAGATTTTAAATTATGTATGTGCAGAAGTGGTTGGATCTCATGAAGTTTATTATGTACTTCGAGATCCCAACCACGCTGCCATAGATTAGATATGTATTTAAAAATATATAATTTAAAATCAGTAAAAGGAATTTTACAATTAATAATAACATTTTCTAAGGCAGCTTTAGCCTCTCTGTCCACGACTGTGTTTCCATGGATTCCTACATGGCTGGGAATCCAGAAGAACACAACCTCTTTACCTAAACTTGTCAGCGATTTATAAATTTGAATTATTTTTAAAATAAATGGATTTTTAATTTTAGAATTTTCAATTGCCTGAAGACATGACAAAGAATCGGAGCAGATAATAAATTTACTCTCATCTGACGAAGCAATAATTTTTAGTGCAAGAAGGATAGCTTGCGCTTCTGCACTAAATACAGAAGAAACGGAAGGAAGGCGGCGTGTTTCGACACGCTCTCCAAAGACAGCGGCCGATGCAACTTTATCGCCGTCTTTCGATCCATCTGTATAAATTGCAGAATGGTCAGGATAGTGAGATTTTATTTCTGCAAAGCGTTGTTGAATAATTAAAGGGTTTGTGTCAGACTTTTTATGGTTTCTAAGATATCATTTTTGTAATTGTATTGTTGTTCATGCCCTCCACGGGCCCATAATTGGTTAATAAAGTATCTTATCTTATCTTAAGGTACAGCTTGTACCTGAATCACCGAAGCCTAACGTACAGCCGGCATCAGAATCGCCACATGACCAAACTACACGTTTAAAAGAACAACATATACATGTAGGAAAATCAGAAGATACCGTGTTTAACGTTCCGATTTCAAACAGATTTGAAGTGCTCAGTGAAAAAGCTCGACCCAAATTGAAAAGTCACGAAATAGAAATAGTGATGGATTCGCATGGAAACTGGATTGATTCAAAGAGAGTTTACCCATCAAGAGATGTAAATGTCACAGTTCTTGGACCGAGCAAGAAAAACATAGATGGTGCGAAAGAATTTATTGAGAATCATGAGACCCCTAACACTTATTTATTGGTGTAGGAAACAATGATATTTCAAACAAACCTATCAATGAATGTATTGAAAGTATGATTAGCCTACTTAGTTATTTGTCAAAATTGAAAAATTGTAATATCCATATTTTCCAATGTTTTGAGAGAATTGGTCAAGTTGAATTTAACAAAAATGTTGAAAAAATGAATACAGCTATAAGAGAATTTTGTAGAAACTCTGAAAATTTAAAATTATTGGCAAATACTTCTCTGATGAACAGTAAAGCTACCTTTCTATATCAAAGAGACGGTGTTCACTTAAGCAATATTGGCACTGCACACCTGGTAAAAATGATCAAAACCGTGCTGTTTTCTGCATTGGGTCCAGACATGAACAAATTGTCACAAAACAAAACCCGATATAACAACAATTCATACAGGAAACAACATGGTTCTCAAACTCAAAAAAATCACAACCAACAATCCCATTATCAAAAACAGTATAATCAACAAAATTACCAACAAAATAACGGGTACAGGAGACAAACTGATGGATATGGGAGACAAAATGAGCAACACGGGCATCAGAGACAACAAGCAATTAACAATGTACTTCACCACCTGATGTACCTTTTGAACTAACTTTTTTCACAAATACAGTAAATGCTTTGCATTTGTACAAGCAACAATCAAGTTTATGACAATCTTAATTAACTTTGGTTATACTAAGTCTAATGTATATTATATAAATATATATATATTTTTCTCACTACATGTACCTTTATTATGTAGAAGTAGTCATAATGTTTTATATGTATCCCTAGTTATCACATGTTTTTTCATGTTTACTTTTGATAATGATTAATGTAGGATTTTGGAATATCCATGGTTTTTCTAACCACAAAGCTGATGACGATCTGTTATGCAACTAAAGTTATAAATATGATATTAAGGGACTATCCGAAACTATGTTAAGTGAAAATCCCAAGAGTCTTCCAGGTTACTATTTGCCGTTTATAGTGGAATCATCAAAACAAAAAAAGAGAGGGCGCAAATCTGGCGGCTTATTAATATATGTAAAACCAAAACTAAGAAAATATATCTTTGAGGTTAAACGTAGTAAAATCTCAATATGGCTCAAATTAGAAGGTCAGAAAATAGGCCTGAGTAAAAACCTTTTTATATGCTTTTGCTATATACCCCCTTACAAAAATAAAGATTTATCACAACTTAATTTTTCAAATTTGGAAAGCGAAATTAATCTCCTTAAAGTAAAAGGTAACATTCTTCTGTGCGGAGACCTAAATGCTCGTACAGGGGGCTGTTAGATTATATAAATTCAGACAACACAAATGATAATTTTACAGATGTGCCATTGCCTAGAAACTATACACCAGACATAGCAACTCCAAGAAATTGCATGGACACAAAAAACAACTTACACGGTACCCTTTTAACTGAATTGTGTAAAAACAATAATATGAGAATATTAAATGGAAGATACCTTGGAGACTCTATGGGTTTTTACACTTTTTTTAATTCCAATGGAATGAGTACCATTGATTATATGTTAACATCTACTGATTTATTACATGATATTCAATATTTTAATGTGTCACCACCAAATGAGTTATCTGATCATTGTATTATAAGTGTTGGTATAAAAAATCACCAGATAAATGTGTCTTCTAATCAAAATTTATATAATTCCCTACCAGGGAAGTATTTGTGGACCGAGGAGAACAAAGAGAAATATATTTTGGCACTGTTAGACGAAGAATCTGTCAATAAAATAACTGAAATAAACAACTTACTAGATAATCCAACAAATGACATTAATTTGATCTCTGATAAGTTAAAAAATATTTATATCAGTGCAGCAGATAAATCTCTTATTCTGAAAACTATCAGAAAGAAAAAGAAAATTAGAAGACCTTTTAAAATGGTACCAAAAAAGAAATGGATGACCACAGACTGTCTATCACTAAAAAAAGAAGTAATGTCACTTTCTAAAAAGCTGTCTAAAAACCCAAACAACTGCTTCCTTAGACAAACTTACTGCAGAAGTAGATATAACAAAATGCGAAAAAGTCTAAGAGCCAATCATTTTCATCTCTTGACAGAAAAAATAAATTCTCTAAACCCAAATTTTTCAAAAGAATTTTGGAATTCAATTAATAATCTTAATTCAAAAGAAATCTCATCAACGCCAATTGAATTATCAGAATTTGTATCACATTATGAATAGCTTTTCCAAATGAAAGAGGAAAAATTTGATAAATTTATTGAAGCTGAAAACAGTTTAATTCACAAAACTCCTCTTGATTTCCCTTTTACTTGTAATGAAGTGAAAAAGAGTATTTTAGAACTAAAATCTAATAAAAGAGAAGGTCTAGATTTAATTCTCAATGAATTTATAAAAAGCGGAGCAAATTTTATGCTTCAGACACTTGTAAAATTTTTTAACAGAATTCTAACTGATGGAAATTTCCCCACAGAGTGGAATCTCTCATTGATCTCTTCGATTCACAAATCTGGTGAACCTACAGATTGTAATAATTATAGAGGTATTGCAATATGCAGCACAATTGGTAAACTTTTTACCCGCCTGCTTCAAAAGAGACTGAATAACTTCCTTGAATCAAATAACTTATTAAGTCCAAATCAAGCTGGTTTTAGAAAGAACTCGAGAACAACTGACCAGATTTTTGTTTTAAAAACAATTATCAATAAATATACTGCTAAAAATAATGACAAACTGTATACATGTTTTGTAGATTTTAAAAAAGCTTTTGATAGCATATGGAGACAAGGTTTACTTTTCAAAATACTTCAAAAGGGCACAGGAGGAAAATTTTATAACATAATAAAACATATATATCCTTCCACTAAATATTCATGTAAAAATCAAGCAGAGTACAGTCACCCATTTATAGCAAACAAGGGTGTAAAGCAAGGGGACAATTTAAGTCCCACTCTGTTTAATATCTTTATAGATGATATAAAATCCTATTTTAATGATTTTTGTGAACCTATTGCTCTGAATAACTGTGATATAAATCATCTACTACATGCGGATGATTTGGTATTGATCTCAAAATCCCTAAAAGGTCTCCAATGCTGTCTGGAGGCACTAAAACGTTTTTGTAACGACTTGAAACTGGAAATTAATTCCAATAAAACCAAAGTGGTATTTTCCAAAAGAGAAATTGTCCCCACAACAATGGGGTTTTACTTTAATAACCAAGAATTAGAGATAGTTAAATACCTTGGTGTCATTATGAAAAACAATGGGTCCTTGAAATCAGCTGGAGAACATCTATCTAACAGGGCACGCAAAGCTTTTTATGCTCTTAAATGTAAACTTATCCAAAGTGATTACTTTTCTCCAAAAATTTGGTTAAAACTTTATGATAGTATAATCTCACCAATTATTACTTATGGATCTGAAGTATGGATAAGTGACTTCCATACTAATCTAGAAAATCTAGTAATTTTCCTTTTGAAAAAGTTCAAAACATGATACTAAAAAATATTCTTGGGTACACAGTAAAGCCTCAAATCTAGCAGTACACGGTGAATTGGGTGTTTGTCCAGTCTCTTTTAAAGCTTATTCCTTAATGTTTCGTTATTACAATAGATTATTAGAATTAGAGAAAAAAAGGTGACGGGAGCAATTCCCTTCTGAGATCTGCATTTATAGAAAATAAAAAGCTGAAATCATCAATTTGCAAAACTGTTGAACTTCTAATGAAAAAACTTGATATTACATCTCAAGATATATCAGATAAAATAGTTAAACAAAAACTCAAAGAATTTTATACAAGTAAATTAAAAATCAGTTTAGAAAATATTAAACATAAGAAACAAGGAAAACTACCATCTATGATGTAAATAGTTTTGAATTACAAAAATATCTTCAACTTCCCGTCTCTAAATCATTAAGAGCAGAGTTGACCAAAATTAGAATCAGTGCTCATTCTTTAGAAATAGAGGTTGGTCGCTATAATAAAATATCCAGTGACAGACGCTTTTGTAAGTTCTGTAAAACTGAAATAGAAAACGAACACCATTTTATGTTAAAATGTCCAAAATATAATACATTGAGACAGGAAACATTTTTAAATTTGATTGATAATAGAATGAATGAATTAGATCTCATAAGGAAAGTTCTTAATCCTAAAAATCCCACTTTTATAAAATCAATGTGTAAGTAGATAAAAGAAGCTAATGTTATCAGAAAAGAAAATTAAAGTAGAGTGGGTATTACTCAAGTACTGTCAATGACTGTTAATTATTAATAGTCACATAATATCATATTATGTATTTATGTATATATTTATGCCTTGTTAAAAACATTATCTAGTCACTTTGTCTTTTGTATTTTGTAAATTAGTCTTGTGTTTATTAACTCTTTACCGTTCGTATGACCCGAATTCGGGTCATAAGCGTTTTTTCGTGTCTTCTCTGACAAACCCGATTGTGTATCAGCTTTGTGAATTACTTTCATCGGCAATGTTATATATTGCTGGAATGCTTGAAACTTCCAGTTTTTAATTGTGTTTTTCTTTTCTTTATCGAACGTGTCGATATTGTTTATTGTTGTCTAAACCTATTTGGTTAAGTTTACTTAATTGAGCCAAATTTCTGCCATTTTGCGGTACCGATAGGTCTGTAAAAGAACGAAGCGTACAATGTGGATTTTATGTAAAACATAATAATTTTTATCTAGTATTAATAAAGTGTTCAAACAAAAATTTTCTGTCGATTTATTTTTTTATATATACCTTATAATGTATTTTTCTTGAGCAAAGAAACCAGACAATACCCGAAAATTTGATAGAGCAATGTTAACATTTCTCTTACGTGCTACATTTTCCGATTTTTAATCGTTTACGTATTTAAATAGGGAAAACAAAACATAACAACTAAAAGTTTAGAACATAGGCGTCATTTTGATATATATAACATAATTTTGTATTTTTTAATATTGAAACACAAATCGTGTAAATTAGCACTCTAATCAGTAGAAAAAACGGAAAAACGTACCGATTCGAAGAGTGTGTTTCACGGTTTCCGCTTCACAAAATGGAAACACCCATTCGAGACGTGCAAGAAGAGAATGATAGCGGTATGTCTTTATCCATGTAAATGGAGTTGTTAGATTCATGGGTTTGAATAATAAGATGTTCATTCTACAATTTTCAACACTTTTATATTGATCTATACAACAAAAATGTACCCCAACACAGGAAAAAATGTTCTACATGAATGACCTTGACAGTTTCACAAGTAATATAATTTTTCCTAGTTTCTGTAATACAGTTTTCAAGTCAAATGTTCTATAGCAGCATTGAGGCATTGGTTGATAGTAATATGCACATTCCAATTTTTGGAATTTTTGACAGATTTCATGGAATACTTCGAGCCAATTGAAGATGATGATGGCATGTCGGAGGATGAGGAGGAGTACTTGGACTTTCTTCTTGGGAATGATGAAGAAATGGGGTTTGAAGATGCTGATGATGCATGGAAACCAACAGACAATTATATGTAAACTATATAAATTTAGATAAATAAATGATTTGATATATGTACATGTACTAGTACCACAACTAAAGTGGTAGAATTTCATGTAATATTGTGGAAATGGTACATCACTGATGATGTATTGTTTATAAACTGTTCTTGTCCTGAATATAGCAGATATATTGCTCCCTGTTAGTATAACACAATAATTTTAGTTGGATTCTGGTTTTCACATGTTTATTTCACATGGTTACTAAAATAGTTTATAATATTTGAGATTTTATATAAGCATATTTCCAAGTCAAAAGTTTATCTGATCTTATTTGTGTAGAATATGTAACATCTACATCTATACTATTGATCCGCAGTGGTATATCCATAACGCAGATAATTGATTGCGATACTCCGTTTATAAAAAAAATTATAACTGACCAAAATAAAAACAAAACCAACACCATCATGTACAGATGTATGTAAAAATATTTACATCTACAGCTGTGGCAACTCTACAGTTTTTTATTTGAACATTGTACATGTATAATACAATAATTAAGTAATTCTTGTTGCTCTTAATACTACATGTACATGTAGTTTGGTGTGAATAAAAAACATTAAAATGCTTTCATTTTATAGTTCATCACAATCATCAGTAGATGCATGTAGTGGTTCCAGCACAGATGAGACATCAAACATTTACTGGAAAGATGAAAACACAATGGATGATGGCGCCCCAGACCCTAGAACTGTCCAGTTCAAACCAAAACGAAAACCTGGCATACAGCTTGGACGTTTATCAAGGTTTTCTCATAAATCTACTTTAATTTTACCTTTTTTACTGCATTCATTTTTTTTTCCAATACAAAATATGAAGGAAACTTGGTTTTGTAAACTCCTTTCTTGTTTTCCATCTATTAGTACCCAAGGTAACTGTAGGCAGATATCTTCTTTATTTATATTAGTACAGTTTTTTATTCTCATGTTATTTTCTCCAATGTTACTCCACCAGTTCTATGTAGTTTTTTTTCCTTTAAAATTTTGTCTGATAAAATTTTACATATTACATTATATTGTTGTTCCAAACTTTTGAAATATTGAAACTTTATGTGTGTGTATATTTTGTTAGATTTGCTTTGAAAAGTTTAACCTCGCCAATCCACTTCTTTCGTCTGTACATGACAAGCATCTTTGTTTCATCATTGTGTCTGTCAACAAATCAGCATGCAGAGTATTTGATCGGTAATGGAAAGTACATGTCATATGCTAGGCCTGATGGGAGATGGGAAAAGGTTACAGAGAGTGAGATGGAGAAGTAAATTTTTGTTTAACAACTTAAAGCAACAAATTATTTTAAATCAGGAACATACATCTACACTACTTTTCTTAAATTAGTAAATATCTATTTTGAATTTAGCAATTCTTGATGCACATGTACAACCAATTCTTATTGGACAGTGTGAATAATTTCATGCATCAATTCCACGATTGATGCTGCCATAAGTAAGCGAGAGCTGAGACATTATTTCCTGTATATAAACACATTTTACATGCATTATGTGTAGGTACGACTATCTGTATCACATCAAGACAGTTGTGTACTAAAAACATACTTTATTTTAGATACAAAAATTCCTTGTTTAGTCAGTTATTCTAGTTTTATTGCAGTGTCACCAATAAACTCACCTTACAACCATGAAATCATT
This sequence comes from Limnoperna fortunei, assembly GCA_944474755.1. NCBI lineage: Eukaryota > Metazoa > Mollusca > Bivalvia > Mytilida > Modiolidae > Limnoperna > Limnoperna fortunei. Next base: position 28,135,672 of record OX104123.1, read on the forward strand.
AATTGATGCCAGCAAATCTTCAAATACAATACAGTTAGCTACTAATTGTAATGTCATTAATTTAATTGAATATAAAAAGGATATTTACTTATACAAAAATTGGCGCACACTACATGTATTTTGAAACCTTTAATCACATTATCTACACTATATCACAGAAATGTTATTGTTAAGCCTTTTTATAATTGTAAAAGATGCCTGTTCACTGTGTTTTAATATAAAATATATATCTACGTTTGCTTAATGATTCTACTATAAATTATAGATTTATTGGTATTTTGATCTACATGTCCTTCACAAAATTAAGCTCTCTGGATCGATACTGGAGTAGAGATATTTTATACAGTTTTAATCCTGTTCCATTTTGCATGACATCATTAAGATTTAAGGCCATTCTTGCATTTTTGCAAATTACACCATTACCAGATGTTGAAAATGGAGGGCTTACTGATTGATGCCTTTGTTTCTTTATATTTAACTGTATTTTATGACAACAATTTGCTTGTTTACTTTCAGATTTGAATATGCCATAAGGGGCATTACAATTATAAAAGTATTTAAGAATTCCATATTAAAATAACATTAGCCACGATTGCATCTAATTAGCTTAAACATGATTGATGATCATTGATGGTGTTGTGAAATCTGATCTCACAACAAATTGCAGGTAACATGCATGAATATAAGAGTTTTATTTGACATTTCATTTGTACTTGTAAATGATAAACTTACAAGAATAAGACCAATAATAGAACATGTCACAACGGTATCTACAGACCTTTTTCAACCCTACGAAAAGATTGCAGTTGATGAGCGAATTGTAAAATCAAAACACAAGTACAGTGGTATCAGACAGTTTATGAAAGATAAACCTGTTAAATTTGGGATTAAACTTTGGGTTCTTGCAGACACGCTTACAGGTTTTACATGTAATTTTTTTGTATACTTGGGGAAGAAAAGAACTGAAATTACTGATTTAAGTAAATGTCTTGCATATGCAGTTGTCATGTATTTAACACCAGAATATTTTAATCAAGGATATAGGTTGTTTATGGACAGTTTTTATACTACTTTTAATTTAGCAAATGATTTACTGAAAAAACTTGTCTATGTTATTGGAGCCATACGTCAAAATAGTTCTGCTATGCCTTTATTGTTTAAAGTTAATGATGGCTGGGAAAAAGTTGCAGGGAGGGGTGATTTTCGATGGCACAGGGAAAGGAATTTTTTGACAGTTCAGTGGAAAGATTGTAAAACAGTAACTATTATTTCTCCCATGCATAAAGGGTGTAAACTTTCAACATGTACAAGAACTTTTAAAGGTCGCACTGGCTGGAAGAAACAATGTGTAAAGCAGCCAGATTGTGTTAAATCTTACAATGAAGGTATGTTCGGTGTGGACAAATCAAACCAATATTTATCACGATATCCTTGTTATGTTAAAACAAAATTTCACTGGTGGAAGGTTTTGTTTTTTCATTGTCTTGATATAATGGTAGTCAATTCTTTCATAGTCTTCCAGGAGTTTAGGAGTGAATTTTCTTCTCAGTGTGAGAAAATGCCAGCACATTTTGGACAACTGGAGTTCAGAGAATATTTAGTAAAGTCACTATTGGGCCTTGATAATAAGTATAATGATGTAACAGATTCATTTTCTTCTTGCATGCCAATTTGTAATGAAAACTCCACTAGGCTTAGATGCACATACTGTTATGCTTATGCTAAATTACATGGCCTACCGACATCTCACTGTAAAACAATATTTCGATGTGAAAAATGTATGGTAAATCTCTGCTTATCAGCAGATAGAAATTGTTTCAAATTATGGCATAGTGACAGTGGTAAAGAAGTTAGATATTGGGTCAAAGAAAATGGTAGAAACAAAGATTTGTAGGTGTTACTAATATTGTATTGTGTTTATGTATTAATATCATAGTTAATTAGTCATGAAAACAAAAAATTGGTAAATTGTAATGATATGAAGTAATGACTCTTAACACGTGCAGTTAGGACCGCCTTCTAACTGATTGACAGTTATCTTTGTTAAGCTTGAAATTGTATCTCTGGGACATTACTGTTTGTAATCATGTAGATGTTAGTCGTGTTTAATAAATATATAATTTTCATTATGGATTAATTATTATAACACCCTATCGAACTCGTTACATGGTGTCAGGTGTGTGAACGCATGAATGTTCAATTTGTTGTTTGCCGAACAAAGAAGCAAAAACATGGAACATTTAAAACAACCGCCCGAGTTTAACTTTTCAAGTGACGGGAATATGTCCGAAAGATGGAAAAAATGGCGTCAGACCATGGAACTTTACTTAGACGTTGCTATGTCCGCAACAGATGAAAAGGACAAATGTAAAACACTTTTGTATGTCATTGGACAAGATGGGCGAGATATCTTTAATACGTTCACAATACCGGGAGATGACAAGGACAAAATCAATCCTTTACTTCTAAAATTCGAAAACTACTGTATTCCACGCAAAAATGTGCCTTTGGAGCAATTGAAGAAGAACTCATTCGTGATCGCATTGTTTGTGGAACCAATTCAGAAAGGGTGAAAGAGAGACTTTTACGTGATGATGAACTAACATTAGCAAAAGCTATAACTGTCTGCCGCGCCGAAACTTAAAAGCGTTTAAAGAAGAAGAAAGTATTCATGCATTACGAAGGAGACAGAAACCGCAAAACAGTCACCAGCAGAATCCGAATCCGAAAAAGAAAGAGGAATTTCAGTGTAGAAAATGCGGAGACCGACATGAAAAACGTAATTGTCCAGCATATGGTAAACGTTGCCGAAAATGCAAGCACTTGCATCATTTCGAGAAATGTTGTCGTTCGAAAAGAAAAATTCATGGATTAGAAGAACGTGAAGCGAACGTAGATTCCGATTGTCCGGATGATTTCTTTGTCGGAAGTATAACAGAAAATAGGAAAACGGAAATTCTTGGAAATGAATGCTACACAACCTACAAAGTTCAAGGTAGGAACATCAAATTTAAAATTGACACAGGTGCACAAGTTAACATTTTGCCGACCAAGATCTATGAAAAATTGTCGCATATCAAATTGTTCCACACGCATACAACACTAACAAGCTATTCAGGTGATAAATTGAAAGTTAAAGGCAAATGTCAATTAATTCTACAAGATAAGCTCATTGAATTCTTTGTAACTAATACAGAACAATGTCCGCTTCTTGGGTTCAAAGCGTCAAAAGATTTAGGTTTAATTCAGGTCATCATGACTGTTAATTCTGTCAAAGATCCGATCAAAAGCTATCCGAAAGTTTTTAATGGTTTAGGTTGTCTTGAGAAGCCCTACCACATTGAAATAGATAAAAGTGTACCTCCCGTGATTAATGCACCTAGAAACGTACCAGCTGCATTAAGAGCAAAACTGAAAGAAACTTTAAAAGATTGATTGATTGATTGATTGATGTTTAACGTCCAGCAAGCAATATTTCAGCTATATTCAGGACGTGAAAACCATAATTTTTAAATTAGTAGAACGTCATGCCTCCTTATACTAAAACGTGATCTCATACAATAATGAGAATATACACAGATAAAAATGGTAGTTAAAACAATAAAAAATATGAAGTATCACAATTAATAGTGGAATTAAATTTTATTAAATAAATTAATTTCCTTTAAGAACTTTAAAATTGTGTCGCCTGCGACAGTTTTAAATAAATTGAAATACGTATCTGCACTATAGAAACGTTCCCGAGTGTGTGCCACGTCCACACAGTCCATCAAGACATGCTTAATGGTGTATGGACTGTTGCATGGCACACATTCGGGTCGTGGCTCATTGTTTAAAATATAACTATGTGTCGTCCTGGTATGACCAAGACGACATCTTGTTAAAACAACTTGGTCTCTTCGACCTCTAAAACATTTAAAATTATTTGTGTGCAGTAGTGGCTGGATCTCATGAAGTTTATTATGAACTTGGAGATCCCAACCACTCTGCCACAAATTAGAAATATATTTAAAAATTAACGGTTTAAAATCGGTAAAAGGAATACTGCAGTTAATGATGGTATCCTTTAATGCATTTTTAGCCTCCTGATCCACGACTGTGTTTCCACGGATTCCGACATGACTGGGAATCCAGAAGAAAATAATTTCTTTTCCCAAAGCAACAAGTGATTTGTAGATTTGAATAATTTTTAAAATGTAAGGATTTTTAATTTTGAAATTTTCAATAGCCAGTAGACAAGACAGGGAATCGGAGCAGACAATAAATTTGCATTCGTCTGACGAAGCAACTATTTTCATCGCAAGAAGAATAGCTTGCGCCTCTGCTGTAAATACAAATGAGGCAGACGGAAGGCGGCGAGTTTCAACACGCTCTCCGAAGACAGCGGCCGAGGCGACTTTATCACCGTCTTTTGACCCATCTGTGTAAATAGTACCATAGTCAGGGTAATACGATTTAATTTCTGCATAATGTTGTTGTATTAATAAATGGTTTGTGTCGGATTTTTTATGTTTTCTTAGATCATAAATAAATATCGGTTTGGGGTTTAACCACGGAGGATTATGCGGAATTTCGATTGCAGCAATTTCATCTAAATTTATACCGGAATTTTCCAACTGAGATTTAATTCGGAGGCCAAAAGGTTGAATTTTGTTTGGATGTTTTTCGAAAATGTTTTGATAAAGAGGTTTGAAAACACAGTCGTGGGCGGGGTTGCCAGGATATGCCTTTAATTTGGTTGCATATTGCAAAGCGAGCTTTATTCTTCTTTGATACAAAGAAGGCTCGCCTGCTTCTACATATAAACTTTCAACAGGTGTGGTTCTGAAAGCTCCAAGGCATAGTCGCAATCCTTGATGGTGTATAGTATCAAGGATTTTGACATATGACTTGCGAGCAGAACCATAAATAAAACAACCATAATCCAATTTAGATCGAACCAGCGATGTATATAGATTAAGTAAAACGTCGCACTCAGCACCCCAGTCGGTGTTGGCTACAACTTTTAAAATATCTAATGCCTTTAGGCATTTATTTTTTAACATTTTGATATGGGGTAGAAAGGTTAGCCTTGAATCAAATATGAGACCAAGAAAAGTAGTTTCTTTAACAATTTTTATAGGATTATTATGAAATTTTAATTCAGGGTCAGGATGCATCTTTCGTTTATTACAAAAATGCATCCCAACGGTTTTTGCAGTGGAGAATTTAAAACCATTCTCCATTGCCCATTTCTCTATTCTATTTAAACATAACTGCAGTTGACGTTCAATATTATTCATGTTTTTTCCTCGGTAACATATGAGGAAGTCGTCAACATAAAGAGAACCATCAATATTATCTTTTAAAACTTGAGCAAGGCTATTAATTTTGATACTAAATAAAGTGACAGAAAGGATGCTTCCCTGAGGAACACCCATTTCCTGTTCAAAAGGGTCAGATAAAGTAGAATTGACCCTAACTTTAAACTCTCTGTCAGATAAAAAGTTTGAAATAAAGGTAGGAAGTCTACCTTTCAACCCCATATCAAAAAGATCTTTTAAAATACCATATTTCCATGTTGTGTCATATGCTTTTTCTAAATCGAAAAAGATAGACACAACATGCTCATTTTTTGCAAAGGCGTTTCGAATATACGTTTCGAAACGTACAAGATGATCTAGGGTACTTCGCCCTTGTCTGAAACCACATTGAATATTAGAAAGTAGATTGTTGGATTCTAAAAACCAGATAAGGCGATCGTTGATCATCCTTTCCATGGTTTTACAAAGACAGCTTGTGAGGGCTATAGGCCGATAGTTTGACGCTTCCGAGTGATCTTTTCCTGGTTTTGGAATAGGCACAACAGTGGCCATTTTCCAAATAGATGGTAAGTCACCCGTTTCCCAAATGTTGTTAAGAAGATTCAAAAGGCATTGGAGAGAAGATTGTGGCAGATGTTTGAGAAGTTGATAATGGATGTCATCTGGACCACATGCTGTATCGTGAGATTTGTTCAAAGAGGTTTTTAGCTCTTCCAAAGAAAACGGTGTATTGTAATCTTCTAGATTTTTTGACTGGAAATTAAGTTTTGATTTTTCTTTTTGAGTTTTGATACGCTGAAAATCCGGATGATAATTTTCAGCGGACGAGTGTTTTGCAAATGTTTCGGCCAATTTGTTAGATATTTCCGACTCTGATGTTAACAAGTCTTGTCCATCCTTTAAATGATGGACATTTGCTTTACTGTTTTTACCTTTAATTTTACGAATCATGTTCCAAATTTTATTCATGGGGGTATGGTTATTCAATTTAGAAACAAAGTTACGCCAAGAAGTGCGTCGTCTTTGTTTCGTTACCCTGCGAGCTTTCGCTCGAAAAATTCGGAAATGGTTAAGATTATTTTGAGTTGGGTGTTTATTAAAGCGTCGTTCAGCTTTTTTCCGGTCTTTAATAGCGTCCTCACAGCTGTCATCGAACCATGGTTTACTAGGATGTTTTGGATTTGTCGAGGTCTTAGGAATTGTTTCATCAGCAATTGAAATAAGTGTTTCATTGAATTTTAAAATTGGATCAGAAATAGCTTTAAAAGTATCCGAGTTAAGTCGCTCCATACAGAGTTGTTCAAATAGAGGCCAATTGGCTTTGTTGAATTTATACCGAGGGGCTCGTTCTGTGATGGAAGAGTGCAAAGATTCCAATATAATGGGAAAGTGATCACTGCCGCAGAGATCATCATGGACTTTCCAGGAGAAATCGGGCAAAAGAGAAGGATCTGCTATTGTAAGATCAATAGCCGAATATGATCCATTCCCAGGATGTAAATATGTATTGGTTCCATCATTAAAAATACACAAATCTTCCTGATTCAATAAGCCTTCAATAATTTTACCTTTATCGTTTATTGTGTTACTGCCCCACAAGTTGTGTCCGTTGAAGTCCTCAAGTAATATATAAGGGGCCGGAAGCTGATCAGTAAGATGTTTCAACTGATTTAAATTTAATGAAGAATTCGGAGGGATATACACAGAGCATAAAGAAATTGTTTTGTCTAAAGATATTCTAACAGCAACCGCCTGAAGATCAGTGTTGAGATCTACAGGGCTATGTAGAACTTGATCTTTTACAAGAATGGTAGAGCCGCCAGCAGCTCTATCATTCTCGTCTACATATGTGCTGTATATAGAGTAGTTTTTTAAAGATATGTTATCACTTCGTTTTAGGTGGGATTCTTGGAGGCAAAATGCAACAGGAAGAAATGCTTGAACTAATAATGTAATTTCAAGAAAGTTTATCTTAAGACCTCGACAATTCCATTGTATTATTGTACCCATTATGGTCTGCGAATAGGGGAATAGTTTACAGTTTTTTTGGGGCTATTCCGCCGGTTTCTGCTAGGGGATCTACTTTTAGATCCAGTATCTGGGGGTAGTGTATCCATGGGATCGCCCCAGATAGTAGTGTCTATATGATCTAGACTACCAAACCTGTTGTGGACCTTAATGGGATCCCGAAGCAGTTTTGGAGTACGATCTCCTTTTTGATTTGAGTTTTTATTAGAATTTGAAGAATTTGAATTGGAAATAGTTTTTGAATTTTTTTGGGGGCTGCTTGAAGAATTGGTTGAGGATTGAGAGGGTGCTGAAGACGTAGCAGTTTGAGAAGATGAAGATTTTCGTGAAGATTGAATGATTTTGTCAGTTGTTTCAACTAGAAGTCGTTCTGGGTCTTTTTTACCAATAGGCCAGGTGATCATAGTTTGCGTTTCAGTTGTTACATAAACGCGTTTGGTCACGCTGGCGTATGATGTGGCAGAAGATGATGGATTGCTCGCCGAACTGTACAGACGACGAGCCTCAGGGTAGGTGATGTTTTTTTCGGTTTTTAATTTTTGGATTTCCTTTTCTTTTTTAAAGTGCTGGCAGTCTTTTGAGGAGGACATGTGGGCTTCACCACAGTTAGCACATTTTGGGGTTTTAGTGCAGGTAAAGCCCTCATGCCCTGGCTCTGCACATCTAAAACACACGAGTGCTCCTTTACATTGTCCCTTTCCATGGCCGAATTTCTGACATTTAAAGCAGCGCACAGGGTTGGGAATGTATGCGCTGACTTTAATATTTTGAAGACCTATTTTGATTGATTGGGGGACAGTTGGAGAGTTGAAATTTAGAAGGAAGGTGTTCAGTTTAACCTGAACACCTTGTCTGTTGGCAATAAATCTTTTAACTTTTGTAATACCCTGAGGTTGTAACTCTGTGCAGATTTCGTCGTCAGTAAGTTCGGCGAGATCATCGTCACGATAATGAATGATTCCTTGACTCGAGTTCAATGTCCTATGGGGAGAGGCCGAAATTTCTAAATCTATAATTTTTGTAAGTTTTAATAAGTTCAAGGATTGGTGTTTTTTGTTGCATTCAATGAGAAGACCACCAGATTTCATCTTGGTGACGTTCTTAACATCTCCTGCACAACCTTTTATCACTTTTTCAATAACGAATGGAGAGATTTTGGTTATTGGTTTACTAGGATCTTTGCTGGATAATACAATGAATCTTGACCAGAAGTCTTCATCAACCATTTCTTCAAGCGGTAAGTCATTTTTTCTTTTTTTTGGACCATTTTTTATATTTGTTTCAGAAGCCATGATGAGAAGAATGTGGTTCACCACCCTTGTCACCCACCCGCCACGGAGTGCCAATAGGGGCGATGCCTAGACTCTGCGGATCGCCTGCAGAAAGCATCAGGTGTTCCAAGGGTGGTATACTCAAACAGACGAATTTATTGGCGAACGCAAGCCTCGTGCCAGAGCTAACTGGCGAAACAACCGTTCGAAATTCTGTCTACTTGATTGACCCATTAGCCACCGCCTTCTTAACAGCCTGTTATTGAACAACTTTGGTAGTAAGAATCACGAGATATAATCAAGTGTTAAGAAGAATGACGACAAGCTTGTTAAGGGCTCGGCGTGACCAGCCGATTGACCGAACCGGGTCCATCCGGCCTCCCGTCTAGTTGAAGTCAGGGCCAAAGTGGTGTATTGAAAATCGAAACCCGCTGACCCGCACTAATGGATGCAGCAGAGAGTGATCTCTCAACCACCAGGATCCCTTCCTCCACCATCACGGGTTGCAACACACGGCAAACATGTCGCCTCTATAAAGCTGAGGAAGCTTTGCCCTTCAGCCACCGCCTTCTTTGTAAATCCTTAAAGGAAGCTGTCTATAAATTGGTAAATACATTTCATGGAATAGTTTGGAAATTAATGTAATAGAACAGCTAAAATGAGAAGGATTCACAAAGGGCAAGACGTGACATGCCGATTCATCGAAGTCAGGGCTAACTCGATTTCCCGTCTAGAAAAAGTAAGGGTTCAGTAGGTTATCGAGACCGTTTACCCGGCCTACTGAAATCCCGTCCTGTAATCGACACGGGTCGCAACACACGGCAAGTGTTGCCTCTGTTAGCAGACTCTTACTGCAGGCTGAGGAAGCCGTGGGCCTATTCTCCTGTGCCCCGGGTCCCACACGGGGTAACTTTAAAAGATATGAAATCAATATTCGCTCGTCATGGAGTACCATCTGTAGTACGAAGCGATTGTGGTAGTCAATACACATCTGCCGAATTCAAAGAATTTTCGAAATCATGGGGATTCGATCATGTAACGTCAAGTCCGTATCAAAAAACATCCGAAACAGCGATGAAAACTTTGAATTTAATAAGTTTGATGAAGAAACAGATGACATAGAACTATCGAAACAAGACAAGGAGACTGCTACCGATTCGAATCATCTCTATACAACCCGTAGTGGAAGACAAGTTAGACCGCCGATTAGATTCCAGGATTATGTGTGTAAATAATCTGCGTTGTGCCGTAGGGTCAGAATAATACCCTATACGCAGATAGTTAGGTGTTAGGAAGGCAGGGCAGTCTACCCTGACCTTAGTAGGATTACAGTAATGTTACTTCTTGTATTATATTAAAATAATCAGTTTATTGTTTAAACTTTATTTGGCTTTTATTTGTTTCAAAATTTTATTTTGGAATAGACTATAGATCTACTTTATTTTCAATACACTAAATTTCTTATGGCTGATTATTTTGGTTGGTTTGTAACATAACTGTTAAATTAGTTTGACATCTGTTTGTGTAAATATTTCCATGCTTTTCTACTTTAATGACTTCGTCTTTATAAACACAAATTGACATTTCACAGAACTTTTCATAGTCAATCATTTTATGTTTCTTCAGAGGGGGTTGTAATGATATGAAGTAATGACTCTTAACACGTGCAGTTAGGACCGCCTTCTAACTGATTGACAGTTATCTTTGTAAAGCTTGAAATTGTATCTCTGGGACATTACTGTTTGTAATCATGTAGATGTTAGTCGTGTTTAATAAATATATAATTTTCATTATGGATTAATTATTATAACACCCTATCGAACTCGTTACATAAATATAATTTAAAAAATTAAAAAATGAGATAAATATAATTTAAAAAATTAAAAAATAAGATAAATTAATTTAAAAAATATATTCAGTATATATTGAAAAAAAAATATGTAAAAAAAAACAAAATAATATAAAAAAAATAACTAAAAAAAAAGAAAAAATATTTTATTACAGTAAAAAAAAACTATTGCTAATACAAGCTTTGATAGTTTAATGTAAAACACCGAGAAATCGGAATTGGTGGTTCAAGTCCACCTCAAAGCCTATCAGTGCAATAGTCTAAAGTAAAAATAAATCTATAAACATTACTTTGGCATGTTTGTATTACGGCCAATTGTTCAGAAGAAAGGTTATATCCACATTTAAGTACATTTTATAAAAAAATACAATAATTGATCCATGCAGTAGTGTCTTATGGATTAGTTGGCATTTAGTGCTTGCTGTTAATTTTAAAGTTGATATACAGCAAACTGCCATTAATTTTAAGGAGGATATGCAAAACTGTTGAAATGGGGACATGATATACTTAGTATAGACTGCCCCTGGTTGATATTAAAGAAAAATAATGTTCTTAATATAAAAGGAACAAAAACAAACAACATTTATGTTTGTGTTTATAACCCGGTACAGACATCATAACTTATATTCTTGAAAAGTTAATTTTATGTAACAAAAATATTATATAATGGTTGCCATAGAAACTGGTTGCCATGGAAACAATATATTTCACAACAGGTGTTGCTGCCTTTGATGTATTACATATATATACATAGGACATTCGTTTATAAAATGAATGTATAATAAAAATAACTTAAAATAAATGAAAAGTAACATTTTGTCTGATTTTACCCTTGTTGCTAGGCAACAAAAAAATATACTAGTTTTCAATTTTCAAATAAAAAAACTTATGAAATGTTATTTTTAGGTTTTAGTCTTGCATTTTCAATAAAAACATATGCTATTTGTACACAATTACACTGAGATGTATCCTTAAATGATAGTTTAGTTCAATTTTTTGTTTAAAATCAGTTTGATATCTGGACTCTTTATGGTTTCCACAGCAACCGTTGTCAACATAATGAAAAAAAATGTTGTAGAATAAAATATTTGATCATGACTATAATTCATGATTACATATTAATGTATACATGCAGTCCTCTTTCTGCACCATAATGTTGAATGTAATGCTTGTATTTAGCTCTAAATTTGATGAAAATCAATTGAATGGTAAAGAGTTAATGTGTTTGTTAATATGATGCACGCCTAAATCTGGCTTATCATTAATAAAGAATTGGAATTTGATCTTATCATTGAACTACAAAACTCAGATTCAGTTTTGTTGGTTAATGTACGTTGATAACAGTTTCCCCGAGTTATAAATGTACGGAATTTAGTCTCGTATTGTGGTCTATACCAATAACAATACCAATATTTTTATTTTCCAAATTATGTCCCCATTAGGGCAATTACATATAACAGTTATGATTGATTGATTGATTAATGGTGTTTAACGCCCGAGCAGCAATCAACATCATTGAATCAATGTTGAGGCCCATTGTTGAATCAACGTTAGAGAATAATAGGTTCTTTCATACGTTTTTGGGAAAGACCGGTTGATCTTTCACGAGTGATAGAAATTTTATGTCTTTTCGCGAGTGGAGCGCAGCGGAACGAGCCAAAAGACATAAAAATTTCTATTACGAGTGAAAGTTCACACGGGCTTTCCCAAAAACGCATGAAAGTACCTATTTCTTCCGTAAACCAACAACTTTCACATTGCTATATCCTAAAGACTCTCCATTGTTTTATACTCCATTGTCTCTGACATCCAATCAGAACGCCGGAAACGAGAACGTCATAGAAGAACGTTGTTATGCTTCCATAACAACGTTCTTGTTTCTGACGTTTTGATTGGATGACGCAGCAAGTACAGATGTGTGCGCGTGAGCTCATCTGTACTGGGTCATCTGTACCAGAAATCGGCCATTTACGGAAGAATCATTGATTTTGCAAATAGAATCAACGTTGAAATTTCGATGTTGAATATACGTTGACAATTTCAATGTTGAATTTGAATAGAATAAAGGTTGATTTGTTCAACTGTTAATGTTGACAAAATGTTGAAATATTATGAAACAAAAACATCAATGTAGATTCAATGTTGAAATATTGTTGAAACTAAAACATCAATGTAGATTCAATGTTGAAATATTGTTGAAACTAAAACATCAATGAAGATTCAATGTTGATATATTGTTGAAACTAAAACATCAATGTAAATTCAATTTTGATATATTGTTGAAACTAAAACATCAATGTAGATTCAATGTTGAAATATTGTTGAAACTAAAACATCAATGTAGATTCAATGTTGAAATATTGTTGAAACTAAAACATCAATGTAGATTTAATGTTTATATCCAGTTGAACAAGTAATATTGTTGAAATCAAGACATCAATGTTATATTGTATTATGCAATGTTTAAAGTTTTCAAATTTGTGTAAATGTTGAATCAATGTTGTGATGATATTGTCATTGTTGAATAGATGTTGAAATATTGTTGAGATGAATGTGTCAATGTTGAATACATGTTGAAATGTTGTTGAGATGAATGTGTCAATGCATGTTGAACAAAATATTGACCTATTGTTAAAACTGTAAGCATTGTTGAAATATTGAGATAGATGTTGAATTGAAATGTAAGAAATTGTGACCCAACTTTAATAGTTTAATCCTTGCTGATATATTGCTGAGTACAGTGTAGAGATGTAGTACATCATTAGGAGTAAAATTGACCTATACTATATAAATCAGAAAATGTAAACACCAAAACCAACACCACAGAAGTAATCCCATATTTCTCACATCTTCATGGAAAAAAATTCCGGCTGTGATTGTTAAATCTGTCTGCACATGTAGTAAGGGCATTTTCGAGTAAAAAATATTTAAGGGGTAGAAGTGTCACTTATTTTAGGGGTACCACAAAGACAATTTATTTTAATTTCTTACAATACTATACATTACATCAGAACTTTGACTCCCCCCCCCCCTTTTACACACCAAGTTTGTTTTTCAATTAAAATGGTATTCCACCCCTTCAAATAAATTTTACTGGAATAGCCCTTATTAAACGATAAATGGCCAATTTAATAAAATTTTTATGTTTCTCACATTTAATAGTATTAAGATACTTTGTATATCATTCACAGCACAATATCCTTACAAAACACTCATGACATATGCAACCCGTTACAAATGATAAATGCAAAATTGCGGTGTATGGCAAATATTTAGTTTTAACAAAAGGCAGAAAAAAAAAGAAAATATCGCTATTTTTGACATTTAAAGATATAACTCATACAAAGAATCGTCTGTCAGACAACTTTGACACAGTGAAGACATTCGTAAAGCTTTTAGAGCCAAACATTTTTGCAATTGAAAGTGTTTGTCTATCTACTATCGTTTCCATGTTATAGGCCAACAACAGGAAAAGTGTTGGTCCAGGTGAGCTAGTAAAATGCTATACAGATTTCGTTTTGAATGCCGGAGATAAAACTGTAAAAATATTCTTTTAATTTTATTTAAAAATAAGCAGCAAACCCAAAAGATCATTCTAAAAAAGCTTTAGCTTTTAGAAGAGTAATTATTTCTATGACTACTTGACATTTGAAAATCTGTATGAAGTGCAAAATAAGTTAACACTACTTTTTACAGTGAAAGTCCAATTTATTTCCACAGTCTTAAAAAATTGTTAAATTTATTTCCCATTATTTGAGAAAAAAACAGTTCGTTTAATAAAGAAGATATATTATAAACAGGAAAACACATTATCATTGCCAGTTAGTTTTTCATGAACATTGTAATTTACATGTAGAATTATAAAATTCTGTGGTTTTTTTCACTGACTTGATGTTTCTTCTCCGTTCTGCTTTTCAGCCTGTACAGTTTTTTTCCTTCCTCCTCCTCCAATGCGATCTTTGGCATATCTCAGGTATCTTGCCATTTCATCTGTTATTTTTGTCTGATTGGAAGTCTGGGGGTACACTTCCAATACAGCCTCTGGAACAAAATGTAACTCAAGTTAAAAAGCATGCCCATAATGTATAATAAAATTACTTAATAAGAAAAGTAAAATGGACACAATTTCACATAATGTCACAGATGATAAACATCAACTTTTTTCTTCCACATATTTGCCCAAACAGCTCTTTCTTGTGTTGTTCTGTAGTCCATATGCTAATAAATAAGTACATACAACTAAACAAAAATTGGACGCAAAATATGTGCCACAAATATTTGGTTAAAACTATCCAGGAGTTATTTAATGGGAGAGACATTGTGATGGCTTGATCTCACTCGGCTTTTTTTGCCATACAAAAGTACACGGATCTCCCCTAAACCCAACATTTTAAGAGGTGGGTATTAAAAAGAAAGTTAGCATAAATTAATAATTTTACCTCGAATAACCTTGCAAATTTGCAAGCTACCAAATGCTGGTTTATTAAGCTTGACCGTCATGTTCATTTGGCCCATAAGTCTATTGGTTAGTATCCTGCAATTAAATAAATGACATGTAAATAAATCGAGTCTTTTTATAAATAAATATAATTTCATTTATTCACTACAAGAGTTCAAAATAAGCTAATTAGCTTGTTCTGCAATCAACAATTTCGATATATATTTCAACCAATGGCGCAGGAAAACATACTGACTGAGGGGGATAACTGTTATTTTATGGATTTTATTGTCATTCAGTGGTAAATAGCTGTATTATTAGAAAGACAAAACACTTCTTCAAAGTCAATAACTTAAAAGATAGCGAACTTTTCATTTTGCTTCTGACATGAAATCGTGTCAGAATTTGCTAATGGAAATTTGAAAGAACTGATATGACGTCCCATTCCACAAAAAATGAAAAATAAACATGAAAACATTAAATGCAACGGAATTGTTGTCATTAAATAATTAATAGTTTTTACTGTGGATGACTATACGTATAATAATTTATGCCACTTGGAAATATAAGCAAGCATAGTAAGTAAGTAAGTAATATCTATTTATAGTCGGGTTTTACGTGTAAACAAACAACATAAGCTCTCAAGCGCTTTTATGGCGACTTACATATTAAAGCAATAATACAATCTACAACTTGCAGCCTTACAAGTTACTGAGCATGCACGCCACATAAAAACACATTGAATATACAGCTATAAAAACATAAAACTAGCAGAAAGCACATGCACATAAGCAACTAGGAAAGCAATGGTAGCATGCATTTTTTCTATGGCATTTTGGACAAATCTCAGGCTATTGATTCACCAACAATTGACAGGCCTTACCACAATGGTGCAAGTTTTTTTTGTAAATCTGCATGGTGTACTTAAAAGGTTCTTATTAAATTGCAACAAACATTTTTTTGAAGATAATAGAGGAACATTATATCGAGTTAATTACACTCAATCTGAGTTCAACTCGTTACGGAAAGAAGAAAGAAGAAGAACATGAGAATTCTAATATATTAACCGCTAACAAAGCCAAAAAATCATTTAAGGGACCAATCTAAGAAAATTGGAGGGCTGAACACGTTACCCCGAAAACACTGGATTATTTTTGTTCATTTATATTACCTTCACTTCACTTCACTTCACTTCACTAAAGCGACAAACAACACGTTTTCGTTACAATCTCTGAATCTCTTCAAGAATGGCGGTTTAAATTCTAGCGCATGCGCAATGGTTAATAATTCCAAGGGGACGTAACCGCATCTTCTCCCGCGCAAATCGAGACGACGATCGGAGAAAACTATCATCTTAAAATCGGATTTAGGAACTCACAAAATTGATTGATTGATTATTGTCTTTTAAAGCCGTATCGACGACTAAGGTCATATCACGGCTTGAGCTAATTGACAATACTAAATAAAATTGGGACAAAAGTCCAGGGTTAAAAGCGGTTATATAAGATCACACATGTTATATACAAGTAAACTCACAAAATTAAGTGTATCCATAGGCTGCTCCAAAATAATAAAAATAAATAACAGGTTCCCGTAAGCTACATCGTATAGCATGCACAGTTATATATAGCTACCGATTTCATTTGTCGAAAGAATGCATGCTAGTCTCTCGAGATCATCGTAGCATAATGCATGCTGACTCTTGGATCAAATATAAAAACTTTTGTTTATTTGAAATGAATAAAATATCCGTTTCTAACATACAATTGATCCTTTATCACATTTAGATAAAAAGTGACATTGATTCAACATTGATTGATCTACACTTTTCAGACTTTCGGCAATTCGATGTTGTTTCGACGTTGAGGCGTCGATTATTGATCTAATGCCGGAATATCAACATTGTTTCAACATTGAAATGTCGAACATGTAGCAATAATCGACACCTCAACGTTGAATCAACATTGATTCCCCAACTTTTTTGCAATGTTAGACGCCTCAATGTTGATTCTATGTTGAATTAATGTTGAAGCTTCTATCAACCATTTTTCAACTATATCTCAATGTTGAAAAATTGTCGAGTGCCGGCTGGGTAACAGCTTGCATCGTTATATATTTGAACAGCCTGCTTTATTGACCTAGACAGTCTGCAATGTTTCTTTGAGGGACAGATTGAACTGCACTTTTGGTACTGAAACAGCTTGTAAACAGAACAACCTTTCTGCTCTGTTAGCTCGTTAGACGCAACTCACCGGCTTTAAACAGCGATCTTCAGTGTTTGGCTGACGAATGCAACAGAACCCGAGAGCAGAATTTCTCTCGCTTATTTAGGACGGACGAGTCCACCTAGTCATGCGACTAGGGGTGTTCAAACGACACCTTCCCATTCCTAACACAGTAGAACAATATAAAACACCCCTTATAAATGGACTGACTTAAACACTTACAAACGTTCACCTGACCTTCTGTTTGAACAAAGGGAGATAACTATTATTAAAATGAAAACCAAAACCATCACAATTGTTACTGTAGAACCAGCACTTGCAAACTCCACCAGCGAAATGAAAGACTTTTACAAAAACAACGCGCGAAAAAAAACCACTGACTGATTGCTGACGAATTTCTGAACGACGATTGCCGACGAATACATCTGACATCTGTCCCAAATTATGAATCCGTCATGGCCTAAGTAACCGTCGGCGATCAGTCCAATCAGTGAGATCCAGAATCCGTCAGATAGTTGCCAGTTTGCCATTAAAGTTGGGGTGTTCATAGTCAGAGAATCCTCTGCCGTCCAACGCTTTTTTTGCGTGGGTCGTCAGGGAGCTAATTTAAGCACTGGACAAGTCACATTGTTGTCACGTGACTTTTTGTTCAAAATGAAAGTGACATGCCCAGATGTAAGGGTATCGATGGAAATTAGCTTAGAAATGAACTTGAATCATCTTGATTAAAGGTATGATTATTATATGTTGACATCTGGAAACGATGACAATTGCCGACCCAGACCGGTGTCGCAAAGTCCGACGTTTTGCTTATGGAGAGCTCTCTGACGACCCACGCAAAAAAAGCGTTGGACGGCAGAGGATTCTCGGACTAGGGTGTTCAATGATTTTCTGTGTTAACATTATTATGCCATCTTTTTGCATAAGGTTTTAGAGTTTTCTTTACTGAGCATTTTGAGCCATAGATTTCTTTTCTGTGACCAGGGGTCACTGAGTTAAAAGCTTTTAATTCTTCGAAGTAAGGAGATTTTTTATGAAAATTATGTAATTAAGATTTGATTTATGACATAATAGACCATTTTCTGTCATTAAATTAGGCCCAACAACAGATGAGCAATATTAACTTTATTGGGCGGAATGCAGGTAAAAGCTACAAAATACAAGAAAAAAACATTCAAACAATCGTTTGACAAAATCTAAACTTTAATTTCAAAGTTACATCGAGATAACAAATATACATGATAAATGCTTAAGACCATGATGGGCTTCTATACTTTGAAAAATATTTGGACGTGACCCGTAAAGAAAATCAACGTAAAATCGCGAAAATTGTTAAAATGAAGAATTTATATTGACCGAGTGTCAAAAATAATTTTAAAAGGGTCTACTATTAAAATGAACTTTCTCGGGTAAAATTAAGGAAATATAAATTTCATGGCATCATGATGCAATAAAAAAACCTACAAATTGACGATAAATCAACAGTCTGAAAACATATTACAACATGTTAGGCCAGGCCTAAAAATATGTTTGTTTGCTGTTGCCTACAGCATGTTAAAGTGGTGGGTATGTAGGTAGGCCTATTTTTTGTGTGTAGGTGATGCCATGTATTAAAGAGTATCATAATATGACTTTCAGACGTGCAAACATTTTTGTGTTTGTTTAATAAAGATTTCCTGTTTCTATGTATGACTCATGTTGCACAATTAAATACATACAGAGTACATATCCTGTTAACTGTTGTTTTTTAAATTTCATAATACTTCTTTCCAAATATTCCACTATTTCAGTGATCACTTAGTACCATTGCTGTATTCAGTTATGATATTGCAATACTAGCAAGTATTAAAATAAAATGTGTCAGTTGTCAATCAGGTGTTACCACTCAGAATTTTAATTAAAATATTGATAGCAAGATATGTCAGAACCGTTTTATATGTAAAGTTATAATACCTTTCAAAAACAAATCACCCCTAAATTTCAATACAGTTTTCAACACAGTACTCTATAGGCTTTATAAATATGTTTTATTTAAATACATGTCAATTGTTATGTTTTTAAAATGTGTATTTTTTCATGTTTTCTGGGGGGGGGGGGGGGGCTAGTGGTTAAGGTAGTTTGTCTACTATTGATCACGTGGTCTGTCAACACTGAAATTGCAGGTTCGATTCTCACTGCAGGCTGGGTGTATCAGATTCCGATCTTAATTGACAAGGAATGCCAGTTTTCCTACCGCAGGTAGAGGGTTTTCTCCGGTACTCCGGCTTCCTCTCCCAATAAAAAGTGGACGCCATGATATAGAAATTGCTAAAAATTCTTGAAATTGGCGTTAAAACAATATTTAATGTTTCTGACACGGTTTTAGGGCTGGCCTATCAAACTGTCTTATTTTACTAGACAGGTTCACTTTGCTATACGTGACATATTTTACTTGCCGGTATGCACTGGGATGGAAATGTTTTACTTTTATTCTGGCAAAAGCATTTAACACTGCAGATCCATTATTTGATGTAACCCTTGGTTCAGAAGTGTCGGGGTTGAATTGGTCATTTTCAAACGTAGCAAATTTCAAATTGTCATCAAAATTTTTTACAACATTTTCCTCAATATCTGGATAGAAAAATTTCCGAGGACGTGGAGAACAGCGACGGTCGCGGTGTCAGCTTTCCCTAAAGACTACAAGCCTGTGTCTGGGTCTTCCTCGTCTAAAAGTTCTTGTAGAAGCTCCCTCTAGTCCATGTTATATCTGTTGGGTGTTTATATAACCTATTTCTTTAAATGTTTTGGTAACACCTGATTGTATTAGCAAGTCGTTTGTGAAAAAAGTGTCAAGGGAACTTTCCCTCAATTAAAGTTTGTTTACTTCCATCTATAGGATGTACTAATGAATATTCATACTGGCCGCCATTTATGAGCACAACATTTCATAGAGTACTAAAGTCCTGGTCTGCTAGTGATTGGTTGCAATATAATGATGATATTTTTTTGTTGGAAAGCTTTTTCAATATTCTATTTGTTAAACATAAATTAAAATAAAAAATGTGGAACTGAAGGATAGGAGAATTATTTTAAGAGGTGTGGTGCAGTGGATTTTTGTTTAGACTTTTTTGTGCTGGACTTGCATGAGTTCTTGACAACGTCATTTTTCAGGTCAAAAAGCAATGCGATGGTATACTTTTTTCCCTGAAAATTGCACAACCACTGAATGTTCTTCCATTCTACTAAAGATCTGAGTTCATAATTCTTGTTATTAAAAAAATAGAAAAGAAAACATTACTATTGTCGGCAATGTAAAACTCAATGGGAAATTGTATTACAGACTGTGCCAAATAGTTTTTGCTTTTGTCTGACATTCGGTCAGACAGATATGTAGGTTTTGTCTGACCGAATAATTTTTTGTCTGACCGACAATTTTAGTGTATTCGAGGAAATATATTGATTTTTGTCGTCAAATGATATATGTATAATATTCGTTTTGATCTGTGTTATATTAATTATTTAAAATCTTCATATTATTTAACTGTAAGAAAAAGGGAACCAAAGTTGTATTTGTTATAAGGATTCACTATTGTAATTATTGAGATTTGTTAATAAAGTAATTGTAAAGCAAGTTTATTTTTATATTTTAATCTCGGGCAAAACTGAAAACAGAGTTCCAATTGTCCTCCTCCGACACAAAATCCTCAGAAAAGTCTTCCTCTCCTTTATAGTTTAACTCAAGTTCATCTAACATGTCTAATTGTTCAATTTCTGTGGACTCATCATCAGATATATCACATTTATCAGGATCATCTATAATTACAACATGTTCAATGTTATTCTGTAATTGTTCATCACTATCTTCTATCATTGGAGTCTGTCCTGGAAGCTTCTTGCGGTTGTAATGTGGTCTGCGAGGCATCACTGAGGATTCCTGAAAAAGTTCATTACACTTATGAATTAAGGAATATGGTTCATGTTTTGTTATGAATAATTAATATCATACCTGGTACTAAGGCCAGCCTTAAAAAAAAATTTGTTTCCCATCCCCGACTCTACCTTCAAACCACTGGGTAGTTAGGTAGGGAACAAATTTTATTTTTCAAATGATCAAAACAGAAATTTTTTAAAATTGTGTTTTATTTACATGATTTAGAAAAGAAAATAATATATATACATAAATTATTATAAAATATTTCTGAAAAAATATTTTGTTCATAAAAATGGAAATAAAAATTTTTGGGTAGGGGCTAATTTTGTGGGTAGGTAGGGGGAGGGGAAACAAACAATATTTTATTTTTGGCCTAACTGTAACTACACATGTAAAATTGCAATGTTGATTATGAACAAATGAAGGTGGAAAACCATTAAATGATTAAAATAATTTAACTATATTTTTGTTGTATATTCATGTACATGTATTACGTTATATTGTTTGAAATCCTAGGTAAATCTCACTTACAGTCCATATATCAATGGCATGGTCTGGATCGAAACTGTCAACACCTGGACTCTCCATCTTCAAAATGAGCAGGTTGTTCAAAGTACTGCTAGACAGCTTTGTACGTCTGCAGGTCTTAATTAACTTCATTTGAGAGAAAGTGGTCTCACATGAGACGCTTGTAGGTGGTATACTAATTAAAATGTCAATAACTCTCAAGATCTGTGCAAAGTCCTCCACATAATACTTGTAAAAATCTGACCAGGTTTTGGACTGCAAAGTGGCACCAAACCTATTGAAGAAAATTGGCTCATGACAATTTATTTAAGACATGTGCAATCTGTCCTCATGCCACATCAAAATGAATAAAGTTTACAACATAATTACCAAATAGAGATCAATCTCATAGTCCTGACTTGGTACAGCAAGTAAGATCATTATGAATAACTGATACATTATTTTCAGTTGTTTTGTCTTTTTAAAAAACTTACATCAATGTTACATGTATGTTTATTGTCACATTTTATATATCTTTGTATTGTTGTTGTTGTTTTTTTTGTTATTCTATCAGCAGTACATGTATATGTTAAAAAAATGATAATCATAATATTACATTTAAACATTTTTTTGCTGACTTTTACATTTACCTTTCATACAGTATGTTTTTCAACATCCGCCACTCAGTAACTGCTCCATCGACATCAAAATCTGGTATGATTTCCATAAGTGTTCCAAGGAAATGTTCTGACACAATCTTAACTTCATCATTTCCAAATGCTGAAATGAAAAATCATGAAGTTATTTATGTTTAAGTGCATAAGAGCTAAAGAATATCTTTTTTAAATGTTTTCTTTGTTTATTTTTGTTAAAAATAGATGTGTGTTTGAGAAATCTATGAATTCTTAATAAACGAATAAAAAAACTTCATACTTAAAACATTCTAGATTCTGATTCGGATTAATAACTGCTAAAACGGTGTATTATCATTACTTTTAAGCTCAAAAAGCAAGAAATATTTACTTTTGGAGTTTTGATGCAGAGAGAAAAAAAGGGTTAATAAAAAAATTATCAATAATATTATTTACAATAACATGGGATATGAATTTGTCATATTTTAAAATAAGACATGCAACAAGAATGAAATAAACTGGAAAAACAAAATTAATACATTACAACAGAAAATGAGTCCATAAAAATAAACAGGAAAAATGCAAAAAACAAAAACATTCGAATGACAACATTTGGAAACCTTGTTTATCAGTGCTGCTTGCTTCTGGCCAATTTTTCAGATGCAAAAGTTTGGTTGCAGAAATTACTGAATTCTGTGCATGATCAGTTAATTGAAATCTTGTCAATAGCTTGTATGAAACCCTGAATTATGGTTACTTTGTAAGATACATTTGGTGTGTTTCCTCTTAATCTTACGTCTTGATACATTCCACTTTCAAGAATATTGGATTCTAGTTCAGATGAACTGAAATTTTCAATTTATGACACTCATGGATTGGTAAATTACAAAGTAATGTGTTGTCACATAATTACATTCCATAGCAAAAACTTGAAAATGAAATATTGTCTTTAAAGTTTTAATTGTTTCTAAATTTGCATCATTATATATTTATATTTTAATGATCTATCATAGATATTAATAATTAGATGTGGAATGTACGTGAGACAACCCCCATAAACACGTAGTAATTTAAAGTTCTCAACGGAAAACGACCAGCAGTCTTCAACAAGCCCTTAGGCACTGCTCGTCGTCTTACATTGGCCCAAGGACAAAATACTACATATGTATATGATTCGAACCACTCTCAAAATAACCATCTATCAATTCTATTCTTACCTTAGGGACAATTCATTCAACAACGTTTTTGTTCCCTGGACCCATAGCACTCTGCAACTGTGGACTCCGGTCGCAGGAGCTTTAGGGACAGCTTCATAAGTGGATCCAATAATTCCTTTAAAAAAAATGGAATATTTTTGTACAGGCCGCTTTATAAATCTGAACTTTCCAGATAACTTGGTTTAATAATAAATATTATATATAATTTATTAATATTTACAAGTACTATGCATGCCAGTGTGTCGAGTATTTCATGTGTATCTGCTAGATTTAAAAAGCAAAAATGTTAAAAATTCTTTTGAAATTCATTATCATACATAAAATTGTGCTATATTGTGGCACTTACAAATAAAAAGAGCATGAAACAGACCAAGTCTTTCCCCAGCAAGATCTTTACAAGACCCTCTGCTTTGGCGTTGTCGTGGCTTATGGTAGACAGATGAGCGTGGAATATTTTATATGTCCTAATTAAAACTTTGATTCCCCTCCATAAGTGGGCCATCCACCTTGTACCGGTAACTTTCGTTGGTAAAAGTCCTTTTTCTTCAAAGGCGTCCATAGTATTCATGAGACCTTTCTTGTTTTTATACTGTTTGGTATAGAAATAGTATAGTCCTATCAAAAGGGTCATTAACTTGTCATAGATTTTATTCTTTTTTAGCACATCACGAAAATCTAACTCTAACCTATGTGCAAAACAATGCACGTTGATCATCTCATGATTTACATCCTCACGGAGGAGGGCAGCCAATCCTCCACGAACCCTAACCATATTTGAGGCCCCATCACTCCCCATCCCTACCAGTTTAGCTGAAAGAAATAATTGAACTAAAGTCAGTAAAGTAATATGAATTTGACAATTTCATGTGATACACAGAATAAAAATTTTACTATTGTCAATTTGTCTGTATATTTTGTAGGTTTTCCAGCATGGTCATGATGTTAGATGTCGCACTCTAAGAAGTACTGACATGTAATAACTATTGAGGAATCCTTATCTGACAGTAGCTGTGACATTGACAAATTATATTATCTCATTATGTAATGTTAATTGAATTATATGCTTGTTTTGTTTAATTAAAGAATTTTACTTGAAAGCCTAGTTCTTTTTGAACCTTTTATGATCTGCATTGATGTTCATGATGCAATTTGCAGTTTTAGTACCCCCACCCCCTAGAAAAATTAATCTGTCTCCAGATTCTGAACTATGTGTGTGTTATATATAAAAATAATCTGGCCGAAAAAAAAATTAAAAAGAAATATTCTGATCCGAACAAATCTTCTGAGACCTACTCAAAACTGAATGGTTGTCCCCTTATTGTATTGAGAAAGACACTGACAGAGTTTTATGTACATGTAAATTAATTTAAACAGATTGATGTGACACACTTTACATACCTTTGTCAATTTTGTATGAGTCTAGCATCTTGATAACAAACTCCTGAAGATTTTTAGCACTCGTGCTTGCTGGTGTGCCAATTCCGAGAAATTTTTCTACCACCTTCCCTTGTTGAGAAAATCTAATGTACATTGCTTCTTGTTCATCGCCTGAGATGTCAGTTGAACCATCCATCATAAATGAGAAAACCCCAGAGTTGAGCATATTCACTGTTTTGAGTCTCTCAGCTTCAGATATAGCTGCTACAAATTTAAGGGCGGCTTTACTGTTTAAATATGTTGAACCAACATCAATACGCTTTTGAATGTCTAGACTGCATAACCATGTATAGTCTCTCAAAGATTTATTGTTCTTGATTATAGCATGGGCATTTCTGAAGAGAATTGTAAGTCTATTTCGGTCTGCCTCTCGTAATTTTCTAACTGCTATTCCAGCTGCAGATTGCCTTATTTCGTGGGGGGTCATTGACTTGGCAGTTTCAATTTGTAATGCTGTTAAGTGTGCCTTGCATGAATCATGGTCACTCAACGCTGAGGTCCGGAAATTGGTGCAACCAGTTAGAAACTTATTCTGATTTTTTAGATTTTTATGGATTGACACCTCGCTTCCATATTTTTGTATACAAATTTTGCAAAACATTACATTTTTTATGTTGTCGAACTCCAGCCATTTCCCCCATTGCTCGTTTTTTAACCATTCACTGTTAAATTTTCGGACAGGCCGGGTTTCTTCATATTTCCGTTTATGATTGACATTGCTCGGCTGTTTTAATGGTTTGCCGGGGATAGCCCCGCTTGTATATTTTAGATTAAACATCTGACCCTGAACATGTCCAGTTCATATGATAAAGGTCATCCTTCGAAAGCTTGATATTCACGATAAAATAACACCTATACAAACGTTTCAAAGATTTTTGTTTTTGTATGAACGTTCTGCGCAAGTGCGGCGGAAATCGAATAAAAAATAATAAATAACGGACAAAGTTCCGGAATTAACAAAAACAAAAGTGACAGAATTTGCCGGACAGGCGGTCCGGTCGGGAATGGGAAATTGACGGACCCACTGTTATTTTGTCGGACAGGTCCGTCGGTCCGACGGCATTTGGGAAAGACTGGTATTATATAGGCACTGGTACTTTTACTTTCACTTTCCCTTTTCAAAGCAGTTAATTGACTAAGATGCTTTTTACAAACGTTTTCTTGATTTCAACATCATGGAGGACTTTTTCCAAGATTTGGAGGCAAAATTTACCCGAAAATTTGGTATTTTAGAGCACAGACATGGATGCATACTGTGGGGGGGGGGGCTATGTTGACAAAAAAGGCTAGGGGATGCTAAATGTAAGGTGGCCTGCAGGGGGTTGTAAGAAAGAGAGGGCACATCGAGTGGCATATATGATTAGGCACAAATTAAGTCCCAATGATATGCCAAAGGTAGAGAAAAACAACTCCATTGAATGCAGCCACCTATGTCACAATAAAATATGTGTCAATGCTGAGCACATAATACTAGAAGCCCACAGTATAAACCAATATAGAATCCATTGTAGAGACCAGGGCCATTGTTCAAAATGTCATGAACCACACTGTACATTATGTAAAATTTTATTTTCTTGCAAATTTAACACCTCGAGATTCATTTCCTTTGGCATATAAATGGGCAGTATCTTAGGAAGATACAAGTTTTTTATTCGCCGACTTAAGAAGTTTTTTTCATATTCTGCCTTCTCTTGCTGTGTCGCATAAATATCAAATAGGTATTTTCTTTTATTTGAAGCAGCTATTTTATATGCCGGTTTCTTTTTATACTCCTTTTGTAATCTATCCATCTTTTGTATTGATTTTATAGATTGTTCAACAGTAGATCCTTTGGTCAGAGGCACACCCAGATTTTCACATATGAGAAGAAGAGATTCACCTGGACCTAAATCCACACTGTGAATAGCTGCATGGACTTTGCCTTCAAAGTTTTTGGTAAATGTTACATTTTTTGGTAATGACCGACGTAAACTTCTGTTAAAGCCTTCACATTTCTGTGTATTTAAATTTAATTTTGTCTGTTTTAAGGTCTTTGGTCCCAATCGATAATTCACAGACCGCCTAATAGCATTTGCATTTTCAACTGAATTTGGAATTCTGGTTTAATAAATTGCGGTTTGAAAGCCAATTCTTCTTTTTACCTTTACATACCAGCGAATGACGACGACACAGTTAATGTTCTCCAAAATAACATTGGGGGATTGCATCACAAATGTATGAAATTTTATTTTGAATTTTCTGAAAGTTTCCTCCAAATTTGTCAATAGCCTGCTGAGACTCTGCTCGACACCTTTCTGATAAATCAACTAAAAAATTATTGAGTATCTTTTCCCTGGCAGCCTTTGTGTTGCCCGGCATAATTTTAGCTATATCAGGACACTTCTTAATGCTTTTTCTGTGATTGTTTGCCAATTGTCTTGTATCTAGGAAATGTTCAGGGTGTGTGGTTGTGACATTTTCATTGTATAAGTCCTGTGCGGCTTTATATGCAGAACTATCAGGATTTGTAGTGAAATGCTTTGCTTCTAGTCCATCTTTTTAGGTCAGTCAGTGCTTCTTTGGCCCAGGAATACTCATTACCAATACTTTTCATAAATGTTATGTTTGAGCTGCATTCCGGTGTACACTGTTCATTCTGCTTATTTCGAGCATTGACTGGATGTATGGAACACAGCTTAGTTTTTGCTACCACAGCAATAATACTTTTGTCTTCAGTTTCATTTTCAGCCACTGTATAGACAACTTGAGTAGTTGGCTGAAATGGAGTGCGCCCAATACCGGAGTAGATGGAATTGTTATATGCACCGTCGCCTTATAAACTAACGGCAAAAGGATTTTCTCTGCCCCGCAGTTGGTTTACCTCCACTAGCTGTTTGCGACGGCTTTGCATGTCCTTTTTGTTTATATTTACATTTGTGGTAACACAGCATTTGCTCTTTTTTGCAGGCCCTTTATTGATGGAGCAGGAATATTTGTTCCCAGAATTATTTTGCGAAAGCTTGTGGTGGATAAAGGAAGTTGACTCTTGGCAGCTTGAAAAGTTACATTCATTTTTGCAGCTTTCCTACCACATTTTCATGTTTCTAATTCATCGTAGAGTTTAAACTTTTCTGAAATGTAATTGCAGGAGTCACATTTTGGCAGTTTCACTATTGCCTAGCCCCCATCTCTCCTCTCTTGTCATGTCCCATTCGATGAATCCATTACATTTTGGATGTATTGTCTGGTGTTCCTTTATAACAGTATTCCACATAATTGCATTTAATTTGATGTTGACATTTCTGTTTGTCTCAGATTCTATTCTGTAAAAAAAAAATAATAAGGATTTACTTTCTAAACAGACAAAATCTAGCTCATTAGAAAATATTATCAAAAGACAAAATGTGAATTACCTCCCCTTTAACAAATTTTTTAAACCTTTTTCTGTGTAATCTTTTACAAGATTTGAAAGATATTGAATAATAGATATGAAAGTTAGGAAAATTAGCTTTCATTTTCTGTTCATAGCAGTAGGATTGACTTAATGTTTTAAGCAAAATTTGCAAAGTTTTATTCATACTGTCAGATTTTCTAGTTGGTACATCTATACACTGTAATACACCCTGTACTAGTATTAATGTTGTGTATATCATTATTATATATATATTTTTACTTATGATTGATCGATATATACTTACTTTTGTTTATTCACAGCATAGGATCCTGAATGAGGCTGTTTGGTGACACTTGGCTTTGGACGTAACAGTTTGGCTGGTGTGGTGGTCAACAGAGGGGCAGTTTTATCCTCCTTGTATGGCACATTTTGCACAAGATTTGTCATTTTTCTGGTAAGTCTTTTATAAACAGCTTGTTTAATGTCACTTTTAACTAATGGTTCCATTTTTCTTTTCTTGTTATGAGGAAAACATCCCTTTATAAATCCAAATTTATGTTGTTTTTTAACTTTGTCATGATTTTAGGAATACTTGTCGAATTAAAATAAAACTAGTTTGTATGGAATTGTTGTGAATGTGAAGTTTTCATATGTCTCAGTATTTTTATAAGGTTTGACAAGGTCACAAGTGAAATTAGTAATTAATTGTTTATCTCAAAAACACCATATTTTCTCATTTACAACAGAACTAGATAAGACATTTCAGCTTAATTTTCCTGGACATCATCATGTATGACAGATTTTAAATGTCTTTTTCTACATTTTCCTTTGTTATCAGTAAACATGATAAGCTGGAGAATTGCTGCCTTGGTACATTTACAAGTATATTGTTTAAAAAGACACTTTTATGTCAAAAAATTTAACAAAAATGTGATTTTTTTCTGCTTTTTCTATATTCTGGGTAGAATCTACCCTTATAACTTTGAAATGTAAGAAGGTAAAAGAGTTGTTTGTCTGCTTGAAAAAAATTCATTTGTTAAGATTTCTTATAATCTTGGGGGGGGGGGGGGGGAGTTGTTTTCATTTTGGATTTTGAATGACGAAAATGCTCTTAATAGCCATTGCCGTCAATATGGGTATGTGTTTTATTTTGTTCCATACACTGAAGTTTTGTAACCGACAACTTTGCTATGCTTTAAAATTCTTCCATACATGTTTCTTGTTTAAATAATACCACATTGTTGACAAAAAGACAGAGATCAATTGGATGTGTTTCTCGACGATAACAAGTCATTGATCTTTTAATGTTTTTTTTACAAAATAAAGATGATAGTCTTGAATGACATGGTTAAATGCATGACAAAAGGGATACGGCATAAATCATGTAAATGTTTATCAAGTAGCTTTATAGTAGGTTGTACACAATTATAAAACTAATTGTGCATGCACGAAACGTAATCTTAGCTCGAGAAAAGTATGAATTTGAATGCGTGGGTTTGCGATAAATGCATAAAAATATGTTAACTTTGATTCTATGGAACCATGCTTTGTTTTTTATACAGGGCACATGCAAATTGTCTAGAATAATGGTTGGCAGAGCCACTCAAAACAAGCATTCTTTTCTATAAGACTTTTTCATAAAATGTTGTGCTTTCAATTTACCAAGATGTAGTTTTGTCAATTATCTTTTATAACTTTTTGGAGCACTTTGAAATGTAAGAAGGTAAAAGAGTTGTTTGTCTGCTTGAAAAAAATTCATTTGTTAAGATTTCTTATAAACTTGCGGGGGGGGGGAAGTTGTTTTCATTTTGGATTTTGAATGACGAAAATGCTCTTAATAGCCTTTGCCGTCAATATGGGTATGTGTTTTATTTTGTTCCATACACTGAAGTTTTGTAACCGACAACTTTGCTATGCTTCAAAACTATTCCATACATGTTTCTTGTTTAAATAATACCAAATTTGCTAGATTCTGATTTTATTTGTAAAAGATATAGGATTCAATGTACTAATGAATATTCATACTGGCCGCCATTTTATGAGCACAACATTTCATAGAGTACTAAAGTCCTGGTCTGCTAGTGATTGGTTGCAATATAATGAAGATATTGTTTTGTTGGAAAGCGCTTTCAATATTCTATCTGTTAAACATAAATTAAAATAAAAAATGTGGAACTAAAGGATAGGAGAATTTTTTTTAAGAGGTGTGGTGCAGTGGATTTTTGTGCGGGACTTGCACGAGTTCTTGACAACGTCATTTTTCAGGTCAAAAAGCAATGCGATGGTATACTTTTTTCCCTGAAAATTGCACAACCACTGAATGTTCTTCCATTCTACTAAAGATCTGAGTTCATAATTCTTTTTATTAAAAAAAATAGAAAAAAACACATTACTATTGTCGGCAATGTAAAACTCAATGGGAAATTGTATTCACCAACCACACTTAAATTATTCAATGTCAGCAGTGCGCTTGACAAGTACTTACTTTTTGCCTTTGATTTAAAGCGTTTTAGTGATAAATTCTAAAATGGGAAAAAAATTCTTGTTTTACAAACGGGAAAAAAATTTCAGTCGCAAGTTTTTTTGTGGGAAAGGCGGTAACATCAAACAAACAAATTTTTATTTTAAGCCTTAGCGTGGATAGACAATGTTAAATAAATCAAGG
This sequence comes from Limnoperna fortunei, assembly GCA_944474755.1. Classification (NCBI taxonomy): domain Eukaryota; kingdom Metazoa; phylum Mollusca; class Bivalvia; order Mytilida; family Modiolidae; genus Limnoperna; species Limnoperna fortunei. The sequence continues at coordinate 28,166,527 of OX104123.1, forward strand.
ATACCCTGCAGGTATCCACATTTCCAAAAAGAATTGAGTTTGAAACGAGTCATAATATCGAGACGGGCTCCTTACAAAGAGCAATAACATATAAACACCTATGGAGCGCGGTAGAAACAAACCAAGCACATATATATAATGAGATATGATAAAATGGCATCAAATTAAAAAGTATAAACACTGAAATTTAAAAGTATCATAGTTATCTCAATTTAATCCAGTTTCATTTTGTTTGCTGTGTATTATACCTGAGGTCCTATACTATAAGCATGTTAATTGTTTAGAACCACAATTTGTATATTACCTGCACAGGTGAGAGATTGATTAATTGATTAATGGTGTTTAACGCCCGAGCAGCATTATTACAGCTATATTCAGGCAGGTGAGAGAAGAAAACAGGTAAAAGTATACATCAATTTAGCAATTTAAAGCCATGTATGAACTCTTGAAACTTTTGAAACGGACAAAAAGACAAAAAGTTCGATTCAAATTAAATTTTATTTCTACAAAAGCAACACAATTATTAAAATGAACAATATACTTTAACAGGTATGTTAATTACAGGTGTGCAAGGTGCTAATTATAAAAACAACAATCTTGACTTATGTAGGTTGCTGATATATAATACAGAGACCACAGTGTTATTAATATGGTTTGTTTTTAGCCGAAATTCTTGTATTTCGATTTCAGTATTTGCCATACATTGATAATTTCGTTTGCATAATAACCTGTCAAATTATAACATAAATCATACTTAGTTTTGAATCTGCTTAAAGTGATAAGCAGTGGCATCAGATGACATCTCACTTCTCACGATTCCCTTTGCATCTGTCATAAACTGATGTTTTTGATCTTCTGGCAGTTCTGCACATTTTTTTTTTGCTTTTTCTTCAAAGTGTTCAAAAACAAGTAACACAGTTATAGATTGTCAACCTCTAAAAGAGAAAATATTTTGAAAACAATTGTCTTAATCACAGGTATTAAAGTGTTTTACTTTTGGTTTATTGGGCATTTTGTATTCGGAAGTGTTATTTAGTGTTTAGCAGAAATACCGTTTTTTTATAGACATACGTTATGTATAACTTTTACGTTACGTAAATGTGAATAGCCGATTTCATTGAACATAATATATGCAGACAATGGTGGATGGTTAAAACTTCGTTGACACATATGCATTCCTTGATGGACTGATAATTTTGAATGTGTAGTGCCTAATAAATGTTACATGTATGAAAACAAAATTTTAGAACACTATGATTGATAGTTTCTGAGAAACCTGTTATAAAATGTTTTACCTGCCCGCCCATTAAGTAACATTCTATAACCCGATTTCACTTCGTAAAAATGCAAGTTAGAACCCAACATCAATGACAAAAGATACTGACATCAAGAATTGAATTTAAATGGTCTATACGTACCCGTTTTGAAATGCTGGTTGAATAAAGTGTACGCTGGTCCTCTTGCAGCCATCTTCTTTTTGCTGTAGGGTAGTGGGGCTCCTCCTCTCTTATCTTTGGCTCTCCTAATACCAATCCAAACTGAACAACAGTGCACAACATTCTTCAATTTACAGGACTAATAAAGTTGCAAGTGCAAACAAACTAGCTGTAGGGAAAATAAAGTGATGGCAAATAGTAATGATAATTTAAAAAAATACACTTAACTCGGTATACATTAAGTACAAGTACATAGAATGCATTGTAAGCAAGTAGCAGACCTGAAATCAGTATAAGCACGATAAGTGACCACTAGATGATACAGCTTACCAAATATATTCAGGATATAAATTGCAGTTTTTTAGAAAAATGTGACAAAACCAGAGGCTCTTAAGAGCCTGTATCGCTCACCTGATTTTACAGGCAATGAAGATGGCATTTCCCTGATGTTAAACTAAGTCCTGTAATTTTCAATAAACTTGAAATAGGACCATCCAAACAATATTACTAGAAAGCTTTGTTTCATTGGTTAACCGGTTGTATAGAGAAGATTTTTTTTATTTGCCCATAGGGTCCTATGTTAAACTATGTCCTGCGCCGTGGTGGCCATTTTGAATTTCCAATTGCCATAAAAAACATAAACTTTATAAAGGACCATCCAAACAATATTGCTAGTAAGTTTTTGTTTCCATTGATTAACCTGTTTCAGAGAAGAAGCCTTTAAAAACTTTTTCCCATAGGGTCCTATGTTAAACTAAATCTTGCGGTAGCGGCCATTTTGAATTTCCAATTGCCATAAAAAACATAAACTTTATAGAGGACCATCCAAACAATATTGCTAGTAAGTTTTTGTTTCAATTGATTAACCGGTTTCAGAGAAGCAGCCTTTAAAAACTTTTTCCCATAGGGTCCTATGTTAAAATAAGTCCTGCGGTAGCGGCCATTTTGAATTTCCAATTGCCATAAAAAACATAAACTTTATAGAGGACCATCCAAAAAATATTGCTAGAAAGTTTTGTTTTGATTGGTTAAACGGTTTCAGAGAAGAAGCCCTTTTAAACTTTTTTCTCATAGGGTCGAATGTTAAACCAAGTCCTGCGGTGGCGGCCATTTTGAATATCCGATTGGGATAAAAAACATTAACTTTATAGAGGACCATCCAAACAATATTGCTAGTAAGTTTTGTTTCCATTGGTTGACTGGTTTCAGAAAAGAAGCCTTTCAAACGTTTTCCCATAGGGTCCTATGTTAAATTAAGTCCTGCGGTGGCAGCCATTTTGAATTTCCAATTGCCATAAAAAACACTAACTTTATAGAGGACCATCCAAACAATATTGCTAGTAAGTTTTTGTTTCCATTGATTAACCGGTTTCAGAGAAGAAGCCTTTTAAAACTTTTTCCCATAGGGTTCTATGTTAAACTAAGTCATGCGGTGGTGGCCATTTTGAATTTCCAATTCCCATCAAAAACACAAACTTTATGGAGGACCATCCAAACAATATTGCTAGTAAGTTTTGTTTTGATTGGTTAAACGGTTTCAGAGAAGAAGCCCTTTTTAACTTTTTTCCCATAGGGTCCTATGTTAAACTAAGTCTTGAGGTGGCGGCCATATTGGTTTACCAACCAAAATAAAAAACACAAACTTTGTAAAGGTCCATCCAATGAACATTATGGCCAAGTTTGGTTTCAATTGGCCAAGTGGTTTCATAGAAGAAGATTAAAATGTAAAAAGTTTACAGACGCCGCCGACGACGACGACGACGACGCCGACGGACGCAAAGTGATAACAATAGCTCACATGACCCTTTGGGTCAGGTGAGCTAAAAAAACGTTTGATATTTGAACACATTAAATTGTTCCAATAATGGACTAGGACGGTCATCCTCACAAGTCAGGGTTTCTGTGTCCACGAAACCCTGACAAACTTATCTAGGAAATTCCCGGGCTAGAAGTCACAATTTTGATTGGCTGCATCATTTCATTTCATGTTCATCGCCTGAATATAGCTGAAATATTGCTGCTCGGGCGTTAAACACCATTAACCAACCAACCAACCATACCTGAATGTAGCCAATCAAAAGATCGCTTTCATTCACGACTTGGTTAGGGGATATCCCGATGTTGATTGTAAATAAAACAAACGGATCTGTTGCATAGATCATGTGAAAATCAGTGTATTTTGTACAATAGTGTTAATAGTTTGCTATTACCGCGTTATTTATTAGGTGCATTACGTTTTCATCCCACTCAAGAATGAGTAAGAATGAATACTGCCAAACACATGCTTCTTTCAAGCAATTTCGTTAGTTGATATTTTAAAGGTTTGACGTCAGATGAAAATCAAGCCCGGGCATTTCCTAGCTAAGTTTGTCTGGGTTTCGTGGACACAGAAACCCTGACTTGTGAGGATGTAGGACGGTACACAGGAAATAGGCATGCAAGTAGCAGACATGAACATCATAAGCATGATATGGGACTACTAGATGAAACTGATTTAACTGTATACAAAAATATCTAGTGCCTACTACCTATTACAATTTCTAAAGCTGTGAAATTTGTAAAGAAAATACTTTATATTCAGATAAATGGACGAACGGAAAAGTTTATTAGTACATCTTTAGGGCTCCCACCTAGACAGGACACTTACAAATTATGAAGGATAGTCTGAAAATGGTGTTAATGTCACTTAACCTTAATTTTTTCTACAGACAGCTTGCACTTCTTAGCAAGCTCTTGAATTCTTTCTTTAACTACTGTGGACGTCATCCCACTGTTCCAGGCTTCTATCAACATGACTACAACTTCCTCACAGTACAACTATTGACTTCATTTCTAGAATAAGCAATAATAAATTAAATTAGTATTATTTCACCCACCCCTTACCGACCCTTCCATGTCCATAATCACGGATAATGAACATCTAGGTCCTCTGATTTATGTATGCATAATGCCCCTCACAAGCAAACAAATAAGGGCACCGTGTAATGGCTGGGTTCCACAATCGCAATTACGGACGATTTTCCGCAAACGTTCTGGTATTTACTTATCGAAGATCACTTCCGGGGTTCAATAGCACGTCCCAGAACACAAAATCAATAAGCTACCTGACTAAACCAGATTTAATACTATTACAAGTAAAAGCATTGATGCGATCAGTGTACAGGTGTCAATAACATTGTTGACAAAACGACAGAGATCAATTGGATGTGATTCTCGACGATAACAAGTCATTTAAATATCATTTAAAGCTGATCTTTTAATGTTTTTTACAAAATAAAGATGATAGTCTTGAATGACATGGTTAAATGAATGAAAAAAGGGATACGGCGTAAATCATGTAAATGTTTATCAAGTAGCTATATAGTAGGATGTACACAATTATAAAACTAATTGTGCATGCACGAAACGTAATCTTAGCTCGAGAAAAGTATGAATTTGAATGCATGGGTTTGCGATAAATGCATAAAAATATGTTAACTTTGATTCTATGGAACCATGCATTGTTTTTTATACAGGGCACATGCAAATTGTCAAAACTAATGGTTGGCAGAGCCACTCAAAACAAGCATTCTTTTCTATAAGACTTCTTCATAAAATGTTGTGCTTTCAATTTACCAACATGTAGTTTTGTCAATTATCTTTTACTTTTAAACATGCTTAATTCAATATGTATATTTTACAAGATGGGACGTAAATACTGTTGCGTGCCTGGGTGTTCCAACGCTTCATCAACTTTAACTCCAGATGGCAAAAAAGTTACATTGCATAGGTTTCCGATGGCAGAAAGTAAAGTTCACATAAACAACAGTGGATAAGACGGAAGAGGAAATTTAAGCGTTAATGACAATGCTAGAGTTTGTTCAGAACATTTTGAGGGACAACTGACAGAGATTTCAGTGCCAACAATTTTCCCCTCAAAACCACTTAAAGATGTACCAAAGCCAAAATGGCCTTTAAGACGCCATTCAATGGAGAATGAAAGTAATATGGGATTAGATTGTCTGTACCAGGATGAACAAATTGATAATTCAAACTCTCAGCCTATTAACGATATAGACCAGACAGAACAACAAAAAATCCCGAACAAACGAAATGTAGATGCTGAAAGTATTGCCTCTGCCCGCATTGTAGTAGAAATAAAAATGGAACAATTTAAGAACTATAGGATAATAAATGGAACGTTACCTTTATCGGAGGCTCACTTAGCAGAACAGATGGCATTTTTGTGTATTGCTTGGGCAAATCTTTTGCCTCCTTTATTAAAATAAAATGTTTAAATATGAAAATATTATAAATGTGTATCAAAAGGTCTTAATTTGCCGGATTTCACAGTGAAAAATCTGGGTTACAAGTATGAAAATGGTGAATGTTGGGTGGGCATTTTGAGAAAAATATTTCGTTATTTTTCTCAGCAAAGACCAGTCTCTTAATACTCGGTAAACAGCATTAGCATAGGTTCCATAATATAATGTTCACTTACATATACATTACCATGCTTACATATATTTAATGTCAAGAATTAGGAGCACCTCCTTATCTTAAGAACTACATGTATACATGCCAGTCCTAGTTCGATGACACCTGGTATGCATAAGCACAATAAATGTAGTTTAACACAGATGCATTCCCTTCTTTTGACCTTGGCCTTGATTTTCCAGTTGAGTGACTTGGATCATAAAAGCAATGTTAAAGTTTTATTAGCACACCTCCCTATCTCAAGATCTACAAGTCAACTTAAAATACATTACATTACTTTACTTGAAAAAAAAATTTGAAGGGCAATATTGGCATAACCCCTATAATGCGTCATCTGACAACTTCCACCAAATGGAGACTTTTGTAGAGCTTAATGGTATGCATTTTGTAATGGTTTGATAAGTGTACATGTAAACTTTACTGTTTTACTATTAGCAAGCAGGAACTGCTTAGGCCAAATAAAAAAATGCGTGTTTCTGGTTTCCCTACCTACCCTTTGTTTTTCATGCCGATACTAGGCTTTTTATTGCTATTTTTGCTTTTAAAAGCACAGTTAAGCTGATACAAAAACGCATTGAATTTCCATTCACTCAAGGTAAAAAATAAAATAAAAATAACCTATTTTTTCCAGGCATGCAACCAGGAACACATATACTTTTTTTTGCCTTACTCTTTCGGAGCACCTCGTTGTTGAGTGCTGTTTAGTTGTTTTTTTTTGTTGTTGTTTTTGTGCTGTTCTCGTTCGTTTTTACTGGTTTTTTCTTTGCCCTTTCAGACCTTGACATTCGAATGCCCCATTGGTACCTCTTTGCTTCTTATTGCAATTTACAATGTATGGCCATCTATGTATTATTGTGTTATTGTGTCCGGAGGGATTAAAACTTATACCTACATGTATCATATTGGTTTGATAATTTATTTTGTAGTGTGTAGCAAACATTTGCTACAATATGACATACATGAACATAATTTCATAGAAAATTTAAATCAATTTAAAAAAAAATTTATGAAGACAAGATCAACTTTTAAAAAATTGTTATTTATATCAGGTTATATAAAAGTAATATAGAACATCAAGGTTGCATGTGAGACACATACATGTATATAACAGACTGACCTGTGTGTATGTACTTAACAAGGACAAGCTACATTTACATGTATATACATTTGCAACAGCACAACTCAAACATTTTAAATTTCTAATTTTTTATGTAGCCCTGGTTCAATGCAGTGAAATGCCTCTTTTAACCCTTTAAGAAAACATTATGGAATCATACCATTTAAATTAAATTCTCGCAAAAATGGAAGCAGGTTTTCTTCCCGAAAGTCAATTTTAAATTTCACTCTATGAAACTTTACACCTTTTTAGGTCCAAAAAAACAAAGTCTGCCAACATCTGTTCACATAAAGACATTTTTCCTTGAATTCGATACATATTATTGTGTCTCGGCTTTAAAGCATTGTCAACAACTTCACAAAAAGTTGAATCCTTCGAACAGTCTAGTGGAGACATTTCTCCATTTTTGAGTACTTTCCTTTTTGTATGATTCATACGGACACTTCACCTCGACAATTACAGTGCCACATTTACTGCAGGTAACGATACTATCAACACTAGAACCAAGATACGAATATCTTGGATTTAGAACTAGTGCCTTGTCCTCTAGTTCAACTGTTCCAGCCCCGTGCGGGATCCGGGTGGCTAAAAGAATAGACCGCAGTCGCGCTAGCTTGTCGTAAAAGGCGACTAAATAGCGCCCAGTACCCTCACCGGCGTGTCAGGTCGGTTTGCCTAAAGACCGACTGGGATGTGTGCCCCAGGTGGTTGAATGGGGTACCCCTGGCAAGCTGGGGTTGTCAGGCCATAATACGGAAAACCTGACCGCAAACCATATTAGTGCACCGTGTTGGGAAAAATGCCACGTTCCTCGCACGTTAAAGAACGCTGCTGTAGTATTCGCTATGAGTAGGGATTTCGATCCCGCTACAGGAGGCTAAATTGCCCGACCCTATCCATCCTCCCATTTGCCAGTGGCAATCTAAAATCCGTTACCCCTATTTTTCCTTGTGTCCCATCCCATTTTCATTCATCATCATTTCATGTTCATTTTATCATCCATTTCATGTTCATCGCCTGAATATAGCTGAAATATTGCTGCTCGGGCGTTAAACACCATTAATCAATCAATCAATCAACTGTTCCACTACCTAATTGGATGTCTTTCTATAGTCCCTCGGAACACGTCTTTATACCCCCCGCAAGCTAATTTGGGGAGTATATAGGAATCACCATGCCTGTCCACATCCCTTGTAAGCGCAACTCCTAAACCGCTTGATGAAATTTAATGAAACTTAGCATAAAGTAAGTACATTATATGTAGATGTGGATGAAGGATTTTTATTGACCTCGGATATCACTAAGGGGAGACAATTGAACTTGTCCACACTTGTTCGTATTTCCTTCCATGTTGAAGGATTTTGGCTGTGGTTGGAGGGGGTTGTATCCTCTCAGTGTTTTGACAAGATTATCAGGTTGTGATTTTTTTCTTGTACAAACGTTTCCCATGTAAGAAGCTGTTATTAAAAAAGTTCTTGTATCAATCCAACTTTTATTTATACTTTGACCCTTGGTTCCAATTTCAAAATTTTCAATTGTATCTGTATCTAGTCCCAATCTATTTAAGAATTCCGAAAAAGAAGTCTTGCAGCTTTTAGAGCTCAAATCGGTATGATCTGCATATGACAAATTTTGTTCAGAATCATCCAGAAATAATGAAATGTCAGCAGGTTTATATTTCAGAGTTTTGTAAAGCACACAACCCGGGTTCACAAGTTCAAGTCCTCCAGTTAATCTGTCAAAAAGACATAAGGGTCATGACAAACAGACGCTTGAAAAATGCTCGGATATGGTCTCTGCTTTGCACCATCTACATTTGTTAAAAATCTTACTTTATGTACACGTTTTGGGCTTGGTTTCCTTCGTATAGGCAGCGGTCTATCCCATCTACACTCTTGTGATATACATGCATTTTTCATTTTTAGAAGGGTAAACAATGGGCGCAAAGACCTGCCTCCCCAGCTTAAGTCACAATACGCATTAATGATATGCCAGGTAGATTTTGCTAACCAAACATTTAGACTATACAGGTTTGAAGTTTGTCCAATATTATCCACATGCACTATGTTTCTCGTTGACGGCTTGCACTTAGCTTTAACATAACAAACTTCAGATTCATCGGAAACTTTACTATAGGCAATATCTTGCAAAACATTTTCAGCACAAAGTTTCCTGGCTTTTGTAAGATGTCGTCGAAATATGGCACGTTTTCCTAATGTGGGGTTCTTATGATACAAGATATAATTCTCAATATCCTTGTCACTCATATCGGATAATGTTTCATGTGAAACAGTCATCCATGAACCATCAAAGTTTTTAAAATCAGTATCAACTATTTTGTTTAATTCTCTGAATCTGTCACAATTGAGTCTTAATCTAATAGATTTTGGTATCCACGTAATACTCGCATCACTAGTACGTCTTTTGAGCCACTTTTTTTCATCCTATGGTCATCTAGCCAACCTTTCAATTTTTTCACAGTCCATTTTTTCAAATCATCAATATTTGGTACAAAACTTTGATCTTCAGAATTGTCAGGACCATCCAGTTCAAGCAAAAGAAATTTCAAAAGATGTTTTATTCATTTATTTGCATGAAGATTAAAATAAAAAATACCATTTTTAGCTCGGTCAATGTGAGCTTTTGCTATCACTTGGCGTATGTCGTCCGTCGTAAACTTTTTCAAACTTGGCCAAAATCATCCTTAGGGTTCCTTGTTTCAAGTTTGTACCAAGGGTGTTGATCAACAGACAAATATGGCCGCTGTTACTAAAAATAGAACATGGGGGTCAACACAGGTTTTTGATCATTATCTAAAAAATTATAATATAGAGAAAACCGTTACTTCAAATTGATCAGCACATTAAGGTCTACAATAGTTACTATTAGTGTGAAGTTGTGTATTGGCTTCTTGTAAGAGTTATTGACGATTTTTGACAAAATTTTTGGTATTTACAATATAACCTGAAAACTATACGAGGTAGAGTGAAACTGTAAATGGCAAAAATGGTCAGCAATAAAAGCCCTACAATTCACTTGATTGGTCTGAAATTGTCAGATGACTCTTTATATGAGTTATTGCCCTTAAATGGTAATTTTTTTATGAAATTTTCCGTTTTTGTCCTGTAACTTTAAAACTATAACAGCTAGAGTAAAACTGTAAATAGCAAACATGATCAACAATACAAGCCCTACAATTCACTGTTTTGTCTGAAATTGTCAGATGACTCCTTATAGGAGTTATTGCCCTTAAATGGCAATTTTTTATGAAATCTTCCGTTTTTGTCCTGTAACTTGAAAACTATAGCAGCTAGATTGAAACTGTAAATTGCAAAAATGATCAGCAATAAAGGCCCTACAATTCACTTGATTGGTCTGAAATTGTCAGACAACTCCTTAAATAAATTATTGCCCATAAATGACAATTTTTTATGAAATTTTCCGTTTTTGTCCTGTAACTTAAAAACCATAACAGCTAGAGTGAAATAATAAATTGCAAATATGATCAGCAATAAAAGCCCTACAATTCACTTAATTGGCCTGAAATTGTCAGATGACTCCTTATAGGGGTTATTGCCCTTAAATGACAATTTTGTTATGAAATTTTCCATTTTTGTCCTGTAACTTTAAAACTATAGCAGCTAGATTAAAACTGTAAATTGCACAAATGATCAGCAATAGAAGCCCTACAAATGATTGCTTAGTCCAAAATTGCAAGATGACTACAGGAGTTATTGCCCTTTTATTATGAATTTGGACAAATGAACAGTTTTTGAATTATAAATTAGTCTATAACACACCTATTAGTAGAGTAAAACTGTAAATTTCTAAAGTACCCTAAAGGACAATGCCTAAAAACCATTTAATTTTCAGAAATTGTCTGATGGCACCTTATAGGAGTTATTGTATTTAACAAAAATTTTTGAAGATTGAATTGTTTAGTTTTTGCACAGTAACTTAAAAGCTATAACAGCTAGCCTGAAACTGTTAATTTTTAAAATTTTAATATAGTTGAAGTCATTTGGATTCCAGGTGAGCGATTACAGGCTCCTGGGAGCCTCTAGTTTTATTTACCTCTTCTGGACACCAATACTCTCGTAAAAATCATATATATAGAAATAATCAATAATTCTGATATTTTTGTGCATTATGGGTCCATTTGTAGTGTTTCTTTGGTGTATATAATTTTTCAGTTGCATTTTGTCATACATCATTAACCAAAAATAATCGGCACATCTTTAAATCGATATCACTGCTCTACCTAGCACATGCATCCCTAGATCGACCTGCATGACCTGTTCGGCATATAATATTATGGATGAAAACAACCACAAACGACAAAACACTAATTAATGAATGGTCACAGAGTAACGCATAATTGATACATTACCTTGGTTTTATAAGTTAAATATCACAGTTTTATAAAGAATAACAGGTTTAAAATGTGAAATATTGCAATAACATCGTTGGATCGCGAGACAACGTGGAAATTTAAGTGAAAAGTTGCCATGCCGCTACTTACGTTTTCAACGAATCCATTGATCTTGATTACTGTAACTCAGAGTAAGTGCTATCACTAGATGTTAAAAATGTTGAATATGGTAGAATATTGCCAACAAAAGTATTTTTACTCGGGGATTAAATTCGATATAAAGCGTGAAGCAGCAGGATGCTGGGATGCCCACTCATACGTCATTACGGACAATGTCGATAGCTCTTCTATAGACTACACTATCTTCTTGAAGCGCCTAATAACGTACTTTAGCGTACTGTACGGTATATGCGTTACGCTTTGTTAATACTAGAAGAATTCTAACAATATTGCTAATTTTGTACATCTACATATAATATCAATTAAACTAATATACACATAGGGCGACTTCACTGGAACTCGAGTTACCCTAAATCCATCTAATTATCACGGGAATGTGTCAAAAAGACGTAATTTGACCTTTTACCCCATTTCCCTACTAACCATGCGCGGACCCAGGCTGTGTTGAGGTCCAAGAGGGCGACGGCGTCAATTGACGGAAATTAACACTTATTTCTATGAATAAAGAATATCTGTCATGAACTATGTTTTAAACGCACTTGTTTAGAGATGCGTAATGTGTCCGATACATGTGTACGATTCATAATTTTTATTTTGAGATCAGATTATTCAAGACTTTCACCTTTTTTTGGTTTATACACAACATTAATTCTGATTGTTTTTAAAGCTTAGAACACTGGATTTTGACTCCTGTAGTTGTAAAAGGGGGGGGGGGCGCTGGCAGTTTTTATATCTCCTAAGAAATGGAAAAAATATTCTGTCACAATATTCTTTGGTATGGTATGTAGGAAATAAAAACATTCTCGCCGTGTAGCGGCTTAAACAGTTAACTAAATTTTATGGCCTGCTTAATTTAGAAAGTACATGTAAACAATCTGGTTCGACCCCTATGTGCCAGGCCCCCGTAAAAATCAAATGGTTGTACCCTAATGATTCATTGTCGTGCCTGTAGAACAAAATTATATAACTAACAAAATCAGGGGTGGATCCAGGATTTTAGGTTAAGGGGGGAGGGCGTGGCGCGAAATTTTGTAAGTGTTTTTATATGGATGTTATGCACTGAAACCCATAAATTTTAGCCAGTTTTAGGCGGGGCACATGCCCCCTCTAAATCCGCGGTTGATGCGGTTTTTTGTTCCACATCCCAGTGTACGTGTAAATTCTGACTTGATAAAATTATAGAGCTAAAAATAATATTGTGGAATATAAGTGGAAATGGGGTAAATGAAATGTCTAATATTTTTTTATTTTTGATTTCAAGTTATGGTGCTATTTTTACTTGTTGCTTTTTTTATGTATAAATAAATGTTTGTTGAGAAATAAATGCATTTTACATTTGGACTTTCAATGTTAATGGCACAATATCTTAATAGTGTCACTCTTATAAAAAAGCTGACCATGTACATGTTTTATGCCTCATCTACGAAAAAAGTAGGGGGCATATAGTGTTCGGGTCCGTTCGTCCCAAATGTTGCGAGATGGGGCATTATGTCTTTTGGACATATTCTTGTTTTAATTTAGATTAATTGATTGATTGATTGGTTGGATGTCTGCTTTACGTCCAGCGAGCAGTATTTCAGCTATATTCAGGACGGGAACAAGTTAACAAACAATAAATCAACGGCAAATGGGGTTGGGATGAGTCACAGGGAATACAATTTTGACTGCCTCTGGAAAAGATATGGAGTTTTGGGTAGGGGCGGAAATTTTAGCCTTTTGTAGCGACTACAATGAGCCTACTCTTTTTCGAAATCTACAAAGAGTCTTTATCGTGGTACTTTCTAAACACGTTACCCACTACGGTTCGCGGTCAGGCTTTCCGTATTATGACCTGACAACCCCCCAACGAGAGGGTCTCCCCTATCCGCCACCCGGGGACGCGCTAGCCTGCTCTGTGGGTCGAGCACTGGGAACCCTCCCAGTATGGTCCGATGTTTTAATTTAGAAACTGAAGTGACATGGCTAGAAATGTTGGCAGGCTTTGGTTTAACTTTATTCACTAATCATATTGTAATATAATATGAATTTTTCAGCACAATCTACTATCATTCTCTAGTTAATATAGACAAAAATCAACATTTGATAAATTATATGGCCAACCACGAATCTTGCTAGGCTAGTGTTGAAGAGTACTGCAGATACAGACATGGATTCATCATGTTTTTTTTATTGCGGTTAACATGAAATTGGTGAAATTACAACATGAATGATTGCTTAACATTTTGTATGTGTACATTTAATGGAAAGCCAGTCCACATTGAGACAAAATCTTTATTCAATCACAATTTGTTTTAAAGGCACACATTCGTTTTTCCATTCCGGTTTGAGCTGGATTAAACATGTTTTCAAACGGATTTGGGTCATCATCTGGTGCATCCTTCAAACGTTCAATGTTATCATTTCTCAATATACATAATATGTAAAATGCAACCTGACAATATTCTGAAACGTTCTCTAAGATATGAAGAGACCAATGCAGCGCTCTCTACAACCTGACGACAGCTCAACAAGAATCGATTTAAATCTCCTCTGGTTCTGATTGAGACGTCGTTAAACGGAGTAATAAGCCATTTCAAAAAGAAGATAGGTACTGTCAGCTATTAAGTATTTATTTGGTCAATACTTGTTACTGTTTTGACCCATGTCAAGCAAAGATGACTGTCTTAAAATTCTGGCATCGCGAGTTAAACCTGGCCATCCGGTAAAGGCGTGCCTAATTAGCATCTTGTGGTCACAAACAATATTTAAAAAAGATAAATGTTTCTTTAATCTCATAGATCTGTAATGTATACAAAGTAATATTTATTTCATCCTCTTATAAAAATGGAAATGAAGTTAAATTACAATTGAATTTATATTTAGATTTACATGCAAATCAGAAAATAATTTCAAATTGTACAATATTGTGATTTACACTGCTAATGATATGGTCTTCATGCCTTTAATATCAGTGTACTAATAAATAGAAACATGTGCATTTACTGTGCGACATCAAACGTTAATGCGTTTCACGTTTTATATTTGTTACATTATATTCCATATTAATTCAAAAACTTTGTTTTTTTATTATGACGTATTGTTTACATGACGTAAATACGGGAAAATTTAATAGTTTGATGACGTATTAAATAACAACTTTGATTTGAAAAGTCAGTCGATCGCAAGATGTCTGACAGAGCGCTCACGCCAAAAGGTTCGGTGAAGAGATACCGTTTTTCACTTAACAATGAAGAAGCGGAGTTATTAGTAATGAAAAGGAAGATAACAGCAGCTGGAGTACATTATGCAATTATTGGAAAAGAAGTTAGTGCATCACACATTTGCAAGGATTGATACATTTCATTGCAAAGAAGTCATTCAGACAGATGAAACAGATAGTAGGAGAAAGAGCACATGTAGAGAGAGCATTTGGGACAGATAGCCACAACAAATCATATTGCAGTAAAGAAGGAAGAGTCTGCTTTGAAGTAGGAACACCGAAACAATGTGATGAAAGAGGAGGAAGAGTCAGCAACATGGGATACATGGCCTTTGAAATGTCACAAGAAATTGCGACAGGAGTGTGTCCAACAACATGGGATGATTACCATAAATTTATTTATTTAACACTTCATAAAGCAATTGAAGGATTAGCAAGCAAATACAAACAGAATGAGAACTTAAGGAATTTAAGACATAAATTCATGGATGTGAAATTAAAGAAGTGGCAAAGAGATTTAGCGAATGAAATTGTGGAGAAATCACACAACAGGAAGGTGATATGGTACAAAGATGACGCAGGAAATACCGGTAAGACCTGGTTTAGTAAGTATTCAAAGTATTGGTTAAAAGATGATTTCATTAGATTTGAAAACAGCAAATCTGGCAATATTAAATATGCTTACAATGGAGAAAAAACTCTTTTTTTTTTATTTTCCAAGATCTACACATGAACACATAAATTATGAAGTGAATGAAAGCATTAAAAACGGAATGTTTTTTCAGTGGAAAGTATGAAAGCTCAAGCAGAATTTAAATTCAAAAATATTACCAAAACAGTGTTTAACCATTTTTTGTGAAACAAAAACCAACAGATGCAGCGATATTTCAAGTATATTTTTAGGATGTTTTGGCATTTTAAAATATTTAATGGTTTGATTTTATTCATAATTAGAATACAAATAAAATATTTTGTGAATCAGTCTCTTTTATTAATTAAACAAAACATGTTTTCGTTACTTTTTGTCTGTGTTCTACTTGCGTAGAAGAATGAACCAAGAGGTTTGATCAGATTTACAATAAACAAACTTCAGACAATTCTGCATATATTGGTTTTTATTTCATGAAAATCTGTTGAGAAATGACCTAGAAATAATTTGTATACAAATATTAATTTATATGAAATATATAGGGAAAACTGTAAAGCGTGAAATACTTTAGACTTCGAACTGTATCTGAAGCTGCACTGAAGGAAAGCCTTTCCTGTTGATGTAATCTTGATCACTGCCAATGCATTCTGAAAGGCGAATATGGATACCATCAAGACCCCAATAAAATTTGGCAACTGAAATTGTACTGAAATCTCTTCCTGTTCTTCATGATCAGGCCAGGACACAATCTGAAAGAAAATGGTTTCGCATCACATTAAAAAAACAAAAGCTATATTTAGATACTTAATTTTCAGAAATATTATTTTGTTTGATATCTAAATTAACAAATTATTATCTCTTTTTTAAAGGTTTGTTAAACTAAAAACTACATTTTGAATTGTCATACATTAAGATATCACAATTTCAGCCGTTTTAAGGTTTTTTTAATAATGTATATAGTGTAATACGTGCAATCATACACCTGTATATGTTAATATACAGGTTTAAGGTGTGATTTCTCATAAAGTTTGGAGTTGCATTTTTAGAACATATTATATTTACATATACATCTCGTTAGTATAAGGAATCAGGGAAAGTACTAAATTGAAATGAATTCGTATCTCGTCGTGTGCCTGTGAGCATGTTTTCTTAGGATGCACAATTTAATACAAAATATGCATGTTGCCTCCTACATTACAAAAACTCTGATTTAAAGTTGATGACACCTTCCGTACAAGACAATGGACCGTTGTCTGACCTTTCCAATATAATGACCTATTTCCCTCATTGACTCTTGGTTCGCAAGGTAACACAAAAACACCATCAATTGATTTTTTTTTTGGAGCTATCTGTTCAACGCCGCCGCGCCCCGTGCGGGATCCGGGTGGCTAAAAGAAGAGACCGCAGTCGCGCTAGCTTGTCGTAAAAGGCGACTTAATAGCGCCCAGTACCCTGACCGGCGTATCAGGTCGGTTTGCCTAAAGACCGACTGGGATGTGTGCCCCAGGTGGTTGAATGGGTTACCCCTGGCAATCTAAAATCCGTTACCCTATTTTTCCTTGTGTCCCATCCCATTTTCATGTTCATTTTATCATCCATTTCATGCTCATCGCCTGAATATAGCTGAAATATTGCTGCTCGGGCGTTAAACACCATTAATCAATCAATCAATCAACGCCGCCGCCATGGGTGCGAAGTAGAGCAGGAACAACTCTCTCCAAAATTTCCTCAAATACAACTCTACCCACTCTATATATGATATGTTTCACATAACCATGAATTTTAGGAACATGGGCTTCTTTCAGTTTTTAAAATTTCAAACCAGGTTGTTGTTCTTGTCGTATGGTCAGCTATTATTAACTCATATGCATCGCCCATCTATAACTCCATAAAACAATATACTTGAAGTGAAAGTAGAGCATTGTCGTCCATATTGACTTTCCTGATAGTTTCCCTTTTCCGTTCATATGGAAAATTGCGCACGCATCACAAAGTCACTAATAAGGCCCTTAAGGGAGTTCCGTCACCCGCAGCTTTTATAATGATACAAATGTCTGATATTTGTAGTCTAGAGTATCTATCATATTTACCTGTCATCGGATCACAATACAAATTTAGATTGAAACACTTACTATACTCCCGTAAACTTGTTTGGGGGGGGGGGTATATAGGAATCACCCTGTCTGTCCACATCCCTTGTAAGCTGTGTAAATATATGCTATTGGTAAACATGTATTGAAGCATCTAAAGATTGATACATACGTTACAGTGGGTAACGTTTGTATCTTATTATTGGTTCTCAAATAAAACGAAACTAACATTATTGGTAGATATAAATAAAGGCCAATGATAATCATTCATTATCGTAAACATTAGGTTTTTAATTATTTTGATGGTTGTTGCCTTATACATGTAAAATGAACCTAGCCAGTACTTTATTGTATACACAATAGTTATTTTTCTCAATAATTGAAAAAAGCTTTATCTATTCCTCCAGTAGAAGTAACTCCATATCAACTTGTATATTTTAGCTGTAGACATTGATTAAATCCAAAAAACACATAGTTTATACTTACTTTTCCACAGAAATAACGAAACGAACGGTAACGTATGTATAGATACTTACGTGACTGAAAAAAGTACGAGTTAGAGCTTTAGTACTGGCCAACAAGAATGTTAGGAATCTGAAGCATGACAATGAAACGCTTAGAAAAAAGATCAGTGATAGCAAAATATTCGGCATGGTAAAGAGACAAAGACAAATTGGAGCTCATCAAACAGAAGATCTGACCCCAAGGAAGCAAACAGATCAAGATATTAATATGTTGAATCTCACACCTACAAGGAGACGTTTTGTTAGAAGAAAACTTCTTCAGGCTAATAATGTAATGGCAGAGGTGAAAGAATCACGAAAAGCCACATCACGCAAGAAACGGAATAACTTGCACAGGATTATATCAGGAACGATGGCTCGAAAGTACCGGAACATCTCGAACATTAACAAATATACAATATTAAATTTACAACCATTTGGGTTAGGCATGTTAAAATTTCAAGATTTCGATATTTTGACTTAAAAAATATTTGTAGATTACGAGTTTACATAATATGCTTTTCAAAATTAAAGAGACAATCGTGATCTGAAACCTCATTTGCTTTAACACGAGATGTGGCGCACAAATCACAATATCATAGAGTATCCAAAAGCAGCATGCCAAACATTAACTTTGACCACATGAATGATGAAATTTTCTTTATCATATACCAAAAGTAAATAAATAATGATTTCTTTACTGTTATAAAACCCCTGTTCATAGAGAAAATTGATTGGAACTAAATATAGGTTTTACATTCTGGGTGCTACACCTTTATCATGCTAACTTCGAATAATTTAAAACACACTTACTTGTTACAACCATTCGACTACAGCATGTTAACTATGAGATATTTATCACACACATGTTTGTTACAACCATTTGGGTTCGGCATGTTAATTTTACACGATTGCATCGATTAGTTGAATAACCGTATTACAAGCATACTGAAGAATCAGATGATAATCTTGTTTTTAACTATATTATACAATTTATGACTTTAGATGAGGTTAATATCGTGATTTATCAACCCAAGAGATCAGATAATGACCGAGGCCGTCAGCCGAGGTGATTATATATCTCGAGGGTTGACAAATCATGATATTAACTGATGTCTAAAGTTATCAATTGTTTTATTATATGACACATACAAAAAACGCATTTTTCTCAAGAGTATTATTGTATCATATTTACAAAAAATGTATGGTTTTTCCTTGATACTATATTTAGGTATACGTTAAAGATTACACAAGTAATGATCACCTCGCGTGCATAATTTCGCGGTGAACAACTGAACAATACCAATTGAACCTTACACTCCCTAATACTGTATAATTGCACGGCGATTAAAATATTTTGCAATAATACGTAAAATATCATTCGAAGTTATTATAGTCATATAATATATTTTTTTTATTGAGCAATCTTCACAATACATAAGACATTAGCTGCCTTTTCAGTTTTCTGAGTTTTTAATTAATACTGAAAGATGTAAGACTAAATTAGGAAGTCGGATCCTAGGGAAAACGACGAAATAAGGAGGTGAACTCGAGCAAACAAAATCAAGGCATCATATATAAAAGGCTTTTTAGAAATAATATAGAATAACTGTCAAACACATTGTCCAGTCTCACAACTTTTTAAACTTTTTTCCTGAAATCAGCTAAGATGATTAAAAGGTTCAATTTAACAATGTGTTTTAAATGTTTCTATTCTGGCAGTACTTTTTGATTTAACCACTTGTGAACAGTAAGACAGTTTAATGATTACAGCTAAATTACTTTTTATATGTATACATATAAATCTTGCTGAAGATACCCAGCAAAAAACAAAAATGTAAATCTTGTTTCTTACTTCAAAAATTTTATTGCATAATACAAAAACAACTATCCGCAAATTTTGTTTTCAAAATAAAAACTCTTAAGAAACACGTCGGTACTGTGAGCAAGTGATACCTCGCTACCACAAATATTTTTCTTTTATACCTTTTTATATCTTTACAAAATGCAATAAGTCTTGTCTTATAGATACTAAAATAAATGCTTTATGGGGCCCATCAAAGAAAAACTAAATCTTGACACCAATGTTATAAAATTACTGCTGTATGTTTGACCTTATATTTTAAATTAAATAATGTAAGTTTTCATGTCCAGCTTTTATCTTCTTAAACCAAGCACATTATATACACTTGTATTTAACATTTTTAATGCAGATGCTGTTATATGCATGACATTTTACATGTTCAAATTTTTATGTCGTTATTAATGTACATGTTGTTTTAGCAGATTTTAAATATTAATATTCAAAGTTGTTTAGTATTTAACAGCGAAATTTTATTACATTAATTATATGTCTCTGGTATTTAAAATGTGTCACATATCATTTAAAATAAAAATGGCATTTTATGGTTCAAATTTGTCACATGGTTGAGAATACTAATTAGAAGGTATAAAGAACTAAAGAAATGTTTACCAATATTTCCTTTCTTCTCCATTCTATCATTGTCAATTGTCACTTTTGAAACAACACCAGCTGGCCAAATAATGTAGGACGTCAATGGTATGTACATATCACCACTTAAAGAAATAGTTGATTAGTTAATGCAATATATAATTGTCCAATTGAATTTGTATTTACAATACAAAAATTGGTGGTGATTTTTGATTGGTCATGTATTTCCTTAATGATATCCAATGGAGTACTTCAAACTAACTTTTGCTTTGAGTTTAAGGTTTATAAGTTAAAAATTGCTTCAAAAAGTTAAAAAATCAGACTTCAGCGTGAGTACTTACAACACACCATCAATGGATTTCCAGTCATACATCAAACCATCTACAGCAGCCAGCATTACCATGTCCAACCAGGTCATATACAGTCCAGTGTCAAACATTCAAACTAGTTACCCTGCACCACCCACTGTTGTAAGTATTTTTTATACTTAACCATTAAAATATATATCAAATGTGTATATAATTCATATATATACTTAAAAACATAATACAATAAAACTTTATTTCACAATGAATAAATAAACATATAGACACAAGTTAATACCAATTATCCCTAAGCACCAAAATAACTGGGACATGACATGTCTCAGATTTTGCTGATTTTAATTTCATAAGTTGCAATTGACCATTGGATCATAAAAATGATGACTGTTTGTTATGATTGACCACGGTTGCCATGGTAACTGAGGCGGTCATTTTTTATCATTTCTCATACTGCGAAATAGCCTATATTCAATTCCCAATTTGTTATTCAAAAATCAATGCATATTCAATATAAAGTTTTATTTGCTTAATTCAATACCTCATTGACAATATTCAAAACAGTTTCAAGACTAAACATAAATGTGTAGTCAGAACGAGGCTATCCAATATGTCAAGAAATCATGCATTTTTTCTGGAATTTTTCTACTAAAAAATTACCATTTTTGCCACTTTACTGACTCCATTTTCAGAAAATGCACCAATCACAAATACTCATCATGAATATAATTACATAAATTGATGATTAATATTCAAAAGTTATAAAAATCTCAATGGGGTAACAAAAGATTTCTATAGAAAACACCGTCAAAGATGGTTACCATGGCAACTTGTGAAAAAAAGCCATTTTTGTATTGTTCAATATTTCCATGAAACTACTGTTTCTCTTAGGAATAAATTAAATCATCCTGAATTATTTTTAACATACATACTATAAACTTAAAATGACATTGAAATCATTTCAGGGTACAGTGTCTCAAGGTCAAGGTCAACTAAAAATTGAACTTTCAGATATGAAAATCTCGAAGTAAAATCAATTTTAAGTGACCTTGAGAACAACACAAGTGACCTTGAAAGTTTTCTAAGGTCATACTATGTTGAAAAGATCCTTTTAGGTACATATGATGACAACAATTGTTATCTTGGCTCATATTAGAAGTATTGTCATACATGTATTTAAATATCGAAAAATTGCCGTTTTGGTTTTATTACCATGGTAACCAACTTTAACAGTGTTTTTTAAAGACATTTTTTCTTACCCCATTGAGATTTTTAAAATTTTTGAATATTAATCATCAATCTATGCAATTATATTCATGATGATTATTTGTGATTGGTGCATTTTCTGAAAATGGAGTCAGAAAAGTGTCAAAAATGGTAATATTTTTTACCAAAAATTATAAAGAATAATGCACTATTTCTTTATATGTTCAATAGGCTCAGTCTGATCACACATATACTTAAAGTGTTGTAACTGTTTTGAATATTGTCAATGAGATATTGAATTAAGCAAATAAAGAAAAACTATTGAAAATGAATCTATTTTCCCCTGAAAAATTGGGATTTGAATATTGCCCTTTTCACTGTATTTAAATCGGCCAAAAATGGCCGCCACCGTTACCATGGCAACCGAAGTCAAATCATAACAAACAATAATTATTTTGGGGTCCAATGGTCAATTTCAACTTATAAAATGAAAATCAGCTAAATCTGAGACATGTCATGTCTCACCCTATATGGAAATCCTTTGATCCTTATGGAGAATTGGTGTTAAAATGTACAATGAAAATACATGAATGTTTTAATAATACTTTTTAAAATTGTGTCTTTTTAGATTTGCCCTTTGAACTGCATATGTGGTTTAAACTACCAGATGAAGAAGAATTACCACTGCAATGCTCATGAGACAACAACAGGAACACAGACAGATAGTGGTGACTTTCTTAGACTACAAAGTAGTGAATCAACTTACTTCAAAAGAGGAACTTTTTACACACTCTTACTTCAAGTATATACTGCTGATGAAGTTTTAAAATACATTGTATGATACATGTATTTTACAAGATTATATGGTTTAATGAGAACTTAACATAATGTAAAATATTCATTATATTGTCAAAATGGTATTTGAAACTAAAATCTAAGACAACATAGTTTATTATTTAGTAAACATTTTTTGTAAATGTTTTTGAATCTATACTCAATAATATAAGATCAATATTTACTGTAGCTGTAAAAATGACGCAGCTTTATAAGTCACATAGGAGAAATATGCATGAAACAACGACTTGAACATGCATGAAACAACGACTTGAATATGCATGAAACAACGACTTGAACATGCATGAAACAACGACTTGAACATGACACTTCATGTTTAAATAGTCTATGCAAGCACATTTCTTCATTCTTTAGAAAACCACTTGCCTTTATGTATAATGTTAGTTGTCATTTTTTGATTTAAAAGAACAATTGTAAGACCCAACAAGAAATACAACCTAAAAAACAGAAAAGACCCTGAATTAAAAACGTGCTTAAAATTATAAAATATGAATCAACAGCATAGTAATGGTATTTGTAAAAAATGTCCAAGTTTTCTGGTTATCATGGATGTGATAAGTGTATGCAAAGTGGGGTATGGATAGGCAAAATGACTTTTCCGTAAGTAAATGCTCAGCCCAAACTAGATACAGACTTTAATGTTTTGCTTAATGATAAGCCCAATAAAGGACCATCACCTAGGTGAGGTAAAAATGGTATCCCAGTTTCCATTAGACTACATGCACTTAGCTTGCCTTTATTGCTATTTGGTTGAAAGGTCCATTGGATGTTTCGAATAGGAAGCAACCTATGGAAGCAAATATCAAATGCACTGTGTAGTATAATGTTCAGTATGCCAAGCGAATTTGCCAGAAAACCAAAAGGTCTTTCAAAAGTTGACAGATGGAAAGCTACCGAATAGACAGTTTCTATTATACACTAGTCCTGTTGTTCTGCAACCTTTGATGAATGAAATAATGTATCAAAATGTTATGCTACTGTCAGTAGGCATGCAAATTCTTCTTAATTGTAAATTCCCACCTTGTAAATATGTATCATGAGTATGCCCACAATTTGTTGGTGACATTTGTTGAACACGTTGGAAAATTGTATGAAAGTGATCAATTGGTAAACAATGTTCATGGACTGGTACATTTGGCAACAGATGCTAAATAATTTGCTTCTTTTCCATTTGAAAATATTTGATGATGTTGCAAAATATGATTAGAAAACTAGTCTTTCTTCTTGCGCAGGTGATCCGGAGACTTTCAGAAAGAATAAATATTGGGTTTGAACCCAAAATCTACAAGCTGAGCCATGAGCATAGTGATGGTCCTGTTCCTCAAGTTATCATTTAATAATGATTTTGTTGCCATGCCATTTACGGATAGTGTGTGGCAACGATTTTTCACCTTTTATAAAGTAAGCATGAGCAGTTTATAACAGTAGCCATATGCAACAATTAACATAGACTCATTCGATATTTAGGAATGATAACCATGACTTCTGTATAGTTGAATTTAAAGATACAGATGAAGTATCAGTCAAAATGGATGGTGAGGACCAGTAGTTGTCAGTGGCCTAATTGGAAATCGTCAGGAAAAGCAGAAAAGGCTATAAGATTGCAAGAAGATTTCGATGAGACTTTTTCTACTTTTTCAGTTAGAATAATGTACAAAACAGGTAAATGAATATTTATTTATAATCTACATGTTTTGCATGTTTTTTAATAGCCGATTATAACATAAATAAAAATAAGGAATCATTATGCAAAAGAATAATCTTACTAAAATAGGTAGATTGATTGTTTAAATACAAGTACCAGTTAAAATTTACAATTAAAGCAAACTTGAATTCCTCTCCCAAAGTTGGATACATATGTATTACTGTGATTATGAACCAAGATTCTCGACAGTAACTAAGCTATTGTCATGATGTACACATGTTTATTACAACATTGTGTTCGTTTGCTGATTTGCATTATTAACAGTATTCTTAATATGCCATATCCAAAATTTGTGGTAAATATTGTATGTAAGGAAATGGGCAAACTTTAAAATGTTCTTTTACAAAAATTTTTAACAATCCTGTTTTACAGACTCTTATGCAAAAGCCTACCAAAAAGTAAAGCAGGCTGAACTAATGTCGGATTTGAATACATAGGACGAAACAGACACACAGATAGCAGAAAAACGTAAAGGAAGGTAAAAAACATAGTATTGAGAAAAGGGGGGTATACTGTTTTACCCTTGTCCGCCGGTAACACAAATCTCTGTCGCAGTTAACCAACTATAGGATGCAGAACCCTGATATTTTGCATATTGCTTAATCCTATAGTACCATATGGTGTATTTTATGCCCCTTGGTAATCTACTTCCTGTTTACCGAATACTTAGACTTTGATACATAGTTGACATACATGCAAAATTGTTGTGAAAGCGGGCATATCGCTAGTGAGCATTAACACAGCGATTAACCTTGTTTAGTGTTTGTATCTTTAATATTTTAGAAATTGACTCCCATAAATGTAGCAATTAAAAAAAAATTCTTTGAAAAAAATCTACATTACAGTTTGAACGTGTTGTATGTAAATTTAAATCATTTTTTTTCCAGAAGTGCCCAAATAAAACATAAATGTTTATGTTCTTTACCAATAAGTTTTTTTTCTTTCGACATGCCAACCAGTCGTTTTTTTGACTCTGACTCTTTAGCAGAGAAACCGTCTAGAACAATGCACACCCAAATATCATCCCCAGAAAATACCCGCACGACAAAGCGTAATATTTATGCTGTATTGCCAGTCATCCCTAAACCACCAGCTCCACTGGCAATATCAAGTATAAATGGGACATGTGTTTCTTCTTCCAAGACTCCAACTAAAAGACCATGTCTTCAAGAAGCCTTGATAGAAACACCCAAGACCACAAAACCCATAACAGGTACTGTATGAATGAACATGTGCTAGGTTTTGTTTATGAATAGATAACTAAGTTGTTCAAAAAATTACTAAAAAGTCAATTTTGTGGTGGTAACAATAATTTATTTTTTTACTGGATAATAGTACTTATATCCTACATTTTTTAAAATCAGCTGTTGAAAAGAAAATAATTTAATGTTAGGGGAAATTTAAAAAACAGACTGCTCAAAACAACAAAAATATTCAGTGACGAAAGTACAGTTGCCAGTAGTTACTAGGGGGTGTTGCTTTACCACTGGAAACGATGGAGGATTTTAACAGTTTGGAAATAAAATTGGATAACCACAGTTTTGAGAAGTGCATGGTATGTTGTAACCAAGTGTACAGTTCCTTTTATCAAAACTTAATCATATATTTCCCTAGCACCTTACTCAATCAAGTTGGCGACTATTCTTAAATTAAAAACTTATTAATGGAGATAATTACTTCGGTGTTACATCTAACAAGATAACAGTATTGTAAGACCATGTAAATCATAACATGCTGTTTGAAATTTGATCAGTTATGAAACGAAGGAAAGTTTACATTCATTGCTTAATTTTCAGACAGAACATCTTGGCACAATATGAGGGAAGACATAGCTCAATGTGTAAGAAGAACACTTACTTTCAAATAATATGGCAGTACAATTTAATTAGATAGGGAAGGGAGAAAAAAATCATTCTCAGCAAAATTGCTTTCTGCTGTAAAAAGTAAGTAGTTTGTAAGTTAGTAATGTTAATTGACAAAGATTACCAGTTTCCTTTTCCTGCCGAAGTACGGGGATTTAACCAAGTTTTCCATCTTGCTCCCACAATAAAAACTGCATGCTATGATTTACATGCCATTTTCAAACATATAAACAAACATGCAAAACTTTCATCATGTAAAACAATTAGGTGGGAGTGACAAATTAATCTTCTTTAAACATTACACATTCCATAGCTACACCTACTTAAAAATTGGTTCCCTTCTTTTAAATTAAAATTTAAAGTCTATCAGGATGTACATTCAGAAGCTGCATAACATTATTTTAGAATGGTCACTAGTATTTATAGTTGGTTGTTTTAATTGCTCTGCCTCTTTTAAATATATTAACATGTATTCTTTTAAGTTTCAATATTAAGTATATGTTTATTCAATGTTTTAGAGTGTGTGTTACTGTTTTCAGTAGTCGAAATGTATAATTTTATGTGTAACTCAGAATCTGTAAGGAAAAATAGATTAACACAAAATGCTACAGACAGCGAAATTGAGTTAGTTATAAAGGACTGGTTTAGGTAGGCAAAAGACATTTCTCCAACATTGGGCCCACGGTGTGTCTCATATTTTTACGTTGTGTCAACGTTTACCCAACATAATTTGGTTGGATTAATGTTGGCAAAATCACTGTGAAAAAGACGATGTTGGCCCACAGTAAACCCAACCGTTGGGGACTACGTTTGGCCGACGAGCAAATGTCGTCGGCTCAACCTCATTTTACAACGTTGGGCCAACCAATCATACGACATAAAGCCAACGTTGGCCCAACACATGCATGTTATCTGGGAGTCGCCTGAACTTAACTGCTTGGAAACGACAGATATTTTATGGTTGGAATTAGCACGGGTGTTAAGAATGTTTGGATATGTTAAAACTTCTTTAAAGTTTTTGTCATTTAAATCATCGATCAGTCGATGAAGCTCTTTGTGTTCGAGTTATTCATTTTGAGAATTCATTTTCGTTTTGCACCAAGAACATACCAAACTGTTTGATGCTTTCTGTTCCAGTTTTTAACCCACGTTTTCTCTCGTGTCCTCGTAAATCTTGTGAGGATTTCAACCTTATTTCACACCATTTGCATGTCGGCAATATCTTTATTCTGTTCAAAACTTATTCATTGTTGATCAACGAATTATCTATTCAATTAGGTCTTCAACGTTGCTAAATGTATTTAAAATGTGGTAAATGCATGTCCTTTGTTTTACCAGCGGATGGTGAAGAAGTTGGTTTTTTAGCCCATTCCAATAATTCTTTGATGGACTGGAAATTGTTAAAAAGGTCCTCAAAAGAAGGAAATGTGTTGCCATACTCACTTTGGATTGTTCTGTGAAAAATAACAAAATGATTCAAAAATATTGAGGAAGAACGAGCCAAATCCACACAAAAAATATTTATTATGAGCTTAAGATGTCCTTCTGTTGATGTATTTCAGTACTTGGATTTTTTTTTCTGCACAAATATTACTCATACACACACATGTTGCTTATCGTTTAGTTTTTCATTATAATTTTTTAGCACCACATGTACATTACATGAGAGCTGTATGGAGAAAGTTATTGATGCAAAATTTAATATATATTTATTCTCCTAAAATTCTTTTTCTTCCCTTAAACTTGTTTTTTTATGGATTAAGCCCATACTGCTATTTGTAACGTTAACAGTTTATATATGTTTTATTTGTTTTCGACAATATTTTCGTAACCTACTCTTTCTGACAGCACACCTTGCCGAAAAAAATACCGGTCACCATGTGGTTCTGCCTATTTTTTATTTCTTTTTGCTGCGTTTACGTTACACACGGTGAACAATGCGAGTATACCGATAGCAATGTCGCTGTGTGTCTGTTTAATGAATTTGCTACACCTTTAGAGATAACTCGTGTGGTATCAAGGGTCATCGTATATAATGAATATAAATGTGATGCGTTTGTCTTGGAACCGCCACTCAATGCTGTAAAACACAAGACCAATCGAACATGTACTAGGATTTGTGAGAATCGAAAATGTGGCGAGTATCGATAATGTATGTTGCCCTTTTTTTAAACATAATCATGTATTAGTATTGTGCTTTACAGCTTTAAAGTATTTACAACCAGAAATAAAACATGAAACATATCATACTTTTTTGTGGCAAGGAAACATGTACTAAATATTTGTTTTGTTGGCTAGAAAGATTAGTTTTCGCGAAAGAAGTAAATGATGTACTTGCTTGGGCAGCCCGCACAGGTCTACCCGTCTTACCAAATATTGTGCCCACTGATATTTTCAATAAAACAATTCAACACATGAAAAATTTAATTATAAAGTCTTATTGTTAATAATTATGTTATTTTCACTGCTTGATTTTAATAACCATATATATTTATTTTATTTATTTAATATACATTTTTTTAGATTTAAGATTTTAATCAGAATCCCAATATATTAATAACATTCGAGTTTGGTGGCTGTCAGAGAACTACTCTCTGACCAGTAAAGTTTCTAAGAAGGATAAGAATAATGTTAATCTCTATTAGGCCGTGTTTGCACTAGAGGAAAAAGATCGATCTTTTTGGAGATCGATTCAAAAAGCATCGATCTATCTTTAATCTAAATACTTTAAATCGATTCAAAAATAGTCCAGTTGAGGAAGTGGTTTATAATACATCGATTCAAAATAAATCGATCTATTTTTTGGTGTAAACACGTTGAAATCCACTGCAATCGATTTAAATTACGTAAAGGATAAGTAGGTATGTATGGCGCAAAATATCCACGTGTATTTTCCCGGGTATTTTATTGCAAAACCAAAACAATGACAGAGCGAGCAGGAAGAGGGGATGCGTGGTCCAATGATGAAACAGTGTTTTAATTGAATTATGGGGCGATGAACGGGTACAGGAGTTGGAAAGAACTCAAAGAAGAAATATACGTTCTAAAAATAATTGTTTGTTTACACATGACAGTTAACACCTTTCGATTTATATGATAGTGTAAACGTAGCGATTTAAAATAAATCGATTTCACCTTGTGTAATCTGAGCGCAAAATTTCTATTATATAGATCGATTTAATTGAATCTAGCTCTAGTGTAAACATGGTCTTATATTTTTTTTTTAATTTAAAAACTCGTTTCGACAAAATCGAAAATCTTTCTTATTTTCAGCATCTTTATATATGTAGTTCAGAAGCTGAACCGTTCCCAATTTTATATGACACTGGTTGTTATATATTGACCAATGAAAATGTCTGATTATCATTAAAGGGAATTAACCATGGAATACAGGTGTTAAGCAAAGTTGTTAGTAATGTTTTGGGCAACTTTCTATTAAGTTAAGTAAATTTAGACAACAAAAGTGTCAATTGACGGTCAGACTCAAAAGAAACAATCATCGGACTGAATATAATGAAATTTATTTGCTGGTTATTTGGTCATTCATAAATAAATGTCCGTCGACAAAGAAAACTCGGTAGTCGATCAAGTAAAAACAAAGACTCTATTGGGAAATTTAAGTATATTTCTCGAAAATGCGTTTGGTCAATTAGTATCATTGAATTTATTCTCCATAATCTTTTGTTTATTGACGAAAAAATGTCACCAAATTTATGCAGATTTTAGACTACGTAGCTGTGAACGGACCAGTAAAATCATGATCAAGAAAACGCTTGCCGATAATAGTTTGTAAAATTAGTTTGATATCAAATCATCAATGTGTAAAATTCTGTATATTTTTATTGAGGAATTATCTGTTTAGCAATAAATGCGAGATATTTTAAGTACACTGGTAACTTTTCTTTGGATTCATTGTTTGCATTGCGGTATGAAGAAAAATCAATGAAATTTGATTGGGTCAAAATTTTCATACAATTGGTGGTTTCATTCAGACAAGTAAACTTTGATAATCACTTGTCCACAGCAATAAGTTTAAAAAAAGGTTATAGCTAAGGCCTGAAATTTGGGCATTTTTAACAGGTGGACTTCGCAGACTTGCATATTTCCTGCTTTTTAGCTACCAACATATGTCATATTTGTGTTACCCTTTAGCAATATAATTGTAAGAAAAACATGTGATCATTTGTTTTCAACAGAATATTAAATGTCAGATATAATTCCCATCACAAAAAATATTCCTTTAAATGTTTGGATACATTTTAATTCAATGCTTTCAATGTCTTTAATAAACTTGTAAAACAACTAACATAAAAAATATATTATTTATTGTACAAAAACTAATTTTTTTTTGTTTATTGTATTTTGAAATTCCATTTCTTTTTCAAATCGTCTTTTGTTTTTTTTATAATTGTTCCATGATACTTGTTTACTGTATCTCAATATTCTCTCCTTTTTTAAAAGACCTACATGATTCCACCTCCTGATCATCAAAATTTCTGCAGCCTACCATTACACTAAAACAATAGAGTGAAGACATACATTTTTTTAAAAACATTTACATAATGTCTAAGCAACGCAAATAGCAGTAATAAATGATGAAAATATTGGATTTTTTTTGGGTCAGAAATTGTCAGAAGCATTTTGTACGTAAATATATATAGAAGCTCTCTTCATGATGTGGGATCTATGAATACCCTACATGCAGTAAAGGATCAGTGACAATAATCTAACAATATTGGAAACCCCACAAAACCAGTCCAATAAAAGTTCCAGCTTCATTTCTTTTAGTACATTACATGTTACCTTATCATTCCTCTAAAATGATCTTTTTTTAGTCTTTCTAAGGAATTCTTTACTCTATTCATGTGGAATGTAAAAATCATATTCATTCAGATTGGTGTAATGAATAATGAAAACTTTGACCTTACTGTATGTTGTTTATATTATCATTTGGTACACTTTCACCTGTAGATATCTCTGAATCTACAAGAAAATCATCAAATATTTTGTTCAGTATGCAATTATGTTTCTTCATAGTTCCTGTTGGCAGAACAACAACAGAAAGCCCTGCTACACATGCCAATCCTGCTGGAAATTGCACTGTTGCCACTCCTACTTCTGAGATTGGAGGTGTTTTAAACGATGTTGTTACTCTTGTCAAATAAATAAATAAAAAAAGGTAATGACAGGAGAAACTGGATAACTTTGTATTCATCAGCTCCTATTTATTAAAACAATTGACTAGTGAAAGTGGTATTGTGTAAATTTATAATTTGGACTGGAAAATGTTTAAATAAGGAATTAAGAGAGTAAAAGACATGTATGATTTATAATTTTTCCTTTATATTTAAATCTTTCCTTATAGTTGTCTTACTCTTCTATATTGATACAAAATTTTGCAGCTGTTTACATGTATCAAATTATACTCCAATTAATTTAATTATTGTTAATAGTTATTTGTTTATCTTTTTAGGCAACCATTTTATTATTAAAGGTAGGATTCTTTTTTCAGCTATACTCAGTTGGGCCATCATAGCATCTGGCACCACTGTACTTCTTACATCCTATATCTTGTATAAGAAACTGTGTTTGAGACGAGGCTATAATGCTGTACAGGCATCACCTAGGACCCCCGTTGCGGAAATGTCAATACTTTCTCCTTATTCTCCATTGTTACTAAAACAGTCCTCCCAATCAACTACTCAATCTGAACCAGCTCTTCTTCACTTAAGCCCTGACAATGAAACCATAGCTTCACGAACTAGAATTAAGACTAAAAAAGCTGTTCTTTAGTGAGGTATCATTAATAGTAAATTATTATTTATTTAGTTGTATTTGTGAAATCTAAAAGAGAATTATCCCAAAAAAGTATATTCATAAGTAAATTTGTATTTTTTGTTTTGGTTTTGCCTAAGGTTAAACTAAAAAAGTCCTTTTGGAGGCAAATATGACTGAACAGAAATGGGCAGAAGATATAAGTTAAGTAGTTTGAAAATGTAAATAAAAAGGCATTGAACAAAATCAGCTGTGACTTTTGAGTATCATTGAGCAGAATAAGATTGCAGTGGCAGCATCAAAACAATTGAAAGTCTGTTCAGGGACATTTCAGACATTATCTTGTCAGAAAATGGAATGTTGTATTCCAATGTAACAAAGGTTTAAGTGTTTGTGATGCCGATCTGAACAAGTCTTTGTTGAACATTCGTTCAAAATACAAGGCAGTGAGATGTGCCATACAAACATTCCTGTCTAACCATAGCAAAGTAATACCAAGAGCAGAAAGACATCTTTCGATGGAGACCATTTTAAAGATCCACAAATACCCCGGAATTGTGTTTTCGATTGGAACTGGTAAGTAAACGTAGAGCAAATATTTTGACAAAAATTCTGCTGACATTTTAATCTTTTTTTATTATTTGATTGTCCTCGGGCAATGTTGTGTTAAAATTGATTTTAAGTCTATGTATGTTCATCTATTTGGAACTTGTTTTCCTCAGACAACTATTCATTGGATTTTGTTCAAAATTTGTATGGAAATTATAAACAAATTAAACATATCGAGGAATTTATGTCAATTGTTATCATGTAATTATCTTTTATTTGATTATTTAGTGAGATCAAAATACATTTCATATACATGTGCATGCACGCATTTATTAGCACTTTTTATTTGTTTATAATTTGATTTCTAATTATTTGATTTAATAAATATCATTATAAAAACATATGCCTTATCATATATTTCAAACTTTTTAAACAAGACTTAGTAACCCTGCAGGACATTCACAGGCCCCATAAAGAATATCTTCATTTTCTTTGCACATGATGATCGCGCGATACATTTTTATGTTTCACTGATGCAATGACTTTTGACTTCACCCAAACCAGTCCATAACCGCACGTGATCTCGTAACTTTTAATGTGTCCTTCTTGAAAAAAAACTGGTAGGATTTCATCTTTTTCTACGTGTCGCCATTCATAACAATGGCACCGTATTTTTTTGTTCTATTTACTAGGTACTCGTAAACCTGACAAAATTGCACGGCGGAAATTTTCTGTCTGCCACTGTCGGCCTTTCGCCGTTAACTTAATTTCTATGTATCCTATTTCCTTGATAGAACCTAATTATCCACATTATCCGATTCCTCGTTTGGTCTCTCATCGGGAGTTGCAATCTTTATATTGTCTTCAGCGGGATTTAATGCATAACACATAGCAACTAAAATCTGCTTTGTGCCAGAAACGCTTTTGCCATTTTCTCTAAAAATTCCTTTCAATTCGGAGCATCTCATACTCGATAATTGATCTAGAGCGTATTCTTGCGTAATGTTTACATTTGATGCCATTCCATAGAGATCTATACACCCTTAGCCTCATTATCAAATGATACGCGCGATCTATTTTTAGACGCTCTTGCATTGTGAAACTCGTACATTTCTTGGTTAAGGTCCATTTCTCAGATAATACATGTTGGGGTCAATGATATTTCAACACCAGATGTGTCTTGGATCGTGTAACACCGCCCACTAGAAATTAAGTTGCTGCGACCTATATTTTTAGATTTAAAAAAATTGATTGATTGATTAATGGTTTTTAACGCCCGAGCAGCATTATTTCAGCTATATTCAGGCGATGAACATGAAATGGATGATAAAATGAACATGAAATGATGATGAATGAAAATGGGATGGGACACAAGGAAAAATAGGGGTAACGGATTTTAGATTGCCACTTGCAAATGGGAGGATGGATAGGGTCGGGCAATTCAGCCTCCTGTAGCGGGATCGAAATCCCTACTCATAGCGAATACTACAGCAGCGTTCTTTAACGTGCCAGGAACGTAGCATTTTTCCCAACACGGTGCACTAATATGGTTTGCGGTCAGATTTTCCGTATTATGGCCTGACAACCCCAGCTTGCCAGGGGTACAGTACTTGAGATTGAAGACGCAACACTTTTATCAATCCGTCAGCGATCCGTCAGCGTTCCAAAATCCGTCACCAATCAGTCAAATCGTTCCCAATCCGTCAGATCGTTCCCAATCCGTCCATCCGTCAATTGGCGGATTTGGAACGATTTGACTGATCTGACGGATTGATTTGGACTGATCGCTCCAATCCGTCAATTCAACTTCCGGTTAGTAAAATTAATATTTCGAAATGTGAAAATTCGTTTCACTCGCAAATATTAGAAGTATAAAAATGTCAACTGATATGTCCTCATTGATGGATCGTTTTATCTAATAATAAGGCTAAAACTGGTCTAAAGTTATTAATAAAAAAAAGGAAATTCCCCAATCTATTACTAATGCATCTGTGACGAAATATAAATATTACATAGTGTAATTTTATTAACAAAATAATTAAAACAAAGTAAATTTACAAGCGCACACACACAATGACTTTAAAAAAGCATCTCGGGTGCCAAGGCGCACGTCCGTATTTTGAAAACGGAAAACGTCTAGTCTAAAGTTATAAATGATAAATGGAAATCCCCACCCCCCCCCCCACCGAAAAAAATCTATCACTAATGCATGTTTGACGGCATATAAACATTACAAAGTGTCATTTTATTAAAAAAATAATTAAAAAAGAAATGAAAAAAAAACCCACACACACACAATAGATTCAAAAAATATTTGACCTCGCATGCCAAGTCGTACATCTCGTATTTGTCTTCGAAAAGTTTTAAAGGGGAAAAAGCGAGAAACACGAAAAACGTGAAGGCGAAATCGTAACATTTTTTCACTTCGCCTTTTGGCGTTAGCATTATATGTATGTTTGAAGTTTGTTTAACACTATTTTTCAAAAATTATAT
The DNA here is from genome assembly GCA_944474755.1 of Limnoperna fortunei. Taxonomy (NCBI): domain Eukaryota; kingdom Metazoa; phylum Mollusca; class Bivalvia; order Mytilida; family Modiolidae; genus Limnoperna; species Limnoperna fortunei. The sequence goes on from OX104123.1 coordinate 28,201,766, forward strand.
TCGTTTATATAATATGACGTCGAGTGTTTATTGGGAAGAGCTGGAGTACCCAACGAAACAGCAAAGTTTCGACAGGAAAACTGGTGCTCTTTGCAAATTTATAGGGATGTGTCGAGCACACCATCTCGCTGTAAGGATCAAACAGACAACATGGTGATCAATAATAGGTCAACAGGTTGCGGATTTTAAAACGACTGCAGATAGGGTGCCCCCGACTCCACTTTAATTGACAAAAGACTGTCGGTTTTTTACCTGTACTCCGGCTTTCTCCCACCCCATCCCCAATAAAAAATGGAGCCATGAGACAAATGGAACAATCCAGCGTAATTGTATGCATACTTTTTTAAACAAATTTTATTGCCTGTCCAATAAAACTTGCGACAAGAATCGCTGTATATTTTACAATACAACTTTTTGTTTAGTAAACAATGCGTTTTGATTGACAATGATTGTTTAACAATTGTTAAACACAACAGTTTCATAATTGTATTTAAAATGTTGTAGACTAAATAAAAACACGCAGGCATACATTTAAGTAACTAATAATGATGTCAAAAAGAGGCCACGTTCTTTCCTAAATGTGAAATAAATATGTTACTGATTGGGGGAGTCGGGTCGGCTTAATATATGACAAAAAATATACATGTAACAGGTCGCAAAAAATAAAACAGGCCGAAATCACGAGTAGCGGGAATAAAAAAAGAGAATCAATAATGGATTACGAAAAAAACATTTACCTCTTCGTTATTGATGTGCCTTAAATAGAAGTTTTTTGAAGGTTTACAGGACTCGGTTTGCAGATATGTCCTGCTTTAAAGAAATGTGCTTAATTATATAATATAAAGAAAACAATTTTTCTTTAAATATGTTTATTTATTCATTTAGAACGAGACATTGTATTAACAATTCTTTTAAACGCATGTTTTTATTTTATTATAAAAAAAGGTATAATAAATGCATATATTATATACAAATGACGCAGAATCCGTTTTATCTTTTAATTATTAATTTATACGAATCCGTCAATAAACTAACCGATTTATGCATATAATTAAATGACGGATTCTGGATCGCACTGATTGGACTGATCGCACTGATCGCTGACGGTTACCAAGGTAATGACGGATTCATAATTTTGGACGGATGTAGTCATCATCAATCAGTCAGCGATCCGTCAGCGTTCCAAAATCCGTCAGCAATCAGTTATCAATCAGTCAAAGTGTTGCGTTTACGGGTGCAAGTACTGTACCCCATTCAACCACCTGGGGACACACATCCCAGTCGGTCTTTAGGCAAACCGACCTGACACGCCGGTCAGGGTACTGGGCGCTATTTAGTCGCCTTTTACGACAAGCTAGCGCGACGGCGGTCTATTTTTTGGCCACCCGGATCCCGCACGGAGCTAAAAAATTTGATCAGGTCCATATCTTGGTTACTAAATTTTGGGGGTCAAAGACATTTACCTTTCTATAAAAAAGAAAAAAAGATAAAAGAAAACCCCTCTGAAAATCTTGATGTGCATGTTTTCAGATATGTTTTCTTAACCTTTTATTTATTATTTATTAAATTTTAAAACACCCTTGATCAAATTAAACATTACGATTATCGATGAAAATAGATCCTTCAGTGAAAAAATCTGAGAAAATATGGGTCTTGGTAGAGTTTTCATCTCAAATCAAGCAATCAATAGTGTGTACCCCACTCCCTTTTTCAAATTTTTGGTTAGTATAATGGTCAGGCTATGTAGAATAAAAACTTGATTTGTGTAATATTGCTTCATCTTTCTGTAAGAAGTAAAAAAAAGGTCAAAAATATGCTATCGGAGAAAGGGGAAGAAGGTGGTGACTTTGACTAAATGGTAAAAAAAAAATGAAACGTCAAATTTTATTTTTCTATATCAATTTTGTATAATGAAGTACTGATAAACACACGATTGTTGATTACAAGGTTGATAGGTTATAAAAAAACCAAGTTGAAATATCAAGTCTTTAAAACATGGTAGGGAGATGGAACCAGAGGAAAAAAAACAATATTAAAATCATGAAGAAATATGGTCACACAAAAATAGTAACCAATGAATGTGGTTTGTTTGTAGACAAAGATCACCCCTACTTAGAGGTACCCCAGATTTACTAGTCTATTGCCGGTGTTGTGGAGCAGGTGTGGTTGAAATTAAATGCCCAGTAGTTGAAAAATGTAATGTTTGCTCAAACTTTTGCACCTGTAAACTTCCAATATATTTAATATTGAATAATAACCAGTAATTTTCACTGAAGACAAACCATCAGTATTATTCCCAAATTCAGAGTCCGTTGGCAAAATCAGGAAGAAAGTATTTTTACTTCTTTGTTTATACTTGTAATGGATCTGTATGTATACATATCAACTTTGATGAAAAATTCTATCATAGAATTCTTGAAAGCTAAATTTATTTTTTCAATGATTATATTAAACCAGAAATCTTAAGTAGAAAAATAAGGTCAACGCTCGAAATACGTGCAAGTCTTAATGGAGTACCCAACCATACAAGAGAATATGGAAGTGGACACAGTATTCTTCTGTCCATTGTGCAGATGTATAGTAAAAGAATCTGAAAATGTTGAAAACTATCATTAGCAAAGTGATGTTTGTGAACTCAAAAGTAACAGCTTGCAAACTATACATGCTATAGTCATGTTCCTTATGAATTGAATCAAATAGATAACTAGTGGACATTTCATCATAACTAACAGATCCTACATAATCTGATTCATTCTGAATGGATTTTAATACTTGTCCGACCTTTTTATATGGAGACGACGACAATCACCTGTCCAGAGGAGGGGGACGCTTTTTGAACTCTTTTGAGGGAGTATATCCCAAATGTTAAGTTGGGTAGGAATTGGCAGTTGATGGTTGTCCTTCTACTCCATTTTTCTACCTTCTGGATCTTTTCTTTCCGTAGGAAATGGAAAACGTGTAAAAAGGGGGGGGATACACTCACATCGGCCAGTTATTTATTTATTGTAAGGGGGATGTTTTGAACATGGTTCTTTCATCCATTTCTCCATTTTGTACGTTAATTTTGCAATCCTTAATTGCCGTTTCTGCTAGAAATCTGCCGTGCAATTTTTAATGAACATAGAATTCAATAAACAAATAAACATTGTCAAACAGAACAAAACACACAGAATGATTACATTTATCTGGTATCCAAAGAGAAACCAAAAAGAAAGTTGAATTTAATAAAACAAGAATACGTATCTTTTAAATCATTTGAATATTATGAATACTTGTTTCTCTTGTACATGTACATTTATACGAGTAAACGTTTCATTATAGTTTAATCAGAAAGAACCTTTGTAAAGCCAATGACGACTTCTACATTTCAAGCTTTTGGTATTTATTAATACTTAAAACAAAGGAATTGGCCATTGTGACTATCTCCCAATTTAAACTTTTTGTCATTTCCTACTGAAAAGGTTTAGAGAGTAAAACACACACTTATTAAGGACCTGTTGGCTGTATGTCAACAATTGTTATACCCCGCCACACATTGGGTGGGGTATTATGTCATACCCTCCGTGTTGATACGAGTGTCCGTCCGTCCGTGCCTCAGTGGTTTCAAGAAGATTGATTGATGTATTGGACGTTTGCTTTACGTCCAGCGAGCAGTATTTCAGCTATATTCAGAACGGGAACAAGTTAACACACAATACATCATTGAAAAAGGGGTGGGATTGGACACAGGGAACAAAATTTGGACCGTCACTGGAAAAGTATGGAGTATTGGGTAGGGTCGGTGAATTTAACCTTTTGAAGCGGCTACAATGAACCTACTCTTTTTCGAAATCTACAAAAGGGATCTCAACCGTGCAAGGAGCGTGGCACTCTTTGAACACGTTACCCACTACGGTCCTTGCCCAGGCATTCCGTATTATGACCTGACACCCCCCCCCCCCCCCACCAACGAGAATGTCTCTACTATCCGCCACCCCGGGACGCGCAGGGCTGCTCTTGAAAACACATCAACAAATTTTATTTCAACTTTGCTCATCTGTTAAGTACTATAAAAAAGAGATCAGTTACATTTTCAGCACAATCCTATTTGTATTTTCGACTTGGGCAAATTCTAAAATCACAACGTGGCAGGGCATCATTTAATGTCCCATGAATGCCCTAATTTTTAAATTTGTAAGCACAAAATCTCGCAACTTGCAAATGTTGAATTTTATGGAGTTATTGATAGTTTTTACTACTGCATGTTAGAAGTTTAAATAAGGTACTTTTGTGATTACAGGAAGTGCATACTTTTGTACCATTCATTATGTATTGTTAAATTTGTTGTAACTTATTTGTTTTTATTACAATGTCGTTATAGGATATAAAATCATTAAAATCACATTTTATCTCATCTTATATGATTATCTGCGTAGGCCTGGTCGCAATTAATTGTTTTGTGGAAAAGTATACTATGAACAACAAAACACTGTTTCTGTTTTGTTGGTTAATGTACAAAATTAGAATCTCGTAGAAAAAAATGTACAGAAATTAAAATTAAAATTTTCAAAATATGAATCAAGGGCAATTACAACAAGTTTTACGCTTTCATATATGAAAACATTATTTGTACATTTCAATGTGACGAACATTTTCCCCTTGTATTGTCTGCTTCAATTTTGTTACCGTCTCCCATACATAGTCAAATGACGATCAGTCTTCGGAGTAAATGACTCTCTGTTACTTGATTGGGTGGTTTACTAAATCTATAAATATTTTTGTCATTTCATTGGTTTACGTCAGGATTGCACTAGTATGTGTACTGAAATTTCGATATATTCTTAGGTTGAATCGGGGATGTAATCAGTATTTTAGTGTAGTAATGTTACGTTCCACATATTGACTTCTAGTTCATTGAATGCATTGGTCAGTGAACAATTATAAGGTAAACATTGTTCCAAAATCTCCCTACTTTATAAAGCTGTTTTGGAAAAAAATATATGTTCTATATCTTTATTTTCGTTAATCAGTATTTTAGTGTAGTAATGTTACGTTCCACATATTGACTTCTATTTCATTCAATGCATTGGTCAGTGCACAATTAAAAGATAAACATTGTACCAAATTCTCCCTACTTTTCAAAGCTGTTTGGGTTATGAAAAAATTATATGTTATGTATCTTTATTTTCGTTCTAATATTGGTGCAAATTTTACATATTATTACCGCTCATTTTAAACATTTGTTTAGGAGTCAACTTTTGTTTAATTATTTTTGTAAAAGCACGTGTGAAGTGACGACAGTCATTTAAATCTCTCAAGCACCATTGGATAATAGTTTAGCTCAAACAATGTCCTTACAAGGTACATGTACATTGTTTACCTATCCTACATATAAATTACAAAAAACAGATACTTTAATAAATCCATAAAATTTTTAATGCAGCTAAGAGACGGTTAGCTTTTTAGAAAAGCTAAACTTGTACGGTTCAAGTGTCATTTTATAAAACTTAACGGTGTCGGCCATTTTGAAACTGGCTGCCCGTAACCATTTGACTTTGGTCTTAAACTGAAGGGCTTGTTATGACGGTCATAAAATACCAATATGTTCACTATATTATCTATGAAGGTTTAAAAGTTATTAGCCAAAAACTGATTAGCAGAAACGTGTCGAGGACCATAACTTTTTTTTTTTAACATTTTTCTGATATATTGTCTGCTTCAATTTATTATGGTTTTTGAGTTATATTAAAAACAAAATTAAGCCGAAACGTTTCAAGGGCCATAACCTCGAAAACGGTTTGTCGCACAGTTTTCGACACTGTATATCAAATGTAGATCTCGATGAGAGGAACATTTTCCTGATATATTGTCTGCTTCAATTTTTTTATGGTTTTTGATTGATTGATTGATTAATGGTGTTTAACGCACGAGCAGCAATATTTCAGCTATATTCAGGCGATGAACATGAAATGGATGATAAAATGAACATGAAATGATGAATGAAAATGGGATGGGACACAAGGAAAAATAGGGGTAACGGATTTTAGATTGCCACTGGCAAATGGGAGGATGGATAGGGTCGGGCAATTTAGCCTCCTGTAGCGGGATCGAAATCCCTACTCATAGCGAATACTATAGCAGCGTTCTTTAACGTGCGAGGAACGTGGCATTTTTCCCAACACGGTGCACTAATATGGTTTGCGGTCAGGTTTTCCGTATTATGGCCTGACAACCCCAGCTTGCCAGGGGTACCCCATTCAACCACCTGGGGCACACATCCCAGTCGGTCTTTAGGCAAACCGACCTGACACGCCGGTCAGGGTACTGGGCGCTATTTAGTCGCCTTTTACGACAAGCTAGCGCGACTGCGGTCTATTCTTTTAGCCACCCGGATCCCGCACGGGGCTTTATGGTTTTTGAGTTATATTGAAAACAAAATTTAGTCGAAACCTGTCAATGGCCATGACCTCGAAAATGGTTTGTCGCACAGTTTTCAACTATTTATATCAAATGTAGATCTCAATAGAGGAACACTTTTCTGATATATTGTCTGCTTCAATTTTTTATGCTTTTTGAGTTATTTCAAATTTAATTAGAACCCTCGTATCTACTTGGAAACCAAGTTTTGTGTAAATCCGACAACTTTGACGTTTTCGACAAAATCGCGTAAACAGGAAGTGGATTGAAGAATTGAAGAAGTCGGACAACATTTTCCCCACTTTAGATTTTGGTTATCTGTCATGGTTTGTGAGTTTATCTGAACACAAGGGTTTTGGGTTTGGGGCAGATAACTCCATTACTAAAAAATAGATCGATTTCGAAGGGTGACCCAGATCGAGCCCAAGTAGTTAGTGTGCCAAGTTTCAAAGCGATACGTCAAGACACTTTTTTTTCTTTTTGGCGGCGGAAGATTAAAAGAATCATAATAATAATAATCAGACGAAATACAATATGTTCTTTCCACTGTAGTGGGAAAGACCTTAATGATATAAGTAATATTACAAATGGTGAGGTATAAGGCTAAATGTACCGTATTTAGTCTCGTGGTATAAACGATTCAATCGCTTCCACAAAAGACAAAGAACCTAGAAGCGGTAATCTCTTATAATATTGCTGCAGAATAATCGTCTGTCATATAAACTGCATACGCAGACCTATGCCGTCAATGTCCTAAAAATGACTTCAGGAAATAGTCCGAGAATCCTCTGCCGTCCAACGCTTTTTTTTGCGTGGGACGTCAGAGAGCTCTCCATAAGCAAAACAGAGGATTTTGCGACACGGCAAAAGTGGTGTATTGAAAATCAAACCCGCTGACCCGCACAAATGGATGCAGCAGAGAGTGATCTCTTAACCACCAGGATCCCTTCTTCCACCATAACGGGTTCCAACACACGGAAAACATGTCGCCTCTATTAAGCTGGGCTTTGCCCTTCAGCCACCGCCTTCTTTGCAAATCCTGTAAGGAAGCTGTCTATTAAATGCTATTAATGGTAAATACATTTCAAGGAACAGTTTAAAGAAATAATGTAATAGAGTAGCATAAAATGATAAGGATTCACAAAGGGCAAGACGTGACATGCCGATTCATCGAAGTCGGGGCTAACTCGATTTCCCGTCTAGAAAAAGTAAGGGTTCAGTAAGTTATCGGGACCGTTTACCCAGCCTACTGAAATCCCGTCCTTTAATCGACACGGGTCGCAACACACGGCAAGTGTTGCCTCTTTTAGCAGACTCTTACTGCAGGCTGAGGAAGCCGTGGGCCTATTCTCCTGTGCCCCGGGTCCCACACGGGGTTATTAGAACTAGAGAAAAAGTTAGCATTGCTTAATCGTTATGCTCAATGAGGGCTACAAAAATGACTTAGGGTCAAGATTGTTTGATGAACCGTTTAGGAATTATTCTCCTTGAACATGTGTTTAATCAATTTTAATTGATTTTAAAAAATCTTCTCCCTTTGAACCAATGAAAGGGCTGCATTGAAACATTGCAAACATCATCTTTAGGATTTCCTCTACCAAAAGTGTGCCAATCATGACAGCTGACTACCTATATAGCTACGTTGGCTTAAAATAGAAAAGGGGGGTCAAGAGAGTTTACGGCTGATAGTTAAAAAAGTATAACAAGTACATCAAATTTGAAGTGAACCTCCCTTCTCCCTCAAAGCATCAAAAGCTCCTCTTTAAAGGAGTTATTTCCCTTAAAAGGTCAAAATTAATGAATTTTGCAGAAGTGTTGTGCAATTCCATATAGGAAAGAAAAGCTGGATAAAAAAGGGGTTTGGTTTCAGTTTCAGGTGAGCGATAGGAGCCTCTGGTTTACTTTTTAAGACCATATTCCCTTATAAGGGTCACTTTTAGCAACAGCGGCCTTTTTTATTGGATCAATTAAAAGTGAGGATCCTTTGTTGCCCACATTTCATATATCGTTCCTGCAAAGATGCAGTCAAACTGGTTCAGTGGTTTTAGAGAAGATTTTTAAATTGTTAACGGACCACGATAGACGCATAGTGATGGCAAACTTAGTTGCACATTAGATATAAGAGCTGTGCATCAGACCTTAAGAAGGGGAGACACTTTAAAAGTCACTTGGGGAAAATTCACATACAAAATATAAAAGCATTCCATTAAGAAGAAGCTGAAAAAAATCTTTTGCATAAATTTATAATACGGACAAGATGAAAAACAAGGTCGCACAGTTAACAATAATTAATAGTTCCTTGGACCTAGAAAGAGGAGACATGGTAAAGTCACATACCAAATAATAAAGCATTCCCTCCATCAGAAGTCGAGTTATCCGCTACCAAAGAATTTACAGACCAACGGACAATATAGACCCTCTCAATTTCTAACAAGTGGTGGTATAATATGCAGATGATTTTTTATGGAATTCTGGGAGAGTGCAATCACATTTGAAAATTAATAATCAAAATGTTATTTTTCATATCAAAATGCCTTTGGTGATGTTTCCTAGTTTTTTTTTATTACAAGTGTGCAGGCTAATATCATTTTATACAATAGTATAAACACTTGCCAGACTTCATCTTCTCAGGAGTTCAGTGTGAGTATCCGACTCATCATCTAAAATTCCAGAGAGTAAATATATTGATCATTGATAAAAACAAATAATAAAAGCAATTGATATACTCAGACTGATCAGTTTTCTTTTTAAGAATTCTGATAATTAGAATAAACAGCTTTAATTCCCTTGTTTATGGAAAAGACAGAAAATGATAATTTTATTGTTAATTATAATTTTAGTTTAATTAAGATATTTTTTTGGTGACAGCCGAAGGGGAATATAGGTTTGCACTCTGTCCGTCCGTCACATCTCAGTTTTCCACTTTTTTTCTAAACGCTACATATATATACAGATACTTTTGCCCGTTACCATGATAACATTTTGACCCCTACCAACTCTACCAGCCAAACAGATAATTTGCCAAGTCTTTTAACAGCTGCTTAAGATGTTTCAATGCCCAGAACCTACAGTCAGTCTGAATGTTCATTAGGCTATTTAGGAAAGCGCAGGAACCTAAATTATTTATTTAAACTTGTTGCCTCAACTAATTCAGGCATTCTGTTATGCTTTTGTTTCTGAAAATAACAAAAGCTACTCTCGTACCAAATCAGGAAAATGTATTTTGTTTAAAATATTTGATCTAAAAAGCAAAAAAGAAAAAAAATACTTGTTATAAGGCCAAATAACATTAATTGTCAGGTTATCATTCCCTCCTTCCCCGTAAAAGTTCTAGCAAATAAAAAAAAAATGTGTGCAGAAATTTTCAAATAGATTTAGGATTAATTAACAATATTTTAATTGTTTATCATCCTATATTAATTTTCGGTAAAAAAAAATTAGAACTTTATTCTTTAAAACTCTTAATATTCGAACATGAATTTAGTGAATTTTAGGTCGCGTTTCAAGTAGTGAGGTTACTACTTGAAATATGCAAATATAGAGCATAACTTAGTTACATATGCATATATAGAGCAAAACTTAGTTACATTTACCGTTTGATTGACATCCATTTTGATTCTTAATTTTTTTTATTGTTGATTTTTTATCTTTGCATTGTCACACAATATAATTGTTGAACCCCTGTTTTTATGTTTCAGCTTGGAAGAGGAAGTTAAGTCCTTGAGAAAAAGATTGAAAACACTGGTAGATAGGGTGTCTGGAAGCCGGTGAGGTTGGAAAAAAGAGCGAAGATGATGTGGCTCTTGAAATAGTTGAACACTTACCAGAGTCATCAATATCAGAAACCATTCAAGTTCTCGCGAGACATGTGTTCACAGAACAAGAACTTATTAATTGCTCTAGAACTGGGGATAAAAATAAAGAGCGGGAATATTCCAAGATCTCTACTAAATGGTGAAAAACTGGAGAAATAGCAGCGGCTTTTCATTAAAGGGGCCAAGACATCCTATGATTTTTTTTTAAGTTTGAGAACTACTTGAAAGTCTTGAAAAGATCAAAGAAATATTTTTTTGAATTCCATATTATATGTTGTTTCAATGTTTCTAGTTTGAAAATTTGTATAATCAATAGTTTATGAATATTTGTTCTATTAAGAGTTTTTGAATTCATGAAAAATCCAAGATTTTGTCAACATCAAATCTTGAACTGTTTTTGCAGATTAAATGAACTCAAGTTTTTGAACAGTTCATGTTAATAAAATGAAGTGCAAATGAGACAACAGATTCCCTTTACAATTATTTCACGAACAATTCAAGTTCATGCACTGTTCAAGAAACACAAGGATTTATTTCATGAATATTTAGAGACAAAAGTTCATGAATTCTATTTTTCAAGAACGTTTTATGAATTGTCTCATTTGCACTTATGGGACTCGTCAAGAATACATTATGCACTAGGAAAGTGAATTTTTCATGATTTTGTCATGAACAGTAACTGTTCGTTTCGCAAGCGATTCCCAAAATGATAAAGTTAATTGGCGTTTGAAAATTTTCTTTTTCAAAACTTAAGTAACGAAGAATTTGATGATAGGGGAAAATAGCATGGTATATAACTTTCAATAACAAGGAGAAAAAGTTGTCCTCCATTTGCATAGAACAATTTTAACTCTACAACGAAATGGATCAAATTACTGGTCTGGAGACAATTTACGTTTTCAGAAAACAATTGAATGACAGAATGAACTACTTTCAAAGTTAAGAACATGTTGAACACAATAGTGAAGCTACAGATACAAACCAGATGTCAACCCCCACTGTGAAGGAATTAATGAATCTGAAACTGATCCCAAGATGTTTGTTCAAGGACTCACATTATCAGAAACTCTAGGGATTACATCTGCAGCTGCCATTCAGAAGAGCACTGAACTTAATATTATGAACAATACAGACCACAAGTGTAACCAGAACTATACATCTACAGCTGCCATTCAGAAGAACACTGAACTTAATATTAATGAACAATACAGACCACAAGTGTAACCAAAACTATACATCTACAGCTGCCATTCAGAAGAACACTGAACTTAATATTAATGAACAATACAGACCACAAGTGTAACCAGAACTTTACATCTACAGCTGCCATTCAGAAGAACACTGAACTTAATATTAATGAACATTACAGAACACAAGTGTAACCAAAACTATTTCTATTCGGACAGATGACATCTATATTTCCTAAAACCCTAAACATCACACAGAAATGATCAAAATCAACAAACAAATCCATACAGATAGATACAAATGTCGGGAGATTTCACCATTCAAACTAAATTTGACCAAACCACAGCAAAAGTGAAAATTTGCAATACATGCAGAAATTGCGAGAAAACATATTTCAGAAAAAACCTTACAAAACCATGGAACTAGCACAGAAGCAGTATATGAAAATCGAAACAAATGGCAAAATCTTAGTCATCGGTAGCTCAATCAGGAAGAGGGAATTAAAAACCAAAGGACTGATAAATACATTACATGTGTATACATCGGGGTGCAGATATTTACTATGTGATCAATGTCATTGAAAGGAAGAACTTGGAAGATTACAAATAAATCTTTATTCACAATCGTGGAAATGGCCTTAGCATTGGTAACACTTTTAACTCGATATAAGAATACTACCTGTCCTTGCTGTATTTTCGAATCAAGTAAGAATACAGTCTTGAAGGTTTCCGGGATGTTTTCCCGAGGGGTAACAAATCGTCAAACATTAAATATGCTACTGAAAGACCTATGTGACAATCCTAATCTACGGGACCTTCCTTCACAATATCATAACTGTTCAAATTAAGAGGTCACATGTGTAATCAACGTGGTACTGTTTCTACAGTGGAGAGGCAGGACGCAACAAACTGAACTGTAGACATGGCCACAGAGTGCTGTGTTATTGTTGTATTAGCTATGGTTATAAGGCCAAATTTTGTAAACTTTATTCATGTTACAAATATGGCCAATTGATCTAGCATTAAATTTATCACCTCCTATAAAGTTCAATAATTCAGCAGACTATTATCAATACATTAGTTAATTTAGAGACCTTACACTTAATTTGCTCCAGAGATGATTTTACTTGCTTGTGTCATAAAAGTAATAAAAATAAATTTTGTAATATTCAACAGGATCTGTGTCATCTTTTAAGCATTGCATAGTATCATGAACTAAAGTACCAGCATTTATCAGTCCTCCGAGGCCAATTATATCACAACTTTTACTTCATATTTTATTACTGTATCGGGCTTACATACTGTATTTCTTGAAACTATTATGTTTAAAAACGATCAGCTACCATAATATAACATAACACTAAATGTTTACAACTTCTACGTCCACAAAGGCATCAAAATTTGTTCCCACAACATGAACAGATTTGAAAGTAAGTTTCATGAAATTAAAACAAATTGATAAGCAAGTTTTATGAAGTATTGGGTAAGTAAGTTTTATGAACTTTAATAAATCTTTCTATTAAAAATACACCAGTCTAATTAGTCTGTGAGGTATTCTTAAATGAAACAAAACTAAATGTAAATTACCAGTCAACCAATATCGCCAATCAGCTGGATTGATAAATTTGAAATTGTAGTATCCAGTTCAATTAACAAATTCTGATGTTATGCTTACTGGCGATTGATTTTATTATGGACCTTTTACCACCAAGCAAACCACTGCAGAAATGTTAATATTTTTTTAAGAAACATACCATCAACATCAAATGATTAATGAACCGAGAAGAATTACAAAAGATTCCAAAACTTACTTTTCATATGTAACAAATGTCCAAGAATCACATGTTGTCCAATATTCACAAAGTGATTGTTATCCTGTATGCTTGACAAGACAAGAGAAAATTCTTTGATGAAAATACACTTATACTACAATTTTCTATTATTACTATGATAACCCACCCGGGTACTCGCTCGGCTGCTCTGTGGGTCTAGAACTGAGAACCTTCCATGTATGGTCCCAGCGTCAAGGAATCGGATCAGAAAATAAATAACCCTCTACTGACGAGACAACACATTTTAGTCCAAGAATGGCTTGTTCCTCCGCACTAAAAACGGAAAAAGCGGAAGGAAGACGGAACGTCTCGACGCACTCTCTGAAGACCGCGTCTGAAGCAACTTCATCACCGTCCTTCGATTCGTATAAATTGTGCTCTTGTCAAGGATATCGAGATTTTTCCAAATGAGATTTATTTTTAGGACAAATGGTTAGATTTTATTTACAGGTTTTTCGGATTGATTGATTGATGTTTAACGTCCAGCAAGCAATATTTCAGCTTTTTATTCTGGACGTGAACCATTTTATAAATTGCTATCCTTCAAAAGTTAGAAACAACCCCGTTGAATTATAGTAAACCTGTAATCTCACACTGTAGTATGAGAGTATATACAAATAAAAACATTAACAAAATATGAAACAACAGCATATTTATGGTATTGGATGATTATATTTTATTGTATAAATTAATTTTATTTAAGAATTGTAGAATTTTGTCGCCAGCGACAATTGTAAACAAATTAAAATAAGAATCCACCGTATAAAATGTTCCGGAATGTGGGCCACGTCAACACAGTCCATCAACACATGCTTGATTGTATACGGACTGTTACATGGCACACACTCGAGTCGTGGTTCAACATTTTAAATATAATTATGGGTCGTCTTGGTACTTGGTCTGTAGGACATGTAAAAGTGTTAAAATGTGTATGGCGAATTAGTGGTTATGAACTTCGAGATCCCAACCACTCTGCCACAAACTATGAATATATTTTAAAATAAAGGACTGTAAATCAGTAAAAGGTAGTTGATGTCATTATTTAAGGTTTTGCTAGCTTCCCTGTCCACGACTATTTTTCCATGGATGTCCACATGACAAAGTTGTTAAGGACCATTAAATCTGAATAATTAAAATAAATGGATTTTTTACTTTGTTATTTTTCAATGGCAAGAAGGCAGGATAAAGAAGCTGAGTAAGGGGATACCCATCTCTTATGTGCAATTCCTCCTACACCACTGAATGGAATTCGATGAAACTTAGATAGATAGATAGCGCCATTGTGCACCTGACATTTAACATTTTGATCGGAATATTTGGCCTTTCCATTGCTATTCTTTGGGTTGGGAAGGGGGAGTTTTTTTGTATTTTTTTAACATGTTCTTAAAATGTGTAGAAGACGTACGGTACTTAATTTGTGTAATCAACTCCTCCTTTAGTTTTCAACCCAGATCTCTGAAGCTTTACAGGAAGATTGCACATGTTTTAAGTTGTGCACCTGCTATTTAGATTAAATTTTCAGACTTGGAACTAATTATCAGAAAACTTTGTTTTGCATTGATTTCAACGTTACAGTGTGCACCAATTTAATTTTACATTCATGATATAATGCTTGAAAACAGCAAAGAGGTATTATTTACAACTAATTAAGCAAATGATCAAAATTTAAGATGGAGCATACTATATGGTATGTTTATGATAGATGTCCTTTTCATTTTGGATTTTAGCTTAAACATATTTTATAGTCTAATGGTTTATTATAAAAAAAATACACAGTTAGGCCATGTTAATTTAGTTTTAAGGTTGTCAGACCAGCGCGCATCCGTCTTCGTGTCGACGTATTGCCGATTTTATCGTCTTTTATAATATAATAAAAATCGGAATTGCGGTATTTCCTACAAAGTTTAGGATCCGATCCGCTTCTCAATTCCCGCCATTATCGGATACTCTAGCATCCTTATACTTTTATCCATCAGTTAACTTCAAAAGTAGGTAAAACTAGTATTTCTTTATAGCACAATTTTATTTCTTATTTAATGATAACATTGTTTGAAGTGACGTTTCTTTGCCAGTTACATTTGATGAAAGATCAAGTTAAAATAATTCTCTTCATTTGACCCCAATGTATCGATGAATTAGCTTGGATAAGCAGGTTAAACTGGTACTTATATAAAATAAAACTATATTAATGCTCAATATTAACAACATTATTCGTTGTCTCAAGTGACGTTTCTTTGCCAGTTACAGTTTGTGAAAGATCAAGTTAAAAAATAACCTTATATGGCCACGATTTCTCGATAAATTCATAGCTTGGGTAAGGAGGTAAAACTAGTTTTTGTATTTACAACTTTATTTAGTGTTTAATATCAACATTTTTATTGTTTGAAGTGACGTTACTTTTCCAGCTCGTTTTTTATGTATAAGTTTAAAAAACCCTCAGTTGGCCCCGATTTCTCGATTGTAGCAGGTAGTAGGTATATAGCCAGTCAAAATCGACTGAGCTGAGTACTTCTTTAGCTCACTTGGTTTTAGGGCTGGCTGGCAATACTGAGATCACATGTTCGATCCCCGGAGATGACATGATGTTATTTCATGCTCTACTGTTACACTTTATAGCTTGGGTCCGATGCGCTTCTTCATTTCCAACAATTGCCTAGATGCAATTGCCTAATCTTTGTCCAGAAGTAGGTAAATCTGGTATTTCTAGATACAAGACGACATTTACAGCTTTATATTAACATTGTTCATTCTGTTAATTGAATTTTGTTTATTAGTTACATTTTTTTGAAAGATTAAATGTCTTTTAATCCAACTCATATGGCCCAGATTTCTCATAAATTCTTAGTCTTAATCAAAATTTGACAATTTTGATGTTGCTTTGGCATTTGAGAAAAAACTTCAGACTGAGATAATAGTTGTTTTGAGAAACCCCCTTTTCATCAATTTTGGTAACTAAAGATAAATTTTGTGTGCCATATTTTTAATTTTTATACCCCCGCTCGACAAATTCGGGGGTGTATAGTGGTCCTCATGTCCGTCCGTCCGTCCACATTTGGTTTCCGGATGATAATTCAAAAAGTTTACATCCGATTTGAATGAAACGTTGGGATATTCTTATATATCAGGTTGGTAAGAAGCCTATCGATTTTGTAGGAAATCCGTCAAATTTCAAGGTCACAGTCCACGAAAAACGTTAGAAATTTTAACAAAAAAGTTGTTTCCGGACAATAACTCAAAAAGTTTACATCCGATTTGAATGAAACTTTGGGATATGGTCATATATCAGGTTGGTAAGAAGCCTATCGATGTTGGGGGAAATCCGTCTAATTTCAAGGTCACAGTCCACGAAAAACGTTAGAAATTTTAACAAAAAAGTTGTTTCCGGACAATAACTCAAAAAGTTTGCATCCGATTTGAATGAAACTTTAGGATATTGTTATATATCAGGTTGGTAAAAAGCCTTTTGATTTTGGGGGAAATCCATCAAATTTCAAGGTCGCAGTCCACGAAAAACGTTAGAAATTTTTACAAAAAAGTGGTTTCCGGATGATAACTCAAAAAGTTTGCCTGTGATTTAAATGAAACTTTGGTATATTCTTATATATCAGGTTGGTAAGAAGCATATCGATTTTGGGGGTAATCTGTCAAATTTCAAGGTCACAGTCCACGAAAAATGTTAGAAATTTTTACAAAAAGTTGTTTCCTGAAAAAGTTTTCATCCGATTTTAATGAAACCGTAAAATATTCTTATATATTTTGTTGGTAAGAAGCCTATTGATTTTGGTGGAAATCCATCTAATTTCAAGGTCACAATTAAAAAACGTTAGAAATTTTCACAAAAGCGGGGTATCAGCGATCGCTAGATCGACTTTGTCTAGTTGTTAACTAATAAGGTTGTTTAAACTAAACTTTTATAATCATCTCAATGTAAAACCACACACGGCATGATTGGGGTTGGGTGTTAGTAACACTGGTGCACATGCCTTACATATACTGCACTGATATATTGCATACAACTTGCACATTATCCCATCCTGGCATTTACAATGTTGCCTTAATCAGTCAAAGTCTCATTTCCATTTAAATATCATTCATTTTCTATTTTTCTTGTCTTGTTTCCTCATGTGATTACGTGGCGAACTTACCAGCTTTCCATTCCTTTGTTATCTTGTGTATTTGAATTATTTACTAATATTTATCTTATTTTTAATACATTAATACATGTACATTAGATCATCATCTTTGCTATCCAAGTGTTATGTTCCGATCATCTCTTCAGAAATAACCGGGGGGGGGGGGGACTGGATAATTATACTTGGCTTGCCATGGGTGTCTGTTAGAGATCCAAGATGCCAACAACCATAGAACTTAGTTATATCTTAGGACAGTGAAATACTGATGTGTTTACTGCTACGCAAATTTTGACATTTTAGTACATTTCTTGTGGTGTTGAGTATGGTTCACTATTGAAGTCTAGTGGTGCATTTCTTTTACTTGACTCTGAAACATGATTTAAGATCATTTTTATATTTCACCGTTTCGTTTAAGTGAAACAATGATTCAAATTTTTGTTTCATTGGCAGCCGTGTTTCACAATCACAATTATTTGAATTGGAACATTGCAGGTTATAAATGGTTGCAACTAATTTTGATTCACAGAATCATGATTCTTAAACATTTCAGATTCACGGGATCCTGTATTATTGTTGTTTTGAATTTGGTTTATGCTGTTTTTATATATTTTCAGCTATAACATGGTGCCCAGTTGCTAATGGTGGAGATAACAATAACCTGTGTAAATGCCTGATCTTTGACAGGAAATTTGGAAATTTTTGTCAAATGTCACCCCCAACCCCAAATCATTGACCCTTACTCGATCAGTTGTAAATGCAACATGTTTGTTTTTATTTCAAACAAGAACATCTGAGGATAGACCTTCTTGCAAACTCATTAGTTTAAGCAGGTTCAGAATTTATAATTAGCCATAATAATTTTCTGTATATTTGTAGAAAATGGCAGATCCAAAAAAAATTAAATTAGAAAATGTTCAAGAAACTTTGAAGACTTCTTTTGAAGAATTAGACAGCTATCTAAAATCATCATTGCACCACTTACCAAAGAAAGAAATCCAACCTGCCAAAAACTAGACTACATGTGCAAGCAGCAGCACATAAAACAGTTTCAAATAGAAGAACTCAAATTAAATTATTGTGGGGCAATGCAAAAAGCAAACTCTCTTGAAAGACAAAACAGTAAATTACACAGATATAATGTGAATTACGAGCGCGAAATCAAATTCTAAAGGCCAAAGTGCTAAGTCTCTCCGCTCAACTAGATGAAACTATAGAAGATTCACTAACAGATGACTTATTTTCAAGCCAAGATTCATCGTTTCAATCTACTTCAGCCAATTCCACACCATCTCAGAATACACTGTCTCAAGACACAGATTGATTGATTTGATGTCTGCTTTACGTCCAGCGAGCAGTATTTTAGCTATATTCAGGACGGGAACAAGATAACAAACAATAAAACAACGGAAAATGGGGTTGGGATGGGTCACAGGGAATACAATTTTGACTGCCACTGGAAAAGTCCTTAAAGTTTATTTGAAAATCAAAGTAAACTATTTAGGTCAAAACAGTTATTTCTGTTTTGTGAAAGTGAAAAAAAAAAGAATCTTTCAATCAATCATTCGTTCTTTACCAGTGGGGTTCTTAAATTTGAAGAATAATTTTTATTTAAATTAAGAAATAATGCATCTCTCTCAAATTTATTGATTATTTCAATATAATTAGACATTATATTCATATATATTTTGCCATGAGCGTTTGCGAGTGGTAAAATATAGTTAATATAATTATTCCAAATTGGACAATTAGGTGAACACCATAAAGAAGCATTGCAAGAGGTGATAGGAAAAGATATTTCTGCTGGAACAAAAACCGCGAGTGGCAGATCGTTGACGTATCCTGTATTACTAGGGCAAGTAGAGCGTCTGATCGGCTTGGGAATTTGAGCAACATATATAAGAAGTGAAACGGACGATGAAACCGAAGTTGTAAACGGACATTAGCAATGTGTTTTCGGTAATCCAGAAGTATTGGTTGTAAGTGGAAAATGACAGGAGGAATTCAAAAGCTCTAGATTTGCTGGAAATATATGCTTCAAATATATATATATATATTATTTAATTACTCAGAGTATGGGATCAAGACCCGTAAAACAAGGCAGAACGTATTCAACGATGAACCCCAGAAATCTACTCGGCCAAACAGCGCGCCCCAGATGAGCGGGCATTTTAGCGGGAAATGGACGTGTACTCCAGTAAATAGCCCAGTGTTTCTACGGGAATGGCGGGTCATAATGGTGCTGCGTTCTCGCATGCCTGTTGATAAGAAACCGTCATTAAGTAATGGACAGTACCATGGGTATATATAAGTGCTAAGAACTAAGCAGAAGTTTTACCCTTATCGGCACCTTTAACTGAATATAGTGCAAAATAGAAAATCAAAAAATTAGATGGGCAGTTAATAGGTTTCGCATGATTTTTATTAAGTTCCACATGATTTTTATATCGATGAATTGATTGGTTTTGCTTTTCGTATTGTGTTTGTAATGTAGATGTTGTTGAGTCTTGGACGGTTTCCTGCTCGTGTTGCGAGTTGTTTTGAGGTAACGGTTGGATCCAGTAAGGCTAAATGGTCATTGTCGACCTGGGAGCTATATCAGCGTACCCAGTGTGCTTAAAATTTTAGAAATGGTACCCTATCGGACTATTTAAGATGTAATGGTACCCAGGGTACGGTCGCTTAACATAAACGTACCAGTATTTCGAGATTACGTTCATTTCCTTCCCGTATTTGGTCCACAATTATAAATAGAATGACTGTTTGTTACAGTTTACAGTTAAGTTTGTTTTGATTATGTGCATGTTTATCAACACTGTTGAAAAAAATGGATTTGATTCAACAATATTCGTCTGGGTACGTTTAGGTTAAGCGACAGTACCCTGGGTACCATAAATTGATTGATAGGTTGTCTGCTTTACGTCCAGCGAGCAGTATTTCAGCTATATTCATGACGGGAACAAGTTAACAAACAATAAATCAACGGAAAATGGGGCTGGGATGGGTCACATGGAATACAATTTTCACTGCTACTGGAAAAGTATGGAGTTTTGAGTAGGGGCGAAAAATTTAGCCTTTTGTAGCGGCTACAATGAGCCTACTCAAAATCTACAAAAGGGGTCTTTATCGTTCAAGGAGCGTGGCACTCTCCAAACACGTTACCCACTACTGTCCGCGGTCAGGCTTTCCGTTATATGACCTGACAACCCCCACCCCCCTCAACGAGAGGGTCTCCCCTATCCGCCACCCGGGGACGCGCTGGGCCACCAGGGTAGCATAAAATCTGAAATAGTCCGATAGGGTACCATTTTATCAAATTTTAAAGTACCACAGGTCGACAATGACCCGTTCAGCTCCAGTAAGAAGGAAGTGGCCTTGGTATATGGGCAAGAATTAGGTAATGGGAAATTCAATAATAGATCGTGTCAACCGACTTTGAATGTCAAAAAATCCCAATTTTATAAATCATTATAACATTATTAGTGTTATATTTTACTAAATTATCCATATTTCGTTCAAATATGTGTAACAAACGGTAGTAAATTACTTTTTGTGATATTAATACAATGTTGAAATGTCATGACTGACGGTCTTTACGGAAGTAAAAAGCGTGACTTTCGCGTACCTGCCCTTTTAATCCACCTGACAGTCTCTTATTTAGACCTCAAAACTATGGTTTCTTCCCTGAAAGAACTATTTAGACGCGTTGAAAATAGAAAGGAAATGTGCATGTTCCGTGGTTTTCGTATCGAAGCGTCGAAAAAGGCTTATTGTATGTAACAACTCGCGTCAAATTGTGTTACGTACCATAAACCAATCCGTCGGACAACACATTTTGCAGAAAAAGGATTGGATATGTCGTAAAAATTATGATGTACTTATCTAAAGCAAAAAACGATTGAAAGTTCAGTTGTATATCGGCAGTGAAAAAAATAGCGATCGATGTCTATGAATTGCACATTGTTCGTGTCAAAACTCTGTTACATACAAGATTTTTTATTTGAGAAACGACTATTTACTTTAACGACATTTATCGCAAATCTGTAATCTGAGTCGTTTGGATGACGCACGTGGTAGAATTCGAGTTCAATGGCTGAGCAGGAGAGCGAGGACGGCGGAGGTTTGTTTATTTGTCAAAATATTTATAAAGTTACGTACTTAATATGTATAAAAAATAAGTTTTCTTAGAATATATTGTTATTGTACGAATTCTTATAAAGAGATACGTTTAAATCACAGTGAAAGCTATATCTTGAACCGGAAACTTTGAAAGTTTTTTTCAAACATCGCCACTTTCACCAAAGTACGTAACGATGACACTTTAAACTCAAGGCACAAGACATGTCAATGTTACATACAAGTCTGAATCTACTAATATATTTCTCACAGAACATTTTAACCTTGCCATATGAAGTTGCAAGGTTTCGCCATTTGTTTTAAACAAAATGATGATATACAGTATCGTAAATATAATTGTATCGCCGTGTTTAATAATTTATATGTATGTAACAATGACACAATTTACCTTTATGTCAAACCAGCTGTTACCTACAGTATATTTTATGATTTAAGAAAGTAATAATGGCAGAGCAATGTACAAAGATTCAAGCAATAATATTAAAATTTTTAAAAAATTAATAACAACTAAAACACACTTTTATTTATGGATATATATACGAAAATAAAGTCCAAGTATGTAACATGTTACAAACGAAGACTTTTGTATTACCGCAAACTATGAATGGAAATAAGTAGTGTAAATCAGTTATATTTGTGGTAAAGATTACTTTAGATTTGTTTTCTGAACTCTGGTTATCCATTATAATGTTAGTTGTAAGATTGGTATGTAAATTTGACAATACACATTTCATGTCAAGACTTATTGTTACATACAGGCATCGGTTGTTTATTTTCTTTATCATAATGCAACCGTTTCACAAATAATTTCTACAAAATCATTATGTTATTATTCCTGCAGTACCGTGTATCGAAATGAAAAAAAGAATGCCGGTTTATATAATGCTTGAGGTTTCGTATGTATCACTGACAAGAAATAAATTGTGTCAATGTGTAATGTTACATACCTGGTATATTTATTTTTTCAGGAGGTTGTTAGATGTAAATAAACCATTCAGAAGAGGTAAAAAAAGATGAAACCTTCTGATATTTTGTTGATAAAAAATAAAGTATGTTACATTGACACTTAATCACTTTATTCTTAAAAACAAACTTTATGTCAAACTTACATACATGAAAACATTAACTAAAATAACATGGAAATTGAACTAAAGACGTATCGGCAAAACTAATTAATGGAGAAAATTGACAGAATTTTATTTTCTGTATGAATAATCCATATCAAAACTTTTTGATGCAAGTTTTTCAACATTTTGAAGTATGTAACTTTGACATTATGATACATATTTCAAAATGTTTTGTAACAAACATTTATTTGATAGATAACATCTGAATTAAAATTGCCTAAATATTAAGAAAAACATGTTGAGAAATTTTGAATTTGTTAATTTTAAATAATTTGGAATGGCTAAGTGGCTTTGTTCTGCAGTACATAACTTTTGTTTGGCCTTTTTGCTGGGATTTTCCTTATGAATTAGTAATTAATTAGCAATAGAGACTGGCTTTGTTCTTTAGTGCATTACCTTAGTATGGCCTTTTCTTGCAATGTTGGCTGTTGTGTCCTTTTTTAGTTTTTGTTTCATTGGAAGTTAAGTTTTTTTTTATTTAAAAATATCTTTGGTGTTTCTGTGTTCAGCACATTATATATGTTAAAACACAAAACCACTAGCACTTAAGCTGACATATCAGATTTGTAGACATTAAGCTGCAGAATATTCAAGAGTTTATGCACCAGCTGTACACTGTTCAGGCCCCAGCCATACAATATTTCTTTCATGTAAATTACTGTCACCATACAGCAGATCCAGGTGGAGCAATTGCCTGTTAATGTATCAATTGATATAATTTTTTAAATACTTTTAAATCGTGTATGCATTTTTAAGTGTTTCCATCCTGTTAGCATTGGATGATATGAATTGAACAAACATTTGAATGTCAATTGATGAATACTTGGTAAATAGATGATTCGTACACAGAGTTTAAACTCCAGTCTGACATTGTGAATTAATATATAATTGTGTTATGTCATTCATTGTACATTATTTGCAGGTTGTTAAAAAACCTGAGCCACTCAGAGACGATGAGGGTCCAATTCTACAAAACAGCTAAACGGCAATTCTGGACATTGGACGAAAAATTATTCTTTGTTTGTTGGGAGGACATTATTAAACAACTTGCTGAACCTTCACTGTCAGTGTTTGGTTCTAGACTATACTATAAATTTTGAGTTCAATGGTGTACAGTTACACCTTTTATCTCATGAGATATGGCGATTGCTGCTTTTGAACCCCATTTGGTGCTGACTGTTTTTATCATTTTACCCCCAAAATGTTAAGAAGAAATACATTTTTGTGAAGAGTTTGTTAACCTTTAATCCATATAATTATACACATTTTATTGCGTATGAAACCAGTGTAGATCCAGATCAGCTGGCAAATTCATGCCATTTGAACTGGATCTGCACTGATGTCATATTGGTCAGAAATGATTTAATGAATCTAAATTTATGCAGACAGTATATACCCTGATCAGATGACACAAATGTGCCGGCTGATCTGGATCTACACTGTTCACCCATGCAAAAAGTTGTATCTATGGAGCAAAGGGTTTTAGTTGCCAGTTTATTTCATAGTTCATAGTGCATTAATACCTAGAAAGGTTGATGACCATTGTTTTGGCTGTTAATTTTGGATAATGTCTGCAAGTGAATTTACATATTCTTCCATGTTTCTCTTTAAAAACTTATTGAAGTTTGTGATTTGTGTTCTTGTGGCTGTTGCAAAAAAAGTACTACATTGGGGAAAATAACATATGCTGCTTATGTAGAAGTTGCATTACTGATTTTTCTGTTTGAAGAAAACCAGTGTTGTTACAATAGTAGATTGATTGATTGATTAATGGTGTTTAACGCCCGAGCAGCAATATTTCAGCTATATTCAGGCGATGAACATGAAATGGATGATAAAATGAAAATGAAATGATGATGAATGAAAATGGGATGGGACACAAGGAAAAATAGGGGTAACGGATTTTAGATTGCCACTGGCAAATGTGAGGATGGATAGGGTCGGACAATTTAGCCTCCTGTAGCGGGATCGAAATCCCTACTCATAGCGAATACTACAGCAGCGTTCTTTAACGTGCGAGGAACGTGGCATTTTCCCAACACGGTGCACTAATATGGTTTGCGGTCAGGTTTTCCGTATTATGTCCTGACAACCCCAGCTTGCCAGGGGTACCCCATTCAACCACCTGGGGCACACATTCCAGTCGGTCTTTAGGCAAACCGACCTGACACGCCGGTCAGGCTACTGGGCGCTATTTAGTCGCCTTTTACGACAATCTAGCGCGACTGCGGTCTATTCTTTTAGCCACCCGGATCCCGCACGGGGCTACAATACTAGACAACATTTTTAAAAGTGTTAAGTGATTCAATAGTTACACCTTTGCCAGTTATTGTGTATGGATAGTTTTCTGACATAATAAACGTTTTACAGACAACTAAGTTGCTTTATTATCACTGTATATTTTTGTGTATGATGATACAATTCCCCGAGCTCTGGCAAAGTAATAACTTGCTACTTAAGTAAAAACAGTTCTTGTTTTTCATATAGTTTGCTTCACAAAATAAAACATGCCTCCCTCCCGCTTTATACAGACTTGGGACTGTCTTGCACTCCTTGTATGCTTTGATTGTGTCAGTTTCATTAACATGACTGTGCAAAAAGTAGGTAAAGGTGAATAACCACAGCCAGAAATGAAAGGAAAAAACGTGCAAAGAATATTGATATAACTACATTTATCTAAATCTAGAATGGAAGCATACAGGAATTGAGCACAAGATGGGTTAAGGCATTCTGTGCATATAGAGTGCAAGCAAGCTACAGTGCTACAATACAGCGCTCAAGTCTAAACTTGCAAACACATAATTTTCAGTTATTTAACATGCGTTACATGGTGTCCTTTTGTGTTAATATTGGTTATTTATTATTACACATGATTGCTTGTTAAGACTACATGTATATAAATTTAAACATAAGGTCATTCACTTTGTTATTTCTAAAGGCATAGCTGCATGAATATTTAAAAATTTAGACATTAGGATTTGGGCATTATGTAATAAAGGCGTCCAGGAATATTGAAGAAAATTGAAGAGCATGTTTACATGAACTAGTAAATAAAACAGAGACTTGACATGATCCTTATTCTTGTTATGGTTCTGACAGGCACTATTGCTAAGCAGCATTTAGTAATAAAATAGTGATATGATGTAGCTTTATGAAACCGAGGATCAAATTAAGATTTGGTATGAAAAACTCATATTACTCCAAAATTTATTTTAAATCCGCAACAATCAGAGTACAATGCAGGTAAAAAAATACATAAATATATATTATATATTATTTTATGTTTTCAAACATCATATTGGAAATAAATCAGTGTTGTGATACATTTTGTCCTTTAAAGGAAGTAGTTCTTCAAAATTTCGTCAATGTTACATACATCAAACAGCTTTATATCTGTGTACTGATTAACTGTCATCCAATATAGCAACCTCCGAAAACTGACAAATCATGGAGGGAATTTGTTCCATTACAATATTAACAAGTCTTGATGTTTTTTAATAAAGTTGATACAAGAAATAATTGTGCATGTAACATTGACGCATATTCTATAAAAAAAAACATATTATCTCCAAAAGTATTTGAAGTACTCTAAAATGTAATTTGTAGTTTCTGAGAGGTTTCTGTATATTAAGTCTACAGACAATGATAGTCTTATCATTGTTTGTATTCAGTATGAAATTTAGTCCCAAAATTCCCTTTTTGTCAATGTTACATACTGAATATCAACATTAGTTTGTATGATTTTCCTCCATATAATATTATGCTGTAAAAATGTTTGGCATTTCATGACAAGTGGACAAAATGTGCATCCAAAAATGATATTTGTTTGATTATAGGGCAAGTTATTATTTTTCTTTGATTGTCACACTTTTAGTCCCATTACTGAATCCTTGCCCATATTTTAAATATTAATAGGATAAATTGTTGCCTACTCCGGTATCCCATTGTTATTGGAGATATGCAAGGTGTCGGAGGGCTACGAGTGGTTTACCGCTACGAAGGGTGTGACGCAAGAAGCAGAAGACATTGCGACGCCATTACTAACAGACAGAAGTCCGATCATATATGGTTGAAAACAATCAGTTAACTGCACTTTCTCACAGTTCCAAGTCTCGACCCCACCGGCCACGGCCCCCACACATTCAGTATTTCACAATATTCAGTTATAGCGTTATTCGTATGATTGATATATTTGTTGGTTGCTTGGTGTACAGTCAGCAAAATTTCAGCTGTTTACCTGTGTAGAATAAATATTTAAAATTATTGTTAACAGTCAATGTAAGCAACGTAAACTAGTTGAAGCGAGGTTGCTAATTTCGAGGTACATAACATGAACGACAAAATTACATAAATAAAATAGAATCTTTGTCGTATTGTATACACACACATTTTATACAGAATACAATATATTTATTCACCAAATCAGATAGTCCGAGAATCCTATGCCGTCCACCGCAAAAAAAAAAAACACATTTGAACAAATCAAGAAGAAAAGAAAATGATTGATAGATTTACAATTACTATAACATACTAATATATACATTTATTATATAGTAATATTATTCCCCATTGTATTTCATATAGCAATAAAGTGCAGTATATTTCATATTCTAATATGACGTGCTTTAAAGGCTTTGAGACCACAACTGTGGTAAAAAAAAAAAGATTTATCTATGAGCAACACGCGCTGAGGAGGGGGTGTTTTAAATGGCTGTTCCAATTACAAAACTGTAACTCCCACCGGAAAGCTATTGCATATGACGTATAAATCTTGATATGGAGTAGGCATTGCCAAAATGCGAGCACAGACAAATATGTTTTTCTAACTTTTACACATAATTCCTTGTTTTACTTTGTTCCTTAATTTTGTGAGGACCTTATACTATATGTTGATGTATTTTCGTTATTGTTTTTGCATGACAAATGAAAACTACTTACCGCGTATGGTCCAGCTTACGCTCATTTTGTAGAAAAATAACTGTGTAAATTGAATTCATCACTTTATTTTCCACAGTTATTTGGCGTTTTGAAATGTGGCGTATTTTCAATGTGATAGAACAATTTTCTATAGTAAAGTTTGACCTAAATTACAACGGAAGTGTATGTTTGGAAGAGTCCATTGTCGTCTGTTCGAAATCCTTCGGGTAATATCGTCTGCAGTTAAGGCGGTAAAATCCTTGCGGTTTGTCTGAATACCACTGAACGTTACGAAAGCAGACGATCTTTTTTGAAAACAACGCGAGGTCCCTGTAGAATTCAAATGGCTGACTTCCTATTAAAATTCCCGTAGCAAATGCCAAGGACGATTTGGAACATGTAAACAACAAAGGCATAATATAAAATATGGACGTGTTATTGTGTAGAAATGTTTTAAATTGGATAACACTACAAAGGTACAATATGGAATAATAAAAAAAATGCAAGCAAAACACCTAGCGCAGCGGGGTGTAACATTTAGTATAGTACACTATTTCACTACATGTAGTTATAGCGTCAACAATAAGTAACTAAGTCAAATAGATGCCAACAATTTATTAATCTATCTATTAAGTCATATTTTGTAATGAACATTAAGCATAGTTCCATTTATACAGATTTCACTCTTCCATTTTCGGACATACTTTACGAGCCCCTCCCATTTCAGAATACAGAATATTTCATTAACTTTTGTTAAGAGTTATCCCGCTTTGGTCAGTGTTACTATCCTTCCCATAACCCCTAATTGGAACCCCTTTTTAAACAACCAATGAAAATTAAGGGCCTTGACCTAAAATAGTCAGGTTGACACAGTTTGCATTGGCGGAAAATATTCAAAATGTGTTCTATTCCGATATTTTAGAAATTTGTCAGTTAACAGCTGCATAATTCGATAAATAATTATGTGATTAGAATGTGTTCTACGGGGAAATAACATATTGGTAAGGATTAGTTTGATTTTATGGATCCGTTCCGTTACTTATGTTTTATGTTGGTGGAATAATGTGCCATTTGTGCCTCATACTCAGAGTCAGATGTTTTAGAGTTTTGTCAGTGAAGAAGTTTATAATGTGATTAAAAAAAACATGTGATATTAGGAAGTGTTCTATGGAGCAATAACATTTTGTGAAGATTCTTTTGTTTTCGTGGATCAGTTCCAGTTACAGTTCGATGTTTCATAATTTTATGT
Source organism: Limnoperna fortunei (assembly GCA_944474755.1). Classification (NCBI taxonomy): domain Eukaryota; kingdom Metazoa; phylum Mollusca; class Bivalvia; order Mytilida; family Modiolidae; genus Limnoperna; species Limnoperna fortunei. The sequence continues at coordinate 28,230,556 of OX104123.1, forward strand.
TATGCCGGAAATATTGTGTCATTAGGGAATATTATACTACAGTAAGTTTACTTTTTTCATGTTGATCTACTTTACAGTTTGTTGTATTGTTTGTATTAAATAACGCATATACAGTTTGGTCAGCTATATTGCATTTTATTAAATTTAAATTTACAAATTGAAAACGGGACCTGTCGCTGTGTAATGTGATGTTGTAGCTGCGGAACCGTAGCTTGTTATAATTTGGTCCACTACATAAAAAAATTTGGTACGAATACAGTACGGTTCCGCAGTTGTAGTATAACTGGTGATGATTATGTATATTTAGAGTTGAACAAAGTAAATACATGTTATAGTGTAGTTTTTAAAAAAATTGTATGGCTAAAAAATATTTTCTTATTCGGCTAACTATCGCGAAAATGTTGAGACAAATTTAAGTTAATTAGGGGCCCAGTAGCTCTTCACAGTCTTGTTTGATATGTGTTGTATTTTTCTGATTTTGCAGTCCATATTATAATTATTAAGTCATTGTAGCATACTTTAAATAACGGCTAAGGATTTAAAGAAATAAATTTAAAACATCAAATAACCTTCTTCGGCCTAAAAAAGGTACGAACTCGCAGCTTGTTATTCTTGTTCCGTTTTTGTGCCACAGGTAATAAACAGGCGATTACGTAATAAATATTGAAGAAATAAATTGGGAAAAGTTAGTTTTTCCTTAATTTTTATGCACATAAGAATTTGTATGTGTTAGTCACTGTTTTATACATTAATTAAATAATTCATAATCTTATTCTTACCAAAATTGTTGAATTAGCAGGAAGAAATTAATTGTCAATTTACTTTTTATAGATATTCTGTACCAAGCGAAAATCAGTAAGCGCATGAGCCGTAGTCGATGCATATATAGAGACAAATACTATATATTTGGTAGATAATGAAATACAATTGTTGAAATGTATGAAAATTCCTCGTTGTGTAGTGTAACGGGATAGTATTATCACGCTACTTTATTTTTTAAAATAAATCAAGAAGGCAAACAGCTTGCAACTAAATTTTTGTTTGAAACACAATATTATTTTAATTTCCATCAAATTCTAAATTTTTAATTTATAAAGTTAACACCACATTTAATACTTGTCGCTACCCTATGACAGTGCCTCTAAATTCCAGTGGTCACGTGACGTCTTTCTTTGTAATGGTGACGTCACATGAAATGTCTTTGAGTGTCAGTTTTTAAAGATCGATTTAGAGATTCCAAAAAAATAGTATGAAATTTGTGTTGTTATCTTTAAATATAACATTTACTTTTTATCAATCTCAACTTTATTTTTAAGTCTTTCTTTAAAATTAATGTTTGCCCTTCTTCATTCACTTTGTTCCAGTTTTTTGACGATATCAACTTCCGGACGAAAAAAAATCAATATCAGCATTAAGCAGATTTTGATCACGTGATTTCATTTTGATCACGTGACACGTAATTGCCGTAGAGCTCACCGCTCTTCGCGGGCAGCTTCGCTGCCCGCTGCGAGCTGTGCTCGCTATAAATAGCGACACGCGCTATAATTATCCGTTGCAATATATTGTGTGTTACATTGACGGAACAGCAAGTTAATGGCGGAAATGATGTTTTCTATAGGTACGAAAATATTATAAATGTACTCTAATTGTCTTATTAGAATAGAAATAATTCACGGGGGCTGTGGTTTATCATTGTTTTACCACGGGATGACCATTTATGTCGTTATTTTATCCGTCGCTATCGCTCGTGATAAAATAATACGACATAAATGGTCACCCCGTGGTAAAACAATGATAAACCACAGCCTCCGTGAATTATTTCTTAATTTTACACTGAATCTCGGCCTTTTATGTTATTTCCGGGAAAAGTACAGATGTGTTCTTTAAATTAATTTATCCATATCAAATTTTTAGTTAAGTTTTAGGAACGCCTATTTAAAGTACAAACATAATTTAAAAAGATTTGAAGTTTACATAGTTAAAGAGATAATTTACTTTTGTAAGGGAACATAGCCTATTATAATGTTTTAGAATTCAAATCCAAATTTAAACCCAACTTAAGACAAAATTGAGAAGATTCAAGAAGAACCCTGTAAAAATGCGCACATTAACATAAGTAAGATTGCCACATTTACAAGTCACATAGTGTGCAATAACTACATCATTTGCAAAATATCTACAATTTACTAAAAAAAAATGACATAAGCAACTGTCACGGGAGTGACTTTTCCCGAGTTCTTAAATATTTCAAAACAAACGCTGTTTTAAAGTTCCATAAATTTATTATGGAGAATAACAAATAAATACAATATAAGTAACCAAGTGAAGATAAAAGTAATATGTATTATATTCAATTATACAATTTAATAGATAAACCTACTGTTTATCTGGATATTTGCCTATGTCGTCTGCTACCCTTCCCAAAAATCTTCGCGGCCGGGATCGAACTATATATATATACTCTAAGTAGGTAACCCCGGCCGGAGTCAAAGAATAGACCCGGTGATCCCTTCCCAAAATGGCTTTGCCCAAGGTTATGATATAATCAACCAGAGAAACAAATAACGAAATAAATATAAAATAGCACAATCACACTTAAATACTAGTATAAAATAACAACCATCACACTCTCCTCCCCTTAAGACCTAACATTAGTCTAGAGAAATACCCAGCTTACATGTTTGAATAATGAAGAGGATGGTGATCACAGGTATGTGAAAATTAAATATCAATTAAACAAAATATTAACAAATATCTTATAGTCTATATATCCTTCACACAGTGTTAGTTTCATATTATCACTAAGTACTAGTTACTATAATGATAACCGTAATATACAATTTTACAATAGAATAAAATTTCAACAACAATACAAGTAAAAATATATAGTCTTGGAAAATGTCACTAATAATTTTTTTTTCTTCTTATTTTCTAGGACCTACTCTTCGGACGGATCTGTTTTTGGGGCTGGAAATACGGTGGCGAAGAACGCATCCTTGCACTTCATCTCACTAATTTCGCGCTGAAGCCGTCTGACCTCTGATTCAAGCTTCCTTCGCTGTTTCCTCTCCTCGTCCATCTGGCTTCCCATCTCTGTCAAGGCTTGCTTCGCTGCCTCACGCTGTCTGCCTATCTGATCCATAGAAAGGCAGCACCAACGGATGTAGGCTTGGAGTTCTTCTCGACTCTCTGGCAGAAGTGGCAGGATCAAGGGGGCTAATTCCAAACAAGAAGTTTGGCTACCCTGAGTAGTGACAGGCCGTGAACTGACGACACCCGTAGTAGAAGAAGCAGGGACAGTAGTGGTCCCTGAAGAGGTGGACCTAGAATCTATAGATGTTGCGTCTTTGGTACTGGGCACAGAAACCGTGCTGGCGGAGGCACTAGACTTTGTCAGGACGCTCCTAAGATCAGCTTCTGAAGACTGGCGAAGTCTGTAGTCTTGTAGCGAAATTTTCCGGTGTGAAGTAATAGAGAGGTTTGCAGGAGGTTCAGAACCCAGAACAACGTTAAAATGTTGATCGTCCGAATTATCTGTGGAGGCAAGGTGGAAGGCAGTACTGATAATGTCAGAAGAAGTAATTGCATATACGTTGGGTTTCGGAATACCTGACGAGGTAGTTGTGGTAGAGGTTTCAGCGGAGGTTACAAAAGATTGTGTGCTCTGTCGCGATGTTCGTCCTCGATATACCATACTTCCAGGAGGCAGAAAGCCTCTGTTCCTCGACATGGTCTGGCTGCACCTGGATACCAGCTCCTCGACTCTCCTCATGTCGGACACACGGTGGACATCTTTTATGTGCATCTTCATGTCGTAACGACGTCTGCAGGCTGTACGACATGAACCCAGTCCACACACATATCGCATAGAGATACTGGTGTGTCTCTCTGTCCAGTGACGCGTAAACTTCCCTTTGGTGGGAAACTTTCCTGCATTACAGCCTGACACTGGGCATACATGTGACCGCCAGTAACATAGACAACCTCTGTGGAGCTCTGTCCTAGATCCTGAGAACTTGTTGGATTTGCAGACACTAGTTCCTTTATGTCAGCATCGAGGTCAAACTCATCCTCGTCAAAGTCTAAAACGTTATCTTCATCAATGTCCATGGCTGCTGAAAACAAAAATGCACTTTCAGTAATAGAACATATTCTCATGGCACAATATTGTGGCTCCACACAGACTGTGCCCCATTAAGCCAAATTGCTTCACAAACCCGACTATTTACCTAGCCAGACCAAACAGTATTAAAAAAAAACCCTACCATTTACCGGTAGAAACCCAAGTACTTACTTGGCATCACCGAAAGCTTTTGCCCATGGTATTACTTAATGCACAAGAAGCACAAAACGGGCGCCTCAGAAATGTGGAGAACAACAAACACCTGTGCCTTACAGACATATCTAACCTAAATTATTTTATATGATAATGAATATGTATCAGTATTTTTGTATATCAACACATGTTGACAAATAAATGAGTTATTTCCTTATTTAAATAATAGTTTGTTTGTTTTTGTTTGTTTTTTTTAGTTATGGAGAATACAAGATTCTCGGTTTGACTAGTCTGCCCTTCTTCGTATATTTGTGTTCTGGAGTGGGTGGACTCTTTGGCGAGTCTTCATTATTATTATCATCCAAATCAATAACAGTGCTAGTAGGAGAGTTTCCTAGTGGTGTGACGTTTAGAAATTCATTCTCGCGACCGTTGCCTTCGACTGGCTTCAAGTGATCTACATGAACCGTTTTGATCTTTCCCGTTTCACAAGACGTAATCTGATATGTAATATCAGATATTTTTCGTACGATCCGATATGGTCCTGTCCAGCCGAGTCCTAGTTTTTGTTTCGCTAGCGGGGGGTACCAGCACCACACAAGCTGATCATCATAAAACTTTCTAAATTTTAATTTAGTGTCATAATATCGTTTTTGAGATTGAAAACTAGATTGCATATTTTCAAAAGCATATTGATACGCACGTTCGAGTGCACTTTTTACCCATTCCACATATTCGCAAGTGCATATTACATTACTATCCGTGTCCGGAGGGGTTCCCATAATTAAGTCTATGGGTAGTTGAACCTCGCGTCCCAACATCAATAGGTTGGGCGAACATTTAGTATTCTCATGTTTTGAGGCCCGATAAGCCATCATCACATACGGCAAGTGGTCATCCCAGTCTGACCTATTCTCATCAACGTACATCGAAAGCATAACTTGTACCGTTTGATTGTAGCGTTCTACCATCCCGACAGACTGTGGGTGGTACGGCGTAGTGCGTGATTTGTTAACCCCCAATAACTTGCAAACTTCAGAGAATAGCCCGGATTCAAACTCTCTTCCTTGATCGGTATGGATGCGAGTGGGTACGCCGAATCTGCATATAAACTCTGGTTAGCTTATCGGCTACTGTTATAGCCGTGTGGTTGGGTATCGCATAGGCTTCTTTCCAGCGTGAAAAATAGTCACCGATTATCATTATGTACTGATTGCCGTTATCAGTCTCCGGTAAGGGACCCATTATATCTATCGCGATACACTCCATCGGTTTGCTAACCGTGTAGTGGTGCAAAGGTGACTTTCCTATCCCCGGACCGGATTTAGCGCGGGCACATACAATACATGTCTGACACCATCTCGCTATGTCGGTTGACATTCCGGGCCAATAAAATCGTGACCTAACTTTGCTTAAAGTTTTCTCTCGACCGAGATGTCCGGTGGTCCTTGAGTTGTGCAATTGCTGCACGATTTGGAACCTGATAGGTTTTGGCGCAACTAGCTGAAGAGAAATGGACCCGTTGTTATCATGTTATTCTCTAAAGAGCAACCCATTCACAATTTTCAATAGGTCCCATTGTCTCAAAAGCGCGACTAGATCTTGATTGGGTGTATGTATTTCGGGTTTAGAATTACTTCCAAGCAAATGCTTGCTGATTGTCCTAATACTCTCGTCGTCTTGTTGAAAATTTGTCAGTTCAGTTTGGAACCACTGTTGCAGCCAGTTGGAATCGGCAGTGGAACTCTTCCTTGAGTCCTCGTGGACCATGTTGTTAATAGGTGCAACAATTTTGTTGCTATTGAAGCATTGAGGACAATCCGTCCTTTTGCATGAGCGACAAGGTCTCCTACTAAGTGCGTCTGCATTTCCGTGTGCTGTGCCGAGAAATGTCGTAATCATAGGTGTCCAAGAGGGATATCCACCGCGCCAGCATCACTTCTGGCTCTTTGAAATATTTTAGCCATATAAGGGAGGAATGGTCTGTTCGAATCAATAAATTTCGACCATATAAGTAGTGCCGAAACTGTTTTACAAAAGTTACCACGGCTAGTAGTTCGCGATAGGTAGTGCAGTATTTACTTTGGGATCTGGACAACGTTTTACTCCCGTACGCGATAACGCGTTCTTCCCCATTTTGAACTTGCGACAATACGGCACCTATGCCGTACAAACTAGCGTCTGTATCTAAAATGAATTTGTCTGTTGGTGTGGGGTATGACAGGATGGGTGGTGACGTAAGAACTAGCTTTAACTTTCGGAAGGCAGCTTCACATTCGTCTGTCCAATCAAACTTGCAGTTTTTTCTAGTAAGGCGGTTTATTGGAAACGTAAGTTCCGAAAATGCAGGAATAAATTTCCTGTAATAAGAAGCAATGCCTAACAGACTACTGACTTCGCTCACGTTTTGCGGTGTGGGCCCATTCACAATGGATTCTATTTTATCTGGATCGCATTTAATACCATTTTCCGAGACTATGGGCCCCAAATATCTGATCTCATCTTGGAAAAAGACACACTTTTTAGGCTTAAGCTTAAGGTTTGCTGTTCTTAGTCTTTCGAAAACCGCGACCAAGTTATTTAGTGTCTCGGTAAAGGTCTTACCGTAGACGATAAGATCGTCTATGTATACAAGACATCGGTCCCAATGTAACCCCGATAAAACTAATCCCATCAACCTTTCGAAGGTTTTAGGGCTGTTGGCGAGTCCAAAGGGCATTTTACACCATTGAAACAGCCCTTTTTGAGTAATGAAAGCAGTCTTAGGTCTGTCTTTTTCGGCCACATCTACCTGCCAAAAGCTACTTGCCATATCAGCGGAACAAAAGTACTTTGCTCCTGCAAGTGCGTCTAAGGATTCGTCAATGCGTGGTAGCGGGTACGCGTCCTTTTTCGTGATCGAATTAAGCCGACGGTAATCGACACAGAATCTAGTGGACCCATCACGCTTCTTTACTAGTACAATGGGAGCGGCCCATGGAGAATAACTGGGTTCAATTATTCCTTGTTCCAGCATTTTGTCGATTTCGATTTCTGCTGTTTCGCGTTGCGTTATAGGAAGGCGGCGGAGAGGCAGTTTTATTGGCCTCGAATCGGAAGTTTCGATTTCGTGTTGAACCAAATCGGTGTGTCGTAATTTGCCATCCGGGCCAACGAAAACATCGGCGTAGTCTGCTATTACCGAAGCAAGTCGATCGCGTTCCGTATGCGTAAGCTTCTGTAAGCTCTTGTCAACTAATTGTTGCAGATGCTCGGGTAACATAATTTGTTTCTGGCGTGTATCGACACGTTTAGGCAAACTATCCGGATCGCACTCTATAACACATTCAATTGGTTGCACGGATGCAACTTGAACGTTCTGCTTAATTATTTTCGGCTCATGGGTAGGATTCATAATAGAAAATATTACATTTTCTGTGGATAAATTCACAATTGACTTTGGCATACGAAGATCTTTACTCCCCCTAAATTGATCTAAAGGTTCTAGACAACCTTGTTTAATGTTTGGTAAGTGACCCCTTATTTCTCCCTCAACATAAATTTCGGACTTCGGCGGAATGTGGACAGTGTGAGAGAGATGCACTCTAGCGCAAATTTCACGCTTATTCTTATCACTGTGCATCTGCAATTTGGGGACATCAATAAACCCTTTGATATATCAAACGATACTTCATTTTTGGTTAGAAAATCCATTCCTAAAATACCATCTAGTTCCCCTAAGTCGGCCACAACCACAGAATGATAAACAAGATGTTTTTCGATGCAAAGAGGGATAGTTGCTATCCCGGCGACATTTAAAGGATCGCCATCCCGGACGAGCCCCCAAAATGTCACGCGAGTGACCTTTCCCGAGTTCTTAAATATTTCAAAACAAACGCTGTTTTAAAGTTCCATAAATTTATTATGGAGAATAACAAATAAATACATCGTTGTAACCAAGTGAAGATAAAAGTAATATGTATTATATTCAATTATACAATTTAATAGATAAACCTACTGTTTATCTGGATATTTGCCTATGTCGTCTGCTACCCTTCCCAAAAATCTTCGCGGCCGGGATCGAACTATATATATAAACCCAAAGTAGGTAACCCCGGCCGGAGTCAAAGAATAGACCCGGTGATCCCTTCCCAAAATGGCTTTGCCCAAGGTTGTGATATAATCAACCAGAGAAACAAATAACGAAATAAATATAAAATAGCACAATCACACTTAAATACTAGTATAAAATAACAACCATCACACAACTATTATAAATGATACACAAATAAGGTATATGTAACACTTAACTTAACACATGTTTACATCAACATACCTCATTAAAGATGCGTAAGATGTTTTAAATCCAATTATGAAGGGAGGTAATAAGTCTTAAAATTTTAACTTCATATTGAAAAGCAACTCCGTTACACAACTCCCCCTTCCAGAATAATTTACTTTTTCAAAAAATAAATTGTTCTAAAAGTTAAAATTTAGATATCTGTATCAAAAATATATCATCAATATCAAAAATCTAAAATGATAAATATTACGAAAATAAAATAATTTACATAACATTTACAATCAAAATATATAAACCTTTGGATCTTTTACAGTTTGTAAAAAGTTAATGGATCTGGAGTCCAATACTTCAATGACACTGGTAACCCGACACATCAAAGACGGAGAACAAACGGCAAACATAAAGAACAGGACAATCAGTTCAGATGGTTTGGAAATGGCACAAAGTTGTTTCCCAGTTTCTCCCTCAACTGGCGACGTTCAGCTGCATCGGCTTCCTTTGCGGCAACATTTCTTAAAGGTCTTACAAACTTAAAAGGTTTAGAAGTCCCTGGATCCTGGTTGTTACAGTTGGTACGCTTTAATGTCTTGATGTTCTGGATCAAAGTTTGCTCGTCATCTTCATGCAACCTTCGGATATGTTTCGTGACCTTGGCCCTTTCTGGCAATGTGACTTTGCAGGTCTTTAGGGGACACTGAAACATGTTCATTTCGATGACATGACGCTTTCTCCAATGTTTCTCGAACATGTGGTATGAAACCCCTCTACAGGACATGGAGCACCCTCATGGAAAGGCCATTCATGCCGGTCACTTGTGACAGAGGAAGCCATTCTGGAAAATATAACCTGATATTTGAACAAATGTATCAATTTGTAAAATTTATAAATATTGTAAAAATTGTAAATACAAGAAATACAATGTGCGTATGAATTTCCTTAACAACACATTTTTTTATGTAGCATACGTTTGTTTATTTAATTTCACTTATTGTAAATAATCTAATTATGTACTTTTTTCTAGGCAGCAAGCATATAGTGTCAATGTAAAACTTGTTTTTCAAGTCTTTAGTTTTTGATTTGACAATATACATAGTGGCTTTTTCATTGTCCATATGATGAGTAGACATATGTCGTTTAGGTGCCCAGAAAGATCTGTATGTACATTTACATTTTTTACATATATAAATTCTAATATGTTGCACATGAATTTTTTTCCAATGCTTTATGTATTGTCTATAAATTTTGTAGAATTTATTTATGAAGCCAGGAATTTCACATTCCATTCCCAATGATGGAAAAGGTTCACGTGAATCATCATCAAGTTTATGTACATCTTTTTCATCAATGTCAAATTCAAATTCATTCATAATGGCAATCTAAATGAAGATTTTGTTCAACCTGAACATATCTTAGTAATAATATCTATTTAGGCTAGTTTCCCTTACTTTCTTTCAGAAAAAAACTATTACCTAATTTTACTTTTTAATCCTTTTATTTTTCCTTTTACAATTGGTCCAGATAAAATATTTGAAGCCCCTACTTTATTTCGGAAGCCTCTACTAAAAAGTATATATTTTAATCTCTGACCAAAGTCATTGCAATTTTAACTCTATCTTAAGGTACCTTATTAACTATACATCTTTCTTCGTTACTTCACTTTTAAAATTCTCTCTCTTTACCAAGAATATGCAGATATTCACTTTTACCAATTTTTCAGAAGTTCAATCTTATTAAACCCTTACTATAGGTATCACGCTAGTACTAATCTCTATTTTTGTTGAAATATAGGCAAAAAACTCTTACTTTTTCAGAAGTTCTTAGTGTTTTAATTTACAAAAGAAGCACTATTTTCAATAGATTGTGATTGTTTTTTTATTAAAAATGATGGGTTTTTTTTAAAGGTTATATATTTAGAAGAGTCAATAGTATTGTTAGCTCACCTGACCCAAAGGGTCATGTGAGCTATTGTTATCACTTTGCGTCCGTCGGCGTCGTCGTCGGCGTCTGTAAACTTTTTACATTTTAATCTTCTTCTCTGAAACGCCCCGTGCGGGATCCGGGTGGCTAAAAGAATAGACCACAGTCGCGCTAGCTTGTCGTAAAAGGCGACTAAATAGCGTCCAGTACCCTGACCGGCTTGTCAGGTCGGGTTGCCTAAAGACCGACTGGGATGTGTGCCCCAGGTGGTTGAATGTGGTACCCCTGGCAAGCTGGGGTTGTCAGGCCATAATACGGAAAACCTGACCGCAAACCATATTAGTGCACCGTGTTGGGAAAAATGCCACGTTCCTCGTTAAAGAACGCTGCTGTAGTATTCGCTATGAGTAGGGATTTCGATCCCGCTACAGGAGGCTAAATTGTCCCATCCCATTTTCATTCATCATCATTTCATGTTCATTTTATCATCCATTTCATGTTCATCGCCTGAATATAGCTGAAATATTGCTGCTCGGGCGTTAAACAAAATAATCAATCAATCAAAAAGTACAAGATATAATCTATCACATTTAAGTTCCCAATAATTCCATGAAACTCGACAAGAATAAAACAACTATCAATACATTCCTAGGAGGTTTTTGTTCGAAATTCGATTCTAAATACACTATTTTCTTAATATCTGAATCTAATTCCTGCCATTATCTTATTAGATAATCAGTCCATACTTCTAGCCAATTTGAAACAAGCCTATCATTATCCCTAACGTTAGCGCCATCTTCCTGATTTTGTACAGATGAACCTGCGTTTGATTCGGATTGTAAAACCCGTACTGCTGTCAAATCCATCGAGTTTAACTCAGTATAATAAACCTCAGTTTCTTTGGCTAACACAATATGTTCATCTACACAGTCAGGACAATTATCTCTAACACACTTTTTATGGGGCTTTCTGGACAAAGTATCAGCATTTCTGTGTAAATGACCTCTCCTATGTTCCAATTCAAAATCATATGTATCTAAAACAGATAGCCAACGAGCTAAAATGCCTTCAGGGTTTTTAAAAATGTTTAACCAACAAAGAGATGCATGATCAGTTCTCATCTAAAAATGTTGTCCCCATACATAATGATGAAAATGCTTAACAAATGTCACAACTGCTTGCCAAAAATTCTCTGTATGTAGCACAATACTTTCTTTGTGAATCATTAAGGGTCTTACTACTGTAAGAAATAACTTTTTCTTCTCCATCAATCCCATTAGCACTAGCATTAGTATCAATGATAAACAGTTCTTTTTCTTTTGGAAAAGATAAAACAGGAGATGTTGTTAACAAAGTTTTAGACTTTTCTAAAGCTTTCTGACATTTTTCTGTCCAAACAAATTTTCGATTTTTTCTTAGCTCAGTTAATAGGGCTGCTACTTCTGAAAAATTTGGAATCAATTTCCTATAATATCCCGCAAGGCCAAAAAAACTTTTTACTTGTGTAACACTACAAGGTGTGGACCAATTCTGTACATCTTCAACTTTAGATGGATCACAACTTATCCCAGAACTAGAAACAATATGTCCTAAAAATTTCACTTCGGACTGAAAAGTTTACACTTTTTGGGCTTTAACTTTAAATTTGCAGAGCGAAATCTCTCAAAAACTGATCTTAAATTAGCTAATGTATCTTCAAAAGAGCTTCCAAAAATAAAGACATCATCAATATAGCACAAACACTTTTCCCATTGATATCCTTTTAGAACTAATTCTATTAATCTTTCAAAAGTTGCGGGTGCGTTGCAAAGACCAAAAGGTAAAACTTTGAATTGGTAAAAACCTTTATGAGAGGCAAAAGCTGTTTTCTCTTTACTTTTATCACCCATTTTACATTTCCAATATTCTGAGGTAAGATCTAGAGTGCAAAAAGATTTATTTCCTCCTAAGGCATCTAATGAAGAATCTATACGAGGTAAAGGGTATGCATCCTTTTTAGTTATTGAATTAAGAGCCCTATAATCTAAACAAAATCTGGGACTTCCGTCAGGTTTAGTTACAATTAGAATTGGACTGGACCATGGGCTTGTGCTAGGTTCAATAATATCAGCTTCTAACATCTTTTTAATTTCATCCTCAATAATTTTCTTTTGAGTGAAAGGGACCCTACGAGGTGGTATTTTAATGGGCTTGGTGTCTCCTGTATCTATTTCATGCTCATCTAATTTTCCTAATAATGTATTATTATTTAGTTTGAAAGGTTGATCAGAAAGATTTAAAATGCTTAATTTGACTGTTTTATCCGATGGATCAAACAGATTATGTTCATTTGTTTTTCCAAACATTAGGAATCTGTTATAACTTCTGATTCGGGTTGAATGACAACCGGTCACAAATTCTGATATTTGCACAATTTGAATATTCTGATTCTTAAAGTTTAATTTTGTGACCATCAATTACCATTTTAACTGCCCAACTTCCAAAGAGGCATTGTATCTTTTCATAAAATCAATTCCCAAAATTGCACCATCAAACAAACAAAGTAAATTATTCTGGAAGGGGAGTTGTGTAACGGAGTTGCTTTTTAATATGAAGTTAAAATTTTATGACTTATTACCTCCCTTCATAATTGGATTTAAAACATCCTACACATCTTTAAAATGGTATGTTGATGTAAACATGTGTTAAGTTATGTGTTACATATGCCTTATTTGTGTATCATTTATAATTGTTGTTTATGTAATATTTTAGTAAATTTGTAGATATTTTGCAGATGATGTAGTTATTGCACACTATGTGACTTGTAAATGTGGCAATCTTACTTATGTTAATGTGCGCTTATTTACAGGGTTTTTAAATTCTTGATGGCTATATTTTTGGATTCTTGAATCGCCTCAATTTTGGCTTAAGTTTGGTTTAAATTTGGATCTAAATTCTTAAACATTATAATAGGCTATGTTCCCTTACAAAAGTAAATTATCTCTTTAACTATGTAAACTTCAAATCTTTTTGAATTATTTTTGTATTTTAAATAGGCGTCCTAAAACTTAACTACAATTTTGATATGGATAAATTAATTTGAAGATGCCACAGCGTGTTGTTTTCTTTTTGATTTTTACAAGTCAGTGAAATCTAGATGTAGATGTATTTGATCAAGTTGAAGACTTGTCAAATATTTTGTGTGTAAATTAATCATGAAATAATTTTCTATATAAAATATTAAAAACTTACTGTGTATTATATGCCAAAGCCTTGAGTCCCAGTGGAACGAACATACAAAACAAACAGTCTTGGAGAGTAATAATAAGATCACAATCTAACAATTATACAATGAAATTATAGTAGTGATCTGAAACCAATTCCATCACTTAGCGTCCGTCATCACTTGACATTTGTCGTCTATTACAATGCTCAGATTCATGAGATATGATATGATTGGTTGTTGGTTGACCTAAACTCTCCTGTTACATTTTTGGTGGCCAGTGTGGGGATTCAAGTTAAAACCTTGGCAAATAATAAATTAAAATAAAATCTTGATAAAGTAGTTCTTAAAAGATAAATAAATAAGATCAAAGTTAGCATACATGGATAATTATAATAATAATGATATGGACATTGAAGAAGCTGAAAATTGACTAAACCCGCCTTCTGATCAGAGACATTTGAGCTTTAATAATTTTTTCGAAATAAATCAAATTTTGACACCCATTTAAATGAAACTAATAATATGTTGGGAGCCTTGGGTTCGACTGAAAAGAGACAAGAAAGGTCAGCAAATGACCTGCCCGACTCTTTTTCAGACCCTAATACAAAAATGAGTATAAGAGAAAAGGATCATTTAGTCCAAAGAAAGGAAAAAGATCCTGAAAAATTTGATGGTAAGTCAATTGATTGCAAAGACTATATTGTTCATTTTGAGCAAACCGCTAAATGGAATAATTGGTCAAAAGCCGAGAAAGCTCAGGAATTATCAATGAGTTTGAGAGGGGCAGCCCAAAAATTATTGGGAGATTTAAAATATGCAGTAGTTTGTGACTATGAGTCATTAAAATCAGTTCTAGGGCAAAGATCCAATCTCAAAGAACGTGTCACATCTTATAGATGTGAATTTAGGGCTCGAACTAAAAAACCCAATGAAACAATTGCAGATTTTGGTTATAATTTAAGAAGACTAGTTAGTTTAGCATATCCTAGTGATGATTAAAGTGGAGTTTTAGAACAACTAGTCATCAATCAATTTATAATAGGGTTAGGAAAATCCTGAGATGGAACGACATGTTCAATTTTCTCATCCTCAAACAATAGAAACAGCAATAGCTAGCGCAGTGGAATTTTAAGCTTTCACAAATAGGAAACGTAGGGATGACAATTACATAAGAGCTATAAATAAACATGTCTCTGAAAATACTAAGACAAAAACTGAAAAAAGATAAAACTGATAAGGAAACAGAACTAACAAACAAGATTCAAAGTCTAACTGAAACAATAGGCAACTTGAATGAAAGGCTTGAACAAATGGAGAACTCTAAATGAGTAAATGAAAGTTATTACAGAAATAGAGATTATCGAGAAACAAGAGAATGCTATAAGTGTCACAGAAATGGACATAAAGCTAGATTTTGTAGAAGCACAAGTGCAACCCAAAATAGTCAAAATAATGAAAAAAAATTAGAACGGACTGATCTTGTGGCCAAAAGCTCAGTCTCATTTTTGGTAGATGATAGGCTTTTAGTTCAAACGAACTCAATAAAACAGAATTGCCTTTTTGCTAAAGTGAAGTTTCAAAAAATGGTGTTTCATTCTTTTATTGACACAGGGTCAGCCTTAAGCATCTTCTTTAAGTTAACATTTGGTAAATTAGAATTAGATACTTCACTCCTAGATTGATTGATTGATTAATTAATGGTGTTTAACACCCGAGCAGCAATATTTCAGCTATATTCAGGCGATGAACATGAAATGATGAATGAAAATCGGATGGGACACAAGGAAAAATAGGTGTAACGGATTTTAGATTGCCACTGGCAAATGGGAGGATGGATAGGGTCGGGCAATTTAGCCTCATGTAGCGGGATCGAAATCCCTACTCATAGCGAATACTACAGCGGCGTTCTTTAACGTGCGAGGAACGTGGCATTTTCCCAACACGGTGCACTAATATGGTTTGCGGTCAGGTTTTCCGTATTATGGCCTGACAACCCCAGCTTGCCAGGGGTACCCCCATTCAACCACCTGGGGCACACATCCCAGTCGGTCTTTAGGCAAACCGACCCGACACGCCGGTCAGGGTACTGGGCGCTATTTAGTCGCCTTTTACGACAAGCTAGCGCGACTGTGGTCTATTCTTTTAGCCACCCGGATCCCGCACGGGGCCTTCACTCCTAGAAAGAGTAACAACTCTTACAGCTGCTGAAGGTAGTACTTTGAAAGTTTATGGGCAGATGAGATTGAAATTTTCCATCTCGAATAAAGTTTTTGAACATCAATTTGTAATAGCCGATCTACATCAGACTTTTGCAATTTTGTTTGTTTGGTTGTTTAAATGGTGTTTTAACGCCACTTTCAGCAATTTTTCAGCTATATCATGGCGTCCAGTTTTTATTGGGGGAGGAAGCCGGAGTACCCGAGAAAACCCCCGACCTGCGGTAGTAAAACTGGCAATCCTTGTCAATTAAGATTGTAGTCGAGTACACCCTGCCTGCAGTGAGAATCGAACCCGCAATCTCAGTGTTGACAAACCACGTGATCAAGAGTAGGCGAACTACCTTGACCACTCGGCCACCGAGGCCCCTTAAAATTTAGAAATCTATCAAAAATATATCATAAATATCAAAAATCTAAAATGATGAATATTACGAAAAAAAAATAATTTACATAACATTAACAATCAAAATATATAAACATTTGAATCTTTTACAGTTTGTAAAAAATTGATGGCTCTGGAGTCCAATACTTCAATGACACTGGTAACCCGACACATCAAAGACGGAGAAATTTTAATTTCATATTGAAAAGCAACTCCGTTACACAAACATGGCCGAAAGTGACATACATGATATGCTCTCGAGGGTTAAATTAGCAGAACCGCTTGAACTCAACAAAAAGAAGTGAATGTGATTGTAGATAAAAGTAAATTTCATAGACCAACTAAGGAAAAAATCAAGTGTAAACTGTACAAAACTGGATTTAAATATCGTGTACAAGTGGCTCGTTTCAAAGCAGGAATTTATGCTAGTAGTAGTACACTCGAATTTCGGCGATGAAAGTGTGTCGATTTAATGGACGTTAATATCGCTGAAACGCATTGTATTTTCTTATTTAGGAGTCATTTGGCTAGAGCAATAAATGCAAGATATTTTACAAGTAATTTAGCCTTGGGATCATTGTTTCCATTGCCGAATTAAAGCTAAACGCCGAATTTCGAGTATGGCCGAAATTCAAGTGTGTGACCATATATTCACAACAATAAGGAGCAACAAATAAAAACACAAAATTGACCCAAAAAATCTGTTTTTATTATATGTAAATCTACATCAAAATATATATCTTATATTGACCAAGTGAAAATATGATAATATTGGACAAAGTAAAATATTACAAAAAGGAAAGATAATGAATAATCACTTAAAAGCACAAAAAAATATTACTATTTAATAAAAGGGTTATTGCATGAATATTGGAAAATTGTCCCTCGAAAGATGCTAAATTGCACTCGCAAGCTCGTGCATTATAACACTTGCTTGGGATATTTCCCAATATTCATGCAATAACCCTATATTATCACAAAACAGTTAAATGTCTAAGACAGATAAAGATAACAAATATATAAACCAGGATGTTTGCAACTCGCAGATCAAACACTAATATCAATGATAAACTTGGAAGCGGCAGTCAAAACGTGGACATCTTCATTACTATGAAGAAAAATTAACTTTAATTTATTATTTAAATGTATGATATTTCTTCTTTATAAAACCAAAGAAAGCTTGTCTTCTAGTTTCAAATTCTAGATAAACACATAGAAAATTAGTTTCATCCTCAGCTACTTTTAATATACAATTTTTACTAAATCTACCTGATCTTTGTCTTTTTGAATAACGCCCTATTTCAATTTCAAGGTTGTGAGCCGCAATTCTGAGTTTACATAGTGCTTTTCTTTGTTAAATAACTTTTAAATCAAAAAAGCCATTTAATTTTAAAATAGGTTTCAAATTAATTTTACCATAAATTTTTCGAGTTTCTCAATTGATACCATTTTCATCAGTTTTTCCCCGCGAGGGGGGAGGGGTAACTTGGTAATTTTTAGTAGGGTGGGAATGTGCCATTTTTTATTTGAATTCATTACCCATATTTATATAAAATTTCCAATTTTCATGACCCATATTTATATAAAATAAACCATTTTCATAACCCATATTTATATTCAGTAAACATAAAAGAAGGTCATATGCGTACACACAAAATGATAACATAGTGAAGAAGAAAACACAATTTCATCATGAAAATTACACTTTATTATATTATTAACATGGTCCATATTTATATGAGACCAGATTTTTCTTTTCAATTAATAAAAAGCATACCCATTTTATATCCCCCCACCACCCTTAGTATTTTGTTACATTAATTATTCAATCGGTATTTCTTAAAGTTTCTTGTACAAGGTTGAAAATTAAAATATTATAATAATTTCTAAGAGATAAGAACCTGACGAATTTGAACCCTCGGCGCAACTCCAACTGTTGTCAAAATAAGAAATTCGAATTTCTTCTCAATAAAGATGAAACATCAAAAAATTACTTTGGAATGTATAAAAGTGCATCGTGTATCGAAAATAATAGATTCAAAATGTATTTTATGAAAATAAACAGCGACTTCTAAAGAGAAAGACAATGCTAAGATTTTCGGCGCCATTTTTGTACATAAATAAACAAAGTCGTCTGCCAGTAAAACATGACGCGTGTACATAAACATTGTTTTAAATCAAAGCGATATCTCAGTGTATCGAAAGCATAGAGTGTACGATGGGCCAAACATGAAGCATATACAAATGATCACAGCTATTGTTCTGGTAAGTAACTCTGCAACTTCAATCTTTCTGCCACCTCGTAACTTGAAGTAACTTAAGTAGTCTAAAATGATATGAGGACAGCAACTTAAGTAGTGTAAAATGATATGAGGACAGCATCACTGTGCTGCCGATTATTTTTAGTAAAGGTAATCCCCCACTGTAGTGCAGGTTATTTTTTGTAAAGATAGTTCCCCACTGGTGTAGATTATTTTTGGTAAAGGTGGTGCAGTATTATGATGTAGATTATTTTAGATGTGCAGGTGTATATTAATAACCACGATGGAGTAAGAGGCGACTATATTAAATGTCAAATCCCTTAAAAGAAAACAATCTTGTTTATTCTACAGAAGGAAATGATGAACATACAAACTAACATTAAATCATAAGTATTCCAATCAAATTTTGTCTGTAAAGAAGGGGATGAGGTTTTTTGTGTGGAGATTTATTAAAAGCAAGACAGAAAGATGTCATTGTGTAGTAGGTTTTTTTCTGGTAATGAGTACTTGCTGTATTACATGAAGGTGTAACTAATATTGTTCAGTTTGATAGTTTTTTTCAAAACTACTTTAACTCCATACCAAATATTCATACCTATCTTCGATGATGTTGATAAAATTTCTTGTTCCCTATTGTGTGTTTCTGTGCTTGTTTCAAGTTTCACTGTAGATGACTGATCATGTATATTTGCATACTGGGTGCTTGTAGTTGCTTCAACTTTCTGTTTTATGTAAAACAAACAAAAAAGAATTCATTACTACTCCCTTTAATCAATAGAAATTCAAATGATTTGTTTTAAATTATCACAAAAACTCTGTGTTCATTCAAAAAAGATACTTTATAAAAAGTACAGAATGTGATGGCATTTTTTACCATTTACATAGAGCTTGTCATTTGTAGATCAGAATCAGCACAGATCAAAATAATTAAGTTAAATTTGTGGTGAACAATTTTCATCATATTCAGTGTATATGATGATATAAATGGTTTTGATGTTCGATAATATACATGTTCGTTATAATTGATTTATGCTCTTTATTGGTAATATAGTTGGGTAAATAAAGTTTTTCATATTCTTGCAATATGCTTTTGTTTCTTTGGAAATGGTTGAGCGAGGTCAACGCATATGTTGACTGTTTCTCACTAACCTGGTACACTAGATACATAATCTTTTTATCAGTGAATGTAGAGATTGGTTTTGAAAATACAATTATTCAGATATTATATACCCGGAGTAATTTTATCTTCACTTACACATAGTACACCAGCTACGAAGACATTAGGGGCCTCGGTGGCCGAGTGGTCAAGGTAGTTCGTCTACTTTTGATCACGTGGTCTGTCAACACTGAGATTGCGGGTTCGATTCTCACTGCAGGCAGTGTGTACTCGACTCCAATCTTAAGTGACTAGGATTGCCAGTTTTCCTACCGAAGGTCAAGGGTTTTCTCCGGCTTCCTCCCCCAATAAAAACTGGACGCCATGATATAGCTGAAAAATTGCTGAATGTGGCGTTAAACACCATCAAACAAACAAACGAAGACATTCACACTCCTCCGTCAGGCGATCAAAAGTGAGTTTTAACAGTAACAGGTCCTTCAAAGATGTACATCCCTGGTCCTTTATACAAACAATCTAGTTGATACATTTCAAATAACGGGTTTTTATGTTTTGCGTTAGTTCTAGTATTCAATAAAAATTTACTATTGACTGATGAGGTGAAAGGAAATACGATAATAACAAGGAGCATTTGTAGGAACGCCATTTTTCTTCCAATCATGTAACACAGGTTAGACAAGATGATAAAAAGTATTTCAATAACATGTCTAAATGTTAAATTTTGGACAATTTATATATTATAATATATATTTTTTTTTAAATAATTATCAATATTTATAAATGATGATATTATACTCGGTAAAATCCGCCAGAAAGGAGACGAAATTCATTAAGCGGATACGGACATGGACACAAATTATTACGAATAAAATGACAAGTGTAGGGTATGCAATTTACAAAAGATGAACTTAATTCAATTTGATAGGTAGGACACCTGTAAGTATGTAGTGGAATGATCCTATTTATGACAGATGAATTTAATCCAATTTGATAGGTAGGACACGTGTAAGTATGAAGTGGAGTGATCCTATTTATGAAAGATGTATTCAATCCAATTTGATGGGTGGGATTTAAACTTTCTCCAATATATATTGCACGGTATAGACACCAAAGTATAGTGCACAGAATGGTGCTTAAGTTGTTTTTCAACATATGACAAATAGCAAGAGTGACATAGAATATCGTGTCAAGTATGGAAGACACAAGACTGGTTTATCGGCGACATGATCGACACTACTACTTAGATTTATATGAAAACCATCCAACCTCCATATAATTTGTCTTGGTTTAGATGAACTAGACTTTTTAGTCTCCATAAGGGAAGATTTGAATATCTTGAAAAACCATTTTACTTCTTCAGTGAGTATAAATTTTTTTAATACTTTGAAAATACTTTGGTAAAACTGATTGATAATCAAATGTTTTTTTTTGTCATTGTAAACAACTGTTTATGAAACGACAAGGCATAGCCTGTTAGGAAAAAACCTATAAAGTTTTTTCTGTTTAAAAAGAAAATGTTTTTTTCTTCATCTGAAATGATATTCTTGCAATTAATAAAGAACTGATTGAATTAATTTGTCATAGTTTCACAGAAAATGAACATTTTCTAAATTTACCTTATTTTAATTTTTGTTTTTATGCTAAAATTGGTTATTTAAGGTAACTAAACTTACTCTCGCTCAAATTAACTATATCAATTTTGTTTTGATTGTTTCGTTGTTTGTTTTTAGTTGATTTTGCCATTTTCATACATTCTGAAGTATTTTCTTTTTATGAATGATTATGTACGAAATTGTTCATAGAGACTCACATAACTTCAAGTATGTCTATATAGGTTGTGATTTTGCGAAAATTATTATTTCCCTTCTTAACTCTTAGTTTCCTTTTTTTAGACAGTACATAATTCATTCAATCAGCAATATACATGTATTCAGTATCAGCGAGATCAGATTGAGAGGGAGTCACTTAAGTATGTTCAACCATATTTAAATGACATCGGTGTGCTGAATTAACTTCTGCACCAGACACCGCAGATCGAGATGCAGCCACTGAGGAGCATATCTTTGCAACCATATACAACGTTTGTGTGCAGACAGCACCGGTTAAGCGGAGACCACTGCAGTCTATATCTCTACATCCACATGAGACTGCGAGTAACGTCGATTATGGCTTATTACAGAACTGATCGGATCAAATTGAAATAGCATAAGAAAAAAATGAGACTGTATGAAAGTATTTCTCCAGTGACTTTTGTGGAGGGGGAACAGTATTGAAGAAGACATATTCCCTGAAGTAATCATTCATGAATTTGTTGCACTCCATTGATTATAAGTGCTATTGATTACAGAAGGAACTGTATAAATTTGGTGTTGAAAACCAGAGGAATTTTTTTCTATAAGGGATTAATTGCAAACAATGTGTATGATACAGATCTGTGTTTATTCAATTCAAATAACATTTATAAATATACAAAATTAATGTAAAAAATATATGTACCATACATCAATTATTATTAATTTCATAATGTCCAAATGCGTAACTCTCGATATTATTTTTCCAGTCTCTTTTATCATCAACCCCGTGTGGGACCCGGGGCACAGGAGAATAGGCCCACGGCTTCCTCAGCCTGCAGTAAAAGTCTGCTAACAGAGGCAACACTTGCCGTGTGTTGCGACCCGTGTCGATTACAGGACGGGATTTCAGTAGGCCGGGTAAACGGTCTCGATAACCTACTGAACCCTTACTTTTTCTAGACGGGAAATCGAGTTAGCCCTGACTTCGATGAATCGGCATGTCACGTCTTGCCCTTTGTGAATCCTTATCATTTAAGCTACTCTATTACATTTTTCCTTCAAACTGTTCCATGAAATGTATGTACCATTTAATAGACGGCTTCCTTACAGGATTTGCAAAGAAGGCGGTGGCTGAAGGGCAAAGCTTCCTCAGCTTTATAGAGGCGACATGTTTGCCGTGTGTTGCAACCCGTGATGGTGAAGGAAGGGATCCTGGTGGTTGAGAGATCACTCTCTGCTGCATCCATTAGTGCGGGTCGGCGGGTTTGATTTTCAATACACCACTTTGGCCCTGACTTCAACTAGACGGGAGACCGGATGGACCCGGTTCGGTCAATCGGCTGGTCACGCCGAGCCCTTAACAAGCTTGTCGTCATTTCTCCTGTCAATTGATTATATCTTGTGAATTTCAGTTGCAAAATTGTTCAGTTACAAGCTGTTAAGAAGGCGGTGGCTCATGGGTCAATCGAGTAGATAGAGTTTCGAACGGTTGTTTCGCCAGTTAATTCTGGCACGAAGCTTGCGTTCGTGAAGAAATTCATCTATTTGAGTATACCACCCTTGGAACACCTGATGCTTTCTGCTGGCGATCCGCAGACACCAAGCATCGCCCCTGTTGGCACTCCGTGGCGGGTGGGTGACAAGGGTGGTGAACTGCATTCTTTTAACATGGCTTCCAAAACATTTACGCAAACAGGTTCTAAAAAAAGAAAAAAATGACATTTCGCTTGAAGAAATAGTTGATGATGATCACTTTTCACGTTTTATTGTTTTGACTAGTAAAGATTCTAACAAACCACTATCAAAAATTTCTCCTTTCGTCATCGGAAAAACTATTAAAGGCTGTGCAGGAGATGTTAAAAACGTAACAAAAATGAAATCCGGATCAATTCTTATTGAAGTTTCAAAAAAACAACAATCTTTAAATTTACTGCAGCTCAATAAAATTCTCGATTTAGAAATATCTTCCACTCCTCACAGAACATTAAATTCTTGTCAAGGGATCATTCATTACAGAGACGATGATCTCTCTGAACTAACCGACGAGGAAATTTGTGAAGAACTCAAACCTCAGGGTGTAACAAAGGTAAAAAGATTCATTGCCAAGAGACAAGGTATTCAGGTAAAACTGAATACCTTTCTGCTCAATTTTAATTCTCCATCTGTCCCTCAGTCTATCAAAATTGGACTATACAGCGTTAAAGTCAGCGCATTTATACCAAATCCTGTGCGCTGCTTTAAATGCCAAAAATTTGGTCATGGCAAGGGACAATGTAGAGGCTCCTTGGTATGCTTCAACTGTGCAGAGGTAGGGCATGAGGGCTTTACCTGAACAAACAACCCAAAGTGTGCCAATTGTGGTGAAGCCCACATGTCCTCCTCAAAAGATTGTCATCATTTTAAAAAAGAAAAGGACATACAAAAATTGAAAACAGAAAGGAACATCACTTACCCTGAGGCTCGTCGTCTCTTTAGTTCAGTGAGTAATCCATCGTCTTCTGTAATGTCATATGCCAGTGTGACGAAACGCGTTTGCGTTACTTCTGAAACGCAAACCATGATCACCTGGCCTATAGATCAGAAAGACCCAACAAGACTACCGGCTCAAACCACTGATAAAATAATTACATCATCTCGAAAATCTTCTGCATCTCAAACTTCTACGCCTTCGGCATCTACTACTTCTTCAACACCTTCTCAATCCTCAACTAATTCTTCAAGCAGCCAAAAAAAAATTCAAACATTAAGACCAATCCAAATACAAAATCTTCTAACTCCAATTCAAATTCAAATAAAAACTCAAATCAAAAAGGAGATGGTACTCCAAAACTGCTGCGGGATCCCATTAAGGTCCACAACAGGTTTGGAAGTCTAGATCATCTAGACACTACTATCTGGGGCGATCCCATGGATACACTACCCCCAGATACTGGATCTAAAAGTAGATCCCCCAGCAGAAGCCGGCGGAATAGCCCCAAAAAACCTGTCAACTATTCCCCTATTCGCAGACCATAATGGGTACAATAATACAATGGAATTGTCGAGGTCTCAAGATTAACTTTCTAGAAATTACTTTATTAGTTCAAGCCTTTCTTACTGTTGCATTTTGCCTTCAAGAATCCCATCTAAAACGAAGTGATAACATATCTTTAAAAAACTTCTCTTTATACAGCACATATGTAGAAGAGAATGATAGAGCTGCTGGCGGCTCTACCATTCTTGTAAAAGATCAAGTTCTACATAGCCCTGTAGATCTCAAAACTGATCTTCAGGCGGTTGCTGTTAGAATATCTTTAGACAAAACAATTAATTTATGCTCTGTTTATATCCCTCCGAATTCTTCATTAAATTTAAATCAGTTGAAACATCTTACTGATCAGCTTCCGGCCCCTTATATATTACTTGGGGACTTCAACGGACACAACCCTTTATGGGGCAGTAACACAATAAACGATAAAGGTAAAATTATTGAAGGCTTAATGAATCAGGAAGATCTGTGTACTTTTAATGATGGAACCAATACATATTTACATCATGGGAATGGATCCTATTCGGCTATTGATCTTACAATAGCAGATCCTTCTCTGTTGCCCGATTTCTCATGGAAAGTCCATGACGATCTCTGTGGCAGTGATCATTTTCCCATTATATTGGAATCTTTGCACTCTTCCATCACAGAACGAGCCGCTCGGTATAAATTTAAGAAAGCTAATTGGCCTCTATTTGAACAACTCTGTATAGAGCGACTTAACTCGGATACTTTTGAAGCTATTTCTGATCCAATTTTAAAATTCAATGAAACACTTATTTCAATTGCTGATGAAACAATTCCTAAGACCTCGACAAATCCAAAACATCCTAGTAAACCATGGTTCGATGACAGCTGTGAGCACGCTATTAAAGACCGGAAAAAAGCCGAACGACGCTTTAATAAACACCCAACTCAAAATAATCTTAACCATTTCCGAATTTTTCGAGCGAAAGCTCGCAGGGTAACGAAACAAAGACGACGCACCTCTTGGCGTAACTTTGTTTCTAAACTAAATAACAATACCCCTATGAATAAAATTTGGAACATGATTCGTAAAATTAAAGGTAAAAAAAGTAAAGCAAATGTCCATCATTTAAAGGATGGACAAGACTTGTTAACATCAGAGTCAGATATATCTAACAAATTAGCCGAAACATTTGCAAAACACTCGTCCGCTGAAAATTATCATCCCGATTTTCAGCGTATGAAAACTCAAAAAGAAAAATCAAAACTTAATTTCCAGTCAAAAAATCTGGAAGATTACAATACACCTTTTTCTTTGGAAGAGCTCAAAACTTCTTTGAACAAATCTCACGACACAGCATGTGGTCCAGATGACATCCATTATCAACTTCTCAAACATCTGCCACAATCCTCTCTCCAATGCCTTCTGAATCTTCTTAACAACATTTGGGAAACGGGTGACTTACCTTCTATTTGGAAAATGGCTACCGTTGTACCTATTCCAAAACCAGGTAAGGATCACTCAGAAGCGTCGAACTATCGGCCTATAGCCCTTACAAGTTGCGTCTGTAAGACCATGGAACGGATGATTAATGATCGCCTTGTCTGGTTTCTTGAATCCAATAACCTTCTATCAAATATACAGTGTGGATTCCGACAAGGACGAAGTACCATGGACCAT
Organism: Limnoperna fortunei; assembly: GCA_944474755.1. Taxonomy (NCBI): domain Eukaryota; kingdom Metazoa; phylum Mollusca; class Bivalvia; order Mytilida; family Modiolidae; genus Limnoperna; species Limnoperna fortunei. The sequence continues at coordinate 28,256,684 of OX104123.1, forward strand.
TTGGTACGTTTTGAAACTTTTATTCGAAACGCCTTTGCCAAAAATGAACATGTTGTGTCTATCTTTTTCGATTTAGAAAAAGCATGTGACACAACATGGAAATATGGTATTTTAAAAGATCTTTTTGATATGGGGTTGAAAGGTAGACTTCCTACCTTTATTTCAAACTTTTTATCTGACAGAGAATTTAAAGTTAGGGTAAATTCCACTCTATCTGACCCTTTTGAACAGGAAATGGGTGTCCCACAGGGAAGCATCCTTTCTGTCACTTTATTTAGTATTAAAATTAATAGCCTTGCTCAAGTTTTAAAAGATAATATTGATGGTTCTCTATATGTTGACGACTTCCTCATATGTTACCGAGGAAAAAACATGAATAATATTGAACGTCAACTGCAGTTATGTTTAAATAGAATAGAGAAATGGGCA